>JAQOWM010000216.1:0-660629 GCA_029041755.1 Resseliella maxima | reverse complement strand
TCATGGCTTAAAATAATGGGATATTCTTGCCGTTTTGGGATATCATAAGTCCGAAACGGGATGCTCTTAAACCCAAAATGGGATATTAAAAAAGTGTAGTTTTTCTGGGATTTCTCCCAAAAAATCACTTTTTTAAACTACAACTCAGGGCATGAAATAAGCTGCAGTAATCATTGCAAAATTTCAGGAAAAAATGCATTAATGATTTTGTGAAAATTCAATTCTTTTTGTCTTTAGTTTTATTCGAAAAAAATTGTTTGGTCCCTTAGCTCGCTAAAAATCATTTCATTTCAAATGTTGTAAGGGCTAAAATATATAGCCTAAACCTTTCAACTGCATGCACTTGTTTTTTAAATGAACAGTGACATCTGTCAGTGTCTGTCTCAATGTTTACACGGCCCACTATGATCGTACAGTGAACGGCAACAGCAAAACAAACGGTCGCAAAAACACGACTTTGATTTAATTTTATTTTCATTTTGTTTACATAATTCTAAAAATGAAAAGAAATCTACAGCCATCAATTTTAAATTTTGTTACCAAAAAACCGTTCGTGGCCAACGAGACGACACAGAACAATAATAACAGCGATAAATTAGGTGCGTAAATATTTTTTTTCCGTAAGCAATATCACCATAAAAATGATTATATTCCAGAGCGTAATTCCAATGCCAAACATGCAGCAACTGTTAATGAAAATAATTCAGAGCTCTTGAATGATTTGGTAGCGAAACCAAATGGTAAATGTTTTTTTTGCAGTTTAGACTAAGTAATAAAATTATGCTTATGCTCGACGTTCATTTCATTTCATTATTCTTAGAATCGAGTGCGAATATGAATGTCGATAGTTTGAATGCACCAAATCCAGTAATCGACAATTCAGAAGAAGACAGTGAAATGATTGTTGGACCGTATGTCCCGCCAGATAATTCAGACGACATTACCATCGAACCGGATAATAATGTCGGCGCATCTACTTCTCAGTCTCGCAAAATCGCTAAAAAATCACCTGAAGAAGAGGAATATGATCGGAAATACAACGAATGCATTCATTCAGACAGCGTTCCACAAGCGGATGGTTCACGGCGGTTTGTTTACTGCAAAATTTGCGTGAAATATCCGGAAATAGTGAAAATGTTTTGTGAAAGTCGAAGTGCTCCTGGTATTACAACTGACACAGGCATTCGATTCAGAAAAGATTACGTCAAAAATCATTTTTCGTCGCTTTACCACCAAAAATGTAAAGAAGCGGAACGCGCAGCAAAGAACAGTTCAACAAAACAAAACAGAGAACTGATGGATGTTCACATTAGCGAGGCAAATCGAAAAAGAGCTAATAACATTGGTGAATTGTTAATGCAAATCTATTGCGATGTAAAGAAGCTCTCGCTTTCTGCTTATAGTTGGCATTCAAGGAAAAGATTGCAAATGCGCGTGCGATGTCAATTCATATTGACGGATCTGTGGATAGATCTCAAATTGACAAAATATACATACTCTTAAAAAAAATCAATAAAAGTGGTGATCTGGAAACGCTTTTTATCGGAATTGGGCGACAAACTAAACGTGGTGCTGTAAGACTTTTCGAAGCCACAAAGAATGGCATAATCGAAAACAATGGCAAAGAAATTTATGGCATGATCATGACCCGCGTTTCTTCAATTTGCACCGATGGCACAAACGTGAATACCAATGAAAAGAATAGTCTTTGGAAGTACTTTGAAGAGGAGTGTTTGAATTTCAGCACCGATTTACCGTTAAACAAGTTTTGGTGTTCCGCTCATCGCATGGAGCTTGTGTGGGGCGACTTAACAAACAACATAAAAGAAGTAAAAAGAACCATCGAAATATTGTCATCAATATCGTCATATTTTCATGACTCTGGGCTACGAACTGAAGAGCTAAAGGAAATTGCAACAGAATGTGAGCTGCCGCTTTTCTCCATTCCAAAGATTTTTAAAATACGTTGGACAGAGTGGACGTATACGACAGTGGTGAACTTGCTGAAGTCTTGGAATATGCTGATGATCTACTTTGATAGAAATAAAAACGATGCCAAAGTCATGGGATTTTTTACTTTTATGTCCAAATTGGAAAACATGAAACTGATAGTTCTACTGGCAGATGTTCTTCAAGTTTACAAGCGGTGATTATTTTAATATATTTTCATTTATTTGGAAATTAAATCAAATAACTGCATAAATGTACGCTCTTCTTTAGGTATCACAAACAAGTTCAATGCAACAATGTTACAATCGTGTCGCTAATGAAACGTATCGCTTCCCTCAAAACTGCATTGAATGGCTTGGAAAAAGATGATTTGATTGGTGGATGGGCTGAAGAACTTGGTTAAAAGAGAGGACAACCTGTATTTGAAGAATTTTGAGATGGAAACTACAACTGGGATTCGTCCAATTGGAAAAAGAAGCTTCGATGAAATTCGTCACGATATACTCAAAACTCTCATCGATTCCCTTCAAAATCGATTTCAAGTGGACGAAGATTTGATGTCAATAGTTAGACCATTCGTTCAATTCGATCAAGATGCAAATATTCGATAGATTCGTGACAAGTTCGGTATTGATTTATCACTTTCGACACTAAATTTGGAATATAGCGAACTCACTCAGTCATCAGCTGATTTGAAATCGAAACAAATAAAAGTTTTGTTGAATTCCGATGATTCGTCGAATTATGAATGCATCATAACCGTTCTCTGCCGCATAAATACATGCACACCACAAACTGCCGATGTTGAGCGATCGATCAAAGTAAACAACATATTGAAAACGGCATTTCGAAATGGTTTGATTTTGGAAACTGAAAACAAATACATGTTGTTTACTTCAATATTTGAACCCACTGGAACATTGGGACCCGAAGCCTGCCATAAAAAATTGGATTAACGATAAAAAAACGCCGTGAGCACACAAATATCATACAGAAAGACACAGCAAAGAAACAACCATATTTCAATGGAATTTTCGAGCTAGCAATGAAAGAGGACAGCGATAGTGATGATGAAAGTATGATCAACGAAAAAAAAATTAACTTCTAACATTCGATATTTTCATGTAAACTGTATGACGGCGTCCAAATAACCAAATAAACAAAAAACCCACTTGAATTTTGGCGAAACCGTGTGTTTTTTATTTATGGGATATTGTAAATTTTTCTTATTTTAAGCCATGTTATGAATATAATAATAAGATTTTCCAAACATATTTATAACATATTATGTTATTAATATGTTAGCATCTTATTAACGTTATTATTATGTTATGTTCGGCCAAAATAAATAATATTTGATTATATTATGGTTATGTTATGTTATATCATACTACTTTTTTAATAACGGTAAAGCTGTACATAATAAGTGCTTTAATTTGAAGTGTTTTTTTTTATTTTTATTTTTTTTAATCGGCAAATGTGACTGTCAACCCACGTTGGATTTAGTACACTAGTGACGCTATCTAATGTGTATTTTTTAGATTTAGTACAGAAATGTCGTCCTCTTATGGATAATTTCAGGTTTGCAAATGTCAAGTCAGGTGTACTAAAAGGGCCCAATTTTCCTTCAGTCATTTCCGAGGCTCTTTTCAGCCATGGATGATGACCATAGTGGATCCGTTAAATTGAGATATAACCAATGTAAATGATGATTTTTGTATGAAAAGTGTCCAAAATAGGCATCTTACGGCATTTTCATCAAAGGAAACACATATTCTTTTGCGAAAAAATACAGGTCTTCGAATACTGGAAAGTCGCTTCCATTGTTTGTTCAGTCCCTAATTGGGTTTTTTGGTGAAAAATGGCAATTTTGTATGGGAAAGTACCCAAAATATGTATTTTTTGGCGTTTTCCTCATTGGAAAAAAATATAGGTCCTCGAATGTTAAAGAATCGGTTCCATTGTTTGTTCGGTCCCCAGATAAGATTTTAGGTGGAAAATTACACTTTTGTACGGGAAAGTATATAAAAATTAACGGCATTTTATGACGTTCGAAGTTCGAATAAAACTATTATTACTTCGCCAAAACAATTAGTTTTTGATTTTCTACTTTCGCTGAATTTATTGTTATTTCAACCGTAAATGGAGATACTACAGTTCAAAACCTGTGGAAAATTCCTTATACAGAAGTAAAAATGCAATTTTGAGTATAATTCGTAAGTCATTTTCGATTTAATTTAAACGGAGAAATAGACATTGTGCCTAATTCATCTGATTTTGGTTTCAAAAACGTATTTCTTCTACAAGGAAAGTTTCATAGTATGGGACTACTTTAGTTAGAGAATAAGTTGTTTTGATTAAAAACTTAAAAAATGTTATTTTAAGATAAAATATAATGAATTTGTAACAGAAATTGGATAAGTTTCATGAGTTGGATTTTCAGTGCGGAAAAGTTCATCTTACGGATGTAAGACATATCGTTTTTTTTAACAAACTCGTGTGCATAATGTCTTCGATTACAATTTTTTAGCTCTGTTCTCCAATGTTATATGAAAACAAAAAAAAATTAATCATTTCTGTTTATGAAATCGATTATTTCAGAAACGTCATTCAATAGTTTTTGAATCTGATTTAAATTGTCGAGAGAATTAACTTATTTGAACCTCAGCTATGAGTCGAGGCTTTTGGTTTTTTTTTATATCTTAACAACAATCTTTGCATTAGTATCCTTCTCTCAGTTTCACATTCACACATATATGTAATCGATTCATCTGTAATTCAATAATGACTTTTGTATGGTCCACAAAACATTTTACTCCATTCTTTTGTTTTTTTTTTTTTTGAGTATTTCAAAGAAAAAGTCGATTACTACAAGCTGAGTTATAACTAATTCAAGCACTCCATAATACAAATAGGTATCTCTCCGTGATTTTTTAATTTCTTTCTTTTTCGTCAAAAATTCACTAAACTAAATAAATATCCTTCCTATTGATTTTAAATAATTTATTGTTTGAATAAGACTTCAAAATAAATTTTCTGTGATGAATTCTCTTCTTCCCCTAGCATGACGTTTGCAAAAAGTCAAGAAAATGTTATATCCCTGAAGCACCAGTTTTTTAGGTTGTACCAACAAATAATATAATTGGAAACACTTTTGGACAATTTTCATGGAGAGACTCAATTTTAACTTCACTTTTCGATTTATTCTCAATTCTTTCAGATTTTTTTTTCCGCACACACAATTCTGTGTGCGTAAAAGTATTGCAATTGCTCAAAATTTCAAAACACCTCAAAAAATACAGGTCCTCGAACACTGGAAAGTCGGTTCCATTGTTTGTTCAGTCCCTTAATGGGTTTTTTGGTGAAAAATGGCACTTTTGTATGAGAAAGTACCCGAAATAGACACTTTACGGCTTTTTTGTCAAAGAAAACTTATGTTTTTCCCGAAAAAAATTTTGAGCGAATGGTAGAGAACATGAAAGAGAAATGTAAAACAATTAAAACTGATTTCGCAGAAGATGCATCGATAATTTCAACCAGAAATATTTATCAAAGAGAAATTATTCAGAATAAAACATCCACTCGTTCCAGAGCATGGAAACAGTTGACATTGACGTACACTCTATTACAAAATAACATGTACTCTGTTACTACATTGTTCCACGGAAGGAACAGCTTGTTCCTCCCGTGGAACATTTCATGTAGTTCGGTACACTGCACAGACAAAATTCAGGTGGCGCCATGAGTAGCAAATTTGCTGTTTCCTAGCTTTGACTCGTTCGTCCAATTATCTAACTATTTTGTTGATCGGAATTCAAATATTACTCATCAAGCTACATTCAAATGTTATTTTTTCATATTGAAATTTAAAGAAAAGGATTTTGCAACACTCAGTTAAATTATAATCGAGTCAGACCAACGCTCATGCGCCATAAAATTAAAAGATACCCGAAAAATCCTGGATCAGTAGAGGGAATCCGAGACAGATTTTTGGAATGAAGCATCATCGAAGAATATGATTACAATTTGGAAAGAGATGAGCAATTTATATTGATACCGTTGTTGAGCGGCACTACGCATATACAGTTTTTGCATCCAAATTCGTTATTGATTACATCGAGAAGAATATACAGCCGAGCGAAAGGTTTTATTTAAAGGATGGCACTTTTGACTCTCTGCCGAAAGCGTATTATCAATTCTAGTGATTTCTATTGAACATCAAAATGATGTAATGAATTTAAAGTGAAGACGAGTGATATTGATAAAACATACAGTTGATTCTTAACACTTGTTATACTTTGATTTATTGTACAAAATAAGAGCTCAGGTTACATTGTGAGGGCATACGACAAGCGTTACGCCGTGGTCTCATTATAACAATGAACATCGATTCAGCTGTTGCGCAGGCTTAAATAGCCGAAAGGTGCAAACAAGGCGCAATAGTCGAATCGATATGTCAGTGAACTGGTCTACATGCAGCAATAAAAAATTGTTGGCCTCGTTACTTCTGAAAGGTTGCTGGTTCCACTTTTGTAAGCTTATAACGAAAAACAAGAACGTTAAAAGGATGAAAAAAGCTCCCTGAAGACAAAATAATCGAAGGCTATACAACGATAAAAAAATAGAACGAAGAAAGGGATTTTTCAAACGCTTTGAGTCATTATTCAGCTATTTTGACCGTCAATAGCTCAAACAGGTTTAAGTGAAAAGAAGAAAAACCAGTAGTAAACGGAAGTTATCGGACGAAACATCTGACTTTGATGATTCCATCAATCCGTCAACTGACAAAGATAGAAAGCGTGGAAAGAAGCGAAAGATTGGGGAGCACACAAATGATGGTAAACCTGAAAATTGTTTGCCAAAGAAACAAAAAACACAAGTGAAGACTGACCAAGTTATTCCAAAACGCACAATGCGTTATCCAAAATAATTCCATTGCAATCTAATTTTTCATTCATTCATTCATTCTAATGAAATCTAATTTAGAGTATCTAATAGAATTAAGATGAAAATTCCGATATAGCTTAATACTTAACATGTTCAAGAAAGAAAATCATAAAGCATAAGTCATGATTTAATATTATTTCGTAATACAATATTAAAGGCTTTAATTTAAAGCTCAAACGATACTTCGATACTTATTTATTTATTTATTACGAAACCTTAATTTATGTCAATATTTGTTCACAAGCAAGCTAGTAAACATGCTGGTCAAAGACCCAATGCGACATAAATTCCCAACATGGTACAACTTTAGAAAAAAGAGAACAAAGAGAATACAATTAGGGGTGGAATGGTATTAAAGTGAAGCTTCAATACCAAGATTGTGTCCAAAAAACTATGGTAAAACCGTCCTGACTTTGGAGAGTCAGGGGAAATACAATAATAATTTCACTTAAAATTAAATTACGTTAACAATGATAAATAAAAAATAAAAATAACAAAAAATGTAAAAATAAAGTATAAAGAAGAGAAAGGAAAGAAGAGAAAGGATAGAAGAGAGAGAAATAGCTTAAAACTAATTGAGATCGATTATATTTTTATATATATAATATTATTGACCGTAGATCAATTTTTAACACGATTTTAAACGAAGATATTATTATTATTATTATTACGGCACCAAACAGCGTTTCTTCGCCAAAGGTGGTTTATTTAAAATATTATAGATTATATTTACAGTTAATTTAAATATAAAGATAAATGGCAGATTCAATAATCGTATCGAATCAACAATCCATTGCCAATCCTAATGATTTCGGAGCAAGTCTCTGTGATTGCTGAACTACAAAAATGAATCAAAACAAGATGAACAATCATTTGCTATTCGATCAAATTCTTAAACATTGTAGTCAATCTCTTCTTAACCACATCTGAGCTAATATTAAAATCAATTACAAACTCATCCAAATTTTTTTCATTATAATATCTGTTAAAAGTTTCTATTAAGTTTATCAATAGCATATATTTCTGATAACCATGATTCATTGTACCTATTCTCAAAAATTCAATATTTCTAACAGAATGATATGGAACTCTGAATTGAATCCTTTGCAACCGGGTCTCCGAACATATTTCTCCCTTGATCAATTTTAAGATGAACATTACTTGAGCAATACTTCTGCGATTTTCCAAAGTAATCATTTGTAGTAGAAGCAATCTATGTTCATACTTCGGTAGGTAAAAAATATTTATGATAGCGAATCATTGTTTCTGATTTCAACTGGTAAACTGTTCCAAAAATTAATTGCAGAGTAACTGAATGCGCGTGTGTCAACGGAAGCGGGATTTGGAACTTTATTGAGAGGTTTAATGATGATTTTATTCCAATCAGCTGGATAAACACTATGTATGTAACACTATCCAATGTAAAGATAAAAAAAACACAGTGCAAAGGTGATGTATCTACTGGTTAAATTTGAATTAAATGTTGTCTGCACTGATGAGCAGATTAGCTGTCTAATTGGCCGCAATGGTATACACTGGTCTATAAATGCGTAATACCAGCGTAGAATAGATACCAGCTGTAGCGTAGTGGCTAGCGCACCAGCTTTGCAAGCGGGAGGACGTGAGTTCGAATCCGACTTGTATTCAAATCTTTTCAATAATAACTAAAAAAAAAACCATAAACGGGCGTCGCGCAATAAACTGAATAGCCTGAGCGACGGAGCAGCAGCTACCCCGTACGAATCGAATAATCCAATAAATGCGTAAGCCAGCTTTGTATGTATCGACAACTGTGAATAATAACAGGTCGGTAGATAAATCTTTGGACTTACATATGATGGAACCACTAGATTTAAATCCTTCATGGTATTCGATAGGGACAACTTTCAGAGGACTGCTGACAAAATTTGAACCAACACTGTCTTCTCTTTACAAAAATAGTGAGTCTTGGCCCAATGCACCTTACACTTTTTTCTACATGAGGAAAATTGGAAAGATATTTTACTGTAATGTGGATACATTTTTCTACAAAAACAATATCGGACAATCAAAATTATTGTTTGATTGTATTATTTGGAACTTCTGGGTATAATTTTCATTTAATACACTCGAACAGAACAAATATATCATATATTTCATTTTTTTAGAAAAAGGTCGTCTTTTGCTAGAATTTATTAATTAATTTTATGAAATCGCATCAATTAGCTTTCAACACATTTAATAAAATAAAAATTTGATCAAAATTTGTTGAAAATTAATTCTTCATTATAGTTTAAAAAAAAAAAACAAAAGCGAAAAAGAACTTCATCTTCAATATATGAATGGAAATTGTTTTTCCAAATTAATAATGGCAGCTTGGACTTTAAAAATGTTTGAATTGCTTCAAGCATTTTCCAATGGATTTTTTCATTACATTTTTTTTGTTAACTTTTTTGACATTTTAACTTCAATACTGGATAAGTTACGATTAGTGAAATCCAAAAATTGAATTCCTATGGAATATTTAGTCACAAATAGATAAATGATATTTTTGATGTTGTCAAAAGATTTAGTTGAATTTCAAGGATACATTTTCAAAAATACAAGCTATCACAGACAATATGAACTATTAAATTTCTTAATCCATATAAAAATGTGAATAAATCAATTGAAATTGAAAGGGACAATTAAAATATAGAAACAAAATAAACATAAAATTTCAAAGACCATATGAAAAAATTTATTCTTTTTACTGATTAATATTTTTTATTTTTCAATTATTGTTGTCCTTATTTACAATAATAACAATAAAATAAGAAATCTATCATAATTTTTAAGTGTAGAGATTTGAATTTAATCTACTATCTGAAATTAGAAATGTATATAAAAAAACGTTTGCAATGAATCTAACTAATCTTAAAGTTCAAAAGTCACTTGTTACATTTACAGATTGGATTCTACAATATAAAATTTATGCAATAATTTCGACAAGAAACAGTCTGTTCAATCACGATGAAATCAAAATCTGGGGACAATTTCATTTTTATGCTTTATTTGCGCAATTAAACAATAAAAAAAATTCTCATGCATAATCTTCATTCAAAATATACAAGCAACTATCAAGTACATGAAAACGACTGTCAATCATTTAATATTTTTTCTCTCAAACAACTTAATTTCGTAGAATTTCAATGGCCAACAAATTTTCTTTAGAACAATTTGAATATAAAATATTAAAAATTGAAAAAAAAAAAATTACCATTTTACAATAAAGAGCACAAATTCATCATAAAGTTTCATAATATAATATTCTTATCGAATATATTTTGTTGCTTGATTAAATGTTTATTTTCATTTATGAACAAAACGACTCATTTTGAACACGAAATTCTTACGTTCATTCCCCTCAAACTCCATATTTAAATAACCAAAAAAAAAATTGGCTGTTTTCATTCTAATGTTGCAGTTATAAGCCATTTAATTGGAAATTGACAATGCTTCATTTTTGATTTGTTTTTGAATTTATAATTATTGTCTAAATTGTCTAAATGACATTCATATATGATCCATATCTACAGATCCATATCAAATGACTGATTCAACCGAATGGTTTGTTTGTTTGTGTGTGTGTGTGTGTGTGTGTGTGTGTGTGAGTGTATGTCATGTGCGTTTATCGGTTATTTGACATTGTATTTGTCTTAACTTCTAAGATTTGTGGATAATTTTCCACAATATTCAACAGAATGGTATCAATATAGTGTTTCAGTCGTTGATTTTCATCTTCTTTCTCCTGATATGCCACTTGTAACTGTAAAGATTCGATAAAAATTTAAAGAAATATTAGTAAATTTATTTTGATAAATTTTTTCAAAAGAAAAAAGAATATTTTTCACAATTATTCACAGGAAAATATAAAAAAAGATGCCCAAAACCCATGGATTTGTTATTTAGTGGAAGGAATGAAGGTCAGATTAATTTCATATGGGAATAGGATTTTAATGCCATTAATAAAATTACAAATGTTCAACAGGCCAATTATACACCCAGAGAAATTTGAAAGTCAATATTCCAACATTTGATTTCAAATGTCATATTTCCAACGAACGATGTAATATTTACAACCATGGTTGGAATTCTATCATCACAGATTTGTTTGCACTAATACCGATCCGCTTGAGCGCGCAGTTGGAATGTCACACCATGGTTGTAAATATTACAACGTTCGTTGGAAATATGACATTTGAAATCAAATGTTGGAATATTGGCTGTCAAATTCCTCTGGGTATATAAAACTAAATGGTTAACAAAAGGACTAAAACGAATGTACATTTTTTGGTTTGGATTTTTTATTTTTGGTACGGAAATGATTTTGTTGTTTATGGATTACAAAATATATTTCCTATAGGACCCAAATACTAAACACGTTAATTGGTGGATGATCGAAGTGAAAAATAGAAGGGGGGAAGTGGAGAATGACACAATTGCGTACACATATATGTGTATATTAAGGTGTTTCTCAAATCAGGAATCGCAAAAAGGGAGTGTCTTGAATTAAAGAGAGCAAAATTCTATGTCAATTGATAGTATTCACAAATCGTTGCAATTGATATTCACACTTCCCGAAGCAAAAAGTGAATTTTATTATTGCTCCTCGTATATATAGAAATGAACCATTAGAATGGTTTACATTGTATTGTTTATAAATGTTGACAGATCTGAAGCACATTTCAAAATGTCAAATGTAAATACAAATTCGTTGTTTTAACTGTTTTCTGAATTTACAGTAGATTTTTCCTTCATAATAAATTTATGAATCTCATTTGATTTAAAGTTATTGCAACATGTATGATTTTCTTCATAAAGAAAGTATTCAAATCAGTGTCCCAGTGTACAGAAGTGGTTTCAATATAAATAAATAACACATGACTCAAAAAGTCCCCGGACTGACATATAGAGGGCGCCACTTTTAAGAAACCCATTTCATTATTCGATAGTACCAACCTTTCTAAGGTATATGTCAAAATTTCATGACAATCGCTAAACGTGTTCTCAAGTATAGAGACGTCAAAGTGAAGCTACCTCAGTGTTTTTGTTAAAAATGGAAAAACAAGAATTTCGTGTGCTAATTAAGCATTGCTTTTTAACCGGAAAAAATACGGTAGAAGCTAAACAGTGGCTTGATAAACATTATTTGGACTCTGCCCCAGGAAAATCGACCATTTGTGATTGGTATAATGAATTCAAACGTGGTCGTACAGACGTCGAAGACGCTGCTCGTAGTGGTCGCCCAAATACGGCTGTTACGGAACAAAACATCATAAAAATCCGAAAAATCGTTTTGATTGACCGAAAATTGAAATTGAGGGAAATAGCTGAAGCCTCAAAGTTATCCGAAGGCAGCGTGTTTACAATTTTGCATGAACATTTGGGCATGAAAAAGCTCATGGCAAAGTGGGTGCCGCGTTTGTTGACACCAGACCAAAAACAACAACGAATCGACGATTCTGAGGCCTGTCTGGTGCTTTTTAACCGCAACAAAGCCGAATTTTTGCGTCGTTATGTGACAATGGATGAAACATGGATCCATCATTATACTCCGGAGTCAAATCGGCAGTCAGCTGAGTGGACAGCAGCCGGTGAAAGCCGACCAAAGCGTTCAAAGACACAACAGTCGGCTGGCAAGGTAATGGCCTCAGTTTTTTGGGATGCTCACGGTATTTTGTTCATAGACTACCTTGAAGAAGGAAGAACGATCAATAGTGATTACTACATAGCATTATTGGATCGATTGGCCGAAGAAATAAAGAAAAAACGGCCCCATATGGAGAAGAAAAAACCGCTGTTTCACCAAGACAATGCACCGTGTCATAAGTCGATGAAAACGATGGTCAAATTTCATGAATTGCGCTTCGAATTGCTTCCGCACCCACCGTATTCTCCAGATCTAGCCCCCAGCGACTACTGGCTCTTTGCTGATCTCAAAAGGATGCTCCAGGGAAAAAAATTTACCAGCAACGAGGAAGTAATTGCCGCAACTGAAGCTCATTTTGAGGGGAAAAATCAAGACTTCTACAAAAAAGGTATCGAGAAGCTAGAGAAGCGTTGGACCGATTGTATTGTCTTAGATGGAAATTATGTTGATGAATAAAATCGAATTTCGCCAAAATATTGTGTTTTTCTTTGTTAGTCCGGAAACTTTTTGAGTCATGTGTTATAAGATAAAGAATAGAACGACGAGATGATTCTCATCCTTGACAAATATACTAGGCTGTTCAAAATTGAAGGTACTTTTTGAATGAAAACACATTTTTTTGGCAAAATTCTATGGTGGGTGGGGAAGCGATTCGTACTCCAGTTCATGTTTTTTTGCCTTTGCAATATTTGATGTGTGAGATGGTGCATTGTCGTCATCAAAAACTATTTTCTTCTTTTTCAAATGGGGACGTTTCGTTTTGATTTCATCATCCAATCGATCCAAAAACGCTGCATAATATGCTCCTGTTATCGTTTTACGTTTTTCAAGGTAATCGATGATGATTATGCCATGTGCATCCGACTAGCACAAAACACTAGCCATAACCTTACCGGCCGATTGTTGCGTCTTTCCACGATTTAGTACACTTCCACCCGGTAAACGACACTCTTTCGATGCTTCACGAGATTCCGGTGTATAGTGATGAATCCATGTTTCATCCATGGTCACATATCGACGCAAAAACTCAGATGAATTCTTTTGAAACATTGCCAAATTGCTCATTGAAGTTCTCACTCGAATGCGTTTTTGATCAATTGTGAGCATACGCGGCACCCATCTTGCACAAAGCTTTCTTGCCCTCAATTTTTCATGCAAAATATTAAACACACGGAATTCACTTTTTTCCATTTTATTAAAAATATTTAGAGGTTAGTTACTTTCAAGCGCTGCAACTGGTAGACTACTAATTGGATTGCGCGACCAGAAATGAAACGAATCGACCACTTTCAAAGCAATTGTCGATGGTCTTGACGACTAACATCGTATCGATTGGCCCAATAACAATGATTTCAGCAATGGCCTCAAGCATTTGACCAATCAATATACAGACAATGTCGTCACTAATTTATCTACGCATGCGAGAAAACATATCATCCAGTACTTGAAAATGAAAGTGTTTCAATGGAATACAGCCGTAGAAAATGACTCGCAGAAAATTTTGCCAAGTGACATTGATAGTGTTGTAAAATTGATAATAAAACAAAAAAACATCAGAGTGCCAATTCGAGATCCACACAAACTCTAACGGTGTCACGCCTTGTATAACACGGTGAACGTCCTAAATGTGTTTCCAGCAATCAATCTGCATGACCTCACAACTGACAAAGAACATTGGTTTAAGGCCATGCCAATGTACCTACCAATGCAACGCAAAATAGAAGAGTAGAACTCGATGTGGCCATACTAATTGGAAGAAAAGAAAGCGGAAAAAGACGAAAGGGAAATGGAAATCCAAACGCAAATGTCGAGCAAGCAGTCCACTGGCAGACGGGGCAAAAAGTACGGAACGCAAAGGCAATGATGAAGATGATGAAGCATGGCATATGCGCTTTCTCCACTGCTAAATAAACTCGACTCGCCCTGGACAAACACATCCAAAGCAGTAGTGTCGTCGAAAAATGGGTGAACATGGTGACAAAAAAGAAACCAACATTGTTCTTTTTTGGTGCTGATGGCAAGATACCACCTGACAGCCCAATAAGCATAAAAAAACACGTGCGGTGTCCAGGGGTTCGTTTGTCGTTAAATTCAATAAAGAAGAACAGAGATTGTTACATTCAAATGACGGACGAATGAGGAACATCTCAAACAGATGCCGGGTGTATGAATCGATTTGAAAACTTTTTTTTATAAATAAACTTAATCATTATATATTTTTGATGATTTTATCAATTGAATAATTTTTTTAATTAGCATTCCAGACGCCAGATCATTGCTGCCATCAGTGATTGTATCAAAGGAGGGCAAGAAGGATCTTTCGATAAACAGACAGTTGCAACGCGCAATGAACGAAGCAGCATCGGTTGAAAACGATGGTTTATACCCAAAAGTAATAAGTAAACATTTACTCTAAAAACTGGGAATTAAAATAGGAATGCTCTGTGATTTGGCATCGTGACGTCGTGGATGCAAAGAACATTCTATTGAAAGGTAAGGCTAGTTAATTGAATTTGCAATTGAATGATTGCTTAAGACGATTCATTTGTTTGATTGTTCAGGACTATGGACATTGCTGGGACTTCCCGTAATACTATTGCCGAGGTCTCCGAAGTAGCCCCTGCTGCTGTCGTGGAAAATTATGAACAAGTGTTCGAGTACGACCAGCAGCCAGTTGATCATGCAGTCTAATCAGCACAAAACAAATGTAAATTAGTTATTTAAACTATCCCGGCTATGTGGGTTAGCAGCGTAGCAACAAGTTCACTTCCATCTGGTTGATGTTAACTGCGCAGGAGTACTTTAGTGGGGGTTTTAAGTACAGATTTTAATTTTAAATATTGCAATAAATTCCAATATTACCAATAACACATAAAAATTTATTGTGTACGATGACAATACTTTCAATATACCATATTATTTTATTAATAGTTTGCAATAACGATATTGTATATTATTGGAATGAACACCATAAAATCCAATAGCAATATTTTCTTATTGCAATTATTTCCAATATTTTATTGGGTTTTTATTTCGAATAATATTGCCATTTTTTTCATAATAATATTGCATTTTTTTGATAAATAATATTGAAAATTATTTGAAAATAAAAAATTTTCAGAGAATGAACAGAAGGATTTGAATTTTTAGTGTTGTCGCTTCTGTCAAAATTATGGAAACTTTATTCGATTTTCAGCTCCTGTCCATTTTTTTTTTCGTTCGTCGTCGTCTTAATCTTGGTGTTTTATAAAGTAAAATTTTTCTAATTATCAAATAAATTCCAATATTATTGTACAAAAAAAAGCAATATTATTCTAAATAAAAAACCAATAAGCAATAGAAAAAAATTGCAATAAAAAAATATGTGTTATTGGATTTTATGTTGTTCATTCCAATAATATACAATATTGCAATTGAAAAATATTGCAATAAAAAAATATGGTATATTGAAAATTATTGTCTTTGGGACCCAATAAATTACAATATTTTATTGGAACTTATTGAATAATTTCCAATAACGAAAAATTATGTTATTGCTATTTGGTTATTCGAATATTTTTTTATTGTATTAAAATCTGTAGTTTTAGGTAAGCAATATTCGCAAATTTGAAAACAGTTCTTTGCTTCGGGTGTGAATATTAATCACAGCCCTATATGAATACTATCATTTGACACAGAATTTTTTTCTCAACACTTCAAGACACCTCCTTTTTTCTTTTTCATCTTACAGGAACACCTGTGTATATACACATAGACAGAGCGTGAATCGTGATTCCGATTTACCTTAGTTAAAGAGGCTAATGATGCTGAATCAACAGAATCCTGCAAGACAAACAAACAAATACAGACAATGATAAATCCAAAATTTTGGAATTGCTCAAATGATTTTTTTTCGCTTCAAATTTATGAATCACGTTATTCTTTTAACGAAATTTTTAATCAAAGTTTCATTTCACAATTAAAACCAAGGGAAATTCACTAATTTATGTTCGGTTCCTTCGCTAAGAATTTTATGATTGATTTGTGATTTTTTTTTCTACAAAAAACAAAGAAATAATTTAATTTTACCTGTCGATCATTCAGTTCGTCTATTTCCTGTGCCAAACTATTTGATGTGCCATTCAATAAATTTCTTCCTTCTTCAACACCGCGAGTTAAAACCATTGCTTGTAATTCTTCATTTTGTTCGATTAATTGTTTTTTCGACTGTCGTAATTCTTCGAGCTCTTGATGCAACTCTTCAAGCCGTAACGTTTCGGGTGATGTTGTTGGCATTGCTGGACCGCTTTCGGATCGTAAACGTTCTACCTCTTTACCGAGCTCAATCATTAAATCTTCTGCCGCCAATTTCTCTAATAAATACCTATTTGAAATTCATTTTTAGTGTTTTATTGAATTTATTTCAACAACGTGTTACTTGCGAATTCACTACAAAAACTATTGCTTTAACATTTTTACTCATTTTTCAATTCGAATATACATACTTTCTTGCAATTTCCTTGGCTTCAGTTAGCTCTTCATGAGCTAATGTTAAATTTTCGCGAGCATCTTCAAGTTTTTCTTCAGTGGCTCGAAGTTCAACTGTTTGTTTGTCATACTGCGTTCGAAGTCTTTGCAATTCCTCTCTCAGGTTATTTGTTTCTAATTCGATGGTACGAATTTTAATTTGGCAATTTTCATTCTGCAAAATGGCTTCGCGCTCGACACGTGCCAACAGCTCGCGATGTCGTTTCTGTTCTTCATTTATTCGCTCTTCGGCACGAAGTTCGACCTGGCAATAAGACAGAATGAATATTTAATTCAAATGGTTTCAATATTTTTTCATTATCTAATCTGCCTTTATTTTGTTGGTCCAAAAGTTCATTCTAGTTTGATTTTTTGACAATTTAAGTCCGAAAACGTAATTCGTCTTCAAGAAAACGGATAACTTGATCGTTTTATATACAAATCTATTGAAATAACTCACCTCTCTAAGTTGGTCTTCAAGCATGTGATATCGTGCTTGAAGCACGGCATGCTCTGTTTTTGTTCGTGTTGTACGATCCTCTGCATTGTTTTGCGAGTCAGCTAGTGTGCTTACTTGTCGCTGCAATATTTCCAACTGAAAAAAAATGAAAATAAAATCACATTAATAATTAGTTTATTTATAGAATTGAATCAGAATCCAATAGCATAGATGAAAAACGAAGAAAAAAAATATATAATGTTATGAAAATATTATTATTGTGTGCAGATATGATTATGAATAAGTCGATGTTACCAAATAGGTCAGTCGAACTTTTAAAACATCAAGTTCGGCAACAAAATCGTCAATAAAATCATCTTCTACAACGGCCATATCGCTCATGCGCAATTAATAAACATATTCAATGTTTTAGTTATAGTCGTCGGGTTGGATTTTGTGATCAAAATGACTTAACATGAATACAAATAATGTTTCAAACGAACGATGATTAGAACATTATGTTGTCGTTGTTCAATGACATTTTATAGGAAATTTGAAAGATAGAGACAAAAAAAGGAGAGAGATAGTGACTGTCACTAGAAATATACAAATATCAAATCGAATGAATGGCGAGCCGTTCATAATTGGAACGGATCTTGTGCACACATTCCTCGGCTCGACCACTGGCGATAAAAAAAATATAAATCGCTTGAACGAAAAAGCTATTTAAAGAAAATATCATTTGGTTGTTGGGATCACATATGTAAGTGTGATTCATATGCTTGCTGTACAGTGTACAGCGTGATGAAACTACATAAAGGAATGTTGCGCGATTAATTTTAATTTCACTGGAGCATTTCAAAATGCAAACGTATGAACATGTGAAAAATAGCTGAATCGTCTGATTGAAATGCAGATTTTATTCTCATCATTTGCATGTGATTCTCGTGGGTGTTTAATTTAGCGTAGAAACGGAAAAATATAAAGCATGTACAAGTGATTACAATGAAGTAAAGAGAGACGGGGAGAGCGAGAAAGTGCGAGAGAGAGAGGAAAAGAAAAAAAAAAATAGATCAACTGCTCAACGAATTATTTACAAAACTGAGTCAGGCTGCATAAATAACGGTTGTGTGTGCAAATTGACGACGGGGATCGTTTCGTGGAAAAGACAATGACATAGGATAGGATGAAATGGGGAATAGAGAGTTGTTTTTTGGCGCGAACGTCAAAAAAAACAAAATATAATACGAAATTATATCCTTTTCGGTCCCCGTTACGTCGCCGATCTGTGCGATGTGTGTAGAGAGCGATTGACTTACTTGTTCCTTAAGCAAGGAGTCGTACAGCTCATGCGCAAAATTTACATCAGACATTTTAAAAGCTGTATCGGAATGACAACAGCTGTTGCTATTAATATTATTATTGTTATGATTATTATTATTATTATTGTTGTTGTTGTCACTTTGAATGTTTCGGCGATTTTTCATCTCAATGATATTGTCGAAGCTTAAACTAGACGAATTATTTACATCGTTTTGTGTGGCTCGTTTGTTCGTTTTATTGTTCGATGGCACTTGATTGTCAAATTGTAAATGTTTCAAAGCGTTTTCAATCAATTGATTTGGTTGTTCGGGTAGCATAGAATATGGTTCATCATTTGATTGCATGCTTAAAAATGTTTCTTCATCAATTAATATTGGGCATGTTTGCAACATGGATTGATTTGAATGGTTGTTGGTGGGTGCGGTCAAATTTAAATCTTCCACATCGTTGGCCATTTGTTTGTCAATCGTAGTGGTGTTGTTGTTGCCAACAAATTCAAATTGGCCCTCCCAATCATCATATTGAAGGCTGTCGAGACTTTCGGGCTCACTATTGTTTATTACATCCGCTGTTGTTCGCGCTCCTGATGCCGATGTCATTCTTTGCTCAAAACAAAAGATTTTTTGTTTTTTTTATCGATTTGTTATTGTGTTCGATTTTCTCAATTGTTTACTATTTCCGATTGATATTTTTTTTAATCGTCGATATGATTCACACACTAGTCTTTATGTATCTACTTGTTCGGGATTCACTTTGACATTCATTTCGAATAAAAGTCTTTATTTGTCTTATGAAACTTTTTTCTTTCTCAAAAATTTGTTAAGTTCAGTTTTCGGAAAGTTGCCTACTGAAAAACACATATTTTAACAGAAAATGAGAACATAAGTCATGATTTGGTTTGTTAAATGCGATATTCGGTATTTTGTACGAGCAAAATAACGAAAAGTTGTGTGTGATGGCGCCGAAGCTAAATGGGCAAATCTATCTCAAATGACCAAATGTGTGTGTGTGTGAAAATGTGAACATCAACAGTAATTTCCTAACGAGTGAGAGAGAAACATTCACCATTCATGTTTATTTTTGAATAAACTTAGTTTCTTAAGCTTGTTTCTTTCTCATTTTATGTTTATGCCAATTCAAGTTATTTTCATGTGATTTATTTTTTTCCGCATATTTTGAATTTGAATATACGATTTTTGTGTTCTTCTTTTTCTACTTGAAAATTCTCTTTTCTTATTTTATTCTATTTTTCGTTTTTTTTTTGTTCATTAAGTCGGCCCTTTGAGAAAGTATATTCGAAACTCTGTCTCATAGTCACTTCAAGCAAAACTCGTATGGAAATTTTCATGTCTTGTATTGATTTGCGTCATTTGTTTGTTGTGAGTTTTTCGGTGTGTTTCACCCGTATAAAACGATAATATTGATCATAATTGCAGCGATAAATCGGTGTTCGCCAAAATAAACAATAGATATTGGAAATGCGAATGTATTTTTAGCGAAGTAAGTGAAAGTCGAACTTGATTTTCTCTCACTGCATGGTCGCATGTGAGTGTGTGTGTGTGTATATATATTTATATATACGTATATGCACGTGTAGTGCACATCGTATTGAGCACCAAGTTCAAATATAATAATCAACGTAGGAAAGAGAGTGAGAGCAAAAAGACCTGATGCATGCTATCAGTTTCGATATTTCGTGCGTTGCATTCATACTTTTTCGTATCATTTTTTTTTTTTGTGTTATTTTTTTGATCTTTGGCATTCAAATTTCAGTATAATCGATATGTGGCATTTCTCATTTCACTTGAGATTATTGTCTTTTGGCAATTCGTGTTTGTACTAGGATCGTGTCCACACGAAACAGCGGCATTTTCCTTTTATCACATTAAATATCGAAGTTTCAATAGCTCAATTATTAAAAACGCATCAAAAAAGCAACGAAAAAATGCTTGTTTTTTTCATAAGAGAAGTGAATGCAAACGAACAGATAGAAAATAGAGAGAAAGAGAGAGAGAGAGAGAGAGAGAGAGAGAGTGCGCGGTAAAATGGTCGGCAAAACAGTATTGGAATCAAGCTCCCTCACAAAATGCACTTATTACGAAACACTGCATTTCGATCGAAAGAAGCCGTGTGTTTGATGAATATTAACTTTCTTTCTCCTGTGGTTGGTTTTATTTTTTGGTTTTGGCCTAGGCAAGATAATATTTGAAATAAGTGTGCATTTCCGCACGTATACGGATTATTTTGATAATCGACAATTTTCATTACATGTTCCATTTTGTTTCTCTCGGGTATTTCAAATATTTTATTAGTGCTTTCACTGTGCGCTGCGCATTAGAAGAGTGTGCGCACTGTGTATTATCAATTTGTTATCATGAACGGGATTCCGTTGGAATTTTCTCTCTTGCATTGATGATCATGTTCTTTCTGGCCGATGATTATAGATCGCTCACTCATGAAATTCTCTCTCTATATCTTCTGCTTAAAATGTTTTCGCTTCATAAGATTTTATTTTATAAATAAATCAATTTCTTCGCATCATTTGCAATGTGTTCGAAATCCGGAAATTAATGAAATCTTCATTGAACCGAAAAAATATTTCCAACGAAATGCAATTAAAAGATCGAATGAGTGCAACAATTCAATGGGCGCATGACAATAAAACCGCCCATTTCATGTGTTTATTCTTATTGCTTGGAATAAAGAACAAGCGAATGTAATGCAAATACACACAAAGAAAAACAAACACGACTAATTTCAGTAAGAGAAATGCAATTTAAACGATGATTGTTTCGCATAGAAAAAAGGCCTAAAATTATATTTTTCCGTTAGATCAAAAGCGGACATAGAAAAACCGTTATCAAATCACATAAAATGCCGCTCAATTTTTTGTATACTCGGAAATATCATCTTCTTTTTTTAAATAAACTTTGGAAAATGTACGATGGGAAAATCGATTATATTATTCCCACACAAGCTTCATTAGGATTGATAAAAATGATCGAATCACGATTAGAAATCAGTAGCGTCTTTCGCTATTCATAATCACAACAGTATTGTATGCAGTTTAAAAAAATGGTAAAAAATTCGCATCTGTTTCGATTTGATTATCAGATGTATTTGTTGAAAAAGAAAACTGATGTTTCGCAAATAAATTAAGAATTCGATCGAATGCTACATAAACACATTCAGGCTGATTCATTGAAATGAATAAGAATTTTGCTCAACTGCAAATACAATATCATTGTAAAACCATGTTATATATTCTCGAAATGACGTCAACGTCAATTTCAAACGAACACGCATATGCATATGTCAATTACAAATACGATTCATTCGAAACATTCCTCATGTTTCTTGTTCATTTTGTTTATTTATTTATGCATGATGATGAATAAATGTGACGACGAGCACTTTGGAGAATTAGAGCGAAAGATGCTAATCTATTTTGTAAATTTCAATTAAAATCAATTGAAACTATGGCTGACTTTTGGCCTTTCATTTATATGCGTTGTCAACGTGAAAAAAAATTCAATATTTTCGACGCGATAAGTGTGAAATTTTCTTATTCACTGTTTATTCTCACACTCGGTTGCTTACATCAAATCAAACAAAAGAACAATTGAATCACGAGATGATATTGTTATCGTTTAACAATCACACAAGTAACTACACATTTAATATATGCCCGTCGATGAGTATTTTGTTTTTTTTTTTTCAAGTGAATAGACAAATAGTTTTCAAAGAAAACATATTTCCCCATCCAGTGAATTGAACGAAAAATTAAGACCGCCACTGTTTTCAAGGGCAATCTAGATAGATGAGATTGTGTTCTTTCACATACAAAATGAATTAGCAAAAATTAAGCAAATGAATTAGCGAACTAAGATTGTCGTAGCGGCAAAATGTTTTGATCAAAATGGTTTCTATCTTGTTCAGTACATATAAATGTTACAATTAAAAAAAAAACACTGTTGATTAAGAAAATACTGAATTAACAAAATGTTTCATTTAAAAAAATAATAATATGTTTTCGAATCACATTGAAAGTCTAGAGAAATAGGCGCAGTATCTTGTTTTATTCGCCATTGCCATAACAGTCGAAAAACATAATGCACATTCACAATTGATTACATCTCACACAGATGCACTTTAAATTGCCCGTTAGCAAAATAACCAAATGGCATTCGAATGAAATCAGTTAAATATACGCGCACACATTGAATGATTCTCACATGCGTTTTGAATAAAAAAAAATAATCGGTTCTTGTTTTCAAACACTTGCTGCACTGCATAAAACAGGAAAACTATGCACACTTGCTGTACGAGAGCAAAAAGAAAAAAAATTACGTTTTTTTCTTCCAATTGACCCCGTAATTGACGCCAACAAACCAAATTAATTAAGATAAAAAAAATATGGATTTGAAAAGAAAAAAAAGTTTTATTTTTCTGTTGATTTTGGCACTGTTATTTCACTTGCGCGATATGATTTTGTGGTATGATTTTGTGGCACGCAGCCAATGTACCAAACAAGTTTGTTCATAATACAATAAAAATATACACACTTTTCGAACGAAATTGAAAAGTCAACCGAAATTATAACAAAAATTTATTAATTTTTTTTTTTTTTAAGAAATTACATTTCACTTTTGCGACAAAAAAAGGAAGGAAAAATTTCAAAATTCCGAATTTAGCACAAGCTTCAAATGCGCTATTTTTTTGGACACTGGGTTTTCAATTTTTGTCACTATCGAATGAGCGTAAGGAAAATGTAGTGAGAAGAGAGAACAAAAAAAAAACACACAACAAAAATACACAGAAATAACAATTCATTACGAATTGTGAATAAACAATGCGCGAAGAAAATATTGCCGTTGAAACACGACTGACATGAATGTGGCTTTCTGTCTCTATCTAAAGTCTCTCTATCAAATATCATATGGCACGAGCGTACAAACGAATACAATCAACGAACGAGCACTCTTTTTTTTAGCATTTTTGTTGAGAGAGTCTTTGAGCCAAAACATTGTGCCACTGTACAAATGTATGCGTTTTTAAAGAATTGTATCAACAATTTATGTATGTATTGTATATAAATGAATGCGATCATTGGTTGGGTGTATTCGTATGCAACGGTGATTTGCTGTTTGTTGTTTGGCTGCCCCATTGCTGCGATATATACATACATATTGTTGTTTCGAATGTGAGTAAGACGTCTATGGTGTGCAACGGCTCACACAAAATGAAATGATAATAGAGAGGCCCCAATTAAATCGGGGACCAGCTAGTATATACTTGAACGCTCAATTCACTTAATGCTTAAATGGGCTATCCAACATTATACGATGTTGCATGGGCGATTTAAAGCAACTGTTTTTTTTATTTTTGTTTTTTTTTTTTGCTTCTTTCTAGAGGTTTTCTTCTACTTTACGCGAATTGTTTTTCAGAAACAGAAAGTCTCTTGTTTTGTTGTGCATGAACGCCAACCAATACAGCGCACAACAATTTAATTGAAAGAAAAAATATAAATTATCGCTATTTCTTTACTTTTGTCGATGATAGAGAACAGAGACAAAACAATAAGCACATAATTAATGTATATGCACACCAACTGCATTTTTTTATACATTCACACACATGAAAATTCCATTCACAATGATTAGATTACACCAATCGGCACTTGGTTAGAATACTGAAATGTAGTTGGGTCAACAGTTTCTATGCCACATTTACTAAATACACCGATTTTTTTTTTGTTTTTCCTTTTTGTTTTTGAAAGATAAATAATTGGCATATAAAACCGATTAAATTGATAATTCTATTGTTGTAATTCTTTCTCTTTTATTATATAGCAGATTCAAAGCTTTAAAGCCAGTTTTTTTTTTTAAATATAAATTTAGTTTTGGTGTATAATTCTAACAATTCGAACAACATGAATTCGGATTCCAGAATTTCAAAATCGGAAGAAAGTCTACCGTTTAACGCAATTCATCCAAACATTTTTGGCCGAAACGGTCGATCGCTTAGAAATTAAAAGTGCATTTACAAAATAAAAACACATGCGATGTAACTAAAATCAATTTCGATTAAAATTCGAAACAAAGTGAAAATAGTCAATCGTATAACCATATCATTTCATCAGCGTGTGAAATACACAATTTATGAATCAATTTGAGCAACACAAAGATATAATAACAGCTGCAAATGGATTATAATTTCGATCGGATTTATGCATAAACCGATTTGCACGGGATCGTTCGCTTCGAACAACAATAACAACAAAACAAACGATTGTAAACCAATTTCGTACTTTTTTTTTCTTTCTTTCGAGACAATTAGACAGCTATTACACATGAACATTATGAAATCTTCATTGGATTTAAGTTCAAATCAATGTGTTTGCCAATGCAATTGTGTAGGTATATGAATAGGTGCAGTTTTCTTACTCTCTCTCTCTCTCTCTCCATCTCATTTTTATCGTCAGACTTTTAGATGAGGCAATTTTCAAGCAATTGCCGTTACCACTTAAGTAGTTTAATTGACTATGGGTTATTCAATTCGATTGTTTTGCTCTCGATGATCTCAAAGATCGTTTCATTTTCTTTTTTGTTGCTTCTTTTGATTGCGCACATTTGACAATTATAAGACTTTCAACTCCAGCACACTTTTACCAAAATACGGTTTAAATTATAAAACCTTCACTTAATTTGGTTAATCTTATCGAAGGAAAACATCGAAATGTATTTTAATTGGAAATTTTGATAAAAGTTTTAAATGCAGAAACTGGACTTATCTTGCATTTCTTTAGAAAATCCAAATTCAGAAATCCAATTAATATTCAAAGTACATATGCAAACAAGGTTTTCTTTTCATTCTTTTTTTTCACGCTTCTTCGGTGAATGAACATTCATTTATATGCATTTAAATGAAATTCATATGTAGTTGCAAACCTTGAATAAAATCAGACTCATCTCTCTCGAATAAGGTAAAATGTTATTATTTTTAGTCAAAACAACTGTAATAAAGTATTTATTGTTCAATCGACCTTTTTGACCTCATCGACACAACATAATACAATGCATTTATTGAATGATAATCAAAATGGTGTGAAATACTCATTATTAATTTGAATAAATTTTAAATATCGTCATTTGTTACCTTATGATTGAGATCTTGTACATCTTCTAAGCTAACATCACTGTACATGTCTTCGGTGGTATCACAATTCGAGCTACGGCCAGACGAGTTGAAACTCGACGATCTGTACAATTGACTAAAATTTTGAAAATAATATAAATTTTAATTTTTTTTCATATTTTATGAAACAAAATTTTTGAAATCAAAAAGGAAAAATATAAAATTTACAAGTGTATTGAAAGTTTCAAATTTCTTGAAAGAATTGTAAATAACATGAAACTTTTTCTCAAGTTGCACGCCAGTCTATAAAGCTATATAACATGTCCATATGGGGATCACTCCTGAAGATATGCAACAAGCAAGCTTTAAAGTTTTAAATATGCGGCTTTGAAGTGGAAGCATTATAAGAGATGTCGTGTGCGATTCAATCCTAATTTATTTTCAACACACAAACGTTGCGCACTTGTAGTTTTTTTTACCATTCTTTGTTTTTTTTTTCACTTACCTTGCTAATGCATTTGATCCTAATTGCCTTCTACCGGAACTGAAAATGTTAAGAAAAAACGGAAGTTTGGTTAAGTGGTTATTTTTTGTTTTGTTTTTCTGTCGTTGAATAAACGTAAAAAGTGAGATGATCTAGACAGGATGAAAATTTTAAACGTTGGTAGAAAGAGGTGCAAAGACAAAATATGTGCGTATGTGTATCAACATTGACATTTGATATTCTTGTGAAATGTATTTTGTTTGTGATTATCTCTATTTCTTATTCCGGTGTATATATTTCTTGGTAAATCGTCTCGCCCAACAAAATTTATGTGAACATAGTACGATGGTGAAAATTTTACTATTGCTACAATGATGTGAATTGCAATGAAGCCTAGGGGTTTGGATGTCATTCGAATAGAAGCGAATATGTAAATAATCTGCGAATTTTTTTGCAGATATATTCGTATATGGCGGAGAAAATCGCAAATGGCGGACGAATATACATAATCGCAGAATATTCGCAAAAAACGAAACTATTTGCAAAAACCATGAGTCATTTGCAACACTTGATACTTCTGTATGAGAATATTAGGCTGCCATACTGAATTGAATTTTAACAAATTATGCGAATATTTTGTGAATGGTTCATATAAATAAAATTTTGAATCCATTAAAAGCGAATGAGGTTATTTGTGAATAGATCAATTCCCCTAGAATGAAGCTAGAAAAAAAACGGCATTATGATATTAACTGAGCGGCTCAAATCCATCAAAAATTATTTTAGCCACCGAATTAAGCTGCATTCTTTATTTAGATTTTTTTTAACGGCTCGTTAAATTTTACAATCGATAAATCATATTTTTTTTGTTCTCAATCCAACAACAAATACATTAAATTGCTGAAAAAAACACATACATACGTTGAAAGTAGGCAATGTGCACATGCAGAGCGCCTAACCAAATACCATAAATCAATGAAAGAATCAAGTACAAAACGAATGAACACAAAGATATGGAACAAAAAATGTAACACTTATTTGTCGGCGTCTGTCACGATCACACGAAATTGTGTTTTATGCTCAACAACAAATCATTTGCATCATTTAGAATATATACTATGTGCGATTCATCAGATGCTTTCACTTCGTCGAATGTAAATGCATTTGGGATTAATAATGAACGATGAACGACACACACGACAACACAATTTCAAGAAAAAAAAATGAATGATTTTTTTAGCTTGTTTCTTTTGTTTATCGATCATTTTTCGTCCTCATCCTTCAGCATATATTCAAATGGTCTTTTATTGTTTCGTTGCCATTGGAAATAGTTTTATTTTTCTTTCATCTTTGCATTAATGTAATTTCTTTGTTTTTTCTCTTCCTCTCTTCATTGACTTTGTCTACTTTGTGTGCCTTTGCTTTGTATCTTTTGAATTACCATTAGCTGATCATACATTTAATCTTATTTTGTATAACCTCAAGTAGTTGTAATTATTGCTTACGATAAATTCAATTTCATGACTTTCTAATTGAAGTAAAATACATTCATTCACCGCAGGGTATAAGAGCACCAAAAATCGACATAGCAAAACCATATGCATATAGCGCGAGCAAATTAATTTCAGCAGGGATGAACATGTTTTAAATTACAATCGTTAACTCTTTGAATTTGATAGCATCATTTTTTTACATTACCATTTGAATTCATTATTTTGAGTACCACCTACAAAAGGCTTAGTCTCTAATAATCAATCGAATTGCTAATAATCAAGTGGACATTGAAATTTGAAAAAAAAACACATTCGTATGAATGAATGATTTGAAAAAAAAAACTCAATTTACAAGAGTGCGGACATGAATGTTTGGACTTTCTTTCTGAAAGAAATTGCCAATATGTTTCGTTTCGGAATGTCTCTAATTGATTTCCAAAATGCAAGCCTCACTATCATGATTGGTTCAAAATCTGTGATTCTCTAGCATTTAATTTGCAATTTGTTTAATGATTTCATGGCTCTTTGCTATTCTATTCAATTTATAGAGTCATTTTTCATTGCAATGGAGTTGCATGCATTAACGATGAATATTCTTAGAATGAAAAATATCGTTATGCCCTCTGCGCAGTGAAGTTGTCATCATACGCGTGTTAAATGGATACTGCCGAAGTATTTGTTTGTGTTGATGACTGTGTTCACGTTTAATGTGTGCCGTGACAGCTTCAAGCGCTTACGTGCTAGAGGGCATCTTACAATTTTATGTCAATTCTATCCAATGTCTTAGTATAGGAATATTGCATGCTCGCATGCATTTTGACGTGAATTTTCTGTCAAACTTGTGCCTTTTTGTTTCATCACAAAATGACTTTTTTTTCTTCTTCTTCTTTATATCAAATTCATCATATAATCAATATTATCGGTCTGATGACACCATGAATATATGCGTTAGTTTGGCAAATAAAAAAATTACCAGTTAGCAAATGGCATCACAGTCAATTGTTATTGAAACCGCTAGATGTGATTATCACTGTGCTTAATTTGCATCAGTTGATTTATGCGATTAGTAAATTTGAATGTAAATCAAAAATGATACTCAATTGTGACTTGTTGAAGTGTGTAGGAAATCATCTTGTCAATCATAAATTCTATGATGTTTGGCCATCAAAATGATTACATAACAAAACCATACAATAATTGTGATTCTCATCAAATACGCGATTGTTGAAAAATTTTTGTAATTGGTAAATCGTAATTGGTTTGATGAACAGCAAAAAAGAATGTGTAAAAATTGACCAATTTCAATGGATACCACCATATCATTAAAGCAAAACATATTATTTTGATTCGATTGTGCGATATCATCATAATTGACCGATTGGTAACATTTAATTACACATTTTGTTCTTAGTGCAAACACACAGAAATATAAAAAATTCAAACAACGACCGCACTCATAATTACACAACATTCAAAATGGCCCACGTTTCAAATGTCCAAATGCAAAAAAAAAATCGAAACATGATATTTATTAATTGACATGTTTTGGTGATTGACAGTCCAACTCCTTCCGTTAAAACACAGTTTTTTTTTCACATAGAATATTTCGATTCGGTTCATTTATGGATGCATTCAACATTAGGGATAACTAATAGCTTCATCGTTTCCCTCTTTTGCATATTCTAATATATATATGAATATTAATGGTTGACTAGCCGAAAATGACGTGTAAATTTCCTTATTCGATGATTGTATGATATAAAGTAATTAAAAATTCCCGTCTTCTTCGATTTGTTTAAAAAAAAGATCGTATGAAGAAAAAAGAAATAAAGCAAACAAATATTCAAACAACACACAAATGCAAAGATTTAATGCCCCAATCAGGTGCTAAATATAAATGAGTGATTGCAAAGTTAGATTATATGAAGTATTAAATTTTGTTTTTATTACTCTTTATGTGTGTGTGTGTGTGTGTGTGTTTCGGCGCATACAATTGTTTGCGTGCCACAAATCAATTGGGAGTATTTTGCTGTTTGCGAATGTGTGTTTTTAGTTTTGATTCGACATTGTATTTTTTTTTTCGAACATCCAATAATTCCATAAATATGAAATAGTTAGCGGAAAAACCAACCATATTACCAAATTAGAAATGAAAAAAAAACTTAAGAAAGTCGTACTTTTTCATCATTTTTCCTACTTTGTAATAAACAATACAATTCTTTGACTGAATTTGTATTTACTTTAAAAAACCAACCATGATGATGATGATGATGAAGAAGAAGAATATACAAAATACCAAAGCCAAAACAATTCATTCAATGTAAACTGCAAACGGAAATCATTTTAATTGGCTACTGTCTCGATCATATACATTCGAATCAGTTTTGATCTAACTTAAAATGAATGAAACAATTTTTTCTTTCGTAGATATCAATAGGTAATTAGAAAAATATGTTGAAATGAGAGAGGGAGAAAGAGTGGGAAAAAAATGAGGAAAATTAGTTGAAATGCAAAATTTGTTGGAACGAATACACTTTTTTCTTCAAAAAAAAAAAAAAAAAAAAAAAACAAATCTTTCTGTCTTTAGAATCGAAAAACTTCGTTCTCATGAATTCTTAAAAAAACGCAATATTTTTTTTTGAACAAATCTCGTTCTGTCTGAAGATTATCGCACTGAAGAAGAACAATATGGTTTATTGAAGATCAATGAATCCAAAATACTGTATCTAATTGACTCATACGTGAATTTGATTTATATTGAAATTTTATGAGCTTTTTTAGTATAAAAAGGTCAAAATTGCGTCATTGTGTTCAGATGCGTGGATAGTCATGATTTCCGAGAATATTTTATTCGTACCAATTTAAATTTTATGGCCGTAAACAAAAATCTCTAGTGTTTACATCACCTTTTTTGTTGGATTCGATGACATTTTACTGAGACTTTCATTCGGCAAAGAAAGTTCAGAGCAAATTTAGAAAGATGGAAAGAAAGAAATAGATGTTGCCCAGAGATAGTCATTGGCCACTGTCAGTATATATTTGCGTATTTTCTAAATTGAGCGTTTTAGTCAAAATCATTTATCATTTGCCAAGTTGTGGAATATGTGTTCGTTTGCTGTTGTTTCTGTTATAATTTTCTTGCCTGTTTTCATTCGCATTGGAAAAGAAAGGCCGTATTTGCCATCTGACTTCATCGCGTAATTTTTTTCTCTCTTTCTGGTTTGATAATTTCTTTAACGTAAGCAAAAAAAAAATGCGTTCCAATTTAATGCGGCCGTCGCACAATTGAGTGCTCATACACTGCACAACTTTTACTTGACCACGTAATATTTAAATTTCTCTTTGACGATCAGCACTTTTGTTATTCATTTTTGTTTAGTATATATCTTTTTTGTTTTTATTGTTGTTGTTGTTTCGTCTTCAACAATCAACAATCAACATCCGTAACATGTTCAACATAATATTTCCGTCTCTATCGCTCACTGAACATATGTAATTCAGATGTATTGTTGTTGCTTTTTTTTTTGCATTTCGTTGTAAACAAATCGCGCACACTAAATAAGTGCGGTCAGTTTGAATGCTATGAAATTAGTATGAGAGTGTGCGCTGACAGTTTGAATGCTCGGATGCCAGTTCGAATGTATCGGTATCGTCATTGGCATGAATGAAAAATTGGAAAATTTGCCATGGACTGGAAAATTAAATTTTAACTATAAAACTGATTGAGATATAAATGATGTGATTTTTCACATTTAAGATGAAGAAAAGAAGAAGAAGGCGATGAAGCAGAAGTGAAATAAAAAGAAGAAGAAGAAGAAATCCATTCACATTGACAAGATTGTAACATAGACGTTTAATTTCAATCATAAATTGAATGGTATTGTGATTATAACGGATTAAATTGTATTTGGAAATGTTGCTGCGAGCCTGTTAATTAAAAATCATCAACAGTTTTTCGGGGTCGATCTTTTAACATTATCGGCAATTTTATATTTTGGCATCACTTACAAAACAACATACAACCAAACAAAATCAAACTAAACTGTGTGCGAGTGAATGTGTGTGTCTATTTTTTCCTTCATTTTTGACGTAAAACAATTTCAAATTCATGTCAATTATGCATATACTTGGGAAAAAGTGTGAATTGTGACTTTTCGATATAAAAATCAATTTTCCTGTAAATTTCAAATGCGCCCATAAAAATAGTAGATATTCAAGCGCATTTGATTTTGTATTTTAAATTGAAGTTTCTCTTCGGTTCGATGAATTGTTTCAAATACGATGGACAATGATTCATCGAGATGTTAAACGTTGATTGATAAAATAAACCAGACGATTTTTGTGATTGATATTTTTTTTCTGTTTTTTTGCCCTCGTAGTCAGAGAGCATAATTTGAGGACTTTGATCGCGCTCATACGTTGTTTTTCATAATCATAAAAAGAAAAACAAAACAAAAAAGAATTTAATGCAGCTCTCTCATTATTTATGGATTAGCTAACACACCGTTTTCTCACTTTGTCTCTAACTTAGCAATCGCTTGTGATTGTTCATTTTCCTTTTATGGCATTTGTGTGTGAGTATTTCTGCGGCATGTGTGTGGCCCTTATTTCACGCTACGCGAAAGTTGCAATATCTGTGAAAATCATAATTTTCCCGTTGTACCGAACGCTGATTATGAATTATTCAGGTTAATTTCTTGCTTGAATAGATGAATTACCTAATGGCTGATCATTGTATCAAATCACGGTGCAAATGAAGAACATACAAATGTACTTTAGATGAAAAAGAAAAAAAGAAAGACGAAACAACTGAAGTGAATGTGTATTTTATTGTGTTATTTGTTATTATTGTTTGTCTTTTGCTCTGCTTGTGTCTGATAAGTGATAACAATAGCAATTAGACTAGAATTGACGGCATTTCTTTCATTTCTATTTTTTTTTTTTTTTCTAATTTTTCGAATTGATTTTACCTGATTGGCACGAGATGTTGGTTCGGCCTCTGGTTCGGCGTATAAATTGTATATTCCGTTTGGAGATCCACTTTATACGATAAAATAACTACTATACATTTTCTTCCTCCAATTCTTCCTCTTTTTCTTCGTATTCTTCCAATTCTTTCTGTGTTCTATTCTGAATCCGGACCGTTTATTTGTGCTATTCAACAGGTTTTTTCTTTATACACAAACACTTGATCAGTGGCTCCAACTTAGAAAAACCGATATCAACATACAATACCGTTGTGTTCACCGTCAAATGATTTATATTTCCATTTGAAAATGTATCAATCGCTGTGTATTCTATTCAGCGCACTTTATCTATATACAAACACGGAATGGATTAAACGATTTCAGCACTAATTGAATGTTGTTAATAATGTATCCAATGGATTCAGCGACATTGTATTATTCATACACACAAATTTTATACAATCGTCAGACTTTCTATTCTCTTTCTATCGTCAATATATCTTTGTTGGTTTTTCCATTAAATAAAAAAGAAGAATGAATGAATGCACTTCATAGATAGTTAATGGGCTTGCCTCTCTCACTCTTTATTCATTCATTTAACTTAAATTAAAAACGAAATATTTGCGCTATTGATTTATATTAAAAATGTATATGGTTTCTTTTTCTTTTTTGCTGGTTTGCACGAACGAAGGTTAAATGCCTGCTACCACACAACACATTCCGCATTTATGAGCACTTGGCTTTTGACAAGCAAACAAATAATAAAAAAAACAGTGTTTCGGTTTATAAACCACAACACTGATACACCAACACTCATTTGAATCTATGCAAAGAGTAATGTAAAAAAATTCTATTGTTTCACTTGATACGATTAGTTTTGTAATTTTTAATAAAAGTTTTTTCAATTTCTATTGTGGTTTCCTGATGATCGATCAATCGATCTCGATTCGTAATCAACACTTTTTGTCGTTTTCATTTAACTAATTTCTGTTTATCTCAAATGACGCGCATACGTCACACTTGTTTTTGTTGTTGGTTCTTGTTGAAAAAATCTCGTTGTATTATGCGCGCACTAGCACTCACTTTTAAGCCGTGTTGTTTACAGTTACGCTTTGTTTGAACGACTGAAAAATTCTGCATATAAACACAAATGCATACGCTTTCGTTCCAATATAAATTTTCTCTCTCTCTCTTTCTCTCTCTCTTTTTTCATTTTGCTCATTTCTTGTCGCTATCTCTCTCCCGCTCTCTTTCTCTTTTTTCCTTTTCTCATTATTACATTCGCTCTCTTTTTCTCACTCTCAACCGCGCAAAATATCAATGATCGACTAGTGTGCTGCGCGTATGTATTCGTAAATGACAAAATCAACGAAGTTGTATATAAACGTACGTTATATGTGTGAGTGTGTATATGGCAATTCTTCGGAAACGCGTTTTGGTGAAACGAAGCGTTGATGTTTTTTGTATTATTTCTCTCATTCGCTTATCCGATCAAACCAGCTTGTTTGTTCCCTCTCAACACATATTTAAGCGATTTATATGTGTGGCTAATGGCATTACAGACAGGTAAATACGATAAAAAGTCAGGGCCCAATTCCATTCAAAGATAGAAAATAAAAACCATTTGGAATTGTGATGCGATTTAATCACAGTATGTATACAGATAATATTACCATGGCTATATTTAATCGAAATGAATTTGTAAATCTCAAAATGAATGAGCCCCTGTTGGAGCTAGTTCTGACCATCATTTTTGATAATTCTTTGTTGTCCATGAGAACAAATGGAAAAAAAGCACATTCATATCGTTGGCCAAAATTACAGTGCGAGAACTAATTTTAGCCGAGCTCACATTTTTTGAAAAAAATCAAGTAAATTGAAAGATTTATTTCTGATTTTTGGTCACTTTTATTATCAACTCTTAACAAATACATCACGAAAATTTTTAATCGAAATTATTTGGTTTTTTCGATTTTTTTTTATTTTTTCCATTTTTTGCACCCAAAAAGTGCGAAATTATTTTGACCGAGCTCACTGTTTCATGCACAGTTGACAGTTTTGTCTACATTTTTCGATCTGTGTTAACATGATTTACGGTTATGCATCTATTTCATGTCTTTTAGTGCAATTTCACAATAGTTGTGACGTAGTTGTCAACCAAAATTTAATCGAATAACAATGGGACACGGCCAACGATTAACCGAAGCGGAAAAAGCCAAAATTTCCACATTAAAAGATTATACATTGTTGTCAAACGTTCAGATTGCCAAGGAAGTGATCTGAAGTGAAAAAGTTGTGCGAAATATCCTCAAAAATCGCAAGTGCAGCGAACAGTTTCAAGTCTGTTAAGCAATTAAAGGCTGAAAACAATTTATGTGTTGGTGTTCGACGTGTTCAAAGAACTTTAAGTGGATCAAATTGTCTAAAATACAAAAAAATGATGCGTAAGTCATTTTTAACACCGGTCAATATTGAGGGTCAGAAGAAATTCGTATTGGACCATATCCACTGGACTAAAGAATGGCGTAAAATAATTTTTCCGGATGAAAAAAAATGCAATTTGGATGGCCCAGATGGATTTGCTTGTTATTGGCATGATTTACGCACCGAAGAAAAGATTTTTAGTAAGCGCTAATCTGGCGGTGGTTGTGTGATGGTGTGGGCCGCCATTGGGTACTTGAAAAAGATGCCGCTGTCATTTGTATCCAACAGAATGAATGCAATACAATACCAGGAGATGGTTGGCCCACATTTTCCAGCAAATGGTTACGAATGCAACGGTTTAGGCTGGCAATTTCAACAAGACAACGCCCCAATTCATGCCAGGTCAGTTTTGGCCGATTTTGAGCAGCGTGGAATCAACATTTTCGACAAATGGCCGTTCAAATGACCAGATATGAACATTATTGAGAATGTCTGGTCGATTTTAGCTCGAGAAGACTACAAGGAAAGTCGACAGTTCAACACAAAACAAGAATTGACGGCGGCTTGACAAAACATCCCACAGGCCAAAATCGAATCACTGTATGACAGTCTCCCGCGTCGAGTCATGGCATTACATGATGCCAAAGGCAAATGGACTCAATATTAATGGCGATTTTTTTTACAATAATGTGATATTTTTTATAAAAAAGTGAAAAAAAAGTCAAACTATGAGCTCGGCTAAAATTAGTTCGCGCACTGTACTCTGTGTTGACGCAGCATTTTTTCCACATCGTTATAACGTTTTTCAAAAAGAATTTTATCTCTCTTGGCTAATTACCATCTTTACTTACGTAATGATCGAGTACAATTTCAATTGAAATCGTATATTTTATGGATGGTATTTAGCTTTTGATGAGAATTCTAAATTCTTGTAATGCATATTCAAAGGTGTTGATGCAACGATCACATTACGCTGTTGTAGTTGGTTTTAAAAATTCTACTTTCAATTCAAGCAACGCATTGTGCTATTGTTTGTATTACCTGTTGCACGCGTATCTAAAATACACACACAAACACGCAGACGTCCCGATTTTTACTTTGCTTGTGTAAGTTTGTTTATTGTTCCATTCTATTGTTATGTTGAAATTTATTAAATATTACAAAACATCATCCGGTCGAAAAATTCACAATTTTCCAAGCATATGTGTGGGTGGGAGAAAAACAAATGAATGTTTACGCGTTGTTATCAATGCATCGACAATAAAAACTTAAATTCTTTGAAAATGCTGACTAATTACATTAGTCTTAAAGGCTTTATATTAACAGTAAACTTTGATCCAAATCCAACAAAGAAAAAACAAACACAATTTGTAGCAATATTTCGATGAATTTTACCACAAAATCATAATTCGATGAAACTTTTTTCATTGTGCATTCTAATATGTAGTGTACACAAAAATATTATGCCGTGTATACTATTGCGTATAATTACCGTCATTAGACTCTCGTCATTTAACATCACAAAACTGTTGAACTTGAACAGCAAATCGATGACCGCTTTTCATCCATGAACATTATTACACGCTATTATTATTCATATCAAAATGGGTGTCACAAATAAATTCGCTTTGCATAAATGGCACGTTAGAACAAAAAAAAAATCAGGTCAATGAAGCTGCTTTGCAATTTCTGCTTATTTATTTGCATTGTTCTAATTTTCCTTTTGAAATTATTTAAATATATAATTTTTATGCTTTTGCATCGAAATGCAACTGTAAACGATTTTACACATTGAATAGCTTAACAGGCAAGGGCCGACGATGTCGAATGTCATTCTTTTAACATTATTACAAAAACAATTATATCCAGGTGCTGCACCTTATCAGAGTGCTTCGACTTTAATGGTGTTTACATAATTTTGAGAAAATAATAAAACTACAGATTTTAATTTTCAATATTGCAATAAATTCCAATATTACCAATAACACATAAAAATTTATTGTGTACGATGACAATACTTTCAATATACCATATTTTTTTATTCCAATAGTTTGCAATAACGATATTGTATATTATTGGAATGAACACCATAAAATCCAATAGCAATATTTTCTTATTGCAATTATTTCCAATATTTTATTGGGTTTTTATTTCGAATAATATTGCCATTTTTTTCATAATAATATTGCATTTTTTTGATAAATAATATTGAAAATTATTTGAAAATTAAAAATTTTCTGAGAATGAACAGAAGAATTTGAATTTTTAGTGTTGTCGCTTCTGTCAAAATTATGGAAACTTAATTCGATTTTCAGCTCCTGTCCATTTTTTTTTCGTTCGTCGTCGTCTTAATCTTAGTGTTTTATAAAGTAAAATTTTTATAATTATCAAATAAATTCCAATATTATTGTACAAAAAAAAGCAATATTATTCTAAATAAAAAACCAATAAGCAATAGAAAAAAATTGCAATCAAAAAATATGTGTTATTGGATTTTATGGTGTTCATTCCAATAATATACAATATTGCAATTGAAAACTATTGCAATAAAAAAATATGGTATATTGAAAGCTATTGTCTTTGGACCCAATAAATTACAATATTTTATTGGAACTTATTGAATAATTTCCAATAACGAAAAATTATGTTATTACTATTTGGTTATTCGAATATTTTTTTATTGTATTAAAATCTGTAAATAAAACAATGCGAAACAATATGGGAAACAAATTTTAACTATATTACAAAATTACATGTAATATCAATCGATATCAATTTTTGTTTTGATGCGTTTTAATGTTGATTTGCACGACACTCTCTTATTTACATTGAACACGGTCGTTATAGAACGACGAGACTTTGTCGTTGTAGAACGACCGATAACGACGAACATCTATCTGCTACCTAATTTCTTCAGTTTTCTTTTTAATATGATAACGGAGAATTACGGAAAATTATAGATTTTAAAAGATTTTTTTATTTATTTAATTTTCTTTAATTTTTATTTCAATGAAATGTGCGGATATGTGAAATGTAAACAAACGTAAACAATTCGAAACAAATTAAAAACCGAAATGTCGTTGTAGAACGACGACACTTTGTCGATTATTATTCTCTTATTAGTTTTTTCAATTTTGTTTTTTATTTACTAAGAAGAAATAAATGCTTTCAAAGGTATATCGCTTTCAATTATATTTATTTTTCCTCAAAAAAATAAACAAATTCAAGAATCTGAAAAAACAATTCTACAATATTTTATCTGAATCTAGCGCTCTGATAGGTGTCGCTTTTTTCAAAATGGTGGATATATTCTACGTGCTTGGCAAGGGCTGATACCTAACCTAAGATACAATTATCGGTTGGTCATTAATATCGAAAACTTTCTCTGGCATTCTATATAGAATGCACCAAGCAATACTAAAGATGTACGAATGTCTGCGATTGTCTACGACTGTCACGAATTGTTATATTCCCCTTCGAATGCACGTCGTACGTGTTTGTAACTTTCTTCTTTCTTTGGATTTAATGGAGAAAATTTCTGTTTAATTCCAGGATGAGTTTTGATTCATCATAGCAATAATTTGTTTCAAATAAAAATAAAAGAACACGGTTTGAAATGCATTTGATTTCCGATTTCACTTCATTCACCAAATAATTACAAATTCAATATTAAATCTCACAATAATCAACGAAATTTAAGATCTTAGTTATTAGCTCACGATTGTCGAAAAAAAATTTTGCAAAAAGTGTGCCAAAAAAGAAACACATATTAATTATTGATGGTATAATTGTGAAAAGAAATGATGACATAAATTCATGTCAAGTGAATTTGTTTACACGTAAAAAACATCTCCAAATTTTTTTCACATTCAGCAAAAAAGTGCAATTTATAGTAACAAAGTCTGTCATTTCAGACAATTTAACAGTAATCGTCATTAAAAAAAAGCGCAGAAACAGATGTATGATATTTTTGAAAGAGAAATCATGGGAAGCACAATTTCAACTCAAAAACTAGAGATCTACAATACAATGCCAGATATTTGTTAAACAACCAAATTTTTATGTGATCTGTTTCTTCCTTCCTTTCTTTCTTTCTTTCACTCACTCTTTTTATGTATAATAAACCACATGAAAGAAAATTCTCCGGAGAAAAACAAGGTGAAACTTTCATCAACTTTTTCTAAAAATTATTTTTTTTTTACAATTTGTTTCGAATATTCATAAGAGGAATAAAACAAACAAAAGCATAAAGTTATGAAAATGAAATGTTGCGATGATAAGATAAATTAGGGGAATTGAAATAAATGGGTAATGAAATTGATTTAAAAAAATGATTCAAATTGATTGACATATACGAGTATCAAACATCACCAAATCGATTGTATTAACCACATCACGTAGTTTTAAATGAAAAATAATACCGAAGAAGAGTAAAATGAGTCAGGTGCGGATTAGTATGAAACAATGTATATGATAGAAAATGATAGATAGAAAAGAGGTGATGAAAAACTTAAATGTATTCGTTATGATAAACAAATCAAAAATATGTTCTTACTGTCTCATGGAGCCCCAACGTCGGTTTGGCAACGTTTCATGACTGTAAATAAAATGAAAGAAATGAAAACAAAAAGAAAAACAAAATAACATCGAACCAAGTCAGACAAAATGCCGAAAGATGTTTCATTCACTGAGGGAAAATGCGAAGTTTATTCTCTTTTTTAATTTTGCCAAACAATTTCACGTTTTATCTCACACAAAAATAAAAACATATTGTTTTTATAAGCGAAACGGATATGCAGTTTTTTTCTTTGTAAAACATACCTGGTTGGCGTCCTTCGTAAGCTAGTGCGAGACCAAGTGTGTCGAGATAGATTGCCACCACTATATTCATCATTGCTATAATTGGGATGAAAATCGATTTGAAATAATGTCCTGATGGGAATGAAAATAATGTACAATCGAAGTAAAACTCACTGGTTATTTGGAGTGGAATTGATGTGTGGTGCTAAAACTAAATCGATACCGCCGCCGCTGCCGCCACTACCGCCACTACCACCACTACCACTCACTTGATCGCTTGCATCATTCTCGCCAAAACCTTCAAATGACTCTCCGCCTGTGAATTAGACAACAATCAATTTTATGAAAAATATTCAATTGAACATTCAATATTCAATTTTTAATGTCAACATAACATTATAAATTACCCGTACTCGGTGGGCTCGATGGAACGGGACTTGAATCATTCGATTCAGCTGTAACCGACAGCACAAATGATGGACGCTTTGTTGATACTGTACTTGGCATCATTATACGAGACCTGCAAATAAATTCAAACGACATACATTTAGTTTTTTTTTTTGTATTGTAAAAACAAAATACCAATACTGAAGATTCGTTGTTAAAATTCAAACAGAAATGTCGATACGATTATGAGATTTGTGAATATGTTTAGTCGAAGGAATACACGATTGAAACATCTTATTTGCTAATCGAATACGTGACGTCACGTACGGATTGAATAATATTTCTCACTGAGTTTAAACTTTCTATTTTTGAACGATTTTTCGGCATCGTTATTTCATATATTTGGATACAGTTGGGAGGTATAAATGGCAAACACGACACCAAACACATTTATACAAATCAAAAACTTAAATAAAATATCGAAAATCATTTTTCTTCTCATTTCTCTCTCTCGCTCTTGCAATCTTTCTCTATTTCTCTCTCTCTCTCTCTCTCTCTCTCTCTCTCTCTCTCTCTCTCTATTGATTTTTATAAATTGTTTGAAATAATGTACACATTGGGCTAATACTTGGAATGAAAAATTCATAGCTATCATTTAAGCGAGTAGACAGAGTACAGTAATAATTGATGAACAATTGTTATACATGAAATTGATTATTTCTTTTTGTCATGATACATATTTCAAAGGATGCTTTTTGTGTTCAGTGAAATAATTTCACGTTTGAACATAAAAAAATGTGTTAGTTCGAATATTGATGAATGAATATGAAAAATATACAATAAAACCTGTATCAATGTTGCCAACAATGGAAATTTTCATTCAAAATCTAGAAAAAAATTCACACGAACCAGGATTACGAATTACATTCAAACGTCGAAAAAATGTGTTTTGTTTTTTTCCAAATTTTTCTCGAACTTGGTCTCATTTTTTGGGTTTTCGTAAGAACAATTTGTCGTCAATTTTTATTGCCAATTCCAAATGCATGCTTTTCCGGCAGGTATACAAATATTTTTTCATTAGGCGTCTTTGTTATTTGTATATTATATATATTTTTTCATTATTGTTTGTCTGCCGACACATCATGGTTTTTGCATCTTATTTTTTTTACAATTCTTCATGTTTTTACAATTGTATTTTTTTAACAGTAAAACTACAATAAATACATTTTTTCTTCTCATGTGATTCTAAGGATTTATGTATTGAATTTTAAGTTAAAACTAAGTTACCCATTTTGTATTAACTTTTAATAAAAAGAAGAAAGCCCATGCATTTAAGGTTTAAGAGTTTGTTGCAGTAGAAAATAGATATTTGCCATTACGACGAGAAATATTTCAACCCACATCTACATAGGCTGTTGTTTAAAATGAGGATGAAAACAATAGAATTTTGAATATATATATATATATTTTTCAATTGTAAAAAAATGTAAAAATTCTCGACATTATTAAATATCTATTTGGGAAATGTTTCACAAAAAGAAGAAAGTGGCAAAAACGTGACAATAAAACAATGTACAAAACATGACTTAGTAGTATATGCAGGTAGATAATATGCAAATATATGCAGCGCTTTGTCGCATTATGGACATTTTCTTTGTTCTTACTCATCTCTCTACCTGAAGATCTGTGTCTCACACAACACATCTGTCTCCAATACATACAATATTGATAATTTTTCATATTTTCTTTCACATACATTTGCGAACTTTCAAATATTTTCCTCAATGACCAATTTATTTGAATATCATTCCTTTGATCACTTCTCGTTTAACTCTGCTCTGGATCACATCGAGTTACAAAAAAAAAAAAAAAATTAAAGAGTGAAAATAATTTTTTGTTGAACAAAAGTGAAAAAAACATTCAAATTGATTTAACATCCAATTTTCTAGAATATTTCTAAGTGACTTTTTTGTGATTTGTTAACAAATTTCATTGTTTTTTCTATTAAAAAATCAACATAATGGAGTTTTTTATGCACTATATCACAGCAGATATTAAGTACAATTGTTGGTGTGAAGAAGACGGTTACCAATTTCGTGAGGTTAGTTAAATTAAAAATGTATTTTTCACTTAAAAAAGAAAAATACTGTAAATGTGCCTTAAAGAAAAATATTGCGAAAATTTTGTTCGTTCATTTGTGATAATAGTTATATGTTAAATGTAATCCTAATGATAATTTTTTTGATTTGCTTAGGATTGGGTGAAATGTCGGTTAAACATCAGATATCTGGACTCGCCAAACATTCAAATCAGTTGCTATCCAGTAAATCATCTCGAAACAGTTCCATTGAATATCAACATCAGTTTTGCTGACTTCCATTTTGAAAGTGTTAGGAAAGGATTTGCCACTGAATCAAATCGATTTTCTTTGTTTTGGAAGCAAAATAGGACAATGAACAAGATGAATGTGTTTCATATTGCCATCGATGACAACAATCAATTCGAAAACTATAAAATTTATCTCAATAATTTGGTGAAAATTTGCCAAATCGCTGAAAATGGTGGGTATTATTGAATTCTTCAAAATGCTAATGAAAACATGATTTTTGCGAATACAGATGCATTCAACTTTTGGTCTTGTTATATAAAAATTCGTGTTTTTCTAACATTCGTTTTTGCTCTTTATTTCAAAAATTTTAAAACAATTTTTCAATAATACATTTTTCATTTACTTTATAGAACGCATAGAAACTCAATCCATTGAAGATACTATTTCATCTTCAAGTATGCATGAATCGACATTTTCATTGTTGTCAACCTGCAGTTATGAGGATAATATAGCCGACGTTATTCCATTTGCAACAAAAAAAGTTTGTGAAAAGAATCGATTCGTTTTTTCATTTATGAAAACAGCAACGAAAAGTGCTGCCAAAAAATTTAATCAAATACTGGGAAAAGCCAAATCAAAACTGGTAAAACAATCGACCGTAGAGTCAAATCTTTTAATTCTTCCCTCAAAAACACAATCGGCCGATTTTGATGAAGATAGTTTTGAAGAAATTAATTTAAATACAGATGAATTCGATAAAATTGATTTTGATATGCATTCGAGATATTCATCACAAAGTACAATTGATGCAAACATTTTCCATAACAAATGCAATGAAGGAAATCTCTTTTCCAAATGTAACATGAATTCAACCGTATCAACTATTTCACAAATGGAGTCATCATTTGAGAATATTCAAGAGACTTCTTTAAACAGGTCAAGCTTGATACATCAAATATTCGCCGAATCGATCTTAGATTTGAGTATGATATGCGCTCAACAAAGGAATGAAGAAGTTGCGTTGAAAAAATCGAGTACTGAAAGGAACAAAAGAACAATATACAAATCTAAGATGCCTGAACGATTAACACTATACGAAAACAAATTCAAATCATCTCCAAATTTATATCAAGAAGAAGTAACATCAATCATTAATCAAAAAGTGGTGGAATCGACAAAAAATATTAATACACTGGAACCATTAACATCCGAACTGAGCGATGAAAAATATGTTGATCAAAATGTCAAAACTAGACCACATTTCAATGGAATTAATAATAAAAAATCAATAATTAAGTCATTAGCTGAAGCATATCGCGATATATGTACAAACATTCTCTCAAATCCAATGGTACTTTTTAGATTTTAGAATTTTACTTTTAAATTTATTGTTCAAGATCAAATAAAAGGCTCCGAGGAAAAATGTTACACAGAAAAGTTCCGTGGAATAATGTTATTATTCAGTGTATTCAACATACAAAAAACAACAACAAATACATTGAATAATAACATTTTTCCACTGAACTTTTCTGTGTAACATTTTTCCTCGGAGCCTTTCAAATTTAACTCGAATTGCATTTCCGCTTTGGAAATTCATACACGAGTTATAAAACTTTCAAAGTTAATTCGCATCAAAATCCCATTATTTGGTTTAGAATAATGCAGAAATTTGAACAAAATGTGAAGCATATTATTTCAGCTCTATTTTTATATACAAAATAGAGAGAAATGAGTTCAAATTTGCCAATTTCAACAAAATACGAAAATATGTTCATTGAGATTTTTATCGACTTGAATTAGTTTAATTTATATTTGAATACGATACAAAGTCTTGACTCAGATTCAGCACAATAAATTTAGAAGAAAATTTTCAAACAAAACTCATTATTCGCTCCGAATAATATAGATTATTTGTTTTTGTAAACATTTCATATGAATATCGATAATTTATTTATTATTTCGTATGAATCTCCAGAGATTTGAATCATTTTATCACTTGAGTTTTTGTCAAATATTCGTTATTTATTAAGAACAATGACACATTTTGACTATGGAATATAGGAATATAGGAATAAATGAGCAATGTGGTAATATAGAAGATTGAAATGAAAATCCATAATTTGAGCTAAAGAATTCAATTACGGTTTACGGTTAGTAAATGATTAATTGAAGTATTTGGTTTGCAAACAAACAATGGTTATGATCAATAAATGTCAAATATTCAGTATGAATATTTCAGATTTTTATTTGATTTTAGTAATTTTCAGATAAAAAAAAATTATTCATCTCGAATTTATTAAAGAAAATTCGTGAATGAGTAAAGCTTTACATACACATTTGTAAAAAGAACTCATATCAAAGTGCTAAATCAATACAAATAAATTTCGACAAAACATTGCCATTTGAAATGAATAGTGATACTTTTTGGATAAGAAATTTTGCATAATTATTTTGGAATAAAAACAAAAGTCAAACATGAAAATTATTGTTTTTTCATTGACATTTTTTATTTTATCATGCTTTTTAAATCAAAAATATACTTTTGTCTTAAAAGAGACAATTATAAAATATAATCGGACCCGATAATTATGAAATCTGAACATAATTTTTTATTGTTTATTTTTGTTCAATTTGCGATTAGTATACATCACACATGATAAGCTCGGAGTTTCTGCAATACTTTCGTCAAAATATTGACGAAATCGAAAAAAACCCCATAGTGAGAAAATAATACGCAGTTTTCAGATGTTTTCTCGCTATAATTATTGAATTTTATTCAACTATTATCATAAACATTGCGCATTTGCATATATTTAATGAAAATTAATGTGTTTTTCCATTGGATCTTTCGATAAAAAAAATCATGAAATATAAATAAATAAAAAAATCTTAAGTGCTTCCAAAAAAATATTTGCGTAAATATTTGAATTCATAATTATAGTGGTGCACGCTCGCGGACTTAAGTAGAGGGGTCAAAATAATTTGAAGTGCAAAAGTCTTCACATTTTAGTTGAAAATTCGAAATTTTAAATAATTTTTTTTTCGATGACCCCCAAGCTTCTCCCTATAGGGTACACCACTATGTTCTTAACATCTCTCAAAATCTACGAAAATCTGTTCGAACCATTCGTTCATAACAAAACACATTCATACAAATGGCTCATATCGGAGGATTTTAAGTACCGATTCCCGTAATTTTAGTACACACTAAAGACTAGTGAGACATAATCAGCAATTCTCGTTAATTAGTTATTGGGTGTATGCAAAAGAAATGTCGATTTAGATAACAGATGGCGTAACTAGCGTTGTGTGCATCTGAGCACACCGCGGCTATAAATTTCAGTATATGTCATTTTGCTGAAGTGTAAACAACAATTATTTTTTTTGCTTCAAAAATGTCGAAATTCGTGCCTGAAAAAGTGGTTTTTGCGGGGAACTTTAATAACCTTCTTTCATTTGAAGAAAACCGCTGCTGAAAGTTATCGTTTGTTAGTAGAAGCTTACGGTGAACATGTTTCAACTCAAAAAACTTGTGAACGATGGTTTGCGAGATTCAAAAGTGGTGATTTTGACTTGGAAGACAAAGAACGGCCAGGTCTTCCAAAAAAATTGAAGATGCGGATTTGCAAGCATTATTGGATGAAAATCCTTGTCAAACGCAAAAAGAACTTGCAATGGAGTTGAAGGTTGATCAAGCAACTATTTCTAGACATTTGCATGCAATGGGAAAAATTCGAAAGCTGGGAAAATGGGTGCCACTTCAATTGAACGAAAATCAACTCAGAGCAAGAATCGAAACATGCAAAAAAGACCTTGCTGAGCACAAAAAACGTAGCTTTTTGAGTCAAATTGTTAGTGGCGATGAAAAATGGATCTATTACGACAATCCCAAACGTAAAGCAGCGTATGTTGATCCAGGCCAACCAGTACCTTCGCAGTCAAAACGAGAATTTCATTGCCAGAAGGTTATGCTGTGCATTTGGTGGGATCAGGAAGGTGTCGTGTATTATGAGCTGCTGAAACCTGGCCAAACGGTTGATGGTAAGTGCTACGAACAACAATTGATCAAAATGGAGCAAGCATTGAAGGTGAAACATCCACGAATAGCAACTAAACAAGACAAAGTTTTTTTTCACGATGATAATGCCAAGCCACATCGTGCAATGATCGTTAAAAAAAAGGAAGAACACTTCGGTTGGGATCAACTTGATCAACCCGCGTACTCTCCAGACCTTGCCCCTTCGGACTACTATTTGTTTCGATTGATGCAAATTGACCTGGCTGATGTACGCTTTAAAAACTTTGAAGAAATACAAAAATGGGTCGCTGACTGGATAGCTTCAAAAGATAAGGAATTCTTTCGACGCGGAATCCACAAACTTCCTGAAAGATGGCGTGAAGTCATAGCTAACGATGGAGAATACATTGGTTGAAGTGCTCATTCATTTTCAGTATTAGTTATGAAATAAAATTTTCTTTTCACCGAAAAAATCGACATTTTCTTTGCATACACCCAATATGCTAGAGGTATGTTGCATAGACATATTTTTTTACCCTAATTTTTCTTACTAAGCGATTTTGAGGTCTAAGGAGGAGAAAATTACCCCCCTAGTCCCCCCAACCAGGGGTCAGAATTCAATTGGCTATCAGTTGGCACATATAGTTTTATATGTTTTCATAGAAAATATGGCCGAAAATCACGTGTTATTGAATTTTACCTTTTTGGGGTTATTTTGACCCCTAGGGTCACTCCGCCCTCCACGCTACGCAAATTTGAATTGATTTTCAATACTGAATCCAATGCCGCAATCAGTTTTTTAATTCATCAAAGTTTCATCGAGAAATCGGATTTTTTTTCAAAAATACGGATTTTACGTGAGAACCTAGTAAGTGAGCAGCTCACTTGAAACAATAAAAACTTAAGACAAAACTGGTCCAACAATCCTTAGACCATTTATTCAATTATTATTCACTTTATTTGGAACAATTTTTTCGGTATATGCAAAAAAGTAATTTATTCTTCTCAATATGCATTGTAAACAAGCATTTATTCATGAATTTAATCTATATCTCTCGGAATAAATACTGAATAGATAATAGTCATCTTTTGTTTTATTTTTTTTTAAGCTTCAGTTGAAAAGAAATATTATTTCATTTTCATCGTGGAAATTTCCAAGCAGCTATTTGTGTGATTTTTTTCACGTTTATCAAAGTAAAATTTAGAACATTTCTATCGCTATTTCGAGAGTAAAGTATATACCAATACCTTTAAAATAACACAAACATACTCTACTCTCAAATGTGTCGATAGAATGGTGAAAACATCAAAATTTTGGCATGATGTTGATAAATATCATCCATTTACATAGCAGGTAAAAAAATTTGAATATCCATTATATTGATGTCTGGTAGAGAAAAAAACAAAGGTAGTCTCAAATTCACTTGATTTATTTCTGCTGAATTTTTTGTAACAATAGTGAGTAATGAACCAAAAATATCCCTAAAGTCAGTGCATCTGCATAATAACGAAGAATAGACAAAAGGGAAAAGAAGAGCATATTTTTTTATGAGGGAAAACAGGTCTAGGTGATGAATTGTTTAGGTCTGCTACGTCGCCATCTATTGGTCAGTAGTGCAGTCTTTACATTTTTCACATATTTTTGTTGTGGACTTTGGTAATCTATTCGGCTAACAAGAAAAGTTGACTATACGCCACCTAGGTGAATAATTTATCTCTAATATGATAAATACATGTTAAATGAATAGACACATCAACTACCTGGGGTGCTCGATAATGTCTTTTGTTTATTGCTTCTGTGCAGACATTATCTATTTTTGGGCAAAATTATTGGTTTGCCATTAATGTAATTTTTTGCTTATTGTGTAAATTTGAGCGAACGATTTGACACTTCTTGTTTAGCTTTGGTACAGATAACATCGAAAAAATCAGGAAACATTTTTGCATATATTTTGTTCTAAATCTAAATTATTTTGAACTAAGCATTAGTGAAAGAATAAAGAAAAAAAACACATTAAACAACAAACATTTGATTAGTGAATAAATAAACTCTCAGTTAATTGATCAGTGTGTGATTTTTTTTTATTATCGATCGAATTGTGTTTTCAAAGATTTTTGTAATTAATTCAGTTTTTGTGGTAAAATTCGAAGACAATGGAGTTCTTTCTGCATTATATTCCAGTCGAAGTTAAATATGATTTCTGGCAGGAAAAAGGGGGCCAAAAAATTCGTGAGGTGAGAAAAAATTCATTATATTTTTTTGTAAATACGTACTTAATAGAAAAAAAAACTTTTATTCGAACAAAATGATAAAGATTAATAATAGAAAATAATTTCAATGAATTTTAAATCCGTTTATGTTTAGAAATGGATGAAATGCCGCCTCAATGTTATATCTTTGGATACGTCAAATATGCAGATCTGTTTTTTTCCAGTAAATCATCCAGAAATAATGTCACAAAATATATATATCAATTTTGATGAATTTAGTTTTGAACGGGACATTCGAATATCTGGAAAAACGAACGTCTTTGCACTAGTTTGGATGGAAAAGCACCATATGAACGAATTTAACATTGTCATCGAGAATGAAATTGAATGTAATAAATTTGAAATTTATCTGAATATTTTGGTTGAGATTAATCGTATTGAAACTGGTATAAGTAAGTATTTGTGTGAAAACACTCGAAGTGACCAATGCGTTGCTGTTTTTCATTCTATTCTAAATTGTTCATTTGTTTTTGTTTTTCTTTGATCAGATCGTTTAGAAAGAAAATCCTTTGAAGATACATCTGATCATGCGGAAGGTATGTCACTTTCATTATTTTCAATATCCACTTGTGATATTGATAATATCAGTGATCATTCATTGTTTGCAATATCAGAAAATAGTTTCGAAAAATGTTTCAATCATGAAGCATGTGAAGAGAAAAATGAAAAAAGTCGTTTTGATTTTTTACGTGTTAAAAAAGCCATAAAACGTGCAGCAGCCAGAAAATGTAATCGTGTTTTGGAAAAGGCAAAAACAAAACTTACAAAATCATCGCCCAAAGATTCAGTTAATATTAAAATTACATCATCCAATGCACAAATGATTTATATCAGTGAAAATGATGATGATTATAAGAAAATCGATTTAAAGAATGAATTTCCAATTTATTGTCCACGAAGTAAAATGCTTGTTGGAAATCGTAATCATTTAGATCTTTCAGATTCAACGGTATCATCATTTTCCCTCACAAATACGCAACATTCAACACCGATTTCATCCGAAGCAGAGCATTTAAATAATTTATTTGTACAAAAAAGAAATAAAAGGATTCAACAATCGGCACCAAAAACTTGCAATTTTGAACTGTTCGAAACTGAAACAAATGAAAATAGGGTCAATAATGCCATAAATTTTGTACGAAATAGCATCACATACGAAAGAATTTCTTTTTGCGTATGGTCAACAAAACGATTTATTCGTAAACAATGGCAAACGTGCAAACAAAATGTATGCATTTGCTACGCGACACAAAAAGAGTTGTAACAATGTTTCCAAATAAATAATGAAGGACGACAATTATGTCGCATACCGAACAGACCAGTATGTGTATTGTAAAACATCGAAAAATTAATTACTCTATATTAAACTGCTAAACGATGAAGAAAAACATTTTGACGCTTTGAACTTCTTGTTCAAAAAAAAAAAAAAAATCACATAAAGATACAAATTAGAGCGTCCATTCATATTATTTATAGTCAATTCTTCAGTAATTTCTGAATCCATTTTGTATTTTTACAATTCGACAAATTGAAAATGTAATTTAAATCCAGTCTTAAATCCAACTGAATTTGTTCAAAAGAAGAAGAAGAAAAAGTAGTAATTTCTTTGAAAAAAAGTATTGTCCATTTTTAGAAACAATTTTAAATGTCAGTTTACTAAACAAAACTATTTAAAAAAAAATTTCCAAGAAAAATCTGTAAATAAATATTTTAAGTATATGTGCAGTGAAGTTAAAATGAAACTTTTAATTTAAAAGTGAAAAAGAATGAAAACAATTAGCAAAAAAAAAAAAAAAATTATGCAAATAATATTAGCTCCAAATAATCGACAGAAACCGATATGCCGAGTTTTAATTATTATCAAATCAAGTGAAATATAAAAACAAATCTATTTTCTTGTGTAAATGGATAATGTTATTTTCATTAAATATCATATAACTTCACAATTATATCAGCTGATTAGAAAAAGTTTCAAACAAAATATTGTTAAAACATGAAAAAAATACATTTGGTTAATTCAAAAGCCACAATTTACGTGAATATGATCACGTTTCATATGAATTTTATAATTTAAATTTGTTTTGATATATTGATTGTGATCAAATGATTGTATTTTGACAGAAATATTAAAAAAAATTGATGTAACCCGAATGAAAATTGTGAATCAAATAAAATCAAAACCAAACAATTGGTTGTATTTAATTTTTAGTAACTAAAAATGGGCGTTTTTCCTGTATAAAATATAATTCATGACATTCACAGCACACACGTTGTTTTTTATAAGAAACAAGAAAATTGGAATAAGATAACTAGAAAAAAAAGTCAAAACGGGTGCATTTGTTCAAAGAGACATGTGATGCGAATCATCACCAATATTTTTGAGAACGATTTTTGTTGAGATTTTCGAAAATTTTCATCTGCATTGGTATTAATTTTCATGCAAAAGGATGCATTCAACTAAAAAAGAAGAAAGTTGAGATATCCTTATGTGTTTCGGTGGCATATGTACGTGTACGTACATAATCAATCATTTTATTACAGAATTTAATGTTAAACAGCCGAATCTAAACACTTTGAATGTGAATGCGTAACAAATATTTCGAAGTGGTTGATAATTAGGGGCCTGATACTTAGAATAATGTGTCTGCACAGATGCAGAAATGTTCGGTTTACCATCACACAAAATGATGAAATGAAAAAACTGTAAATCGAAGAGCACGTGCCTGAGGCGCATCAATGAAATAAGCCATATGATCTCTCACACTCTCTGTTTTTCTTTACTTTCTAGTTCTTTGCAATGCAGGCGTTTGTCATGTGAATGGCATCGTTGAAATGAGTATACACAGGAAATAATGATGAGACGACAAGAACCCATTTATTAGAGACGAAATAAAATGTATTGAAGATTGTTCTTTCCGTTTTTCAATTTCAGGAAGCAATTGAATTGGATGTAAATCACCTTTTTCTAGCCGAAAAACTACAACAGTTGCGTCAGCGTTTGAATTTCATTGGAAAGAGACGATGTATATTGTCAAAACATCTGGACTCAAATCATTCTGATGATGGCGATAATATCTCTTCATGTTTGAATAGATCAACAGCAACGGAATTTCAAGCAAAGCATTGATTTCAACACACAGATGTTTCATATTTTGTATATTTGTATTTATCAGGTATATTTGGTTTCTTCCTGTAACGATACGGATGCATAAATATCATCAAACTGTATAAAGCTATCGTGGTGGTTTTAATTTTTTTTTTCTCTCTCGAAATGTTCAAGATGTTATAGCAAATAAATTTACAATATTGTCGAAAGCAATTTTCGTATATTGACTGTCTTTCACGTGAATACTGGCATCTTGTTCAATGTGAATTCTGCATCTTATTTGCGGAATCTATTTTGAGACCACTTTTCCAGTTCAATTGAAAATAGTTTTCAAATCAATTGAGGAAAAACAGAGTAAAAATATTTGCATGTTTTGTATCGGCATCATTAATGTTGACAATTTTCAATTTTTCGATTTTCACATTTAAATTTAAAACACGATTCGCGGCCACAGAACCTCGAGACGCTTCGAAACGATTTCAACCTTGAGATAAAATTAAAACAACAATCACATTAATCTGAAACGCATGCAACCACGTCGAATACACGTCGAATACAAAGAGAATGCAATAAAAACAAAAAACAAGCAAACACAGAAATTCAATTGTGAAACACAGCAAAATCCCTCTTCGAATAAAATGCAATAAAAATACTTTGCAACAGCGTTTGTGCAAATCAATGGGAAACAATCTTCGGCAATTTCTCCAGCAGAATTTCGTGCGAAACAAATATTTCAAAGAAATAACAAGAAAAAAACACATTTTGAGCAAATAAAAGAATAGCTTAAGCTTAACGACGAACGAAAATGAAAAAGAGTCGAAATATTTGTGAATAATTTCATATTTGGAATGACTCTTTGTGATTGCAATGCATTGCTAACTTTGGACGTAATAATTTTTTTTTTTCGATTTTTTTTTTTGCATGACATTTTTGTATTTTTTTTTTTTTTTTTCATTTTTCTTCAATCTTTCGAGCAAAGAGTTCCAAACTCACAAAAAACGTGTTTTGCTCGAAGAAATATAAATTTCAATGTACAATTGCACACATTATAACTAATAGCTCTGGCAAACAATAAAACTAAAATCAAGCGCATATGTACAAACGTGACTCACTTTGCCATTCCAATGTAAACATTTTCACACACAAAATGTCCCACAATATATCAAACAAGCATTGATTTGACGAGTTTTGAATTCTGGTGTTTAGGTCGTTGTTCATTGGCGCAAATTGACCAAAAGGCTCACAGTTAAGGGCAAAAGAACAAATTTTTTTCAAAAAAAAAAAAAAAAAAAAAAGGAATCAACAAATTAAATGAACTTGGATATAACAATCATTTGCAAGCTAATGGAATTGATGGGAAAATGTTTTCTTAAATTTAGACAAAAAGAAAAGTGAACAAGAGAGAGAAAGAAATTTGGCAAATGGAATTTAAAACGTAAAATGGCGAATTCAATGAAAACAGAGGATATTTCTAAAATTCTTTCAATTTATAGTGCAAAGTCGATTATTTTTTCAAATTACAATCTTTTTCGTTTTGTTTCACTGCTGGATTGCATTTATCTAATTAAATTGACTCCTCGTTAAACTTGATATTAAATCAAAAAGAAGTGTAAGCATGAACATTATTAATTGGTTGCAGTGAGATATGAAAATAGCTCGTTTTGTGTATTAACATTTCAGTTTGAATTATATCTTATACAAATAGGTTAATTTTGTGGGTGGGTTTAGTATCGGAATACCAAAAATAATCAATTTTTTTTCAATAAAACCGAAAATAAAAGTTAAATCTGAAAAAAAGTCCATTTAAACCGCCCATTCAAATTAATACTTTTTCAGATACTCTATATAGTTTGAAGCTATGTCATGGAATTTTTTTAATGAAAATTTTTTCAAGAAAAATTCCCGAAATTGCTGTTCCATTCATAATATATTTAATTTAAATTTGATGAATTTATAATTTGAAAATGCACGAATTCAACCAATCCATTCGAATGGAATTATTAAAGTTTATTTGCTTGAATGTGTTTCATTGCGAAGTCATTGAATTTAATCCGAATTTATTGCCAACCATCGTGAAATTGTATTTTTGCTGTGATTGTGAGACAGTGGTTGTGATGGTGAAACAATGGAAACGACACTAATTTAAAATTGTCAATTATGCGAATATGTGTAGCAAAAAAGGTATTGCTGAAGAAGAACAAGAACAAGAAGAAGTAGAAAAAAAATGGTTAATCGATTTTGGCATCGTCTCTATACGTATGAAAAACAACTCTTCAAGTTCAAGATCGAATAAGGCGGAAGTGCATCTTTGAAAAAAAATAAAATTTACTTGACGTCAAGGTGTCATTATGTTTCATCTAAAAAAAATCCAGCACAAATTATTGTCGCTTTAATATCTGCTTGGTATAAAATCATTTTTTTCTCAATTTTAGTTCTCTTTTGTAAAATGGCTCCTCTTCATATGAATGACGATGTTTAGTGAACGAACGCACAATTTCACTTTCTCATTCGGAATGCTTATAATGGAATTGTAACATTTGTTTCGATCATTAAATAATATTTTCAGCTGTTTTGATGTCGGTTTCAATTTCAGCAAATCTTTCTTTTATTGATTGTTTGTTTGCGAAGTTATAATCTTATTTGGCGTCTCTGTCTTTCTCTTTCTCATTTACGATTTTCTTCAATTTCGCTGGTTTCTTCCTCTCTCTTTATCTTTCTTTCTCTCTTTCTTCCTCTCTTTCTCTCTCTTTCTCTCGCTCTCTCTCTCTCTCTTTCTTTCATTTTTCTCTTTTTCTGTTATTCTCTTCTTGTGAAATGTCCAATGGATACGTTAAATTAAATTGGGAGTGAGTGGCCGCAAACGTAGATTGAAAACGACATTCACAACTTTCGACCGAATGAAATTGAAAAATGCGGTGCTGTGAATAGCGAACGATGTGCGCAAAAAATTGTATGGGCTGAAGAAAATTGAGTTGGCCACTTTGGAAACAATCAAAACCACACACACTCTCATCACGTAAAAAAAGATTAAAGTGAAGAAGCAGAAGCAGCAGCATCAGCAACAACAACGGCAAATATCTCTCTCTCTCTCTCCCTCTCTCTTTCATCAATTGAAATACTCAGTTCCAGTCGATGGAGTTCACTGTGCGTACGATGTTTTTTTACACGATTTTTGCTACATCACAATGCACACACCATTTCGTTACCATTCTTTTGATCATGAAAAAAAATGTATGAAAAAAAAGAACAAACTAGAATTTAAAGTTGAAAGCGTTACAAACAATTCGGTTTTCGCATCATTTTCGATCAATGATGGTATTTTTCATTTCAAATTAAATATCTTTTTCTTTTTAAATTAGGGTGTGTGTGTGTGTGTGTGTGTATGAGAATTTTTTTGTCGGAAGCCCAATGATGAAAAAGAAGATGAGGAATTGAAAAAAAGAAGAGATAAACAAAGTGGAATGTGTTGAGTTTTCTTCTTAGATGAGAAGGTGATGTCTTTTGGGGCCACAACTATCTGGTAAGAGAGATTTCGTGACGAATTGTTGGGTAAAACTCAAGCAATAATCTCAATTTACATGGAAAATTGAGCAAACAAACTCTTTACCGTATACGTACCATACCGTACCGTACAAAATAAATGAGTATAAAAAGACGTCACCTTAATAATAATAATGTTCTTTGTTGTTTATTTTTTGTTTCTTGTTTGTGTTGAATAAAAGTCTAAAATTAAATTGACAATAATACGAATGGAATTTAGGAGGGAGACAGGCGATACCCTTTATTTTTTCTAATTGAGAGATGGAAACGAAGAGAAAAAGAAACAGATGATACACCTGTGACCACAAGTTACAAACATCCAGAGAACACGAAAATAATGTTTTTAAACAAGGTAATGTTTGTTCTCTACTTGTACACATTGTGCCTTGATTTCTTAATTTATATGTATATTGCCAGTATACTCATTAAACTATCATTAATAGTAAAATTCGATAATGAGCTTATTGCTGGGCAATTGCTTATTGACTGTGTCAACCATAAATATGAATGATTTTTGTAGTCAATATTATAATAAACAACAGATTGTGCAAAATCTCAACAAATAATTTTTCTACTTCGAAAAAATATAATAAATACAAACAAATAATCGTGAAATGTCAATGGAAATGAATGAACAAGCAGGAAAACGTGCGAGAGAGAGAGAGAGAGAGAAAAAGGCGTAAATAAAATGAGAGAAAGAATAGAGAGAATGAAATATACAGGTAAAAATCAGTATACACGTTTCACGGTTGAGACGATGCAAAGCGATTTCGAGAAATGAACAATAAAATGCTAATGCATTAAACCGAAAAAAGAAGCAACATAACACACATACATGGAAATAACGATCACATCACATCACATCATATCATTTCTCACCACTCACAAGAAAAAAATACATTCATCGACGTTCGGTTCAGGTGTCTTATTATTGTTTTGTGAATCACGTTCACGCAAAGCCGAAGCCGAAGCGAGAGCCATATTTTTTCTATATATTTTTCTTTTTTTTGTTCTCTTATTTATTCATTTATATTGTTTCTTTTTCATTTCTCTTAAAGTGAAATGCTCCATACCTTAATTATTATGTTTGATGAGTGTTTGTATGGTTGGAAGCCAAAAATGACAACAACAACAACAAAATCACAACGAAAACATACACTGACCTCGAATAAATTTAAAAATCACAATTCTTATTGAGAATTGTTGTATGCTTTGTTTTTCATCAAAATACACAAAGTTATTTTGGTTTTCTTTTGCACATGCAAATATTCATATATATTTGAATCATTAAACGACACTATTTTTTTTTATTTTTTTGTTATTTCTGTTGTATCCAACACACGATACAAGGGAGAAAGAGTTATCGAATTTTAAAAAACAAAATAGACGAACGATAAAAAAAGATGAATTAATAAATAAATGAAAATAAAAATACACACACGATAGATATATAGAAAATGTACGTTCGAAATACGAGGCACAACAACGTAAAAACGTGTCACGAGACTATTGCACACACAACTGACGAGCTAACTTGAAAGTTGGAACAGATTGAACGATGCGATTTTTATAAAACGATACGATACGGAATCCGAACAACCAACCAAACGACCGAACAACAACACACATCGAAAGTCGATACAAACGTAAAACATAATCAAGTCTATTACTCTTAATGTATCTCTGTGTGTTTGCGGCAACGAAACGAACATATATGTTGAAAATGAGATAAAAGAAATAAACAACAACAATATCAAACAGCAATGGCAACCAGTTTGTCTTCATAGGCATTTCGTGTATCAAAATTGAATGAAAACGCATAGCGGATCATTCATTTCCATAGGATAGTTCGAAAATGGGCATAGTTTTCATTTCAAATTGTCATTAAATATGTGTATAAACATTTATTATGTTGATGTAACATCCGACCTACGGCCACCGTCTTTCATTCCACTCTTCTTTTGCTTTGGTCATTGTCTTATGCGTATATGAGCGTCATACGGTTTATAAATGTGTCGGCATTTATACCGTATATTTATGTTGTGCAAGCAAAACTAACATGCGTTATGCGGATAAACAGTGTTTATGTTTGTGTGTTGTATGCACATGCATTTGAACACTGCACATTATCATATATTCATTTCCAATGAAAACATTGCCATTTTACCTGTACAATGCGTCTTTTCCATTCACTGCATTCATCGCACGCACCTTACTCCAAGGGGCGAATTACTACTGAATGAACTGAAAAAACTGACAGTTACTGAAAGATACTGAAACGTACTGAAAGCAATTTTTCAGTACCTGTCAAAATATCAGTCGAATTTACACTCAATGTGAATGTTTGTCTATTAATGTTTATGATAAAAAATCATCGAAAATTATCAATTTCTAACAAACATTTTTTTCTCTTTCATGGAATTTTTTTTTCGATTAGTTGTTCAAATATGTTCATACATTTTTATAATTTTATTTCAGAAAAACTCTCCCTTCGTAAAAATGAAATCATTATTCTTTTATATTTGTCGATTTTTTTTCATTCATTTTAAATTTTTTGAAAAAAAAAAAAAAATTCATTTATTACATCGTACATTTTCGCGTTCTCTATTTGTGTGCGATTTCATTAATGACACGTACTAATGCAAAATGATTGCATAAAATGCCGTGAATCTGTCAGGCACTGAAAAATGAACTGAAATACTGACACCTATTGAAGAGATTTGCAAGTACTGAAAAGTACTGAAAAGTACTGAAAATTGATTTTCAGTAGTAATTCGCCCTACTCCTCTGTCGGTACTCCTCTGTCGGTAACTTGCCTTACTCCTCTGTCGGTACTTTTTAAGCTGAACATTCATAGGAAATTATAATTTTTCGAAGGAAAAAACAAAAAAAAATATCTAATATATATTAAATTGTGTAGGAAAGTAGAAATAAAATCGAGCAAATTATTTTTTTTTTTTTTTTTCAAATGAAAAAATTTTTTTTTGTCGACGATATTTTGCAGAAAACATATTTTTTTGTGGTAAATCACCTGAATATTCGGTTTGCATAAAACATTCAAGTATATTTCGTACAATAGATTGTAAGAAAAAAAAAGTTTGCGCTTACCACACAACAAATATCGAAGAAGGCAATCATGTTTAAGTCATATCAACGATTACGCAGTCGCTTGTTAAATGACAGACCGCTTGAAAATTCATTGTCTCATTTTCTGAATAATGAAAACCATTTATTACTTGTATTCTCCTCTTCTTCTTCTTCTTCTTCTTCTTCTTCTTCATCTTCTTCATATTCAAGTACATATCATTTGTAAACGCCATTTATTATTTAAACATGAAAGAAACTTGTTTCGGCTAAGCACTTACAAAAAATATTATATGGACTGCTAATTGTTCAACAAGTTTTGCTATTCACAATTTGGTAACATGAAAAAACTTAAAAAATCGAGACAATTTGAAAAATTAAAATTTTTCAGGTTATAATAATTGAAATTTTTTTTCTTTCAAAAGACCTTTCTGAAGAGAAAAAAAACAGTTAACAATTTGACAATTCGTGAGGAGAATTATAATTCTATAGGTAAGTGTTTTTTTAAGGAATGAATAACTAAAAAATGGTATGCGTAGATTTAAAATATTTTTCTAATCACGGTTTTTAATTTTAAAAATATTTTAATCACGTTTTAGATTTTGTTCAAGAAATAGAATTATTTTCAGTTTAGTGAAAGAATCAACTTTGAATTAATCCGCGTTTTTCGCTTGCTATTTCAGATAAGTGCTGCTTATGTTGACAGTTCAAATGGCCTTAAGAATGAAAACAGAAAGTCTAACCTCACAAAAAAAATCTCATCAAAGTGAATTTCCTTTTTCAGCAGAAATTAATTTCTTGAAGTGAACGAATAGAATTGAAATGCGTGTATTATCGAGCCTGATAAAATCGAATAGTTTTTCACGAAATGGAAAATTTTTCACAACTCAATCAAATTCACAGGTCTGTCCAAGTTTTTAAATGACATAAGAATTGATTACTCATCGAAAAATTACAAAGATGTTTGTAATTCTTTTAGGCGAAACAATGGCCACGAAAAATAATCTCAGGCATTCAGCCAACGGGCATTTTACACATTGGTAATTATTTTGGTGCCGTTCAACGATGGGTTAAAATGCAGGAAACTGATGGAAATATTTCATTCTTCATTGCGGACTTACATTCCATGACCATGCCTTATGTGAGTTAGTTAAAGAAAACAGTTTTTAATTCATAAAATACGGAATCAGAACAGATTTAAAAAAGATAAATTTCATTTCATAGGAATCTGATCAATTACGTGAAAATATTTACGAACTAGCAGCAACACTGTTAGCCTGTGGCATTGATTCGAAAAAATCGCCAATTTTTCTGCAGTCGACTGTGCCTCAACATGCGGAACTTTGTTGGATACTCAATTGTTTCTGTACAATGCCACGTTTGTCACATTTGCCACAGTTCAAAGAGAAATCAGAAACAATTCGTGATGTTCCAACCGGCCTATATATGTATCCAGTGCTTCAAGCTGCAGATATACTGGTTCACAAGTAAAATTTCATTAAATTTTCGAATATTCTTTATTTCAATGACTCTTGAATGTGTTTTAGTCATAAACAGAAAAATATCAAGAAACAGAGACCATTAAATTCAAACTAATATCAATTTCTGATTTTTCAGAGCTACTCATGTTCCATGCGGTGAAGATCAATTGCAACAGTTGCAACTGGCACAACATTTGGCTAGAAAGTTTAATAATAAATTTGGTGAAACGTTTCCAATCATTGAACCAATGATTGGCCAAGATGCAAGCGGACGTATTCGTTCACTTCGTGATCCAACAAAAAAACAATCAAAATCCGACCCAAATGACAAAAGTCGAATTACATTACGTGATCCACCGGATGCAATTCGTAAAAAAATCAAAAGAGCCATTACAGACTTTACATCAGAAGTAACATATGATCCAACCAATCGACCCGGTGTTGCCAATTTAGTCGCTATTCATGCTCTAGTCAAAAATGTTAGCACACAGCAAATTTGCAATGAAGCTAAAGGACTAGACACTGGGAAGTAAGTAGAAAAAAATACTTTTGCACAATCATCACTTGTAATAGTGTATTTCTTGTTGATTTCAAATTTTAGGATTTTTTTTCTCTGAAGAATATGAAATGAAAGTTTAAACTTTAAATTGTTTAATCGATTTTATTTTATACATTTTCAGGTACAAATTAGTGCTAGCTGAAGATTTAGTGAATCTTTTGGATCCAATTCGATTGAAAATTGAAGATTATTTGAAAAATCGTGATTATTTAGAATCAGTTCTGAGAGAAGGTCGTGGCTTGGTATCAGAAACGGCTGAATCAACGATGAAAGAAGTCAGAAAACGAATTGGAGTGGATATATTATGAATATATTTAGTGAAAGAAAAAAGTTATAAAAATGTACGAAATCGATTTATTAAATGTTATTTTTGTCAATGCCCTTCATTCAGAGTCGAAATTATGTATTAAATCAAAAAACATCGTTTATTTCAAAATCAGAAACAAAACAAAAAAAAAAAAAAAAAAAAAAAAACTGGTGAAATACCCCTGAATGCATGAACTTTAAAGGAAAAAAATATCGTTCACTTTAAGTGAATTGCTTGGCCGATAAGACAATTTTTTTCTTCTCTCAAAAGCCGCGTAATGATTTTACACATCACATGTGAGTTTGACATTTGTTTTTTACTGTAGGTCGTCGTACACATGACATGTTTACGCATACACACACAATGTAAATTCACATCGACGAAACGTCAACCAATTTATTCGTCTGATATTCGCTGGTTGTTTAGTCGACTGAATCTCCCGATTACACGGCTATAATTCCTTGTTTATTTTCCGTGTACAGTTTAATTTCCTAATTTGTCGTTGTTATTGAAATTTAAGTGATTTGAAAAGATGCAGAACAATTTGAGAAAATTGGTGACAATTGGAGCCAAGGTATATACAAATCAATCAAATGGATTCATTTTTTTCTCTCATTCGTTCATTCATTTTTCAATTTTTGCACACATTCAACATCCTTATTGTTATGCAATAGCACGACCTTAACCATAACCTCAATGGGTGAAGTCAAATTTCGCTGATAATATTTCGATTCATTGTGTTTTCAAATTGGATTTTGAATTTTCAATTTTTTTCTAGTTATAAAAGAAAAATGAGAAGATATCGGATACATTCCGATTGAATTTTTAATTTTGGTTATGTAATCAATATACTAAATTAGTTTTTGTATTTTGTGTGTTTTTCTTGTGGGATCTAATGGTAGAGCTCAATTGGATTCCGTACCAATTTTGGTTTGTTAGGGACATTGTGTAATCGTGCGTATTCATCGCAACATGAAGCTGATTTGGTGGTGATTGGATCAGGACCTGGAGGATATGTTACTGCTATTAAAGCAGCTCAACTCGGTTTCAAAGTGAGTCAAATCATATTAAAATTATGTAATTTGATGTCGTGATAACAATTTGCGCATGAAACCACTGATGAAATGTTCAATTGATATCAATTCAAAATCCTTTGTAACTGTATGCTTGTTTTTTTTTTGGCGTCAACAGACAATCAGCGTTGAAAAAGAGCCAACTTTGGGTGGAACATGTTTAAATGTTGGATGCATCCCATCAAAAGCATTGCTAAACAATTCTCATTACTATCATATGGCACATTCAGGTGAATTGGCCAGCCGTGGTATTAATGTTAGTAATGTTGAACTTGATTTGGAAAAATTAATGGGTGAAAAATCGAAAGCGGTTAAAGCATTGACCGGCGGTATTGCTCAACTTTTTAAAAAAAATAAAGTCGATGTCGTACGTGGTCACGGAACAATCACATCACCAAATGAAGTTTCAGTACAAACAGAAAATGGCGTCGAAATAATTCGCACACAAAATATCATCATTGCAACTGGTTCAGAAGTTACACCATTTCCAGGCATTGAAATTGATGAAGAACGTATTGTTTCCAGTACTGGCGCTCTTAAATTAAAGGAAGTTCCAAAAAGTATGATGGCATAATTTTTTAATTTTTTTTTTCTTTTTTTAGTTTCAAAGACTAAGTTCTTTTGATCTGTTTCGATTGATAATTTATTGCGTTTATTTCTTTGTGGTTCTAGATATGTTGGTCATTGGTGCTGGAGTTATTGGTTTGGAATTGGGTTCAGTATGGTCACGATTGGGAGCTGAAGTAACAGCTGTCGATTTTCTTGATGTTATCGGTGGTGTTGGCATGGATGGCGAAGTATCAAAATCATTCCAGAAAATTTTAACCAAACAGGGACTTAAATTTAAATTGGGGTAACTATTTTACCAAGCAAACACAATCAAATAATTTAAGCGATCAATTGCAATCGTACGCTTGATTTTCTTAGATATAAAGTTACCGGAGCTTCACGGTCAGGTGACACAGTCAATGTGTCATTAGAAAAGAAAGATGGAAGTAGCAAAGAAGATGTTTCCGCCGATGTCGTTCTTGTATCAGTTGGTCGTCGTCCATACACACAAAACTTGGGATTGGAATCAGTTGGCATTGTTTTGGATGATAAAGGTCGTGTTCCAGTTAATGGACAATTCCAAACCATTGTGCCAAGGTAAAAATTAAATTTGTTTTCAGTTGTTGTTTAAGATTTGAAATTTCTTCGGTTCTCTTGTCAATTTTGTTGAACATAATTTTGAAATAATTTTTTTGTTCGTCGATTTTGTATAATTCAAGCATCTATGCCATCGGAGATGTTATCCATGGACCAATGCTTGCCCACAAAGGTTTGTTAAACCATTGTTTTTTTTTTTCAACTTCAAATTTTGATTGAATTATATTTCATTCAAATACAGCCGAAGATGAAGGTATCATCTGCGTTGAAGGACTTAAAGGCGGTCATGTGCATATCGATTACAATTGCGTACCAAGCGTTGTATACACACATCCAGAAGTTGCATGGGTTAGCAAATATTTAATCACTACAATTAATTGATATTTTTGAAAATATTTTACATTTTTTTTTGTTTTTATACATTTTACCGTTAGGTTGGTAAATCAGAGGAACAACTTAAATCAGAGGGTGTTGAATACAAAGTTGGTAAATTCCCATTTATGGCTAACTCACGTGCAAAAACGAATAACGACACTGACGGTTTTGTTAAAGTGCTCGCCGACAAAACAACCGACCGGATACTTGGCACACACTTGATTGGACCAGTAAGTTTCTTTTATTTACTCATAAACAATTTGATAACCCCAAGTTCAAAATGAACAACTATAACAATCATTTTGCTCCTAAAAATTCTTCTCCAGCCTGTTCTGTTGAGAGTTTGAGTTTCCTCATTCCCTACGCGAAACATTAGAAATCATACAGTCAGCGTCAAAAATAAAGGTACACCAGCCTTTTTTCATACAGAATACCACTTTTTGGGTTCAATTTAAACATGGTTCGATTAGTCGGAAATATTAGTTGTATGGAAAAGTGTACCTTTATTTTTTTTTCTTTACACAACCGTCTCAAAAAATTTTCACACTTAATGGAAAGCGCTGAAATGTCAGTATGTTTGTTATAATTGCATCCCGGACAGTTTTTCAAAATTGTAATGTTTTCCGACTAATAGAACCATGTTTAAATTGAACCCAAAAAGTGGTATTTTGTATGAAAAAAGGCTGGTGTACCTTTATTTTTGACGCTGACTGTATGCAAAACTTTCAAATTTCAAACTCTTTTAAATTATTTGAATCGACCCAGATCTCGCTACCATACGTGATAGTTGGTCTGAAGATTGAATCATCAAATTCGTCTCCTTATTAAAAATCGATTTCTGAAAATAAAGAAAAAACATCTTCGACTAAGTACTTCCGTCTTTCAAAACATTTGAAATGTATTCAATGTTACTTTTGTTCAATCACTTGATTTCACACAAATTTAGGCTGCCGGCGAATTAGTTAACGAAGCCGCTTTGGCCATGGAATATGGTGCATCAGCTGAAGATATTGCTCGAGTCTGTCACGCACATCCGGTCAGTTAAAAATTTTTTGTTCGATTTTGGTATTTAATTTTTTTATTTAAATATACAATTTATACTAATCAATTTTTTGTATTGATAATTTTCAGACCTGTGCTGAAGCTTTGAGAGAAGCCAATTTAGCTGCATATTGTGGAAAACCAATCAACTTTTGAGCCAAGAAGCCACATTTAACATTAAACACTCACTTAAATTTAAACGACGAATAAATATGAATAAATACCAAAACAAAATGTACTACACTTGATTACTGATTGAAACTAAAAACAAAGTGGCTTGCGAATAAAGCCAGCTGAACAATTTGTTTTTTTTTTTTTTTTGCTGCAATTACTTTTTATTGAAGAAAACTTTTTGATTCATTCTGAGTATCCATAAAATTTAATTCAATTTCTTGGTTTCGAATGACAAAAAAGACATTTTTTCTGATTGGTTCATCGCATCACATAGCTGATCGTATAATATACTATAGCATGTTGGCGTTTGTATATAATTGAAATATTCGATGAATAAAACGAAAATACCGTAATGTTAAAACTTAAACTGGATGGCGATATTGATGTTTTTTTTCGATTTTCCGTTCTTTCGTACTTTTTTGTTTATATTTTTGCTCCCATATACTTGGAAAGGAAAGTCTTCTTAAAATTTTACATAACCACCTAACCTCTTCGAATCATAATGTAGAATTTTATTCTTCGTATGCCAAACAAAAAAATGCCATTATTTTCAGTAAAAAAAAAACAACAAAATAAATGTATAATTTTATTGTAATTATTCTAAAATTATTACATTGAATATTGCGCGCTTGTCACACAACTTCATTTTAAGTTAAATATCAGTGTGAAGTTGGTTGCGATTGCTTGTCCAAATACACATTTACATATACAAGTTGTGTATACGTGCATGCAACAAACATAGCATTTGACATAATGAATTGATTGTATTGGTATATTGGTATAGAACATAGACACGAAACATTGTGACGACATGACATTAAAAAAATACTTCGTAATAATACACTAACAAAAACTAAAATGGTGGTCATAATGGCACCTACTGCGAAACAGTTCACATTCACCCGTGCAGTAACTAATTAGTGAAAATGATGAATTTTGGTAATAATATGATGCATGCGGATCAATTTCGAAAAATGGAAACATATTCACCAAAATCATCACCCCGTGGTGGACGATCTCCAATCGTATCGCGCCAAGATTCATCAGGCACACTAAAAATGAATATTTCACTCGGTAAAATACCATCCATTGTACACAGTGGACCATTTTATCTAATGAAAGATCCGCCAGGTATGTTTAAAATATATACAACATTATTCATAATAGTGTAAAAGGTACAATGCAATTGAAAATCAGAGTGCAGTTAACATATCGAAATTTGATCACACATTGTAAACAAAAATAGAATTTTGAGATGCAGAGCGTTTAAATGTTGTTTCGATTTACTGCGACATTAAATAAATGCAACATGAATATATATGCGGAAAAATCAAAGTAAACAATAGTGATTTGTACATGAAAAGACAACTTTTGTTTATTGTTTATATCCTCATGAATTAAGCGTGGAATAAAATAAAGTAAAAAATGAGACAAAAAACAAATATTCATTCAAACAAACAGACTCGTGTGCCTGGTTTTACTGTTGTTTTCCTTTACAATTCTGAGTTTTATTTAATTTCATCATTTTTATTTTTTTGCACATTTACAGGCGGCAGTGAATTGACGGGGGCAACAAATTTAATGGCATACTACGGTTTAGAGCATTCATATAGTAAATTCAGTGGGAAAAAAGTGAAAGAGCAATTATCGTCATTTTTACCAAATCTTCCAGGCGTCATTGATGGTCCTGGTCAAATTGTAAGTTCATTTGCCAATTCTTTAATTGGGTCCACTCACTTAAAAAAAATTAATTTTCCTGTCGAACGATTTCATTTCAGGATAATAGTTCATTGCGTAGCGTAATTGAAAAGCCACCAATTGGTGGTAAAGAATTATTGCCATTGACAAATGTCCAATTGGCTGGTTTTCGTTTGCATCCCGGCCCACTACCAGAACAGTATCGTTATATGAATAATACACCCGTTCGAAAGCATAAAAAATATAAAAAACATAGGCATAAGGATAGTTCAGTTCCAATGCCAACAATGCAAACAGATATGGTCACCGAACCGCATGAAAAGAAACACAAAAAACAAAAGCGACATGAAGACGATAAATCGGAACGGAAAAAACGGAAGAAGGAAAAAAAACGAAAGAAACAGCGACACACACCGGAACCACCCGCCACAAATGTCATCAATAATAGTATCATTGGACCAAGTAATTCAAGTGGTGTGCCTAGTTTTACTGGACCACCAATCGGATTCTGATTTAGTCTCGATTTGTAATTAAATTTTTTTTTAATTGTGTATATAAATTTTATGGAACACAGCCTTACTACTGTATCCAATGGGCTGTAGCTCTAATAACTTCACAGAAACACAAACACACACAAACACGTATTTGTAACAAACAAACGAGAAAAGAAAATTCGAGAGAGGGAGAGAAAGAGAAAGCAACCCGCATACAATTAGATTCCATATTGTCATACAAGCTTCCAAACAGATTTCAGATCTGCTGGAGACATTTCATTCTCCATATGCATGCCATTTTTAATGATGATTCGCATTAAAATGAAAAACGCATACATTCACTCATACACATTAGCTCCATTTGTTATATTAAACTAGCAAACTTTAAGATATAAAATGAAATCAATTTTCGTATCGAAAGGACAAGAAAAAAATGAAAAAAAAGAAAATAAAAACAATAAAAAAATTATTTATAACGAAAAAGAAAAACACAATAAAAATATAAGTTTCTGCAAATGATAAATTCTGTTTATTTATTCATGATCTCATCAAATTTTTATGTTTTTTTATTTAAAAACAAAGCAAAACATTTGAATTTAACGATTTTTTTGACATTTTACAAAGTGTGTTTCAATTTTGAAAATCATTGATGATAATTGATGATGTTTGGTGAGGTTACGTTTTGACGTTAGCAACTTGCTTTTTTTTGCAATTCTTTGAAACCGTATGACAGTTTCAACTGTCAATTATCTGCAAACACACTGCATCAAACTCTAAGCACCCGATTAAATTATTAAGAATTATTTTAAGCACTAAGTTTAGTGTCACCTAATTTAAACGCCATGGACCCCAAAGAGCGTAAGAAAAAAGACAAAATACAGAAGCGAGAGATGAAAAAGCAAGAATTAGAATGTTATAAAGAAGAATTGGTTCGATTGCTTAACGATGCAAAACGTACTCAACTTTCATTCCCGCCAACACTTTGCAAAGGTACACGAAAAAAGTTGCACACTTATGCGCACACGATTGGCCTTAAATCGAAATCAAATGGTCAAGGTAATTTATGAAAAAAAAGTTCTCACATGAACTGTATGAATAATGTATGAATTTAATTTAAATAGGCAACAATCGGTTTTTGATTGTGTACAAAAAGAATTCTCTTCCATTTGTTCCCCTTGACGATGGCAACACAACATATTTACGGCTTACAGATGGGAGCATTGATACACTGACTCTTATGCAAAGCGATCAACCAATAAGTGATAATGAAAAGGAAACAACAATTTTTCGTCCAAAACAAAATGAAAGTAATGCTCATTTACCATTTATGTTTGGCGATTCACGAACAAAACCACGATTAACTGTTCCCCCGGCCACATATGACGCTAGAGAATACATCGAATCACGACAAAATCTTCCCATTTACGAGTATCGCAATGACATTTTGGCGGCCATTAATCAGCATCAAGTTGTGGTTATCTCGGGTGAAACAGGCATGTACATTTTATATGGAATTGCACATTTTTATCCAAAGAGTTGAAACATAATGAGTTGTTTACAAACAAATTTATAAATTATTGATTTAATCACTTTGCATGTGTGTCGTTATGTTTAGGTTCTGGAAAAACGACACAAGTGCCACAATATATTATGGAAGATTGTGCACAGAACAGTAAAGAATGTCGAATAATTTGCACACAACCTCGACGATTGGCCGCCACTTCGATTGCTACACGTGTTTCACAAGAGAGAAATGATTGTCTTGGTAGATCAGTTGGTTACCAGATTCGTTTAGACAGTCGCGTTTCAGCAACAACAAATCTCATTTTCACTACAAGGTAATTACCAGGAAAACTTAAAGGAAATTTATATCGAAATCTATTGACGGAATGAAAGATAAAGATAATTCTTTGTTTTTAAATGAATCTTCTGATAATTCCAACAATTATTCAATATTTTAAATATTATGTTACGATTCTTTCAGTGGATTCCTATTACGTTGTTTAACTGGTTCAAAACAACATGATGTGTATAAGAATCTAACACATTTGATACTCGATGAAGTGCACGAACGTGAAAAAGTCACCGATTTTTTATTGATTGCAATTCGTGATGCACTTCAAGCAAATCCACATCTCAAGGTGATATTGATGTCGGCCACACTTGATTCGGAACAATTTAGTAGATATTTTTCAAATTGCCCGGTGATTGACGTGCCCGGTCGAATGTTCGATGTTGATGTTATGCATCTTGGTGAAGTACTCATGCTAACCGGATACAAAACTAAAAAAATGGAAGCGTACATGTCAGAAAATCAATTGCCAAAAATGCTGCGAATCACAAAATCAAATACGAATCAGACTGATAGTGAAAATGATGAATGTAAGTGGATATTGATATAAATTTAACAATTAAAAATCTTGCGGATTCACTTAATAACATTTTTTTATTTAAAATTGTAATGTTTAGCAAGCTTTAAAATTAGCGAAGATGACATTCAATTTTATGATGAATGTTTTGATGATTGCATGACCCAAGGCGATGACACGTCATTTGATCAGGTTTATTGTTTAGTAACCGATGAAAATATGCCAGTCGATTATATGCACAGCACAAAATTGCGTACTGCATTGGGAATAGCCGCTGAAAAAGGATTCTATGATGTACTAACAAAACTACTTGAATTGGGTGCCAATCCGACATTCAAAGATGGTCATGGTATACACAGAAATTTCGCAATATTTACAAAATATTTCATTATATTCTCTTTGGATATTTTTCTCCTTCAGGTAAAATGGCAATTGACTATGCCGATGAAAATGAACAAGAGGAATGTTGCGAATTGTTAACGCACTACGAAAATTTTGAGCCCATTAAACCGGTTATCACTGATGATGATGTTGGTCAAGCTAAAGAAAAAGCACATCAACAATTCACATTACTTGCGTATCAAATGACAAATAATAAACCTAGAGATGAAATTGATCATGAACTATTGCAATACATGATTAAACATATTCACACAGAGAAACCAATCGATGGAAGCATACTCGTTTTTTTACCTGGCTTTGAGGATATTATGGCGCAAAAGGAATTTATTGAAAAAAATGTCGAAATGCAGAATTATCAATTATTTGTTCTGCACAGTGGGGTAAATGGCACAAATAGTTCTGAACAATCAAGAGTTTTTGATCGTATGCCAATGGGCATACGAAAAATTATTCTTTCGACAAACATCGCCGAAACCTCTGTCACGATTAACGATGTGGTAAGTAACACTGTAAAACTGATTTTAATTTTTTGAATCTTCAAAAAAGAGTCTTTACCTTGGGGTTAGACACGGATTCGGTACTAGAAAGAATATAGTAAAACTCAATGCAACTAGGTTCAACTCGAGACTTTTTGATGCCTATGATATATATACGTCGAACTGTCAAAGTCTACTCGGTTGAGTATTTCAAATGGTTTCTAGTACGCATCTAAAATACATAGAGAACTAGGTCGAACTAGATCAAAAATGAATCAAATTTGGTAAAACTTGTACATTTGAAGAATTGTGTCTTTCCCCCTGGTCTTTACCAATATGGTATCTTATTTTAAAATTTATACAAAATATCTTTCCATTTATTCAAAGGTTTACGTAATTGATGCGGGCAAAGTGAAACAGTTGACTTATGATTCAATTAGCGAATCAACTTGTTTAACCTCAACTGATATTTCACAAGCATGTGCAAAGCAGCGAACTGGTCGCGCTGGTCGAATACAAAATGGATATTGTTATCGCCTGTATTCGCTGGAACAATATGAAGCGATGGAAAAATATACAGTGCCTGAAATTTTGCGTGTTCCGTTAACGGAAATTTGTTTAAATGCAAAAATGTTATCCGGCGATTTATCAATTCAAGAATTTTTGTTAAAAGCATTACAACCACCGTCGGTGAAAAATATCCATCAAAGTATTGAATTACTTAAAAAGATCAATGCGTTGGACAAAGACGAAAATATTACGTACTTGGGCATTCATTTGGCAAACATGCCGGTCGACTGTCAACTTGGTAAAATGATTTTATATGCAATTATGTTGCGATGTGTAGATCCAATTGTCACCATTGTTAGTGCATTGTCGGTGAAGGATCCATTTATGTTACCATTAGGCAATGAAGGTGCTAAAATAAGTCAAATTAAAAAAGATTTTGCACGAAATTCATTCAGTGATCATCAAATGTTGTTAAACACCTTCAATGAATGGTCGAAAAGTAAACGTCAGCATGAATTTTGTAACGAAAATTATATTTCACATGGAAATATGCAAATGATTCAAGGTGTTCGACGTCTAATTATGGGGCATTTAAAAATGGCTGATTTTGTATGTGAAACTACCAGCAGAAATATAAAAAAATTGAATGAAAATTCATTAAAATTAGAAGTGATTAAGGCATGCCTAACAGCTGGTTTATATCCAAATATTTGTCGATTTGCATCGTTGAGCGGTCAAATTTATTCGAAACACGATAAAAAGTTAGCTCCACACTTATCGTCAATATTACGTGATAGAAGCACACGTGGACAAGTTGATCGAAATGTACTGAAAGCGAATGCTGAATGGTTGATTCATGGTGAAAAGTGTCGAATCTCACATTTAAGCCTTATCAAAAATATTACCATTGTACCAGCCATCGACATAGCATTATTTGCTGGCCCAATTCATTTACCCGAAACGGCTCTTGTGTCTGGTAATGGAAGCAAAGTATCATCGGACGTTGACTGTGATATTATACCGCATGAGGATGATATTGATGATATTGATTTTGACGACGAGCTCTTTGCATATGACGATGAAAATTCAAATGACACAATATTAGTCATTGACGATTGGATAAGCTTCAATACTGATGCAACTGAAGCTATACTTTTATGTTACTTACGCCAGAAATTTGCATCGATGTTTGTGAGATTCTTACGGAATCCAATTGCGTTTGACATCACAAATAAAGAACTAAAAATGTTAAATGTTTTGCTCGAAGTGATTCGCAATGAAGACGACATCGAAAAATATGTTAAAAACAAAATAGAACAAGACAAAATGGAAGCAGCCAACGCAGAAGCAGACGAAGCGGCTGAAAGTAGCTTAGCAAGCATAAATCCAGAACTAATTCGGAAAATGGAACGAAAACCAATTCCAGATCACCAATCATCCGGGTCAGTGATCTCATCGGGCATCTATAATCAAGCCATCGAATCTGAATATCGACGAAATAAAAAGAAAAAGAAGAAGCAGAATAAAAAAGCATTGACCAAACGCGGATCGGATGAAAAAAATTGGCGAAGCAGTAACGTGCCTGATAATACGTCACAAATAGTACAATCATCGAATGCAAGCACATCAAGCAAAACATCCAGCAAAGCATCTAGCTTCAATTCACAACAAAAATTAGCGCAAGGCCTTTTCAATGGAATACAACAGCCATTTTTACCACCACAACTCAAATTATCGAGTGCCACATTCGAACCATGTACATCATTGATGTCAAATTCAGTGGTTACTGTGGCGCCAAACGAAATGGTGACGAATCGATACTTTTTACTCACGTTTGATGATATTACACAAATTCAAGCAAGCGTTTACAATAACGATTGGTCATTTAAAACATCAATCAGCTTTTTGAGTAAAGCCGCCCGGGATGCGGGTCCCGCCAAAATTATTTTATTTTGGCATATGAAGAAGAAATCTTCCATTTTCGGATATGGACAACTACAATCATGGTCCAAAGGTCACTATCGAATTTATGTTGATAATAATCAGCCTTTCAGACCATTAATGTGAGTATTAATGCATTGTGATTTAAGAACATTATTCCAAAATTAAATTCTCAATTACATACAGGCGTTTCAATGCAGTAGACGACTACGAAATCGCACCCGAACAAGGTCATGAAATTCACATGCAATGTATGATGAAGCAAAACATGGGTACACTTAATTATCCCCGTTCTAAGCATTGATTAAGAAAAATCATGTATTTAAAAAAAACTAACACTTGGTTCGAAAAAAGACAAAATACCGTGAAAAAAAGTAAAATAGAATTCAAACATAAAAAAATGAAAACCGCAAAAAACAATATGTATAAAATTTAACTTATTCTTCAAAATACTTATAGAATAGACGAATTCATTTGGAAAAAGAAAATATTATTGACTGAAGTAAAGAGAATACAATAGATTTTCCAATAAAATTGAATTTTTTCAAGAAAAAGGGAAATTTCGTCGAAAATTTGCATTTTCATTTCATCAGACTGTAATATTGAATTTTTTTAGAAGAAAAATAACATTTTTGAATGCGAAAAATCTCCACAATATTTCATATCTCTGTAATTTCGTGCTGAAATCCTTTGTTCTGAAGATGAAATTTGTGATGGATGTATAGTTGTATCAGTCTGTGTGTTCTGTCAACGCACGTGAATGTATAAAGTGACAGTAGATGCCTTTGACAGTGTCATGACAATGTGTACACTAAGTAGATAATACAAAGTTTGAACGTAGGTTCTAGTTATTTTGCAAACTTGACTTTGTTGTTTTTCTTCATTATTGTTAAATGAGTGAACGATGATTGATATTTTATTGTAAATATTAGCCCAGTAATTGTGAAAAAACAAATACATAATATCCAGAATGTATGCAATAAGATATGCGATAAGGGAAAATTTATATCTACGACATCGGCCGATTTGGTTAAAATTCAAGCCAAACTTTAGAACTCTGACAATTGATGGCAAGATAACAATCGATGGGATTAGCAAAGAGATCTCGAAACCAAAGAATCCATTATTTGTTCCAACAAAATTTCGTGAGTTTTATGTAATATATTGACAGTGACAAACAATGTCAAGATTGATTGAAATTCAATATGTACATTGTGAAATCATATTTTTCACAATTTCTGTTCAATGTCTCTTGCTTATTGTACTTATATGCTCATCCATTTTTGGTTGTTTGCTTTTTTCAGTGCAATCATCACAATCAGAACAAATTGTTATATCACAAACAGTTTTGCATCATTTACGATGGATGTTAAAGAAAGATTTGCTTGAACAAGACATATTTCTGATTGGTCGACCTGGACCGCTGCGCAGATCAATAGTTATGCAATATTTGGATCTAACACAAAGAGAATTCGAATATGTTGCATTAAGTCGTGACACAACCGAAAGTGATTTGAAACAACGTCGAGAAATTCAAAATGGCACGGCCGTTTATTTCGATCAAAGTGCCGTTCGTGCTGCTATTCATGGACGCATTTTAGTCATTGAAGGCATTGAAAAAGCAGAAGGTAATGTTCTTTCGCTGCTGAATAACTTGTTAGAAAATCGAGAAATGCACTTGGAAGACGGACGATGCCTAATTTCAGCCAATAAATATAATAAGTTATCCAATGTAAGTACGAATCATATTTCATTTGATCAATTTGTTGAGTAATGAAAATTGAGATAAAAATATTTTTTCTAAGAAATATGGATTGGACGAAATTAAACGATTGGGATTTGTGAAGGTATCTGAAAATTTTAGTGTTATTGCATTGGGAGACGTACCACTTAATCTACCACTGCAGTCACGTTTTCAGGTCAGAGATATAACTCCACTTAGTCACGAGGTAAATGTAATTTTTGTTCAACAATATTTACACATCTAAATCATGTTAATTGTCAAAAGTAGGGCCGTAAAATCAAACAAAAAGAGATGAAAAAGCAAGAATTAGAATGTTATAAAGAAGAATTGGTTCGATTGCTTAACGATGCAAAACGTACTCAACTTTCATTCCCGCCAACACTTTGCAAAGGTACACGAAAAAAGTTGCACACTTATGCGCACACGATTGGCCTTAAATCGAAATCAAATGGTCAAGGTAATTTATGAAAAAAAAAGTTCTCACATGAACTGTATGAATAATGTATGAATTTAATTTAAATAGGCAACAATCGGTTTTTGATTGTGTACAAAAAGAATTCTCTTCCATTTGTTCCCCTTGACGATGGCAACACAACATATTTACGGCTTACAGATGGGAGCATTGATACACTGACTCTTATGCAAAGCGATCAACCAATAAGTGATAATGAAAAGGAAACAACAATTTTTCGTCCAAAACAAAATAAAAGTAATGCTCATTTACCATTTATGTTTGGCGATTCACGAACTAAACCACGATTAACTGTTCCCCCGGCCACATATGACGCTAGAGAATACATCGAATCACGACAAAATCTTCCCGTTTACGAGTATCGCAATGACATTTTGGCGGCCATTAATCAGCATCAAGTTGTGGTTATCTCGGGTGAAACAGGCATGTACATTTTATATGGAATTGCACATTTTTATCCAAAGAGTTGAAACATAATGAGTTGTTTACAAACAAATTTATAAATTATTGATTTAATCACTATGCATGTGTGTCGTTATGTTTAGGTTCTGGAAAAACGACACAAGTGCCACAATATATTATGGAAGATTGTGCACAGAACAGTAAAGAATGTCGAATAATTTGCACACAACCTCGACGATTGGCCGCCACTTCGATTGCTACACGTGTTTCACAAGAGAGAAATGATTGTCTTGGTAGATCAGTTGGTTACCAGATTCGTTTAGACAGTCGCGTTTCAGCAACAACAAATCTCATTTTCACTACAAGGTAATTACCAGGAAAACTTAAAGGAAATTTATATCGAAATCTATTGACGGAATGAAAGATAAAGATAATTCTTTGTTTTTAAATGAATCTTCTGATAATTCCAACAATTATTCAATATTTTAAATATTATGTTACGATTCTTTCAGTGGATTCCTATTACGTTGTTTAACTGGTTCAAAACAACATGATGTGTATAAGAATCTTACACATTTGATACTCGATGAAGTGCATGTACGTGAAAAAGTTACCGATTTTTTATTGATTGCAATTCGTGATGCACTTCAAACAAATCCACATCTCAAGGTGATATTGATGTCGGCCACACTTGATTCGGAACAATTTAGTAGATATTTTTCAAATTGCCCGGTGATTGACGTGCCCGGTCGAATGTTCGATGTTGATGTTATGCATCTCGGTGAAGTACTCATGCTAACCGGATACAAAACTAAAAAAATGGAAGCGTACATGTCAGAAAATCAATTGCCAAAAATGCTGCGAATCACAAAATCAAATACGAATCAGACTGATAGTGAAAATGATGAATGTAAGTGGATATTGACATAAATTTAACAATTAAAAATCTTGCGGATTCACTTAATAACATTTTTTTATTTAAAATTGTAATGTTTAGCAAGCTTTAAAATTAGCGAAGATGACATTCAATTTTATGATGAATGTTTTGATGATTGCATGACCAAAGGCGATGACACGTCATTTGATCAGGTTTATTGTTTAATAACCGATGGAAATTTGCCAGTCGATTATATGCACAGCACAAAATTGCGTACTGCATTGGGAATAGCCGCTGAAAAAGGATTCTATGATGTACTAACAAAACTACTTGAATTGGGTGCCAATCCGACATTCAAAGATGGTCATGGTATACACAGAAATTTCGCAATATTTACAAAATATTTCATTATATTCTCTTTGGATATTTTTCTCCTTCAGGTAAAATGGCAATTGACTATGCCGATGAAAATGAACAAGAGGAATGTTGCGAATTGTTAACGCACTACGAAAATTTTGAGCCCATTAAACCGGTTATCACTGATGATGATGTTGGTCAAGCTAAAGAAAAAGCACATCAACAATTCACAGTACTTGCGTATCAAATGACAAATGATAAACCTAGAGATGAAATTGATCATGAACTATTGCAATACATGATTAAACATATTCACACAGAGAAACCAATCGATGGAAGCATACTCGTTTTTTTACCCGGCTTTCGAGATATTATGGCGCAAAAGGAATTGATTGAAAAAAATGCTGAAATGCAGAATTATCAATTATTTGTTCTGCACAGTGGGGTAAATGGCACAAATAGTTCTGAACAATCAAGAGTTTTTGATCGTATGCCAATGGGCATACGAAAAATTATTCTTTCGACAAACATCGCCGAAACCTCTGTCACGATTAATGATGTGGTACGTAACACTGTGCAAAAAAGTTATCTTTATTTTTTGAATCTTCAAAAAAGAGTCTTTACCTTGGGTTAGACACGGATTACCGGTACTAGAAAAAGAACCAATGCAACAGTTCAACTCGAGACTTTTTGATCCTTCGCCGCCCGCCCACGCCCCCCCCCCGCCCACAAACAAATATCTTTCCATTTATTCAAAGGTTTACGTAATCGATACAGGCAAAGAGAAGCAGTTGACTTATGATTCAATTAGCGAATCAACTTGTTTAACCTCAACTGATATTTCACAAGCATGTGCAAAGCAGCGAACTGGTCGCGCTGGTCGAATACAAAATGGATATTGTTATCGCCTGTATTCGCTGGAACAATATGAAGCGATGGAAAAATATACAGTGCCTGAAATTTTGCGTGTTCCGTTGACGGAAATTTGTTTAAATGCAAAAATGTTATCCGGCGATTTATCAATTCAAGAATTTTTGTTAAAAGCATTACAACCACCGTCGGTGGAAAATATCCATCAAAGTATTGAATTACTTAAAAAGATCAATGCGTTGGACAAAGACGAAAATATTACGTACTTGGGCATTCATTTGGCAAACATGCCGGTCGACTGTCAACTTGGTAAAATGATTTTATATGCAATTATGTTGCGATGTGTAGATCCAATTGTCACCATTGTTAGTGCATTGTCGGTGAAGGATCCATTTATGTTACCATTAGGCAATGAAGGTGCTAAAATAAGTCAAATTAAAAAAGATTTTGCACGAAATTCATTCAGTGATCATCAAATGTTGTTAAACACCTTCAATGAATGGTCGAAATGTACAAATCAATATGAATTTTGCCAAGATAATTACATTTCATATGAAACCATGCAAATGATTCAAGGTGTTCGACGTCAAATTATAAATCATTTGAAAATGACTTATTTTGTGAGCAGAAATATTGAAAAATGGAATGAAAATTCATCAAAGTTGGAAGTGATTAGAGCATGCTTAACAGCTGGTTTATATCCAAATATTTGTCGATTAGACCACCGAATTCGTTCGAAACACGATAAAAAGATAGCCCCACACTTTTCGTCAATATTACGTGATAAAAGTACACGTGGACGCGTTGATCGAAATGTCCTGGAAGCGGATGCTGAATGGTTGATTCATGGTGAAAAGTGTCGAATCTTTCATTTAAGCCTTATCAAAAATATTACCATTGTACCATCCATCGACATAGCATTATTTGCTGGCCCAATTCATTTACCCGAAACGGCTCTTGTGTCTGATAATAGAAGAAAAGTATCATCGGACGTTGACTGTTATGTGAATCCGCATGAGGATGATTTAGATAATATTAATAACAATAAGCTCTTTGAACATAGCGGTGAAAATTTAAAGGCGCAAGCAATAATGATCATTGACGATTGGATAAATTTATATATTTATGAAAATGAAGCAAAGCTTTTACTTTACTTACGTCAAAAATTTGCATCGATGTTTGTGAGATTTTTACGGGATCCCATTGCGTTTGACATCACAAATGAAAAACTAACAATTTTAAATGTTTTGCTCGAAGTGATTCGCAATGAAGACGGCATAGAAAAGTATATTAAAAAACAGATGGAACAGAATAAATTGGGAGCGACAAAGGCAAACAATGTTCAGAATCATTGAGATATGAGATTCACAGCTCAATCATTAGATTTATTTCGATATAGAATAGAATAAAATAATATAAGCTATTGTGTTTGGCTTTTATTTTAAATAAATATTTCAGAAACAGTAAAAAACATCAAATAGATGGTGCATTTTGCTTGTCTAGTCGTAGTATTTGCAACTATCAAATCAAATGATAAACAAATGTAAGGCTAAAATTTGCCATTTTTATTCAAACTTTCTGAAGCAATAATTGCACATTTTAGTAACGAAAATACGTCAGATTCAGGCATATGTTCAAGGTTAATTTTTGGGTTGAAATTAACTGAAGATCCAACCATTTTACCGTCGTTCCAGGCGTAGTCCAAGTGCATGAAACGGAAGAAAATATAAAAAATATACATTAATTTTTGAATATGTGCGTCAATGTCAATAAATAATTGTCAAATGGAAGCTAAAAAGGTAAATTGATCGTAGTTTCACTCATTTGTACTTTGAATGAATGTCATCCAAACAAAACTGTGTAAAACACACAAATTAATGACACCAATTAATTCATCGTACCTACAGCGTTGTAAATACTTAGTTGAACGTACTAAACTGTATATTTGCCAAGCCACATAATCAAGCCAAGCTGGGTTTAACTTAATTGTCAAAATGTTTTTTTTTTCTTTTTGGTTTCTGAATACTATGCCACTGTTTTTGTTGGAATTGTTAGCATTATTGTCTTCTGCGCTCAATAAATATTCTGAGTATAGGAAGTCTGTGTTGCGGCGGTGGTCTCTGCAACGTTTCAGGCACTGATATTCCATAAAGTGCACACATCCCTGAAATGATAGTCAAAAAGAAAAAACAAAACATTTGTTAACACTGATATAAACAGTATGAACATAATGTTAAGCATGAAGAAAATCTTCAATTTCACAATCGATTTTCATATATACCTTTGCACAGAATGAATTTCGAAGCAACGACGTCACGATTCCAAACAATTGTGTATGGCCGTTGTTGTTGTTCTGTAGCACAATATTCACCACTAAATTCATTCAGCATTGGTCGCCAGTTTTTTGAGAAATATTTTATCTTCGACGCCAAATGCTTGATTGTTTCAATTGGTTGTGCTCCATTTTCAACAAAAACATCATGAATGTTTCGATTTTTATCGCTCTCTTCTTTTGATCGTTTTGCTTTTTTTTCCGATCACGTTGCAACTCTCGTTTGCTATTCTTTGTTGTGATCTTCGATGGTAAATCTGCTGCGGGATTTGGTTGGCAGTTTTGGCAGACTTTGAAGCGATCTGGCTTCGTTCTTGGATCAAATCTACTGAAACATCCCGCACAAGTTTGCGACGTGAGACATACATCGAAGAACACCACAAATGAATGGCCAAGTTTTTTTATACAAGTCAAGAGCATTCGCGTGCGTGAAAAATGAAAACCGCAAAAAACAATATGTATAAAATTTAACTTATTCTTCAAAATACTTATAGAATAGACGAATTCATTTGGAAAAAGAAAATATTATTGACTGAAGTAAAAAGAATACAATAGATTTTCCAATAAAATTGAATTTTTTCAAGAAAAAGGGAAATTTTGTCGAAAATTTGCATTTTCATTTCATCAGACTGTAATATTGAATTTTTTTAGAAGAAAAATAACATTTTTGAATGCGAAAAATCTCCACAATATTTCATATCTCTGTAATTTCGTGCTGAAATCCTTTGTTCTGAAGATGAAATTTGTGATGGATGTATAGTTGTATCAGTCTGTGTGTTCTGTCAACGCACGTGAATGTATAAAGTGACAGTAGATGCCTTTGACAGTGTCATGACAATGTGTACACTAAGTAGATAATACAAAGTTTGAACGTCGGTTCTAGTTATTTTGCAAACTTGACTTTGTTGTTTATCTTCATTATTATTAAATGAGTGAACGATGATTGATATTTTATTGTAAATATTAGCCCAGTAATTGTGAAAAAATAAATACATAATATCCAGAATGTATGCAATAAGATATGCGATAAGGGAAAATTTATATCTACGACATCGGCCGATTTGGTTAAAATTCAAGCCAAACTTTAGAACTCTGACAATTGATGGCAAGATAACAATCGATGGGATTAGCAAAGAGATCTCGAAACCAAAGAATCCATTATTTGTTCCAACAAAATTTCGTGAGTTTTATGTAATATATTGACAGTGACAAACAATGTCAAGATTGATTGAAATTCAATATGTACATTGTGAAATCATATTTTTCACAATTTCTGTTCAATGTCTCTTGCTTATTGTACTTATATGCTCATCCATTTTTGGTTGTTTGCTTTTTTCAGTGCAATCATCACAATCAGAACAAATTGTTATATCACAAACAGTTTTGCATCATTTACGATGGATGTTAAAGAAAGATTTGCTTGAACAAGACATATTTCTGATTGGTCGACCTGGACCGCTGCGCAGATCAATAGTTATGCAATATTTGGATCTAACACAAAGAGAATTCGAATATGTTGCATTAAGTCGTGACACAACCGAAAGTGATTTGAAACAACGTCGAGAAATTCAAAATGGCACGGCCGTTTATTTCGATCAAAGTGCCGTTCGTGCTGCTATTCATGGGCGCGTTTTAGTCATTGAAGGCATTGAGAAAGCAGAAAGAAATGTTCTTCCGGTGCTAAACAACTTGTTAGAAAATCGTGAAATGCACTTGGAAGACGGACGATTTCTTATTCCAGCCAAAAGATATGACAAATTATTCAAAGTACGTAAGATTCATATTTATTGAGTTATAGGAATTCAAAAAAAAAAAAAAAAAAATAAAAATTTTTTTATAAAGGAACATGGGTCAGACGAGATTAAACGATGGGGATTGGCGAGAGTATCTGAACATTTCCGTGTTATTGCATTGGGATTACCAGTACCAAAATATCGTGGCGTACCACTTGATCCACCGTTACGATCCCGTTTTCAGGCCAGAGATATAACCCCAGCCACTTACCAGGTAAATAAAATTTAATATTGAATTGAATTGAACAATTCTTGTTTTAAAAATATATATATATTTATTTGAAATATTTTTTATTTTCGACTATTACACTTATTTCGACTATTACACTTATTGAGTTAATCACTCAGATGATCATTTCGAAAGATCTAATGACACAATTGACTTTAAAAACAATGACACAATCTTCCATGGTACCGTGATTGAGAGTTATAAATCAATACAAAAACATTTCAATTTAAATTCGAATTTAAATGCATGGCTATTCTGATACATAATATTTTTCAAAAACCGAATTTTGAATTGGTCCAACATTTCCGTTCATTAATTGATTTTTATATTTATTGATGTAAAAAGACTCATATGAATTTAACTCATAGAAATTATCAACTCTTTTGATTAGTTTTAAACATGATGTGTCAATACTATGATTTGTTTCTATAATATGTTTAGCAACACTAGAATTGTCAATATTGTTATTTTTAGTGTGATGAAGATGCTCTTTAAATCTTTGTATTATTTTCCTTCTTGATTGTCCGATGCATTTCTGCTGACCTTGTTTACATGATATCTCATAAATTCCTGATTGATTATTCTTTTCAATTTTGTCTTTTGTTCCTCCTATTATATTTGTTAATTTTAATTTACTGCATTCGCTCATTCTTATGTTTTGTTTAATAATTATTTGTCTGATTTTGTTGTTTAAAACCCCATTGTAATAAGTGTAATAGTCGAAAATAAATAATATTTCAAATAAATGTATATATAAATATAATTTTCAACAATTTATAGTTCCAAATCATTTTTAGTCCTAAAATGAAAACTCAAAAATTCCGTTTATTTTAACAATAATTTATACTGAAAAAATGTAAAAAAGAGAATACTTGTGAAACATTTAAGATCAAAACTGATTTTATTGAAGAATTCAAGAGAAAAAAAATATCATAAAATTGACATTAATGGGAAGACGGAAGAAAATGATGTTAAGCAAAATGCTGAGCGGTTTAGGTGCATTTTGGCGAACTGAAGCAGCTTTCACTGTCTCCTGCTGATTTCGATGAAATGGCCATTTTATCCGTTTCATTTAAAACAAGGCATCTTTTTGGCCAATTTGGCATAAATATATGTAGTTGCCGTTTGGCCGCTTGTGCATTGCATGATGTTTCTAAAATTTGCCGTTGAATTATTGAACGATATTGATCGTCAAAATATTCCAATCGTCTTGGTTTCAATTTACTTGAATGTTTCGATGATTTTTTGGCTGATTTTAATGGTAATGACGATTGCAAGTCTAATGGTTCTAGGCGATCGATTATGGTCTTTGGACGACGTAATGTTAAAAATTTTCTCGAGCATTTGTATGTGGTTGGAAATAAATCGATAAAACTTAACGATACAATATTTTGACTTTGTGTATCTTTTATGGGTTCATCATTAAATGTCATTGATAATTGTCGCACAAATTCACGTTTGGTATTCTTATTATTTAGTCCATTGCCATCAGTCTCCGGACTGATTTTTCTGAATTCCTTTGCGGTGACTGATCGTCGTTTTGATACATTTAATAGTTTTCCAATATGATCGCTTCGTTTTGTCGAATTATAGCCACGTCCACCGGCTAAATCTAACCACTGCAACACTCTTTCTGCTAGCAGATTTTTACTTGAATCTATTTCATTAGTAATACGTTTTATGCTCGGTGTTGTTGGTAATTCAATAGCTTCTACTGTAGCATTTCCTTCGTCATCGGGTAAATCAAATGATGAAAACATGTCTTTTTCCATTGAAAAATCAGATATTTCTGATCGATTATCCAATGAACTAAATGCTCGATCATTTTTCATTGGATCAGACGATCCAATAATACTCAATGTTGACATTTTATTATTAAGCGAGTCAAATGATTGCATATTTTGTAAAGTTAAACACGCTTGAATTGATCCATTTAATGATTGTGTGTCATTCCGTGAACGATCCGGATTGGATAAATTGTAATCGAATATAAAATGTCGATGGCCACCATTCAAGCCACCAGAAATACCAAATGATTCAATCCACACACATTTTGGATGTAATGGTCGACGAGACGATTCCCAAATCGGATGATGAGATTCCAATTTCATTGAAGGCATCTTCGGATTTAATAACGAATACACACAATTTGTGACACAAAATAACTATCAAAAATCTTTTGGTTTCCCTTTTGCATATTAATATTTACATCGACGTTCTGCGAATTGCTTCGAAATATTTTTACTTATGAACTTCATAACGACGTTTTTTTGTTTTTACATCACACTGTTCTTGGAAAATTTCACTAACGAAAAATTATTATTTATTTTATTTTATTTCGCAATTTTCAAAAAAAATTGTCTGTCAAACAACTCTTTTGCTTTAAAATTAGAAAAATTAGCAAAATGTTAACACTTAAAGAGACCACAGAAACACTTGATTGTTGCAGGTTGAAAAATGTCAGAGAAATGTAAAACCAGAACGTATGCTCTAAAGCGTCCTAACAGTTGAAGCTTGGTAGGTAAACTGTTGGATGGCATTGTTGAAATGGTTTTGTAAGATTCAATTTCACACAATTTCACACGTTTGCGTTGTGTATTTAATATGATATTGTTCGGCAATTTACGTTCATCTATTATAAAGTAATTTAAACAAATGTGTTTGTTTGATTGTTCATATACGAGGCAAATTCTATATTCAACTAAGATCAGGAGCTATTTGCTAATGGTTGTATATATTTTTCCAGAATTGATTATCAATTTTGAGCCAATCGAATTTTTTATAGCTATTTTTCATTTTACAAATGCGTCAAATGAACTTCTGTCGTTGTTGTTATTCTACGCGGTATTGTCAATTTATCCTTGTCATTTAGCGACAAGGAAACTAACAAACTGAACACAACAAAACAACCTATGAAAATGGAAAAAATGGGAGGAAATTTGTAAAATATAGTGCTATTGTCGTTGACTTGGTGTTTTTATATCGAACAAATTTCCAAAACGACTTCGACAATGCGATTATTCTTTGGAATCCATCTAGGCACGCATACTCCAAACAATTGGATTTGCATGTACAAACGACATTATTGCTCTCTCAAACTATTTCGTCCCAATTATTCATACGAAAAGAAAGAGAAAGAGAGAGAAACAAAAATGTGCGACTTGAGTCGAAATTTTTTTTTGTTTTATGTACATGAACTAGTCGCCGTGAGACATTTTTGATTTAATACTTTGCGCTTGCATTTTCATTGCAATTTTTCAGCTTGCGTTTTACTTATACAATTTTGAATTGTCATAAAATATTTACAGAATTATAATAACATTCCAAACGAATGAAAAAAAGAAGATAGAAATCGTTACTGATTGTGTTGTTGACTGTTTTCACGGGGGTTGGAATTGGGTCACATACAGACGATAAAAGTGGAGAAATTTTGTCTAAGTATTGGTTAATATGACAATAAAACCGATTTTGCAACAAATTTTATCCCAAAAACAGATAAATTCATTGCATATAATATGAAGTAATTAAAAACTTGATGTAATACAATTTAATTTAATGTAATATTCGTAATACAAAGTAAATTTCAAATAATTTTAAGAAAATAAAAAAAAAGTTAAACATTTTTTAAGAGATAAATTTATATTTAATTTGAAATTACTTGGAATTACTTGGAAATTACTTTGTATCGCATAGATTAAATAGAGTTTTACATTTGAATTGATGATGCAAACGTGACACTTAATTTATTCTATGTAAGACAAAGCAATTTCAAGTAATTCGAAGCAATTTCAAATTAAATATAAAGTATCTGTCAAATCTTGGCTCAATATTGGTGTCTTTCTAGCTTTTAGTTTTGATACGATATGTGGAGATGCCATTTTCAACATAAGTCTTATTAAATTCATAATTTTCAATGGTAATATATGTGACGTCTCCACTAAATATGTCAAGTAAATAGAAAAAGTCAAATAACACCAAGCTTTACCAAGTACGTTATCTCTTAAAAATGTTTAAAAAATTTTTTTTATTTTCTTACAATTATTTGAAAATTACTTCGTATTACATATATTGCATTAAATTAATTTGTATTACATCAATAGACTAATGTTTTATTTCTACTTTATGGATGATTATTGGTTTGAAAGTTATTTTAAAAATTGCTTTAACCGTAGAAAATAAAACTTTTTAAGTTTTTCACTTATTAAGGTGAAATCTGATTAATTGAAAACCTAATAAAGACAAAAGTATTTTTTACTTATGCTTTACGTTTGATTTAGTTCGAATAACATGAAAAAGTACGTAAATTTCTTACTTTCGAAATATCTGGTGAAAAAAAACATTAATTTTTCTTTTTGCTTTATGCATGAAATTTAAAATATACTATTTTTTTTTATGTTCAATAAAGTTGAATTTTAAATATCTGCATCGAAACATTCATAATTACTGATAACTGAATTCTTATTCTTCCATACAAAATACTATGAAATTTGAGGTTATGTTTTGTTTTCATAGTATTTAGAATAAGAATTGTAGAAATAACACATCCTTAGTTCAGTGGCTCTTAGTCTACAAGTTTTTAGTTACTTCATATTATATGCATTGAAGTTAGCTGTTTTTGGGATAAAATTTGTCGCAAAATCGGTTGTATTGTCATATTAACCAATACTAAGACCATACATTCGGTTTTGCTATTTTTTAGGCAACCTGAGCAGCTAAGTTGGCTAGCGTCAGTTGCCTAACGGTCGCACAAAAAACATCACAGCACATAAGTATTCTTGCGTTCGACGCTCGCACTCACAATGCAGTGAGAAACGTTTTTTGTGCGACCGTTAGGCAACTGACGCTAGCCAACTGAGCGCTCAGGTTGCCTAAAAAATAGCAAAACCGAATGTATGACTAAGACAAAATTTCTCCACTTTTGTCGTGTGTGCATTTTCCACCTTTTCTTCCTTCTCTTCCTTTTCTTCCTTTTTATATTTTTTTACAGCATTTTTATAACGTTTTCTGTCTCCCTTTATGTATCTTCTTCGCTCGTTTAATTTTTCTCTTCATTTTCCTGAAACGAATGAAAAACAAATTTGGATAATAAACATTGAAACTTTTCAAGTTAAGAATTGTTAGTTTACTAAACAAATGATTTCTGTAAAATACACATAGTCACATTTACATGGAAAATATCGCAAATTGATAATTTCGTAATAATATGGTTAATCCTTGAATCAACAACCGATTTCGAAATCGAAGAAGAAATACTTCAAGCATTTAATGGCCATTCTTTACGTTAAAACAATTGAGATTTGCTTTTTTTAAAAGCTTTACTTCAAACAATTATTTTACCATGCAAACATACCGAATGACGACATACGAAAAACTTTAATGAATTTGTACGTGGCAAAAGTTTGAAAATTGATTTCATGGCAAAACCAATTAGGAAAACCAGAGAACAAACAAACCATCAAATGCAAATGGGAAATTTCCCATTTTATTTTCAACGTTGTGTGCAGTATGTGCAATATGCATAACTCCATTAAACACGTTTGACTCATTAAAACAAGTTCTATCCACTTTTTCTTCCGACCATATCATACACGCAAATTATTTCCATAACAGTTTGTTTCACCGCAATAAACACACAAAATACCATGATTGAATTATACACTTCAGATATAAACAATAGACTTGCAACCGCAACTGTCTGAATCACTTTATAACAAAATTGAATAATAATTTTAATTTTCAAGTCAAATCCAGCCATTGCAGCTTTTATTATGAATTAAAAATTAGTTTTAGCTTTAATGGATTTTGTTAAAAATCATTTCTTCTTCTTTTTTTTCTTTCGACAGGAAACAATAAATGAACTCCAACAGTTGGCACCTCAAGCCAACGATGACACCATACAAAAGATAGCTTCATTTGGTTATGCAATTCAATCATCCTCTGAAACGCCAATAACAAATATTTTGCCAGATTTCCCATGCGATAATTTAAAATTGATTGCCCGAATCAGTGAGGCAAATTCAATGGCAACTCATTTTCAATTGTTATATCGACTTTATCCGTATGATTTATTTTTACCAAAAGAATGTCATGGAAGTTTATTGTCATTGTTTGATTCACTTCAAATTCCAATTCCGAAAAATGGAAAAAATTCATCATGGATTCGATACAACTCAACAATAGACGAACTAAAAATTGTCTCAGTTGTACGACCAACTCTTTCAAAGTCTTTGTTAGAATCATCAACTGGCTTACAACATCACATTGGTACATTCATATTTATTAATAAAATAAAATAATTTCGATTGAACATTTTAATGATTAAAAAATTTTTTTTTGACAATTAGTTTCCATCGAATCAAAAGGAAAACCATTTTCAATTAATGTACCAGGTGGAAATCAAGTACAAACTACGAAATTTGGACATCGATATGTAGAGACAAACTATCAAAATCATTTATTATGCGAAATTATACAAAGCTATGCGGTCGGTGATATTTGTTTGATAGGATCGCGTGGAAGTGGAAAATCAATTCTCGTTTCACAAATCGCACAGCTACTCAATCAACATATTGAACCACTGGTTTTTGTTACAACTTTGACATTTTCCTAAAAATTGTTTTTAAATTTTATTAAATTAAAAATGATATTTTCAGGTTTTATTTCAAGACATGACGGCTCGTGATTTCGTACAGCAAAGAACAACAACACCAACTGGCGATACAATTTGGAGGGATTCACCACTGATTCGAGCGGCCAAAAATGGAACAATTGCGGTTCTGGATGGACTTCATCGTATCCATTGCAGTACAATTTCCATTTTGCATAGGTGAAATTGAAAAAAAAATCTGTTTTGAATTCAATTCAAAACTGAATTTCTCGTTTGGATTTAATTGAAGACATTTGCTCGAAATGTAGTTTTTTTTTTTTTAATTTAAATTTAATTCTTTTTAATTTACATTATTATTCAAGAAGAACAGTTGCAAAATTCAATAATTGAATATCAATATAAAAAAAAAAAAAAAAAAAAAATATTTCAAAGCCAATTTATTTTTCCGTCATTTTCCAAGGCTCGTCCATGATCGAGAGATTCAACTGTATGATGGAACACGTTTAATTAGACATGATTCGTACGATGAATTAATTTCAAATGGAAAAACAACAGATGAACTCACTAAAAATGGTATTTTCCGTACACATCCATCATTCCGAATTGTGGCTCTGGCTGAACCACCATCATGTAAATTTAATACAAAATGGGCATATCATGAAGATCACATTCAGTCTATTAATTTGATTTCATTTTCATTTTCATTTAGTGGAAACTGGTAAAAATTGGTTATCGCCTGAAGTATTGAGCTTATTTCTATTCCATAAGGTTCGAAATTTGAGCAAAGAAGAAGAAACGCATATCATTCGCCAAATGGTAATGAATTTCAGACCTGTACTTGCGCCATCTGAGATTTGCTACTGGTAAATATCTCCTATTGCCAGCTGCTGGCGATTGCGGTTGAACGCGTACGTTCATGTGTGACTTGTACAAACTGTGCTGTTTACGTAAGCTAGCGACAAATGCGATCAACATCACTGTTTGTGTTGCGCAACATACTCTCTGAAATGGACGTTCGCGTATATGAGCAATCGCCAGCAGCTGGCAATAGGGATATTCACCAGTAGCAAATACTCAGATAGTGCAGGTACACGTCTGAAGAATTTGATCAGACTAGAGTTTAAAGTTCATTTTAATTTAATTTTTTTTTTTTGTTAAATTTAAATTTAATTCGTTTTAATTCACATTTTTATTCGATTTCATATTTCTTGAAGTCATTGATTTCAATTCGAATGTTTGAATTTTAAAATTTAAATGTTGTTTTTGACAAATTTTCAGTATGGAAAGATTAGTACATCAATGGAAAAAATTCTAAATTTAGCCGAATTATTGCGAAAATCAAAGGATCCAATTGTGAGAAATTTATCAACAACACTTTCAACGCGACAACTACTAAGAATCGCACATCGAATGTCTGTTTATACATCAAATGAAATGCGTGCTTATGAAATAGTGCAACAGGCATTTTTAGCAAAATTCTTGCCATCATTACCACGAGCTGCATTGGAAAATGCTATAGAAAATGTGTCAATTTCTCACCCGAAAAATACAAAAAATCCAATCACATCCATTCAAATAGAGAATGAAATTCTAAAAATTGGAACAACATCTACAAAACGATATGAGACCGATGCATTGACCAAAGTTCCAGATATTGTATTTTTCGATGTTCCACAGCATGTTCAACTAATGGAACAATTATTACAAGATTTGTTAGTTGGAAATCACATATTGTTGGTTGGAAATCAAGGTGGGTTGATAAATATGTTCAACGAAAATATTGAATTTAATAATAATTTAGAATAAATACAATTCTGTATCAAGGTGTTGGTAAAAATAAAGTAGCAGATCGTTTGTTGCAACTAATGAATCGTCCACGAGAATATATACAATTGCATCGTGACACAACTGTACAATCGCTGACAACGCAACCGTCTGTTGTTGATGGTGTTGTTATGTATGAAGATTCACCACTTGTTAAAGCTGTAAGACTTGGACATGTTTTGATTGTCGATGAAGCAGATAAAGCGCCCACTCACGTCACATGTATTTTAAAAACATTTGTTGAAAATGGTGAAATGATTTTGTCGGATGGACGAAAAATCTATCCATCGAATGCAGACCGGATTGAAAATGAATCATCCGATTCAATTTACACGCATCCTGATTTTCGACTTATTGTTTTAGCGAATCGTCCAGGTTTTCCATTTTTAGGAAATGATTTCTTTGCATCGATGGGCGATTTATTCAGTTGTCACAGTGTTGATAATCCATCAACGGAATCGGAAATTTATCTTTTACAACAGTATGGGCCGAGAAACAGAGAACCCTATATGAATATATATATATATATATATATATATTTCAGGGCGGGCCAATTTGTATGGAACCGAAAAAGTCGATTAACGGCGCTCCCTAGGAGTATTCTATGGACCATTCTAAGCTACTTTTCCGAAGAAACCATATGTCTATCTCGAATTTCGAGCCGCCATTTTTTCAAAAATATCTATTTTCCCCAATACAAAAAATGCATCGTATTGAAACAACATTTGGCTTCTCAAAACAAATTCTTTCATTTTGTTATGTGTATATGGGGAGTTTTTGATGAGAGTTTGAGGGAAAATTTTTTTTTTCAAATTTTTTGAAATTCTTTAAATCTTTGCAAAATCTGAAAAAAAAAAATTTTCTCTAAGTCTCGTATGAAACATCATTTTCTATGTATTTTGGCGCGCTGATTTCGAATCTGCTATTTAAAATTGAGAAAAAAAATTATTTTTCAATTTTTTCAATGAAAATTTGATTTTTTTCTTAAGAGATTTTTGTGTTATTTTTTCAAGAATGTCGTTGAAACTTTGTTGTGAATAGTCATTTCCTATGTATTTTTGCCTGCTGAATCCAAACAAACAGCAATAAAAAAGATTTATTTTGGGATAGTTTTTGATTTATGCACGGAAATTCGTCATTTTTCTCGAAAAAGAAGCGAAAAATGGCAAAATATGCATGAAACGCCCTCTGGCGGTGGTCATAAGTAAAAATAAACATCACAAATGAATTTCTTCACCCCAAAAACTTCCCATATACACATAACAAAATGAAAGAATTTGTTTTGAGAAGCCAAATGTTGATTCAATACGAAGCATTTTTTGTATTGGGGAAAACAGCTATTTTTGTAAAAAGGGCGGCTGGAAATTCGAGATAGACATATGGTTTCTTCGGCAAAGTTGCTTAGAATTGTCCGTAGAATCTTCCTAGGGTCCGCCCCTAATCGTCAAAAAATTTGGCCCGCCCTAAATATATATATATATATATTTAGTAGATATTTACAATATTTATGGAATATTTGCTAGATTCAAAAATACGCACCATGTCATAAATATTCAAAATATCTAGTGAATATTCTTATAATTTCTATCCAATATTTTAAATTAAAAATTAACACGTTGTCACGATAGCAAAATAAGTGAGTATTGCTAAAAAATGAGATTTGGTAGCTGAGATCAAGTCAACATTTAACATTCAACATTATCGACACAATCACATCATAGAAAGAGAGGAGAAAAGAAACACAGCATATTCTAAACATTGGTGAGTATTTTTTTGATCACATTTAACATTGACATACATGCGCGAAGGGGGGAGGTTTATTTTTTATTGATGAAGAACTACATATCGCCCGCCGAAAATTTGATTCTGATTTTGTGACATTTCTATGGGAACTTTTTACGCTTTATCGATCTGCATCATTAGTTTTTGCCCCTGATCACCCTCTGACCTTTTTTGGTGGATTTTTTCAAGAGGTGTGCAATGCCACAAAAATATTCTAGGGCGCGTAGTAGGCTACGTTAAGTAATTTGCAAAGCGTAGACAGAGCGTGTAGTATTTTGGTTGCACACGAAAGGTAAGATTAATGCTTTAATGAGAATTGATTACATTGATTCAACATTATTTCCAATTTTTTTTATTTATCTATTCAACAGTCAATCAACAGGTAGCCGTGTACAAAATCAGCAACCATTTTGCTTCTTTCTACCTAATGGTTCTTCGTATGTTTGGTGATGATGGTTGTGGTGACGGCAACGGTTCAGAATGCTCAGCAGAAGTGGCTACATTGCTTTGACACAGTGTTTGAGCTCTTGTTCTTCGCCTAAACAGTTGTATTTAGTCATAAAGCAGCTTGATCAACAACAACAGCAACAGATCGAGATTGACGATGATACTGATGACAATCAATTTTTGATTGAAAGAAATGGTAACTATTTTGAATAAATTAAAAAAATCCAAACTTTCCCTGTATTTATTTATTTATTTATTACGAAACAAGATAGTAAACATGCTGGTCAAAGACTCAATGCGACATAAATTCCGCCCATGGTACGACTTTAGCAAAGAGAATACAATCAGGGTGGGATGGTATTAAAGCCAATAATTTCACTTAAAATTAAATTACGTTAACAATGATAAATAAAAAATAAAAATAACAAAAAAAGTAAAAATAAAGTGTAAAACATAGAAGGGATAGAAGAGAGAGAAATAGCTTAAAACTAATTGGAAAAGAAATTGCACGACATGCCACCGAGTGAATGGAGATTAGATTATATTTTTATATTATTGCACGGACCGTAGATGATTTTTTAACGCGTTTTTAAATGAAGATAACGAATCATTGATTCTGATTTCAACTGGTAAACTGTTCCAAAAATTAATTGCAGAGTAACTGAATGCGCGTGAGTCAAATGCGTTACGTGGATTAAAATTAACGCGAAGGCACCGTTTCGAATTAACATGTGATTCAGATATTTAGGAGCCTTTTTTGACAACTGCTTGAATATTAAGACGGCCGACTGAAGCTTTGCTCTACTTTCAGGCGTCAAACCATTCAAACGCTCACGGTATTCAGTAACATGTTCACTACGCTTCAACCCGAAAACATATCTAATCTTATCGTTATCAGCAATAAGATCACGGTTGGGCTGGTTTTGAGTGCTATGTGCAGTGTGCACCCCAGCCATACGTTACTACATTCCCATAATCCATAATGGGGTCAATGAGCGCTGCTGCCATAATTGGGTATAAAATGCTTTGTGTGCCGGATGCGATTTAACACACCATACACTTTTTGCAATTTACACATGTCATGTTCATGGAAATAGAAATTTTCGTCAAAAATAACACCAAGGTTTTTAATTGACTTACACAATTCGAGTTTTTCAATATAATTCAATTGGATTTTATTTAATTTGTTTTATTTTTCTTTTTTCTATGTTTAGTTCTGTCTGTTGTCGATGGTGATAATGATGACAACAACAACATCAACAACAACATCAACATCAACATCACCATCATCATCTTTTCCAAGGAAAAAAGTATTTCTAGTTGTGAAAGGCGATAAGAAAACAACAGATCAAATTAAGAGACATTAACTATTGTTATGACTATCAATCATTTTGAGCAAAGCGATGCCAATGACAAGGGCCCTATTGGCGGCACAAGAAACAAAGCGAAACTTGAGTAAGCAATGTCAAGCAACCAATCAATGAGCAGAAGCGCCGATTAATTGAATTCATCCGAACAAGTGTTAAGAAAATTTCTAATTTACGAAGATTATTTTTTATATTGGTCAATTCGGGCGATGATCAGCTAATTCGTGGTGAATTCAAAGGTAGATGATTATTTCTTTTCTCTCAAAAAATGTTAAGCTGGTCGTTGCAATTATAATAATAATAATAATTAAAAAATAATAAATAATAATTGAATTAGAAGCACTGAAAGAGCGCAATATCGAGTCAAAATGAATCACAGTAGATACATGAATGTCAAGATGCACACGGCTCGTCATATAAAAAATAATTTTAAACGCTTAACAAACAATGTAACTATGGATTATTTGATGAAAGAAGATTATCAAAGCAAATCGGCTGTACGAAGGAAAAAAGTCAATCGTCAAACCCAAATATTTGAGCATAGTTTCACTACAACCGGCGAATTCTCCAATCAAAAGCCATTTACGAACACCAAAAGCTGATGTCATAGAGTGCTCGATAGAGCAATAGACATAATCAAAAGAAAAGAACTAGAAAGGAACATATGAATCAAAAAGGATCAGTAAGTTGTTCAAAACAAAACTAAAAAAAAAATATAAAAACATGAAATTTAATTGTGATTCCTAGTTTGTCCAAACTGGAACCGGCCAAAAATACTGTGCTCGTTGCTCCAGATGAATGGATTGGAAATGTGTAGTGGCTTTCTAAAGAATGTATCTACTATGAAAAACCAATACAAATAATTGTTTATTGATGTGCGATGCTGTATTTGTGTCTGTTTACTCCACTCAACACAATACATACACATCGAAATCAAATTTGAGTATCATAAATATTCGGTATATGTATTGGCGCACTCATTCGCTTCCGAAAAAAAAAATAATAAGCGAATGAAAACATGTAACGGTATTGTATGAAAATATGCGACGCAATTTGCAATACAAGCATTTGTCAATTTATGCCAACCATAGAGTGCAAGTTAGTTTACACGCGCGCTAATTTTTGAATTCAAAATACGTCGAAAACTAGGTTCAAGAGTTGAACACGGAAATTTTATTTTTTTAATATGCTGATATGTATAATATATAATTTTAACTTCATTTGTCATGGTAAATATTTCCACAATGATACTGAAATCAATATTCAATAAATGACAGAGAAAGTGCATAAAAAAATATTTTTTCAAATGATGGACAAAATCATAAACAATTCATTTTTTCATAAACGCTGAGATAAATATCATTATTATTATTGTATTTTTTTTTTTTTTTTTTTTTTTTGATTTAAAAAATGAAAATACATCTGTAGTTTTTGAACTCATTTCCGACTGTTATTTCAAAAGTTAGCGCGTAGGTAAAATTCGCCATAAATCGTATAAAACAAATGTGTTGCATATTGTATATATAAATGAGTACGAACACGGATACACATATAAAGACAAAAAAAGTCATATTGCACAGAAATCATTTTTCATTTCAGTCTTGTGTGTGTAAATAGTATTTACTAAATACCATTGATATGATATAAACATGTTTCACTCACACATACACTGGGGACTGTACACAATATTGACGCAAGAAGAGATGATTAAATATGAAAGAAAGAGTTCGAACATTAAATATCTAAGTGAGAGAGAGAGAGAGAGAGAGAGAGAGAGAGAGAGAGAGAGAGAGAAAGGAACAGTTACATTGATTTTATAATCACTATACATCATACATATCGATAGAAACTGAATGTCATACCAATACCAATATCATTACCAAATAATAAATGACATTCAATCTCGCATTCAATCGTGAAAATTAATATAGAAAAATTGTTTGGGACCGTGATAATAATGCATCACGCAACATGATTTACAAGGAGATGTGTATGTTCAGAAATATACCAATTAATCCCGATTTCAATAGCAAAGCTTATATTGAGACAACGTCGGGAAGCAGAAGAACAGCGAAGAAGAAGAAAACATATGTCTTGAGCATCTCCTCGTTGATCGATAATGAAGAAATGTGAATGATTAGCAAATTTGAGTGTATTAATTTTTATGTGATTTTTTCATGTAGGTAGTGACCGCGGACCGTACTTTAAGTACAATACTGTAGTAAGTGTTTTTCCTTACAGATACAGGAGGATGCAGTATGATCTCAACTATCAATCTCAAATTTAAGCAATATTTAGTCATATGATTTAATATTTACAATATTTGCAATATTTGCAGAATATTTACAATATTTTTTTTTATTTTTTCAATTTTTTTTTAATTTTCTTTTTTTTTCGTTGTTTCCCCTAGGTATGGGCCCAATGTAGATATGGGAACACTACGAAAATTGGTTAATGCATTTGCTGAACTTCGATCAATGGCTGATGTGGGTCAATTAAGTTATCCATATTCAACACGTGAAGTAGTGAATATTGTCAAGCATCTTGAAAAATATCCACAAGAAAATCTGAATGAACTAATTGGTAATGTTTTGGATTTCGATCGTTATTCACCAGAAGCATTAGAACAAGTGACAGATGTTCTATGTAAGCATGGCCTCGGAATTGAAAGCTATGCAAAAAATGAATTGGCGGCCATACGACGACAAAAAGAAATTCAATTAACGGTAGAAAGTACGAGTGGTTTATCTGTTTCAGCACCAAAGCACGGGAAAGAAGATCCAGGTAACGATTTAATGATTTTTTCTCTCGCAATTCATGTGTTATATTGTATTTTTTTTTTACTTAAATGCATAATCACTATGGTCAATTTTTAGACAATAAGCCACACGTTGGCGGTAATACATGGGTTTGTACAGATTTTATTTGTAGTCATTTGATGATTTCATCGATCTGAAATTAACTCCGATATTGTAGGCAGGGGGTACTGGCGGTAGAGACACAGCTGGACTTGGTGGCAAGGGCGGACCATACCGTCTTGATAAAGGACATAAGGTGCATCAATTGAGTGACGAAGAGAAAAATGATATTCCAGAGCATGTAAAACAAGCGGCACGTGAAATGAATCGCAAAGCATTTGCCGATAAGCTCAAAGAAATTAAAATGTCATCATATGATCACAGTATATATGACGAGTTCAGTGCCCCAGTTCGCAAACAGGTATCAGTATTTATATTTTTCAAATTTGATTCGGCTGTGCTTAAGTAATAAGTATAATATTGAAATAAAATTCTTTTGATATTTTTACTGTTAGGTGCAACAATTACGAGTAATTTTGAATTCATTACAATCAAAGAGCAAAGAACGTTTTTGGTTGAAACATCAAACGTCCGGTGAAATTGATGATAATAAACTAATCGAGGGAATTGTTGGCGAACGAACTATTTATCGCAAGCGTGGTGAACAAGATCCAGAACCAGGACAACCACAAGAGAAACCTAAACGATTGAAACTAGTTGTCGATGTATCTGGATCAATGTATCGGTGAGTGTAAAAATTGTTTTATTATTAAAACATATTATAGAAATACATTGAAAATTTAAAAAAAAAAACAACAATTTTGTTTCTGTTAGTTTCAATGGTTACGATCAGCGTTTGGATCGCGAACTTGAAGCCGTAGTAATGGTAATGGAAGCATTTGAAGGTTTCGAAACACGTGTTCGCTACGATATTGTCGGTCATAGTGGCGAGAGCAAAAATATTTTGTTCGTTAATGAAAAGAATCCACCATCTGATTCCAAAATGAGATTGGAAACAATTAAAGTACGTTCTATTTTTATTTTATTTAAATTAATTAATTTTATTCAATGTTTTGAGATTTTTATACGATTTTTTTTTCTTTTTTTTTTTTTGATTCACCTCCAAGATGATGCATGCTCATTCACAATTTTGTTGGTCTGGTGACAATACAGTGGAAGCAACAAAATTTGCAATCGATTCACTTGCTAAAGAAGATGCAGATGAATCAATTGTCATCATTTTAAGTGACGCAAATTTGTCACGATACAGTATATCACCCAAAGAACTGGCAACTGCATTAACTTCACAAGAACCAAAAGTACAAGCGTATGCAATTTTCATTGGAAGTCTGGCCAACGAAGCTCAATTGTAATACATTCAAAACAATCCCTTCTCCATGTGCAAATTGATATTTATTTTCATTTTGTTTTCCCTCTAATTACAGAATAACAAGGACTTTGCCGGCTGGACGTGGTTTTGTGTGCATGGACTTAGCTGAATTACCAGTGATTTTGAAACAAATTTTCACATCATCTGTTTTGAATCAAAGTGTTTAAAATATAAAATTAGAATTTTCAAAATCAAATTAGAAATTTATTATGTAAATTGTGAATAAATTTTATTTATTTCTCTTTCTTAATCAAATATCATTGGAATTCTCATTATAAATATTATAAAGTACACATTTTATTAATTTTAATAAAGTTTATAGTGTTGGGTAGATTACAACCGACTCTTTGTCGTTGCACCGACTACCGAAATACCCGCATAAACCAAAATACCCAAAATTTTCTATGGAAAATTTCCCTTGCATATTTTCCATATTTCGAACAATTTTCGTTGCATTAATTACCTAGGGGCTTTCATGTCCATAAAAATCTTGAATGATTCGCACAAATCTCTGTGATTCGAATCTTTTTCATACTATGCATAAAATGACTCGTAAGATTCGTTACGCGTAACAGAGATTCGTACATGCGCCTATATAAATTACATGCAAAGACTCGTAGAGATTCGAATCACAGTACATATTTATACGAATCATATTTTAATATTTCTCTGTTGCTATTTACATAATTTTCAATGTCGGCAATCACTTCAGTATCAATTGCAACAAAGATGTTTCGGTGTAGAAACAACATTCTTTGAAAATTTGCTTTAAATCAGGTGGAAAAACTTCTGTAGATATCTTTTCTATTTCCGAAATTAAATTTGCCTAAAAATCACAAACACACAACAAATATTGAAATAAAATTCACAGTTTAAATTAATATGTTATACCATTTTATATTTTTGCGTACACAACACACTGTAAAAGCTCAAGTAATATTACATTGTAAATAGCACTAACATCAAACTGAGATTCGTAGAAGATTTGTACGAATCTCAATGACTCGCATGATTTGCAAGATTTGTTGGACATGATTGCCCCTAGTTAATTACAGGCAATAAATTAGTTTGTATATGGAAAAGTTTTGAGAACAAACTACTGCTAAACTAATTTGAATTTTATTAGATTTTTGATATTTCGGGAATTTTGATATTTCGGGAATTTGGTATCGAGTACTTGAAATCCGACTCGTCTCGAAAATTCGGTATTATTCGGGTGAACTCAAATAATTTTGGGTCGGATTCGGGTGAATTTAAACAATTTCGGTCGGGGTTCGTGTCAGTTTTCCGCTCCGATTTCATCCACTGGTTAAAAATGATAAATATTACGAAATTCACTTCATTAAAAAACGAGAATAACGACAAAAAAATCAGTGAACAAAATTCGATAAAACTTCATTCCAATTCATAAAGAAATCAAAAAGTGAGAAAAAGTTGCATTTTTTTATAAATGAGTTTATATTGTCATACAACGATAGTAATTCTGAACATAGACAACTCCTATGCGTGATAAATTGCCCATAAATTATCATAAAAAAAAGTCACAATCGCTTAGAATTTATCGAAGAAAATAAAGAAAAAATCCGAATAAAAATTTCCTAATTTAAGAAAGTTCATCGAACCAAAGATATTGTCTCAATTGATTCTTTGAATGAAACGGCATATGCATGTTTATTTTGGAAAAATAATTGAGCTTATTTTCGTATCAACTCTACAACGTGAGCCAACGTGTGAGTCCATTGAACCATATATCAACAAAATTTGATATGGATTTTCTTCAAGCGAATCAACAACGAAATGATATTTGTTGTAGTTTCTATGCCAACGTATTGCCCACAAATAAACGCCTAAACAAAATGTATTGGTAGCGAGCTTAAGCGTTAGTTGCAAATTATCCATATCAATAGAAACAAGTTTCAATGCCGTGGAATATCCAATTGCGAGACTAGAATTTTTGTTAATCAATATCTAATTGTTTTGAATTTAATTCATTTTTAATTGTAATTAGTGAAAGATTGTGCAGTGAGATATTGATATTGAACGGTTTTCGACGATAAATCACCTGCATTTTTTTCATGTTAAGCCATGAGAGATATGTCGTTGTTGGAACAGAAAAAGCTTCAATGGGCAAAAGAAAAAGGTTTTATTAATAAATGAATTGCGATTTTTCTCATTCACTTTTTGGTGGACATTTTATGTTTCTTTTCAGAAGAATTATCGAAATTGAATGATTTCTTCTCGGCAACAACCACAACAAAAAAACAATTTGAACGGACATCCATCAGGTATGTTTTAGTATTTCAACGTGCAAAAATGAGAAAATAGTGAATAATTTCACCGATTTATCGACACCTTATTGTGTGATACAATAATATATGATCAATGTGTATTTTTTATCAATTTTATTTGTAAATCTAATTGCACACTGAATTTTCAAAGGAAAATCTACATTTTTTCTATATTAGAAGTTAAACATAACAATAAGCAAGGAAAAAATTGTCAAATTTATTTTTTTCATTCGACGATAATTTCAAGAATGTAACACGAATGCAATCCTAGGGGGAAAGAACTATTTGCGTATTTGCAGGCATTTGCTGCTATTTGCACAAAGTTTGTTGTTATTTTTTCACGTTGCTTCGTCTTATACGTAGCAAGAACAAATAACAGCGTAAATACGCACATACTTATTGGAGTTCATTTGCAGTATTTGCACCATTTGTTCCAGTTCTTTCCCCCTAGATGCAATCTATTAAATTAACATGAAATTGATTTTTCGTTCCAAAGTTTTGCGAGAAATCTGTTCATTTTGTTCTTAATAAAAAAAAAAACATATTTTTCCTTCATTTTCAGAACATATTATTCAAATGTTGATATAAATTCATCGACAACTTCGAGTGTAAAATCAAGTACAATACCACGACGAATGAACTATTATCAAGAGCCTTACGATATTCCGCATAATTATCACCAAAATAATAACAATAATGATCAACGCCATAACAGCTGTCATACATATGCCACCGATTCTTATTGTGATAACAATACTAAATACCAAAGCGCGGACAATTTTGACATTAACCATGGTCGTGCTCCAATTCTTCCGCCAATTGGACAAAAAAACAGGTAGCAATCAACATTATTTCGTGGTTTTTCTAATTAAGTTACAGTTGTTTATTAGGAATCTTCAACTCCAACTCCAACTTACTATGTAATTAGAAGTGGAAAACTTAGGTAGTAATATTTCATAGAGAAAAAGTTTTCATATGAATATTCTATCTTTTCTTTTGTTTTCTTTGGTTTTGTTTATTTTCTAAATACGCAATTTTCCATATTTCTGTTATCGTCCATAATTATTAAAATATATATTACTAGTTACAGTATATTTGATCTAAACTATTAGTTTGACGATAAAATTAAACCGTTTGACGACTCAATTAATTGATTGAAATCAACAATGAATGTAATCTCCAGATCAAGACAAATTCATTTTATAGGACTTTGCTCTAAATATTAGAGAGTCAGAATTGTATGAAAATATTTTATTTTATTCGAATTTTTTGACATTTTTCGATTTTTGGCGAAATAAGGTTACCGACACTTGATCTTTTCGGGTCAAAAGTCAATGTTGTATTCACTGATTTGGATTGTGTTTGTCATAATTTAACGTTATGCATCTCACTGACACTTTCGATTCTATTTCACAATATTTGAGAGGCTGCGAGGAAAAATGTTACACAAAAAAGTTCAGTGGAAAAATGTTATTATTCAATGCATTTGTTGTTGTTTTTCGTATGTTGAATACACTGAATAATAACATTTTTCCCTAGGGGAATTTATCAAATCAGATGTGTTGCAGATATTGCAGATAGTTTGGATTTGCAGCGGATATTCTTCATGATCATAGAGTGAATATCCGCGCTATCTGCTAAAAATCCGCAAATATTCGTAGGCAACACTCAATATTTGATGTTTTAGTGCTAGAAAATCTGAGCAGATTTCTACGGATATTTATTCCATAAATTCCCCTAGATTTTTCCACGAAACTTTTCTGTGTAACATTTTTCCTCGCAGCCTCTCATTTATGATGCAGTTGTCATCCGTAAGTCGATCAATCAACAATGTAGATGCAAACCATTAATTGAGGCTGAAAAGGTCAAAATGTCGACCCTAAAAGATTATAATAAAATGACAAATCGTCATATCGCCCAGGGAAATGACCGGGGTAGAGATGTGGTTGGGAATTTTCTTAAAAATAGCGAGAAATACGGGAAAAATTACGTGACGGGCCGGCCATCGACGATCACAAGCGCCAAAAAACGCCAATTAATCCTTTGTACTGGTAACAGTTTCAGGCCAGCTCCTCAATTATTGACAGAAAATAATTTACCCGTTGGTGTTCGACGTGTGCAACTTTTAAGTGGTTCAAAACAGCTCAAATACAAGAAAATGAAGCGCAAGAAGTTGCTGTCAAAAGACAATGTCGCGGCCCGAAAGAAATTCGCATTAGACCACCTACGCTGGGAAGATCAATGGCAAAAAAAATATTTTCTGAAGAAAAAAAGTTCAATATAGACGGTCCAGATGGATTTGCTTACTATTGGCATGATTTGCGCCCCGAAGAAAATATTTTCAGCATGCACTGCGGGCATCAAGATGGCTTGGAACAACATCCCTCAGGCCAAAATCAAATCACTGTATAACAATCTGCCTCGTCAAATTCTCGCATTATATGATGCCAAAGGCAAACACACAAAATATTAATTAATTTTTTTCTTAAAATGTGATTTTAACGTTCAAAATGTCAAGTGTCCTTATTTCGCACTTGAAACATGCCAAAAATGGAAAAAAGTCAAAAAATTCGAAAAAAATAAAATATTTTTATACAATTTTTTTCTGAAATGCGTAAAAATAGTTAATAATTATTATCTTATCCTTATTTCGGCCACTGTATACAGTTTTTTTATATTTTAAATGTTTTTTCAATAAATTTCAGACAAAAGCAAATGCCTACACAAATGCATCAAAATCATTTTATGCATCAAAATACCGATGAAGAAACATCAGGTTATTTGAGTGATCGAATAAGCCCATTAATGTGGACGGCTCAAAATCAACAACCACCTCAACATCAACAACCACCTCAACATCAACATCCGAAACATTTACCAAAAGACTTTTCAAATTACATTTATCCATCATCAGGTGATGAATTAGCCCCTGAATTAGATGACATGAAAATTGATGAGCGTCGTCGCATTTCTAAGCACAAAGCAACAGTACCTCGTGATGTTGATGGACACGAAACTGATTTTAGTATTCCAAAGTAAGTTTAAAAACATACATCAACACGACGAAAGATTACCAAGACGATTCATTTTCAATGTCTAGAGACATTTTCCTTTTTTATTTCGATTAGAACATTTTTATCATTTTTGAATGTACGCATTTTAATTCCATGTATTTTCTGTACATTAGAACGCCATCATCAATGTGTTCCGATAATCGAAACTATTCTCGCCTGTCATCGTGTCCACCATCTCGAAAAGAAAAAGAAGAACGAGCAAAATGGGGTGATCGAAACAATCATTTTTATGACACAGTTTCGAAAGAGAGCAGTCTTAAATCAGATGGACCATGTTGGCTGGAACGGGGTTTTGCAGACAGTGGAGATGAATCTGTTAGGTAAATTAGTTTTTCATTGAATATGAAAATTACGATTGAATGAGGATTGCCGAAATTATATCAAGCTTTAGAACAGCGAATTAAATAATTTATTGGAATGTTTTTCATTATTGAAATAATTTTTATTTTAATAAAATATTCAACATCATTTTGTATGAGTTGCAGATCATATTCTTTTATTCGTGGTCAAAATGCGCCCATCGATCCGAATGTATTAGCCGAACGAACAACAAAACGAATTAAAGCAATTGAATTGCAAAATGCAATAAAAGCTCAAGTAGAAGAGCGCGAACGAATACGAAAAATGGAATTGGAGAAGACACGAATTGAAGAGCGTCGTCAAGAGGAGAAATTACGTCAACAATTAGAATCAAATGAGCAGCGTTTTGAAGAAGAACAGCGTAAATCGCGTGAAAAATTAGACCGTGAACAACGTAAAATGGAAATGATGCGAAAAGCCATTGAACGGGCTCGACAGGAGGCTGAAATTGAGAAAGCAAAGAAGAAACGGCAAATGTGCCCAACACTTGATTGCGAATCAGCTGAGCACAGTGATGAAGTTCATGAAGAACACGATGAAACACAAGAAACAATTAGAACAATGGCACCACATTCACCAGTTAATGATAGCCCAGCAGAAAATGGCCATGATACAGACGATGGAGAGAAAATATTAATCGGAACTCCAATCAAAATGAAAAAGAAAACTCTTAACAAACCATCGAAGGTTCTATTATCCGAAAAAAAAGAAGTTTCCGTTCAGAGTGATAGGGAAGTGGCGGCTACAACTGAAACTGTAGCTGGAACAACAACCGGAACCAATGTCGATGGAATTGCATTGGTATTACAAACGCTTCCACCGATTATGCCAATTTTAAGCAATGACATTATCAATCTTAATCAAAATATAAACAGTTTGAACACAAGTAATATTCAATTGGCTGTTATGCTTGCGCATCAAATGCAACAGTTGAACACAATCGCTAAAGGTCAGAATCAACCAATCGAGCAAATGAAAAGCAGTGCTCATGAAATGAATGTACTCGATGGTTGTTATCATGGTGAGAGACAGTCATCGGCTGTAGACAACAATGATGCAATTCACGTAGATACTTGCCAACAATGTGCTGGTTTCAATCGAAATCTTTCCACGAATGAACAAGTGAAGGTAAAAATATTTAATATATAATTTTTTTCATGTAATTTCGAAAATTAACTTTTTGGTACATCTTAGGCATAACTTGCGTGAAATTCTTATTTCAATTTATTTTAAAACAATCAGGTTATTTTGTATAATCAAATCACAAGAAAAGATGCTGCAACTGTAACCGATGATTTTGATTCACCATTCACTCAAGAGATCGAAGAAAATGACGAAGAAAAATCGAAAATTCAAGTATCACAAGTCATTGATGCTTCAACACAAACTGACAAAAAGATGGAATATTGCTTTCAATGTCAATACCATCATTGCCATCATCATCATGTAATTGTAAAAGATCTTTCATCAAATAGCGAAGAAGTTAAAACAGTAGCCGTTAGTCATACAAATTCGAAAAGCAAGTGCATGGATAAAGATTACGCAAGTGCATCCGTAATTGGCAATCGAATTGTGTGCAGTGAATCAAAGGAGCCGATGAAAATTGAAGATCGCCCAAAATGGGGAGTAAATCGGCCTCTTCAGCAATACGTTAAAGCTTCAGAACGTGATCCATTTTATTTACGTAATAAACGAAAAAAGAATCAAAAATTTCAATTTACAGATGAGAAAAGCCGAAGTGATGATGGTGAAGGATCTAAAGAATACTCAATACCGGGCAGTCGCTCGACCAGTCCTAGTCCTTCCATTATAACAAACAGCACAGTCACATTGAGTTCACCACAATTGAAAAATCGCAAGCGAAGCATTTGCACAGAAATTTTACCAATAAAAACCGATCAAAATGGACGAGTTTATTTGAATTTCAATGGTGCCAGTTCACATGTCGAAGAAGATGAACAAAAAACATTGTCAAAACGAACACAAAAAACTCGCATCATGAATCGCAGTCAAAGAGTCAACGACATTCAATTATTAGAAAATGTCTCAATCGAACAATTTACTACATGAAATTATTGTTTTGAAATTTTCTGATACTTGTGAAATAAGTGAAATTTCATAAATTTGTATCCATTCACATGGATTTACAATTTACCAAAGCAATTTATGATTTTACGAAAATATGTATTCGCAATTTACGCAAATTTTCATATTAATAAAGTCATATTTATTACAAAATCCAAATGGAATTTTGTTATTTATTTTTGATTATTCCAAAATTCAGAATATTTCATTTGAGATGGAAAAAAGTTATAATTGTCAAAGCAAGAAAGTAAAAATTCATGTTCAGTATATACAAGGCATACATTTTGTAGAAAAATCCTATTACATGAACAGTGTTGAGAAAAATTATTCATGAGTTTGAGCAGTAATATAACAATATCTGGAATGAAACAACGATTTAAATATTGCTCTACTTTGCTACGCATTTTCCGTACTTAGCAAATCGTCACTTTGGATCCTGCAATGAAGATGCAACAACTAAACCTCTTTATTAGAAAGCTCATACCAGTATGGGTACGCCTATTACGGAAAAAGCGACATCTGTCCTGGCTAGAAAGGAAAGACATAGAACCGCCGAATCTATCGCGTCTTCCTCCAAACCTAAGCCTTCTACACCATTGTCTGCTGCAAAAATCATCGGAAAGAATCTCCATTTCAGTACACGGTTAAAGGCATGGAAGAAATTCCTGGAAATGTGGTCAGATACTTGATTAAGTATGCGGGTAAGAGGGCTAGATGTGGAGACTTTACAGTCTAGAATGAATTTCGGACGCCATATCTCGTATCTCAGAGAATATGAGTTTAACGGCAACATGTTTCTATTGAATGTGATTAAACATTTGAACAACACACTGATCAATACAATTTATTTATACCATTTAACGCAATAAAATCATGAAACAAAATAAGAGCTCATAATTGACTGTGTTTTGGTGTAAAATATTTCATTTTACTCATCAAGAAATATTATTTGTATGAAATAAAAAAAAATATTCATTTCCTGTGATAAGATCATTCGTCTTATATACATACACTGGCAAGGGGCAAATCACTCTATAAATTACTTTGCAATTACTAACAATTTGACTGCAATTACTCCATACACCTGCAATTACTTGACATTTGCAATTTCTTTTTATATGGACTAATTTCAATGACAGCCAGAAGTTATTTCAAAAATACAATGTGTAAATTCATGACAAATCTATGCTTGACATTGAAAAGAAACTATTTTTTCTTATTTAAAAAAAAAAATTTGATAGGAAAGTGTTTTTTTTATTACAAAGAGGCCAATTCGGAATGTCACATTTTTGGACGATTATAGAAAATGATTTGTCTATGGACATTTCATTTTCCATTAAAAATGCAATTGAGTAAGCTCTATTTTATATTATCTTACGGTAAAATTCTTAGAAATCGCTTAATGTAAATGCCTGTATTTTAGTTTGGCAGGATTTGGCAATGCGTTATCATTCAAAAATATTGGCGAAAAAGAGATCACTGATATAGAAAACTACATGAAAGAAAATTCATTATCTACATTCAAATTTCGTCCAGGAGATGTTAAACTGATTTTGGCCTTAGTCACTCATGTGAAAAAAATCGTAGATGGCAATGGCAATAATACTGGACTTGCCCATTTTTCAAAAATAAATACGGAAAATTCTAATTCATTACCTGAAAACAAAAAAATTACTGAAACCAAAACACATTATTTTCTTAAAAAGTTATTGTTGGCTGCAGATAGAAATTCCCAAAGAGAGAAAGGTGGATATAGATATGACAATGATGTTAAATTATATGCATCTCATCTTCGAATGCTCGTTGGTGCTTTGGCTTACGAAACATTACAAAAAAATCTTGAATGCTGTTTACCTTCTTTGCCATCAACAAACAGATATATTCAATCATCGGGATGTAATGTTACTGAAGGCATATTGAGACATGAAGAATTAGCCATTTACCTTGCTGAACGTTCTCTTGAACCATTTGTCTGTCTTTCGGAAGATGCCACACGAATTTCCGGCAGAGTCCAATATTGCTCCAAAACAAATCAACTCGTAGGTTTTGTTTTGCCGTTAAATAGTGAAAATGGTTTACCTATACCATTTGTATATCCTGCTAGAAATGCCGAGGAAATATTAAATCATTTCACCAAAAACAATTCAATTGCATCTTTTCTCAATGTTATAATGGCAAAACCAATTGGAAATGCTCCGGCCTTTTGTCTCCTAATTTATGGGTCAGACAATAAGTATACCGCACAAGATGTTGCTAAACGATGGAAACATATTACTGCGCTATTATCCAAAGTAAAAATAAGTGTTCTCACCATATCATCTGATTCAGATCCAAAGTACAATGCTGCGATGAGAGAATTGTCCAAATTAGGTTATAAAACCAATCTCAATTATTTTTCATGTCTTAGTAATACAAACGGCCCTTTTTTCATCCAAGACACAATACATATCGCAACAAAATTGCGAAATTTTTTGCTTCGAACAATTGGTGATAAGAAGCTAGTGCCATTTGGAAATGGATTCATTCGTATTGCGCATCTTTTCGAACTTTTACACATGTTTCATAAGGACAAGCATAAACTTACCATTTCAACTTTGAATCCGAAAGATAGACAAAATTTTCAATCAGTGCTTCGTATTTGTAATCAACAAGTCTCAAATCTATTAAGAGATTATGTCATCAATAGTCAATCGACTATATTGTTTTTACAAATAATGCGAGACGTTATTGATAGGACGTTATTACATGGACCACACATTAACACCATTACAACGCATACGAAAATTGTGGTATTCAATTTTTTTAATCCGAATTTGGCGGCAATTCATTTGCAATTCAAAAAATTACACATTGAAAGAAAATTTTTTATCTGCAAATTGCTATATTTGCATTGAATTGAATGCACACGCTTTGGTTTTGTGCATGATATTTTTGAAAAGAATAAATAAACCAGAATTATTTAAACCCTTTTTGTATGAAAGTCAGCCATGCGAGAACTTGTTTAGACAGCTTCGATCAATCAGTACTGTGTTCTCCACGGTCACAAATTGCTCAATGAAAGAAGCCACTGCGAGAATTTCAAACATTCAATTTCAAAATAATATAATACAATCCACATCACCGCAATTTGTATATCCTCGCTTAAAAATATCATCTTTAGATCAAAATAACCTAACACTTCCATCGGCAGATGAGATACACAAAGAAATTCTATTTTGTCAATCAACAGCAACTGCAACAGCAAAAAAAATTGGACTGATTAAGTCGAATTCAAAAATACAGAGCTACGAGTGTAACATCAAATCTTTTAGTTCGACGACCGCTTCAAAACTAAAAACTGTAAAGGAATTACACGAATGCGTCACCATTTTGCATAAGCTTCCGTTCACCGCAAGCGATCTTAAGAATATACAATTGAAAAATTATTCCAACAAAATCGATACAAACAATATCAGCTCGACTGGATTGTATGTCAAAATAAAATTAGCCAATGGAAAAATCATCGTTGTCAAAAAAACTTCATTGTGCTGGCTGCTTGCGAATGAATGCAAAAAACTCAGCAGTGACCGGCTCTTAAGAGTAATGACACCAAATGGAAGCAATGTAGCATATCAAATAATAAAAAAAAAATATAATGGGCCTGTGTTTCAATCAAAGAAATGCATGAACAAGAACAAACGAAAAATGAGAAAAATTTAAAATAATGTTTTATCGTTTATTATTTCTCAATAAACAAAGTTGCTTTGTTTCGGCTTACATTTATGTTTATGTTTATTTTTATTCTTTTGTTATGAATTCTGCCGCCTTAAAAATACAATGTGTGCTCATATCGGTCACGCTGTCGTAATGGTTGTACACTGATTCACCATCGATATTAATTCCCAACCGATATGCAATAATGATCGTGCGTGTGTATTGCTTATCGTTAGTCCCTTGAATCATATTACATGCTCCATGTTCCTTACAAACAACTACATTTACATTGTATATATTTGAAATGGCTTTGATAGCCTCGAGTCCACCATGCTGTCCAGAACGTGCCAAAACGAGGCGAACAAACAATTTTTTATCTTGATTCTTAGTAATACGCTCTTCCAATATGCTCTCGTACATATTGAAATTTTCAGGCTGTAGAATGTGATCGACAACAGTCTTTCTTAAATTTTTAATCATACATTTATGTTGGTTACTTGTAATTTCATTTGGCCATAGTTGATGAGCGAGTGCACTGAACAAGCAATTGCCGTCTGGTTCAGTCGCTACTACAGTGAGAGTATTAACTGACTCTTTAAATTTAAATTGCATAGATTCCTGCTTATCACCATTTACCAAAGTAGCTGCCACCATTTGCTGGATTTGTTCAGACATCTGATTAAATAGCGAGTTCACATCTATTTGAACGGTAACGCTCACAATTGCAACCGAAGTATCAAACGAATGACTAATTGGTTCGATTTCATTTGTTGATCCAATTTCTTCTGATTCACGTTCACATTCAACGAATTTTGTGTCATTTGCTTGATTGTCAACAAATAAATCTTCATCAATCGATTGCACATTTGTCTCAAATACATTAGACGATTCATGTTTTTTTGATCGATTTGAAAATAATGAGTGTTGTGATTCCAAGTGTTTACTGAAATTGGATAGCACCCAAAAACCTGATCGTGCATTTTTTCGCGAGTGATAATAAACACGTTTTGGTGCTTCATTTTCATCGTGGCATAAAGTGCAAATTATTTCACCATATCTTCCGTTCGGATCAACTTTAATCAAATTTTCGGTGAAATTTGAAACATCCACACCATAGGATTTCATGCAATTAACGACTTTTTCGAAAAGTACAATGGCCAATTGGCGATGATTCGTTTTGACGATCGATGCAACAGAGCTATGCATTTGACATCAGAATCAATTCTGGTTTGCGCGCGCCATCTCATATCGAAGCTGTGAGTCAAATTCACAAAAATTTATAAAAAAATAAAATAAAAATATAAATAAACGAAAAACAAAACAAATCAAATCAATACATGATTAATTCAAACCAAAAATAAAATTAGCACAAATAAATAATTAATAAAAACAATATTTATTTTGAAAAAAGAAATAAAATTAATTTCGTCATGTTCACATAAAGTCTACACATTTTTTTTGTTGTGAAAACTGGGAAAACTGTCTGTCAAACTGTCAAACCAAGCATCTGTCAAACACAGTGTTTACATTTTTCATATATATACATAACAATCATAACAATTAATTTGTTGTTGTTTTTTGTAAAAATGGTAAATAATCTAAATAATTTAAATTGTGAATTTCTTTACATCGTTCAGTATTTTGACGTTAATATGGTTAATATGCTTAATATGGTTAATATGCTTAATATGGCTTGTGAGGTTATAAATAGAAAATAATGCAAATAATGTTGACATAATAACCATATTAAGTATATTAACCATATTAACGTCAAAATACTGAACGATGTAATGAAATTCACAATTTAAATTATTTAGATTATTTACCATTTTTACAAAAAACAACAACAAATTAATTGTTATGATTGTTATGTATATATATGAAAAATGTAAACACTGTGTTTGACAGATGCTTGGTTTGACAGTTTGACAGACAGTTTTCCCAGTTTTCACAACAAAAAAAATGTGTAGACTTTATGTGAACATGACGAAATTAATTTTATTTCTTTTTTCAAAATAAATATTGTTTTTATTAATTATTTATTTGTGCTAATTTTATTTTTGGTTTGAATTAATCATGTATTGATTTGATTTGTTTTGTTTTTCGTTTATTTATATTTTTATTTTATTTTTTTATAAATTTTTGTGAATTTGACTCACAGCTTCGATATGAGATGGCGCATTACTGGGAGAGTTCACATCGATTAACATTGCCGTATATGGAACGCATTCCCCGGTTGCGATCGATGACTTTTGAGATTTATTTTTTTTCTGAATACTGTTAAATACATGCTGAACATTTTTATTCTTTCTTTTTTTTTTCGTTAAATTGTTGCAGTCCACTGCTTTCAACCAATGTTTTAACATGTGTGGATAAAGTCTTTATAAAAATAATTTGTCCCGGTAGAAATTTGAATTTTTCAGGGCATGTTGCATACCTATCGCCAAAAATTTCATTCAATTGATCGTCATCTAATAATGCTTCGCACTTATCGTCAAAACTTTTGCTCAATGTACTGGCAACTGAATCAAGTGCTTCCTCTCGCATATACTTTTCGATTTTGACAATATCTTCATCTTTTAAGTCCTTGAAAATAAGTGCATCGTCATACCCACTCAGGCTGTAAAATATGTTTATGAACATTATGCAATATTCATTCAATTTAAACAAATTTTGTATTTATTTTATATTTTTAACAGTTACCTAATGCTATTTCTGATTACAGACGGAATATCGTAATTTAAAGTGGATTGAATTACTTTCCAGAATTGTTGCGACATGATGGCTTTTCAATATAAATCGATCGACTCACATTTTTTCTAGAAATATTTGCTTGACACTGAAGAAATGACATTAAATCATAATGTCAAATTTAAATGCCCAAATCTCAGTGCGACGTTTACCTTACACACAATATGTTGCGATTATTTTGAAAATGTTATCATGAAAATTCTAAAGCAATAAACTATAAATGAATATGAATCATAGATATCAACATTTATTTCTTATGTTTCTCTCAATTCGATCAAAACTAAAAAACCATTTGTTTAGATATTATCCAATTTTATTTATACAACATGTTGGCAACACGGATCGAATTTCAAATCATTATAAAGCACATAAAATGTCTTTTTTATTGCCGTTTGTTTTTAATCGATTCACTATATTCGGCAAGTAAATTGGAGCAATTCAAATTCTCTTCTTTTTCCCATGTATCGTCATCTTTGGTGTAACCTTCCCAACGAATCAAATACAAGCGTCCATTTTTTGTATCCTTGTGGCTCAATATTGCTTCTACCTCGTACACATCATCCATATTTTCCTTTATTCCAGTTTGAAATTGTTTAACACGAGCCAATAACAAACGATTTTGATGCTGCAAATTCAACATGTTTTTCTCATTGTCTGCCTTTGAATTAAAATAATCATTTTGGACCTTAGAAAGTTTCAATTCCAGCTGATACATTTTCATCGAAAATTCTTCTTTGTCGTTGCAAATTTTTTGTTCCAGTTTTTGTTTTTCAATCAACACCGCATCACGTTCAGCTTCTACTTTCTTCAAAGTTAAAAGACCATTGTGACATTCAGTTTTTAGCGCCACAATTTGGTTCACAAGCGTTTGTTTTTCGTGATTCCAATTAACCAAATTCAGTTCCTGTTTTGTTTTTTTTGTTTGATTTTTCCAACTTTGCAATGGTGTACTTGAATCTTTTTTCAGTTGTCGTTCAACATCGCGTGTAGATTCATTTTTAATATTTTGTACGTTGTCGATATTTTCTGAAGACATATTCGGTTCAATTTTCAATCGGCGTTCGACATCGTGTTCAGTTTTGATTGGAATTTTTCGATGAGCGGGTCTTACGAATGCGTGTGAACTGAATTTCTAAAACAATAATAGTATTGCATTAAAATGTGTATAAATATGCTCTTTTTTTCGAATTCATACCGTTGGATTTGAGATATATTCGTCCATTTGTTTTATGGCATTTTTGAAATCGATTCCTCTGCCTTTCGAGACAAACTTTACACGATTTGTTGTATAATTTTCAATTTTGTCTTTTTCAACAAACCCACTGTTTTCAAAATAAAGTAAATAGTTCCAATTTAAATATTTTTTTTCAATATTTTCTTAATTTAATTAAAATTGTATTAAACCTACAATTCTTTTGTTCCAAAGAACAATACACAAATTTTTCCACGAGGTAATTTTCCCATAATTGGTGGTGTTTCCACAATCTTTGCCGGCCAGTATGGACAGAAACGCATTCTTGCCCACACTAATTCACCTTCCTTCAGAAATTTCATTTTTTCAACCGTTTAAACTTTATGTAAATTAATTTTTCTGTGGTTTCAATCAACGTTTGAATGATAATGCATATATTTTTCGATATACCAAATAAACAATGACATTTGCAGTATGCAAGTTAAACATCGCAAAGTAATTTCAAAAGAGTTTGCTATTACCTTTTGAATTACCAATTGCTTGTCATTTTGACAATTAGTTCACGCAATTACTTCTTTTTTTGCAATTACTTTCTAGTGATTTGCCCCTTGTACACTGGAGTAAATAAGGTTAAAGTCACCCACATTTTTGAACAAAAACATAAAAAATTGAAAATTTCAAAAAAAAAAAATTTTTTTTCGTTTTTTCTTCATAAAATTAATAAATAATCATTTTAAATATATCTTAGAAGAAAAGTTCGCAGAATATTTAATTTTGATCGATTTTTTTAAGTTTTTTCGATTTCTGGCATGTTTGAAGTGCGAAATAAGATTAAAGTCACTTGAAGTTTTTAACGTTAAGATCACATTCTTGGAAAAAATCTTAATCAGTATTTTGTGTGTTTGCCTTTGGCAGCGTATAATGCGAGAATTCGGCGAAGTATACTGTCATACAGCGATTTGATTTTGGCCTGGTAGATGTTTTGCCAAGCGGCCACGATGGCTTCAGTCAATTCGTTTTTGTTGTTGTATTGCCGGCCATTTTTATATACTTGACGAGCCAAAATGCCCCACACATTCTCGATTATGTTCATATCTGAAGATCTTGCCGGCCAATTGTTGAAAAGGCGTATTCCGTGTTCCTGGAAAAAGGTTAGAGTTGACTTGGCGCATTGTCCTGCTGAAATTGCCAGCCTACACCAGCACACTCATAGCCATATGATGGGAAATAAGGACGAATCATCTGCTGGTACTGTACCACATTCATTCTGGTCGATATGAATGATAATGGAATATTTTTTGAAGTTTGGCGCGAATTGAAAATCTTTTCTTCGGTACGTAAATCGTGCCAATAGTACGCAAATCCACCTAGGCCATCCAAATTGAATTTTTTCTCGTCAGGAAATATGATTTTGTGTCATTGATTTTCCCAGCGTAGGTGGTCCAACGCGAATTTCTTGGGGCCTCAATATTGGCTTTGGACAACATTGGTTTGCGCTTCATTTTCTTGTATTTTAAGAGTTTTGAACCACTTAAAATTTGTTGAACACGTCGAACACCAACCTGCAAATCATTTTCACTTGATAATTGACGAGCGGACTTGAAACTGTTGCCAGCACTTCGAATTAATCGTCGTTTTTCGACACTTGTGATCGTTGACGGCCAGCCGGACACGTAATTTTTTTCATTACATAGTCTCACGATTTTTGATGAAATTATTCACCACAACTTTAGAACGGCCGATTTCCTTTGCTATCTCTCGATATGACAACTTATTATTATCTTTTAGTGTGGAAATACTGGCTATTTCGGCCTCTGTCAATGGTTTGCCCTTACCCATTATTGTTTGTACAAATTTGGAATGACAATTGCGCCATATTATTGTGAAATTGTACAAATAGACTCGCAAAGGTGCATAACGGTACATTCGGACAAAAACAAATGACCGAAGTGTCAATAGAATGATTTTTCGTGCAGTAAACGTCAAGTGACTTTAACCTTATTTGCACTTCAAACATGCCAGAAATCGAAAAAACTTGAAAAAATCGATCAAAATTAAATCTTTTGCGAACTTTTCTCTAGGGGGAAATAACGATACAAATGCGATGCGTATACGTGCAAATACTTGCAAATGCCGCCAGACAATATATATGCATTTGCCACTGGTATTCGCCTCTGCTACGAAAGAGAGGATTCAACATGAAAACAACGACATGCACACTGAGAAATGCTATGCAAATGCTTTCTAATACTTGCGTATGCTTACAAATGCTCAAATCGTTATTTCCCCCTAGACTTTTCTTCTAAGATATAGTTAAAATGATTATTTATTAATTTTTTGAAGAAAGAACGAAAACAAATTTCAATTTTATATGTTTTTTTTCAAAAATGTGGGTGACTTTAACCTTATTTTGTCCAATGTAGTATGATGAGATGGCATAGGCATACTTCGTTCGAAGTTTTAAATACATTATCTATATAAATAAAGTATATAGTTTCCTTATATGCAGGGGATAAAAAACTGCCACTAGTAATGGGGGTGACGCGAATGTACACCATATTATTTGGAGCAGTACGGATATTAATAGGAGGGGAGGAAAACTCTTAGAATATCTAGGCCGACACTAGAATGGAAATATTAAATAGGGGAAATACTCCTACCTGCGTTACAAAAAATAGATCCGAGGTACTGGATATATCCATCTGCTCAGGAACGTTTACTAGCAAAGTCAAACATTAGCATGTTTCACAAGAAGAGATACTATCTGACCACAGAGAGATTAACTTCTTTATTGAGACACAGCAAACTCAAGAAAAACAAATTGGCAAAATTTCAATATTATTCTAGCGCGTGAACTGCAAGAGTTGAGTCGAGACATTGCGTCTAGATCGGCATTGGACAAAGCAATCGACAGCTCAACAGAGCTGTAAACACAGCATATATAGAAGCGTGTCCTGATCGTGAAGTCGACTGAGGAGATCAAGCGGATAGTGTTCTTTAGAATGAAAATCAAAAGCACTAACAATAACGCCATCTATTGGTATTAGGTACTACATTTTCTCCATAATTCGTGAAGACACATTGAAATACGTGATTACGTTCAGTTCATGAGAGCGTGTGACAGCGTTTTTTATTTGGCTATGTTCGTTCTTGTCATTGGCATTTGTTTATTTATGTGAATTAATATATGAATAATTTTTTTTAAATTTCATAATTCATTGAAGTAAATAAATTTCAATTATTACACTATACAACAAAATGAAAGTCATCAAAAGTTAATGGGACTTCTCGATATAGGCATGATAGTAGACCCTCAAAATAGTAAAACTGCATCATTAGTTTATCTCCAGCACGTCACAATTTTTTTTAATTCCATTTGGCGTTTTTTTAAAAAACTTTGATTTTTGTGATTTTACTAAATTGGTTTTTGGACGCTAACTCGATATTTTTTATAAATTTCATCAAATATTTTGCAGCAATTATATTTATAAAAGTTATATCTACAAGTTTTGTGAACAAATCATGCAAAAAAATCACATCGGAACTGCTTGCAATGCGAAATATGATGATAAACTAATTTTTTTTCAGTTTTTTTGTTCAAAAATCTAAAAAGTTTCAAATTGTGAGAACACTTTCCATCAAAATTGTACCTTTTCATAATATAAATAGTTTCTCACAGGCCCTCAAAGAAAAAATCAATCAAAAATTCCTATTTGCTCATAGTTAGTGTGAAATTTATTCACAAATTCTTTTAAAGAGAACAGAATTAATACACTGTAGTAACATTTTAAACTTTTGGAATTCGAACTTCGAGACATGTGACATATCAAGTGAGATAGTAGGCCTCGAGTATAGAATAACAGCATATATCATTATGCAAATTTGGCTCATTTAATGGAGATATTTTGATTTATGTTTCTCAAGTGGATAGCTTCAAATTTTACATTTTGGTTTCATTCAAATGACATCCGAACTCCATGAATCTCTTTTTATTTCATGCTTGCGATATCGCAAGTCTCAAGAAGAAATATAGACAATATTACTAATTTTATTTGACATTTTTTTAATTTTTATTGGTTTTTTGAACAGAATTGATCGGAAATTAAATCTTTCGCATAACAATGCTTTGTCTCTAGCTTCTGAGTTGAATAGTGTTCATGTTTCACCTCCAGGTGTTACAATCACCGGATATCATCATCGTCAAGAGCATTTTATGCCATATTTCGATCATGAATTAAAAAAAATTGTGACGTGCTGGAGATAAACTAATGATGCAGTTTTACTATTTTGAGGGTCTACTATCATGCCTATATCGAGAAGTCCCATTAACTTTTGATGACTTTCATTTTGTTGTATAGTGTTATCGAATAAATTTGTTTCTCATCAAAATTCAAACATTTTATGATAAATGAATAAATTGCATGAAACAAAAATTTTCTGCAAAGAATTTAATACCTCGGTAAAATTTTAGGTGGCGCTTATAGATTTGTTACCGAACATTTTTTGACATTTTCCATACAAATGCCATCTGTTTGGAGGAGATATTGGAGGAGAGTGAACAAGAAGAACCACCCATCGTCGACGATCGGGGCAATATTCCCAGAATTGTTGAAACAGGGTGGAATGGGCACTATTTAACTTTTTTAAAGCTCCTGGAATGGATGGTATCTTCCACAGCCTTCATCCAAAAAAGCTGGACTGTAACGAAGAGACTAAACCAAAAATTTTATAGTACTCCACTGTTACTAAATCATATTCCAAGGTTTTGACAAAAGGTGAGAATAAAGTTCATACCCAAACTACAGATTTTAATACAATAAAAAAATATTCGAATAACCAAAGAGCAATAACATAATTTTTCGTTATTGGAAATTATTCAATAAGTTCCAATAGAATATTGTAATTTATTGGGTCCAAAGACAATAACTTTCAATATACCATATTTTTTTATTGCAATAGTTTTCAATTGCAATATTGTATATTATTGGAATGAACACCATAAAATCCAATAACACATATTTTTTTATTGCAATTTTTTTCTATTGCTTATTGGTTTTTTATTTAGAATAATATTGCTTTTTTTTGTACAATAATATTGGAATTTATTTGATAATTATAAAAATTTTACTTTATAAAACACCAAGATTAAGACGACGACGAACGAAAAAAAATGGACAGGAGCTGAAAATCGAATAAAGTTTCCATAATTTTGACAGAAGCGACAACACTAAAAATTCAAATCCTTCTGTTCATTCTCAGAAAATTTTTAATTTTCAAATAATTTTCAAAGAAAATTATTAATAAATTATTATTAAATTATTCGCTTTGAGCGACGTTCGTGTGAAAGGTCAGGTAGAAGAGACATTAGGGAGTTATCGTTTGTATTTGTCAGGGGTTAAGAATGGTAGAGCAAATTGGGGCGTAGGATTCTTGATTAGTAACAGTTTAGAGCAGTCGATTGTGGGTCATAGATTCGTAAATGAGAGAATAATGTGGATTTCAATCAAGTTAGGCGGTGCAGTGTATCGTTTTGTGAGTGTGTATTCCCCGTGTGAAGGTACGAATGCTGAAAAGATGAATGATTTTTATGGTGACTTGAATGATATTGTTTATCGTAAGGGAAATGAAAACGTGATTTTGCTAGGGGATTTCAATGCTCGAGTAGGTAGAGATAATCAGAATTTTGCGAATATTTTGGGTCATTTCGGAGAAAATATGGAAGCGAACGGTAACGGAAAGAGATTGTTGGATTTCTGCCAGAGTTCAGGCCTAATTATAACAAATTCTTTCTTCAAGCACAAGAATATTCACATGTATTCTTGGGAGAATCCTGCTCAGAATCAGAAATCTCTTCTCGACTACGTTATTGTCGATGAATGTTTACGTAAAACCATAATAGATACGCGTGTGTATAGAAGTTTTGGTTTGGATTCCGATCATTACTTAGTTGCAAGCAAACTACGTATTCCAAAAGGGGTAGCGAGTAAAAATCGGAAACCAACTAATAGAGTGAAAGTTAATGAATTGAAGAATGAAAGTGTAGTGAATGCATATGTAGCTAGATTAGAGGAAAAATTTGCGCAAGTTGAATTGAATGAGATGTCGGATATCAACAGTGAATGGGATTATTTTAAGAATGCAATGTTGAGTGCGGTAAAGGGATGTTGTGGAATGCATGTGGGTAAGAATGGTAAAAAGAAGACGAACTGGTGGAATGATGAGATACAGGAAGCAGTGAAAGAGAAAAGAGTGAGATGTATGCGTTGGATGCAAAGTAGAACTGAGGAGGATTTAGAATTGTATAGGGAACAGAAGAGGATAGTGAAAGAGTTGGTGAGAGTAGCGAAAGAGGGCGAATGGGTGGAATTTGGTAGAGATTTAGAAAAAGCAGGGCAACAGAGGAATAAAGTTTTCTGGTCGAAGGTTAAGAATATCCGTAACGGTGGGAAGAAACAAGCGCCAGGTGCTGTATTAGATAAGGCAGGGGAGTTAGTGATTGGTAGAAAGAATGTGTTGAAACGTTGGAGAGAATATTTTGAGGAACTTCTGAATGTTGATAATAGAACAGATTTGAGTGTTAGCGCGAATGAAAGTGTGAATGAAGTCGAAGAAGAAGAAATAAGCATAGGAGAGATAGAGTTGGCGGTTAGAAAACTAAGTTGGAGCAAAGCAGCAGGAGTGGATGAGATTAGGAACGAATATTTAATTTGCAGTGGTTCAGTAGGGATTCGATGGTTGCATCGGTTGTTCAATCTAGCGTGGGATTCATCAGTTGTGCCGAAAGAATGGGGTGGTGCTGTTATCTCTCCTCTCCATAAGAAAGGAAGTAATAAGGATTGCAACAACTACCGTGGAATTTCTTTATTGAGCGTTGTCGGAAAAGTATATAGTGCAATTTTAGAAAAACGTACCAGAGCTATTGTCGAATCGCTCTTGGATGAAAACCAATCGGGCTTCAGACCGATGCGCGGATGTCAAGATCAAATTTTTTGCATGAGACAACTAATAGAGAAGTTCCATGAGAGAAACAAGGATATGTATGTATGTTTTGTTGATTTGCAAAAAGCTTTTATTTATAATTTATATGGACAAACTGATCAAGTCAGCTAAGCTGAGGGGTAACGTAGTTTTGGGGGGAAACATTATCTCCGCTCTTGCATATGCGGATGACCTAGTATTGTTTGGGGGCTCAGAACAAGAGCTTCAAAACAGCATTAGCGATTTAGAAGCGGCTTGTACGAACTATGGAATGACCATTAGCAGCTCAAAGACACAGGTGATGCATATAGGGAAAGATAGGAAACAAGTAAATTGTATGTTGAATGGAGGTGTGCTTGAGCAGGTGTCGCAATTCAAATATCTAGGATGCATCTTTTCGGAAGATGACAAACTGGATAAGGAGTTCGAACATCGCAGAGTGAATGGTAACAAAGTTGTTGCTCAACTTAGGTCACATGTTTTCAATAAGCGAGAGTTGAGTAAGGAGACGAAGTTGATGATTCATGGGTCAATCTTCAGACCAACTATCACGTATGGCAGCGAGAGCTGGGTCGATTCAAATAATTTAATTCATGGTTTGGAGGTGGCTGATATGAAAGTTTTACGTATGATTTCGGGTATGTCGCGTAGGGATCAATGGGAAAATAGAATTAGGAATGAAAGAATACGGGAAGATTTGAATGTGGATTCGATTGATGAAGTAGCAAGAAAGTCTAGGTTGAGATGGTTTGGTCATGTACAGCGTATGAATGAGTATCGTTTGCCAAAGTTAATTTTGAATGCTGAAGTGAATGCACCGAGAGGTAGAGGTAGGCCGCGAAGACGATATTTGGATACGGTAAAAAATGATTTGAATGAAAGAGGGTATGGCTGGAATAGGGAAACTGAAGACCTGGCTCTCGATAGGGTATGTTGGAGGAGAATTGTTGTTGGCCGACCATTACAAAACAGACCAGACGCTGAAAGGCATTAATGGTCTTTAAATGATTGTTGTTGTTGTTGTAAATAATTTTCAATATTATTTATCAAAAAAATGCAATATTATTATGAAAAAAATGGCAATATTATTCGAAATAAAAACCCAATAAAATATTGGAAATAATTGCAATAAGAAAATATTGCTATTGGATTTTATGGTGTTCATTCCAATAATATACAATATCGTTATTGCAAACTATTGGAATAAAAAAATATGGTATATTGAAAGTATTGTCATCGTACACAATAAATTTTTATGTGTTATTGGTAATATTGGAATTTATTGCAATATTGAAAATTAAAATCTGTAACCCAAACCGGACAAAAAATAGAGTAATGGCTACTCGGGGTACCCCCCAAGGCGGAGTACTCTCAGACAGAACACAATCAGCACTAGCAATAGTGGAAGGGTGGTGTCTGGAGGCGGGACTGAGGGTAAACCCAAGTAAATCAGAATTACTTATTTTCACAAAAAATTGAAATCTAACTGGATATAGGAACCAGAGAATTTTTGGCACTGAAATAATGAAAAAAGAATCGGTAAAATATCTAGGAGTTACACTAGATTCTAAATTCAATTGGAAAACATACATCGAGTATAGAGTCAACAAATGTTTAAGAGTTTTCTGGAGCTGTAGAACAGCAATTGGGAAAACATGGAGAATCTCTCCAAAATGTATTACGTGGCTGTACGTGAAACCGGTTCATACTATTTTGGCCGCGCTGCAATTTCTATGGGAATTTTGCTGCGACCAAAATTCGTTTTTTGTGCGATAAAAATTTGTTTTGAAATATGAATCGCGCGACTAAAAATCGTTCTTGACACAGATGGCAAAAGTGGAGAAATTTTGTCTTAGTATCGGTTAATATGACAATACAACCTATTTTGCAACAAATTTTATCCCAAAAAAAGCTAACTTCAATGCATATAATATGAAGTAATTAAAAACTTGATGTAATACAATTTAATTTAATGTAATATTTGTAAATGTTTAACACTTTTTTCATTTTCTTAAAATTATTTGAAAATTACTTTGTATTACAAATATTACTATCAATTAAATTGTATTACATCAAGTTTTTACTAAAAACTAATTTCAAGATGATAAAAAAAAGTTTACTTAGTTTTAGTTACTTAAGTAACAGAAAAATATCCGGATGTTCAATACCGAATTATCGGTTGAAAATTGAAAAGTAATGATTTTTCTGTTTAAAACATCCGAAGTCTCGGTTTTTCCTATGAAAAATAAAATATTTGTAAAAATTTTCGAAATCCGTGGTAGGGATTCAGAAACCTTCTCCCATCTAAAAACTGAGTGTGAAAATCTGAGGGAGATCCGAAACAGAGTTTTCAATACGGGAATGAATTGGCCGGAGGAAACCCCAGATATTTTTAAAATCAATAAATACTTCCAAAGGGCTTGTGACACATTTCCAAGCTTAAAAGCAGTTTTTGATAGATAAAATTGGACTACTGTTCAATACACTACTTTTTTAATGAAGACGGGCGTCTCGCAATAAACTGTATAGATTGAACGACGAGCTGTATAGATCCCCATATGCATCCAATAATCCAAAAAACCTCTTTGGAAGTGCCCGAGCTGACGAGTGAGCGCTGCTTCCGTTGCAACCGCGGTGTCTATATGCGAGAAACTCATTCTACATATATACTTCCCTTCTCTCTACATCTCACCTTTAGCTTAACTTAACTCTTTTTGAAAAATTAGATAAATAGTACAATTTTCTATTTGAAGCTAATTTCGTGAAAATTGTACGATTTGAGGTTCGATAATCGAACTTCGATTTCATGAAAATGGTTCGAACTGAGGTTCGATTTTATGTAAAAACCAAAGGGATGCAACCGAACTGTCAAAATGCAAAGTATCAATTACGCGTCTGTCATTTCACTACGATACCTGCTATAAGTACACAAAAGTAAATAAGTTCCGTATTTTCATTAAACATTTTTTTATATTTTTTAAAAATATACGCAGTACATTAATAGCTAAAAACTTATTTATTCGAACATAATTTCGGATCTAGCTTCTTGAAAATAAAAGGATGAAAATAAATATATTTTCTTTTGAATATTCGCTAACACGTTTGAAGTTGTTTATTGACAAAGTGAGGTTAGGGTCATACTGATTTCATTTGTATTTCACAACATTTTTTGTAGTTTTTAATTTTAATAGCGATTTTAATGATAATTCCAATATTCAATTTATTTTCCAAATATGAAAACAATTGATAAGCAATTGTTAGGAACTTTTGATTTAATCTGTCGATTATTGGCAAATAATTTTGTGGTTTGTGTTTCAGGAGCCGAACCTATTCAGACCTAAATAGATATCTATTGAGCAATGTAGACAAATGTTTGAATTCACGGTACTAGACTTTAAACGATCCCATAGACTTGGCTCCTGAAACACAATAAGATAATACCACCGAAATTTACTTTTAAAAAAGAATGTGATCCTCACAATATGAAACCATTTTTGCGCGCTCTAACATAACAAAATGTGCATTCGGTAGAACATAAATGTGCGTTCGGATATACGACATAGACCCTCACTATAGGATATGTTCAACACACAAACAATTGTCAAATACATAACAATACACAATACGATTAACATAGCACAGAGGTAAAAGGAAAATAGCTGTATTTCAGGAGCCAAAAATCTCAAACACTTTTCGTGATATTGTTTATTAAATTAAATTGAAATAAAAATTACAAATTTACAATAAATATTTTTCAACAACAAAGATGTGTTGTAATATCTGTTTATATTGCTTGTGTAATACAAATTATTATATCACAATACGAAAATACGTTGTTACTTTCAAACAGTTGTTGACAAGTGTTCAAAAACTCATTTGACGCAGAATGTGAAGGCGCGTAGTTGATGCGTACTTTGTGTCAGACGTGTATTTAATATATACCTAATTCTGACAGAGACGCGTAGTGTTTTGGGTTGCATCGCTTTGGTAAAATCATTCTATTTTGAAGCTAATTTTAAGAAAATAATTCGATTTAAAGTTCGATTTTTATGTTATCGTTGTTGTATTTTACACTGTGCTTTTTAGCTGCCATTGCGGCTGTCATCAATATTTAGTATTATTTTATGTAAGAATGTTCGATTTAATGTTTAATTTAATGAAAATAGTTTGATTTCATACGAATAATTCGATTTGAGGTTCGATTTCATGAAAACAAACCTCTAGTGATACAATTTAGTTCAAGTTGAACATTCAAACAGTGAAGTTATCTTTACTGCCACATCATGCAATTGAATACAATTCAAAAGACTGAAATTTTAGATAAATTGAATGATTGAGTGAACTGTAATTTTCTAGAAAAAGAATATGGCGTTGCTATAAATTCCATGAAATTGAATAAAGATAAATTAAATAATATTTACCATCTAAATACATTAAATTTTTTGAAGGTTTCTCATCATTGTATACATCTCGCATGTATTTATTGTTAGCTTTAGCTTGACGTTTACTGCACTGATTTATGCCGCCGTGAATTCCACGTTCGATGAATAGCACATCAGTTAACAGTTCAATATCAACTCTGGTATATTTGACCATGGCGTCCCACGAAAGGCCTGGAGCTAAATAGTAGTTTTCTGGATCCAAACTGTAAATTGCATGGCATGATTTCGAAAATTTTCAATGTACACTGGATTTCAAATTTTTGGATCGTATTGGCAATGGTGGGTTCTGTAGGACGATGATGAATACCATAAGTTGCTCTAAGCGCACGAAAAATTTTCTTCACAGAACGTTGAAAATCAACGAATAATCAATTTCTGAATCAAATACTTTAATTTCAAAGAGATTATTACAATTAATACGAGATGAGATCCATTTCTTATTACCAATTATTATTGATTTTGATTTTCAAGGATTTAGATGCATTTCGTGATTTTTTATAAATTTATTTATTCTATCTATGTCTTCATTAATTTTAGAAATAGATTCATCAAAATTAATAATGTCTATATCAGCATAAACTGCTAAATCATCAGCATATAAAAAGGGCTTTACAAAATATGATATTATTAATTACATCATTATTGACGAGTGAAATCAAATGTCATGATAACAGATTATCTCCGTGTAATAGATCACAATTGATGTTGATTTTATTGGACCGAACATTATTCAGTTCAACAATTTGGGTTTTATTTTTAAGAAAACACCCAACTGCTAAGAATTAATGGATAGACCATAATTGCTCAAAACTTTCATCATGATAATTGGAAACTGATGAATATGCAGATCTAGGGGAATACAACTGGTGCGAGTTCGGAGTTCTTCCATACAAATCTAGGCCTTGTTCAAAGTTCAATCGATTTCATGCACGTTTTGTGAGAGAACAATTACATTTTTTATTATTATATGCTTTAAGACGTATTGGTGATTGATTTAATATAGATTTGTGTCTCGGTTTGCTTCATACCGCGCAATTTTCAAAATCTTTATTTTAAACCAAAAATGCATTTATGTCCAAAGATTATATTGGCGTCAATCGATCTACTTACAAATACTTTGATAGTGAGGGTTTTTTCAAAACTGGCGATCTAGCTTGTTTTGATGAAAATGGTGATTTATATATTATTGATCGGAAGAAAGAGCAGTTCACATGTATGGGCTATCATGTGAGCCCAAACGAAATTCAAAAATTTATAGACCGAATAGTTGGAGTGAAAGATGAAAAAATGAAAAAATGAAAAAGAAAACAGACTTAGAAATACTAGGAAAAAAACTAATCATCTAATTTTGTTATGAAATATATCACATAACTGTTGTCCTGAATCATTTGAAAAAATTAAAAATTTTGCGAAAAAAATTACAAAAATCAGAATAGTTTGCAATTCAAAAATTCATAAATGCATTTTCCAATCCATGAAGAAGCATAAAAAAATTGCCATATTTCATGACATACAATTTTGATTTGAATAAAATAACTTCTTTGTAAAAATCAATGATTTTGAATATGTATATTTTTTATTAAATTTTCCATATTACAATTGATTATTTGCAAATTTGCCTAAAAAATTTGAAATAAAAGTCATTCCACAATTAAAAAAAATTTAATACAATCACCACAAGTTTGGTAAAAGCCTAAATGAGAATTTTTATTTATTTTTTTTTTTTTTCTTGAAAATACTTGTTAGTTGAGATACTTCGCAATTTGCTATCGAATTAATTGATCCCACTCTTACGAAAGGAAAAAAAACGAACTTCAGAATTATGAAGTAATTTGCAAATATTCTTTTCTTTTCTTATTTAAATTGGTCAAATTGAGTAAATTAATTAACACTGGCCATTAAAATGTCAGCATTTTTATCGGCAAAATTATTACACTTTATATTGGTAAGATCATTAAAATTGAAATTTTGTTCGAGTTTGAATTGTTGAGTTTGTTGCGTGGTAAAGTCATTCATTTCATTAAAACCACTATCGGTACGATCTAATGATAATGCTTGTTGCTCTTCAATTTGATTAAATGAACGTGATAAAATTTTTCGATTGACTGAATTGCATCGTCGTGTACTTTTGTTCATAGTTGGTGTATGCGGATGTTGCTGTGATCCATATGACAATTGCATTTCGTCCTCATAGGAAAAATTTACCGTATCATTTGACCCGGCTGTTTGTTCATCATTTGAATGAAATTTACGTTTGCTTAAATTGCTGCAATTTATAGCATTGTCAGTTGACATTTCAAATGATCGGCATCGGCCAATTGATGAACGATCGGGTGTACTACGAAATAACGATGATGTTGATGTTCCATCTTTTTTATGTGATGATGGTAAACTTTTTGGCCGTGATGGTGGTGTAGTTGCTTTTGATATTGTGCGAAATGCAACCAAACGATTCACGTCCAATCGAATTTAATGATATATCTAGCGGCGGCTCATTTTCATCTTGCCCATTAGCATATGGTGTTAAATATCGACGAGCACGCATTATACGAAGTTGCTGAAACAATAGAATCAATTGTCATTTTTAAAAAAACGTTTTTATTTCTTCTTTGTATTCGAAATTCCTAGATGAGCCGAGCACGCATTATCTTTTTAAATCAATACACAACAAAAAATAACAATTAAAAAAACTACCATATCAGGTTTTGTGGTGCTGGTATCCAGATTTCTTTATGTTCATATTCGCTGCTATGGTCACTGGTATTAGCAATCGTTTGAAATAGTTTTCGACGCAATGCTCATCACGTGCATCATGATAAATGACCGATGTATTTTGTATTGTTGTATGGAATGGACTATCACAGTCAAAATTTAATGTTTTTTGTTGATTTTGTGTGAATGTGAAATATGGTCGTAGAAAATCTTCAACTTCCTTTGGCAACATCGGTGGTAATGTTAATTCAGTCTGGCAACTATTGTCGCGCATCACACGCGGCGGTTGCTGATTATCTCTACTTAAAATGATATTTTGATCACGAAGCGCACAGTCATCAGGACTAGGAACTGAATTGAATAGAATTGTTTATTAACGAAATAATGCAAAAACAAAATTTTGAAAATTGAATTGGAAATACTTGGAAAATTTGAAAAATCGAAAATTCACGATGATAATTACCTATAATTTGTTCTTTAAAATATGAACTAATGGCGGCTTGTGCCTTGGCCTCCAATTCTGGATCAATCACCGATACAAATTGCGTTTCATGCGCTTCAACAATTGGCTGGATTAAGTGATGGTACTTCATCCATGGTCCATTCGAATTCAAGTTGTGTTGAACATAATTGTGGCGTTGCCGGCCGATCAAACAATGATGGGCTAAATAATATTATTTTTTTTTTGGTTTTTATAACAAATGAGAAACATTTTTTATCGCAATCGAATTTATTGATGAGCCAAATGCCCAATGAGCGGCAAATGTAGCTGTTCGGTGATACCGACTTCGAATGGATTGACAATTTTCCGAAATCTTGACGGAGGTGTTGGTGTATTTACAATTGGAAATGAGTGAAATGTTCCATTGCGTGGTTTTCATATTGAGTTTGGTGTTTGAAACCCTTTTTTAACATTTGTTACACTCGTTGATGAGATGGTAACATTTGTCGAATGATTACTGGTAACAACCATACTCGTACATTGATTTATTGTATCATTTGCATCTTTTTTCACATTTTCCACATTTGAATTCATATTTCATTGAACACTTTTTGAAAAAAAAAAACAAAATCAAATATCACCAAATGTTAAATTTAAACACGAAAAAAATAATAATAAAGAACACAAACATAAATCACAAATCACCGACAAATCATAAAATCCAGAAGAGAGCTGTTCAAATAGTATCATACTCCCTCTTCTACATTTTACATATATCATGAACCGTGGTATGACATGATGGTTACACTCAATACACAAGTTAAAAAAAATTGGTTTTGTGTTTGTTCAACTAGAAATAAACAGAAGTTTCAATTATTGACTAAGTTAAATTAGTGATTCAAATTTTCTTTTTAAATATTCAAATATGTACCTGACTATTCTCCGGAATGTGAGAAATAATTCAGGAAAATGGTATAAATTCGGATGCAACCATGGTTTGGATGCAACCATTAGTTGCAACTAATCGATCAGTTTAGTTACAGTTTATTTCGAAGTGAAGAAATATGAAAATTTTGTTAACAGTCATTTTCTTTGCTATTTTTGACTTAACATTTGCGGTAAGAAAATTTTCGCATTTTATTCAAAATATTAATTTTTCTTTTCTCATCTCATTTCATCTCTTCGTGTCTCTTTTCTTCTCTTCCTTTATAAATAAATGTTAAAACTGTTTTTTTTTTAACAGGGACCAAAGTGTTCGAATGAGGATTTAAAACAATTTCTTTCGAACACAATTAGGGTACATATGCGAAATGGAGATACAAATTGGAAAATCAATTATGGCAATGGTAATGAGGTCACGCTCTAATATTTTTCTATTTCGCCATCTTGTTCTATCGTTTACTTTACATAATTATTGAATCCTAATCGACTAACGCTAGTAATTGTAAATTACTCTCTCTCTCTCTCTCTCTCTCTCTCTCTCTCCTCTCAGCATAAAAGCTAGTTTTTTCGCGTGTAATGTTTCACGGTGTTGTTTTTGTGGCTTTTCTCGATTATTCCAAGATTTGTTTGAGTGTATAGTGTGTATTTTGTTAAGTTGATATGTTTTGATTAGAAACAAACAAAAAAAGCTTTTCGTATCACGTGAATCGATATGATTACTATTAAACTACACCCAGAGGAATTTGACAGTCAATATTCCAACATTTGATTTCAAATGTAATATTTCCAACGAACGTTGTAATATTTACAACCATGGTTGGAATTCTATCATCACAGATTTGTTTGCACTAATACCGATCCGCTTGAGTGCGCAGTTGGAATGTTACACTTACAACCAAATGCGCAACTGCGTTGGTATTAGTGCAAATAAATCTGTGATGATAGAATTCCAACCATGGTTGTAAATATTACAACGTTCGTTGGAAATATGACATTTGAAATCAAATGTTGGAATATTGACTGTCAAATTCCTCTGGGTGTATAGTCAAATTTATTCCGGATTGCAATTCATTATCTGTTTTCCTAGCATCATATTTTGGTATATTTTTACACGTTTATACATTCGCTTTGTACTTTCAATTGCAAACTAATTGAAATGTCCAGAATATTGTTAATTTTATACCAGAAATGAATTCAAGCTCTCTTTTTTTTTTTATCTTTGGATGGAGTATAGAATCATTGATAGAATCGGTCCTAAGGAAATTTAAATTTCAGAACAAAGATGAAATTTATCAGTGTAACTGCCTGGCATCATATTCAATGGATATTTTAAGCTTTTTTTAAAAAAAAACCCAATTTTTTGATATTGAAAATCTTGTTTCAGCGTTTACTTTTTGGCATTATTTTCAGGTAAACCAAATGAAAGCGATAAAAGGAATCGGATTCAATTCATTATACAAGGGGGAATTTCATTCGGAATTTTTTATTCCTCTTTCAATCGAATATTTAATGAAAAAGAAAATGAAGAAAGATTTATTAACATAGCATTTCTGCATGATATTTACAGATTTTTATTCAAAATTTTTGCAATCGTTTTGTTTGCTATTGTTCATTTCACGTTTGCAATTTTCTGTGAATTCTATTTTGTGGCTGAGTTTTGGTCATTCTCTTTATGACTTTTACCATATTTTTTATGAACGTCATTTCCTTGATGCCCAAATAATTTTAATGTTGTTTGTTTGAGCCCAGTAAAACAATATTTACTTGAAATGTTTTCCATTGTAATTACCTATGACAAGATTTGGATTTTTTTTTCCTTTCTTTTCCTTTCTTTGTTCTTTTGTTTTTCCATTTTTATTATCGGAAAGAGTAATGCGAAATTATTTCATATTAACATTCTTCATAAAAAGCAATAAAAAGAAACATTTTCAGCATTTAAACAAGATATAATAATAGAAATTGTTTATCATTTAGTTGATGCATCAAATCGCTTTCAGAAGAATAAAGAGAGATAAATTCAATTGGTTGATTGCTTTTCTATGTTTGTCACATTTTCCACCTGAAAAATACATTTGCAAACATTTTGTTGAATTTGCAATTGATTTATCCAAAGAATATGATTCTTTTATGGCGTATTGAAGTTGCACCAATCAGTCTGCACACTGCATGACCCTTTATGCATACAAGGTTTACATTATTACTTTTAGTCACTGACCCGCAATAAACTCATTTCATATATGCACGAAGTTTTCAAATATAATGCATTTGAAAGCATCATTAGATGAAAAAGAACAACAGGTCCAAATTGACAATTCAAAATGTAATAAAAGCCGAACATTTTCTACTAAGTTAATCATTCATTTCGTGTTTTTTAAAGTAGCAAGTCGCTTGTCATTGACATTTAGCTCAACTCGAACAGTGTTAATCACAGTAAAATTTTAAACAGTTTTTTCTTTCGTTTCGTCAAATTCAACAAAATAATTTTGCAATGGTGAGTTTTCTTCCAAAAACCTAATTTTATAATTCTTTTTAACAAAAAACCTTGGATTTCCATCAATTTCAACCAACGAAAAAATAAATTCATTTTCTTTCGTATATTTTCAGAGTGCAATAATTAGATTGGAAGCAGGCGATGGTGAAATTATTGAAACCGATTTGGAAATTGCCAAATGCGCAGGCACCATCAAAGCAATGTTGGAAAATTGCTATATAGATGAAGGACCAGGTGAAATTGTGCACCTTGAATTCAAGAGTGTTGACTCAAATATTCTGCGCCTTGTTTTTAAATGGGTAGAATATCATAAAGACAATGCTGTGGTTGAAAAAAATGAAAAAAATAAAAAAAATAAAACAAATGAACGAAAAGAGGAAGTATTGAGTGAATGGGACACTGATTTCCTCAATGTCGATCGGGGTGAGTAAATTTTTGAATTTTATAAAGAAAATATTTAATTTAGATTATCTTTCCGTATTTACAGAGACTTTGCTTGAAATAATTTTCGTTGCTAATCACTTGAACATACAAAATTTGGTGCATTGTTCTAACATAGCGTTTTCAAAAATGATAAGTGACGAAATGACAGAAACCATTCGTAGAACACTCGAAAATGAATGATTTTACATCGGCCGAAGATAAACACAATCGCATTTAGAAGACATAACTTGGAGAGAAATGGAAAATAACATCACGATCGAACATAAACAAACAAAGAATTTCAATTTAACAATCAAGAACAGGAAAAGAAAAACAGTCGAATTCATTCACTTTAAACTTTTATTTGAAAATTGTTCTTAATTTTAACAAACATTTAAAAGAATAAAAAACAAATTAACATATAGAGAAATTTCTACTTTCGCTGAATTTATTGTTACTTTAACCGTAAATGGAGATACTACAAAAGCCTGTGGAAAATTCCTAACACAGAAGTGAAAATGCAATTTTGAGCATAATTCGTAAGTCATTTTCGATTTACTTTAAACGGTGAAATCCATATTGAGCCTAATTCATCTTACTTTGGTTTCACAAACGCATTTCCTCTACAAGTTTCCTTTCCAAGGAAAACATCATAGTATGGGACTACTTTAGTTAGAGAATAAGTTGTTTTGATCATGGAAAAACGTAGAACATGTTGATTTAATATAAGAAAAATTGAATTTATAGTTCGGAAAAGTTTATCTTACGGATGTAAGACATCTTGTTTTACCCTGTACGCTGTACGCCAAAATTTCTTAACACGAGCCGAAAAAAAAATCTGATGATGCAAAATTGTTAGGATAGTTCAAGAATAGAAACCATTAAATTTTTCAGCCATGGATGATAACAAAATAGGCATTTCACGGTCAACAAAAGTGTCCAAAATAGGCATTTCAAGGCATTTTCGCCAAAGGAAGTAAAAGTCGTAAAAGTCAAAATTAAAAATGCAAAAACATATAGTTGGCGCACATTGAGGAACATGTATATTGTTGTTGTTAATCTTTGAGGGCATTTTAATTAATTTTATTTTTAATGCCATTAACGCCATCACTGACTTGGCCAGATAAATGATCCAAATTGCCTTGGAAGTCCTTAAACTTTTCGATAACACCAAAGTAATTACCAGCTGCAACGATTCCTTCTATCAATCGTTGTTGAATTTTTAGGCTCATTTTCATATTTGGTAACAATGCGTTAGGCAATAAATTCAAAGAAAGAGTGTTCGAAATAGGTGGAAATTGTTTATATTTGATATGGTGTTAACATGAATCACCAAAAGAAAAAAAAACATTCATCGTCCATGCTTGAAATGTGTCCTTCTTCTCTTTGCCACACTGTTTCAATGCGATGCGTATTCAATAAATGAAACAATAGAACAATATAATCTGTTGCTCTCTTGCTTACTGTGTAACAATTTAGAATATTCAATTGTTCCCAAAAAGCATAAAGTTTATACAAAATGATTTACCTGGCTCTGAGATGGCGTAAGGTGTTCAAAACGAATCCTGCACTCATAGTATGGTTTATTTACTAAATTATCATTAATATTACGACGAATACACAACGTAATTTGCAATCGTAAAAAAATTTGCAGAATGCAAGTCCTAATGAACATCCATTTGTTTCTATTATTTTTATTATTTGGAACTATACAGCGTTCCTTCGCCAGAATTGGTTTATTAAAAATATTTACAAAAAAACTAAATGAATTTACATTTAGATTTTTAGCAAAATATTTAATTATTGGGTGTATGCAAAAGAAATGTCGATTTAGATAACAGATGGCGTAACTAGCGTTGTGTGCATCGGAGCACACCGCGGCCATTTTCTTTTTTTTGTCTGTCATTACGCTATAAATTTCAGTATATGTCATTTTGCTGAAGTGTAAACAACAAAGATTTTTTTAGCTTCAAAAATGTCGAAATTCGTGCCTGAAAAAGTGGTTTTGCGGGGAACTTTAATAACCTTCTTTCATTTGAAGAAAACCGCTGCTGAAAGTTATCGTTTGTTAGTAGAAGCTTACGGTGAACATGCTTCAACTCAAAAAACTTGTGAACGATGGTTTGCGAGATTCAAAAGTGGTGATTTTGACTTGGAAGACAAAGAACGGCCAGGTCTTCCAAAAAAATTGAAGATGCGGATTTGCAAGCATTATTGGATGAAAATCCTTGTCAAACGCAAAAAGAACTTGCAATGGAGTTGAAGGTTGATCAAGGAACTATTTCTAGACATTTGCATGCAATGGGAAAAATTCAAAAGCTGGGAAAATGGGTGCCACATCAATTGAACGAAAATCAACTCAGAGCAAGAATCGAAACATGCAAAAAACACCTTGCTGAGCACAAAAAACGTAAAGCAGCGTATGTTGATCCAGGCCAACCAGTACCTTCGCAGTCAAAACGAGAAATTCATTGCCAGAAGGTTATGCTGTGCATTTGGTGGGATCAGGAAGGTGTCGTGTATTATGAGCTGCTGAAACCTGGCCAAACGGTTGATGGTAAGTGCTACGGACAACAATTGATCAAAATGGAGCAAGCATTTAAGGTGAAACATCCACGAATAGTGACTAAACAAGACAAAGTTTTTTTTCACGATGATAATGCCAAGCCACATCGTGCAAAGATCGTTAAAAAAAAGAAAGAACACTTCGGTTGGGATCAGCTTGATCAACCCGCGTACTCTCCAGACCTTGCCCCTTCGGACTACTATTTGTTTCGATCGATGCAAATTGACCTGGCCGATGTACGCTTTAAAAACTTTGAAGAAATACAAAAATGGGTCGCTGACTGGATAGCTTCAAAAAATAAGGAATTCTTTCGACGCGGAATCCACAAACTTCCTGTAAGATGGCGTGAAGTCATAGCTAACGATGGGGAATACATTGGTTGAAGTGCTCATTCATTTAGTTATGAAATAACATTTTCTTTTCACCGAAAAAATCGACATTTTCTTTGCATACACCCAATACATTAATCGACTACTTTTAAAATAATCCATCAGTATAGTTTTTACAGTATCAATACAAACATTCAAATCAATTATCTTAGTATCACAATTCGGAAGAGTTTTATGAGAAAAAAGAATCATTAAATGTATAAAGCATAAAATTAATTGTTTCAAATTTTGAATAATATCCGATCTCACCGTATACTTCATTTGCGTAATGCATTTAAATTAAGTCGAACACTATCGTTGCACCATCTTAAAGTCGCGATGGTCATTATTCAGAAACTTTGAAATTATTTCACAATATTGTTATTATTATTATTATTCTGCACCATAAAGCGTTCCTTCGCCAAAGGTGGTTTATTAAAAATAAATAAATTAAAATTTACAATATAATAAATACAAATCAAATGATTCAGCATTTGAACGATCTCGGAACAAGTCACTGTGATTATTAACTGCAATACTGAATCATACAAAGATATAGAGATGTTATTGTGATCAATAACATCCCCAAAGCGATGGAATATCATCATTTTAGTCTTCTTAACATTTAATTCCAAGTGATTTCTTTCAAAATACTTTACCACATTGTTTAGATCTTCTTGAAAAATAAAACAATCATCAATAGAATTCATGTGGTGAGAAAGTCTTACATCATCTGCAAATGAGAGAATAGATGAATTTCCACAAAAGTAAGGAAGATCTACACACAAAAAACATTTGGGGTATGTTCATGATATTCATTGGTGACAATATATGTTTACCACAGTTGTATCTGATTCTACCACATGCAAGTTTTTATAAATATGTGCGCATGTCGAACAGACTCATTGTGAAAAAGTTTTGCTGTCAAACTAATACTATGTCACATTTATTACGTTGCATGTGGTAGAGTCAAATACAACTGTGGTAAACATGTATTGTCACCAATGAATATCATGAACATACCCCAAACGTTTTTTATGTGTACCACAAACAATATAAATAATGTTGCAGCAATAGGGTATCCCTGACCCGTGCCTGATGAGACGATAATTGGATTTGACAAAATGTCATTGATTTTAACAATTTGTTTTCTATTACTCATATATGACTCAATCCAACCTAAAAGTTGAGTATTCAGACCCATGATGTTCAATTTGTTTATCAGAAGATCAACATTCCAAGAATCAAAAGCCTTAGCAACATCAATATAGATTGCATCAGTTTGATTATGAGGCTTTAATTCACTCATTGTTTGAGAAGTGAATTCAACCAAATTAGTAATAGTCGATCTTCCTCTCACAAAACCATGTTGGCTGGAATCAATTAAAATCTTTAAATGAAAATTAAGGTGATTGGCAATTATTGAATCCAACAGTTTAGGAATCACATTTTGTAAGGCAACACCCCTATAATTTTCAATATCATTCCTTGAACCACTTTTATAAATTGGCTTTACATAGGAAGTCTTCCACAAATTTGGAACATGAGAAATTCTAAGTGATTTCTTCAATAACATTGTAATTGGTTTAATTAATGTGTTAACGCATTTTTTAACAAACAAATTTGATAAACCATCAGGACCAGAAATTAAATTATTCGGCAATTCCAAAACCTGCTTCAAAATAATATTCTCATCAATATTAATATGTGGAATATTTTGACACAAATTTTCAATTATTTTAAAGTTATCAACATTGTAGATTTCAATTGGTTGTGAATCATGTTTAGTATAAGCGGAACCAAAAAATTCAGCAAATAGATTAGCTTTATCAATACCATTGAATGAGTTCTGATTTTTATAATGCATTTCATTAGGTAATTCATTGACAGTTTTCCTAATCACATTTACATGCTTGAAAAATTCCATTGTGTGTCGTCATTTCGTCTGTTTTTCTGTATTTTATATGGAGAGAACAGCATGTGAGAAATGCCGTGTGTACACACAAAAAAAGAATGTGGTAAAACAGTAATTTATAGTACAAAATATACATTTCTGTTTATTTTACCACAAGCTATGGATGTCGAATTATATGGAATTGTATGTGGTAAAATCTCAAAGTTATGTGGTAAATCATATATCCACCACTAAATTTAACTGAAATACCAATTTATTTTTTTGTGTGTATGTATTTGTAATTAACACTTCTGTTTGTCCATGTGAATTGTGTGGCAAACAGAGTCGATAATCACCAACAGTGCCTTTCCAAACCCGTGTGCAGCGTGTGCGGCGCACACAGGCGCAAGAATTTTAGGGGCGCGAAAACGCCGAAGGTGTTTGAGCGCGCCTGTATGTTTTCATCATTTTTCACAAAAAAAAATGGGAAGCGCATTTTTTAAAAATTGAAAAAGTTATCAATGTATTATATCGATCACTTTTTATTCGTATTTACATTTTTTTTTTCACATAAATAATTATTCTTTTATTTACGACAATGTATTGTTTCATATTACTTCAAAAAATATTTGCTTCGATTAAAAAAAAAAAAAATGAAAAAAATGCATTACGTTAGAATTAAATCTTGTTACTATGCGAATGTAACTGAGCGAAATCTATAACTAACTCAGTGCAGTCGATTCGGATTCTGTTTAAGTTTTTTTGTTTACAAATCCACATCTAACGGTAAAATGTCGCGCACTAAACATGACACTGAGCGCGAGAAATGTAAACAAATATTGAGAATGAGTTTCGGTCGGCGAGGCTAATACGATCATTACATTTGACACTTGTAACTTGAACGTGTATCGTATAAAAAATAAAATTTATTGTTTATTTGAAAATGAAATCACTAAAGCCAAAATTGTCGGGAGCGGCATTTAAGAAAATTAGATTGGCAAAAGAAGAAGAAGAAGTGAAACAAGTTACACAAAACATCAATAAATTTTTTGTGCCGGGTATTTTGTTTTTGTTAAGTGTAGTGAATTTTTCGATTATTGGTTGTTTATTTTCGAATAGAATATAATTTTAAATGATTAAAATATAGCACCACATATTACTGCGCTCGATTCCACTGAAGATGACCATGATGTCGAAAATGAGCTGCCCATCGCACCAAATGAATCAGTTAATGAAACAGGTTATTTATTTAAAGTGTATTTTGTGTGTGAAAAAAAAAAATTAATCGTGTGAATGTATAAACATGTGATTCATTTGTAATACTCTTTTTTGATTTTGAACAACAGGTCCTTTGGTTGAATCATTTGATTACAGTGATTTTGCCAACATTCCATCAATGATTTCCTCAACATTGCGAGAGAAGATTTTACGTGAAGGACCAATTCAAATCGTTATTACATTTCCTGTGATCAATGGTCGTTCATTTTCCGAGAAATATTATACGAAACAAATGCCTAACGGTGAACATGTCAAACGCGACTGGCTCGTCTATTCAAAGTCTTTGGATGCAGTACATTGTTTTTGTTGCCGCATTTTTGGAAATCATATTGATTTTACTGGCTTTAATTCTGTAAAAGGCATTAATGATTGGCAACATTTGTCTCAATTTATTAAAAGGCACGAGTCTTTACCATTGCATTTCAAAAATTATTCTGATTGGAAAAATACTTTGAATATGATTTTGGGTGACACAACCATTGATTGTACACTTTTGAATCAATTTCAGCAAGAGAAAAGGCGCCTAAAATTGGTACTCCAGCGAATCGTTCCACTAATAATATGTTTTGCTAAACAAAATATCGCCTTCCTAGGCTCGTCATCAAATCTCCACGATCCAAGTGGAAAAAATGGCAATTTTCAGCAAATGATTCACGCAATTGCGAAATTCGATGATGTATTGAAAGATCATATTGAACACCACAGTAAAAATCATTACCTTTCAGCTAAAATTCAAAACGAATTAATCAATATTATCGGGTCAAAAGTTCGTGAGCAAATTTTAAAACGTGTGAAGGAAAGCAAGTATTTTTCAGTGATTGCTGATGGAACAACTGATGTGACTCATGTCGAGCAACTGACATTAGTTTTGCGATATTTGTGCCTGAATGAAGCGACTCGCAAGTATGAAATAATGGAAAGCTTCATAAAATTTATACCGATTTTTGATAAAACTGGAGATGGTCTGTCAAAAGTAATCACAGCTGAAATAAAATTAATCGGATTGGATGGAAATGATATGAGAGGACAAGGCTATGATAATGGAGCCCCTATGAAAGGAAAAAATATTGGCGTTCAAAAACGAATTTTGGATCAAAATCCACGTGCGTTCTACATACCATGTACAAATCATTCACTGAACCTTGTTGTAAACGATGCCGCTGCTGCCTCAGCTAAGACGGCAGGATTTTTTTTCGTCCGTTAATAAAATTTTTGTTTTCTTCTCTTGTTCATCGAATCGCTGGGATATTTTAAAAAAGAATTTGCCTTCGTCTGGTTTAATTGTAAAACCAATATGCAATACACGTTGGGCCAGCCGTGTTGAAGCCACAAAGCCATTGCGTCATAATTTGGATGGAGTTATTGCAGCATTGAAAGAAATACAAACATCCTCAATTTTCGACAAAAAAGTGCAACATGAAGCGGAATCAATCGAGAACCAAATCAATTACGATTTCATTTGTTTTGTCATTCTTTGGTTTGATGTTTTGAGCCAAATAAATGTAGCGTCGAATGCTCTACAATCTATCAGCTCCAATGTTCAATCAGCTGTGTTTTCACTGGATGCCATTCAAAACTTCTTGAAAAAGTATTCAACTTATGGTTGTGAAAAAATTTTGCGTGAAGCTGAGGAAATTTGCTCAAAAATTGGGATCGATGCAGAATTTAGTGGCGTTCACATGCGTAATGTAAGAACATGCGAAATACGTTCAAAAGCGCAATTTGAAGCGGATATTTTTTTATTCATAATAAAAGTAGCAAATGATTCACTAGTTGATCGTTTCGAGGCGCTTCGAAAATACGACGAACTTTTCTCATTTTTATACGATTTCAAGCAATATGAAGAAAATATACAAAATGGTAGTTTAATCACTTCATGTAAAAGGCTTGAGGTTGCTCTTTCACACAACGGCAAATCAGATTTGGACGGTGAAGAACTATTTGTCGAATTGTCAGTGATCTCAACTATTCTGAAAACAAAATCTATATCGCATGCGCTCGACATATTGAACACGATCATTCAAATGCAAATGGAGAATGTTGTGCCAAATTTTATAATTGCATTACGGATCTTATTGACAATGCCAGTATCGGTTGCACAAGGTGAACGTTCCTTTTCCAAACTAAAAATCATCAAAAATTACCTCCGCAATTCCATGACAGAAGAACGACTCAATGATTTGACCGTAATTTCAATTGAACATGAAATTGCTGAATCAATTAATTATAATGACGTTATCGAGGACTTTGCCAGTCGGAAAGCCAGAAAAAATAAATTTCAATGATATTTTATTAATTTATATGGTCGTTCAAATTCAATTAAAAAAAAATAAATTTTTGGAAAATGTAAATGAGTCTTTTTTATATTGATTGAAAAAATTTTTTTTTGAAAAAGGCGCAAAAAAATTTTTGCACACAGGCGCAAGAGGTGTTTGGAAAGGCACTGATCACCAATATATGCGTATTATATATCACTTTTGTAATGTTTGTCATTCTGCATGAAATACAGCTAGCACAACAGAAATTTGAGTGCGTATATATTGTTGATCAACAACTCTGCTTGGCATACAATTTATACGGCCAAGCAAATGCGTTCATTACCAATACATACGCATGACATTTCATTTATGCTGTTCTTCTCATATCAAATACAGACAAAATGACATACAATGAAATTATTGTGAGATAGCTTCAAAGCTTCAATGTTTTGAAATAATTATCCTCGCGACTTTGGGATGGCGCCACGATATTACTCGGAAACCGAAAGCTCCAGCGTACCACTAGATCGATAATATCTCTTCCTCACTGGCAATTGTAAACATTCTTGATTTCTGATTCTGAATTGTGGCATTCTGAAATTAATTTGCTGTTGATTTGATTTATTTTTCCTACGCTCACTAAATGTTACCATTTGTAATAATAGCAATCGATGTACTTATGTAGGTAAAACAAATCAATCTCTCAATGGTAAACGTCTTAAAGCAAACAAAAGAAATTGCTTTTGAATTGATTCAATTCCTACTACAATAGGTAATTTCGTAAGCTAATAGAATACCCCCGAAAAATATAATTCAACAGTAAAAAGTCCAATATTTTTTCGAAGTGTGTGGAGAAGGAAATAGCTCTATTTTTGAAGAAAAAAAATTGATAATATTCAAAGTGATTTGAAGTGTTATTCTACTAGGCCGTTCATTATGAAATTATTATTGTTTGGCATTGCCAAAAGGGTAGTAGACTAGGTAGTTGATAATTTGTACGTATTTGTTTTATTTTATTATGGTCATTATGGTGCAATAACTCAAACTCATAGTATGAAAATGGTGAATAACACTGCTCAGACTCGAACTAAATTTACCAACATTCGTTGCATTTGATGATTTTCAAATAATAAAAAACAATTTAAAAAAACCGGCTGTTTTCCTTCTGTTCTACAACGGTCTCGTTGACGATTTTTTTTTTGTCATTTTGAGTTCAATCGTTGGTCTAAAAAAAACAAGACATAAGCAATCCTTAACGATTTCACTGCACACATAGAAATAAGTGTCAGTGTTTATGTATTAGTGATTCTTATTTGTGAATCTGAAACAGAATTCTTTTCACCACTACAAAAATTCTTTTTCGTGAAAACGAATTTTGGTTATGTTGTGTAAAAAATTAGCACGTAATTTTATATCTGAACTGTCACCCATATATATTTGACACAACATAACCAAAATTCGTTTTCACGAAAAAGAATTTTTGTAGTGGTGAAAAGAATTCTGTTTCAGATTCACAAATAAGAATCACTAATACATAAACACTGACACTTATTTCTATGTGTGTGCCTATTGAGTTAATGTTTTTTTGAATACAATCAAACTTGAAATCGTCGCTCTATGAGAACAGCCCTTGAGTTCAGAACAGAAAAACAGACATTTTCATTCTGAATATTCATTTATAATGCATACATTTCAATGAGAAACCAAAAAATTTAATTATTTAATTTAGTATTGATTTATTTCAGAGTCACCTTCATCAATTTTTGAATATTTATAAAATGTTGGTTCTAGTTGTAAATTGTATGGCTACGTAAAACAGTGGTATGAAAAACTTAAATAACAAGAGTCAATAATCGTAAATTGATCGTGGCATGCGCTTATGATTCCGATCAATTGTTTGATGCCGAATCCGCAGGCTAACTTCTCTGTTTAACAAAGCGCATGTATAAACGTGTAAAAATATACCAAAATATGATGCTAGGAAAACAGATAATGAATTGCAATCCGGAATAATTTTGACTATATATGTACAAACCTAGGGGGATTCAACTCTCACGAATGCGTACATTTTTGCGAATTTTTTATAAATTTTGCGAATGCGCTTATGGACATTTGCATGGTATTAGCAAATGTTTACGAATTTATCAATGAAGCAAATGCATTCGTAAAAATTCGCTAATACCATGCAAATGTCCATAAGCGCATTCGCAAAATTTATAAAAAATTCCCAAGAATGTGCGGATTCGTGAGAGTTGAATCCCCCTAGGTTTGTATAGTCGGTGACAAAAATATGTTCCTGTTTCTATCTCTTTTATCCATACGCTTGTCTTACCATTGCAATGCTCAGTGTGAGATAAATTGTGCGCAATATTTTTGTATTGTGTATATTTGATGCCCTACTACATTCACATGCTTACAAAACATTGTGATCGCTACATTATGTTACGATAATTCTTCTTTGTGTTGGTTATATTCAATAAATGATGTTAGATATGCTTAATATGACCAGAAAAGAATCGATCAATCAATTCCTCTCTGTCGATCTTATTACTAAGCTATTGCAGAATATTGGCAATGTTATCATGCATACAGTTTTGCAATGGAAACTCTGTCACTATATAACGGTAACATTTATTGTTTATGCAAGTCCCAAAACTCTGATTTCATTCCATTTTAGTACTCTTTGATGCATATAATAATACATTTGCTCTGATTTTTTTACATTTTATTTATCATGGATTGTTTTACACGAAATGACCGACAAAAAACTCTAAGATGTCCAAAAAGGACGCATAATTTCATTACGATATGAGAGTAATAATAATTTTGAAACCATTGCACGAATGACCGGAACTTCAGAGTATGTATTCTGATCGATTCGTTTATAAAATAAGAGTAAGTTTCACTCTACTTGAAAATAGTTAAACAAGAGTATGTATTTTGTATGTTTGGCGTACTTATAAAAACGAGTATGTTTCTTCGATTTGTGAATTAATTTTTTTTTGTAACAAGCACTCATAACCGATAACTAAAAATATTTGTTGTCGTGAGTCCGTTAAAAACACGAACAAATACATCCAATGGCTTTCCATTGTTTTCAATTTTTTTTTTTAAATGCAAATAAATCTGTGATGATAGAATTCCAACCATGGTTGTAAATATTACAACGTTCGTTGGAAATATGACATTTCAAATCAAATGTTGGAATATTGACTGTCAAATTCCTCTGGGTGTATGCATATCGTCAAGCAAATCATTGCTAAACTCTTCTCCCAACCGAAATGAACGAGCAAATTATTAGCAAAATAATCGGCATTGGGTTTGTTTGTTCTTTTTTTTTATCTTGAATAAAACTTATTCACCTGTTGCAATGATGGCACCAAATCGTCTGTTGTATCTAAATTGGCACTCATTGATTCCATTGTACCTCTCTTTGAACGAAGGAAGAAACACAAAACATAATGACGAATTGAATTTGTTTGTTAAACTTTTGTAATTTAGATATTATAGAGAAAAATTAGATGAAATAATGGTTAGACATACCGCTAATGCATTCCCTGCTGTCATCCATGTTACCGAGAAAATCGGGCATATGCGGCATTGAATAGTTATTTGATGATAAACTGAGACCACTATCGCCGGACTCTTGACGTGTGTGATCAGTAACACCGGACAAAAATGGATCCATTTGTAGTCCGATCGTCTGTTGATTTTGACACGCTACAAAATCCGACGAGCAAAACGTAAAGAAAAGAAAAGGAAAAAACAACAACATTGTAGATAATAATTCAATTCAATTATGATTATGTGAAAGGAAATTGCGATATACAAGCGCCACTTACTTGATCGAAAGACACAATTTCCTGTTGACGTTGCTTGTATGAATCAACTTCGCGTTTCAATTGATGAATAGTGATGTTAAATGTGTTTGGATTCATTTCAACTCTAGATGCGCTGAGTGTGGTGGCTCGTTGAAATTGTTCGGCTAAAACAACAACAAAAAATGAGAGGGAAGAGAACAAAAGAAAAGAGAGAAAAAAAAAACAAAAATGATTTCATTCAACATCATGCATCAAAATATGAAACAAAACAATTTCATAAATAAAATGAAATTAAAATTAGATGAAGTAAGTACAGCATTCCCACGATTCAATTGTAAAAAAAACGCAAATTTTCAAAAAGTATATTTTTTTCAATCTTTACATTTAATATTGTTTGAAGAATTCAACGAAAAGCAAAAAACTAAACGACATTTTTTTACAATTAATTATAATAAATATAAGTTTTTACTCATGACGTAGAACGAGTATTGTGATTGGTAAAATAATAGACCAAGCGCGCCCACGATAGTGTGTAAAGTAAAGTCTTTCACAAGATTAAGATAAAGTAGCCGAAAAAAATCGAAAAATACTACAGAATCTTTAAAAATGACAATAAATCCATCACTCACCAAGACATAGTGTTAGAGCGTGTTTGGACATAACCTCCGGTCGCCTGGGATGTTCGATTAGCGTCATGACATTCGATGCTTTACTGTGCATTTTTCAAAAAGAACTATTTGAGCACAAACAAAGTCGATTATTTTCAAACAAACTTCCAAGAACACAATGTACTCACGAAGCCTTTTAGGGAATATGGATTCTCAATTATCCGAATGATACAGTGGAACTAGGGTTCTGCGGTTCGCACACTCTTAAGTATTTAAGTACATCTCAAAACCAAATTCAGCATTGTAATGTGAAGTATCTGTCACACAGATAAAAATACGCTTACCATGCGAATTTCAGCTAAATTTTAACCGAAATTCGGTATGGTAGTGTTGTATTTAGCCGGAATAAATCAGTATGGTAGATTGAAGTATCTGTATTCAGTATTAAAGTATGCTGTATTGTTTAAGAGTGCATCATTCCGGCATTATGTGAAGCCGAGAAATCGGAATCAATATTTCCCAGAAGACTTTGAGAGTAAGTACTGACCTCAATCAAATTTGAAACTTCATTTTCGGTGAGACTGATAACACAAAATAATAAACATGCATCCTGAAACTCATGTAGAATTTGGGTACGATGAAAATACCTCATACGAACAACCGAGTCGATATCTTCGCAGAACATCAATAAAATTGATACGGAATTGCTAACAAAACTCAAATAATTTGCCAGTTTCTCCTTTTCACTGTCACACGCATCAATGAAACGAAAGAAAATCCGTCAACATTATTTCATCGTCAATAGCAGACATCATTCAGAATGCAATTAATTCTGAATGTTCATAGGTGTAAATGATTCATCCAATCTATTACCTGCATTCCGTTGTTTTAAACGAGTCAATCGCTTTCTGGGACGTTGTCACCGCCATCAGCCGTTCCATGATTATAGACTAAAAGCCACTGAACTAAGGATGTGTTATTTCTACATTATGGATGATAATTGGTTTGAAAGTTATTTTATAAATTACTTTAACTATAGAAAATAAAATATTTTAAGTTTTTCACTTATTAAGGTGAAATCTGATTTATTGAAAACATAATAAAAACTATAGTATTTTTTAATTAAGCTTTACGTTTGATTTAGTTCGAATAACATAAAATAGTACGTAAATTTCTAACATTCCAAATATCTGCATGAAATGTTCAATACCGATCAAAATCTGATCGATTAAAATTGTTAAAAAAAACATTAATTTTTCTTTTTGCTTTATGTATGAAATGTAAAATATATTATTTTTTATGTCCAATAAACTTAAATTTTAAATATCTGCATCGAAACATTCATAATTATTGATATCTGAATTCTTATTTTTTCATACAAAATACTGTGAAATTTGAGGTTATGTTTTGTTTTCATAGTATTTTGTATGAAAGAATAAGAATTCAGATATTAGTAATTATGAATGTTTCGATGCAGATATTTAAAATGTAAGTTTATCGGACATAAAAAATAATATATTTTGAATTTCATACATAAAGCAAAAAGAAAAATTAATGTTTTTTTTTAACAGTTTTAATCGATCAGATTTTGATCGGTATTGAACATTTCATGCAGATATTTGGAATTTAAGAAATTTATGTACTTGTTTATGTTATTCGAACTAAATCAAACGTAAAGCTTAATTAAAAAATACTATAGTTTTTATTATGTTTTCAATAAATCAGATTTCACCTTAATAAGTGAGAAACTTAAAAAATTTTATTTTCTATGGTTAAAGTAATTTTTAAAATAACTTTCAAACCAATAATCATCCATAAAGTAGAAATAACACATCCTTAGTTCAGTGGCTCTTAGTCTATTAGCAATTGCACTGCACTATTTCAATTGTTTGATGGTTTCAAATGATTAATCACTTGGAGGTCGTGTATCGCATTACTTTATTCCATTAATTGTGTATATTTTGTTCATTCGCAAAAACACTATACAGTGAAATCATTTTTGTTGTCATTGGCTTATTATCTTGCCCGAAACGTCAAAACACACTCATACACAGTCGTGCAGTTAAAACGTTGACGTTTCGTTAACCATTCACACACGCACATATACGCACATATACGCACATATGCATGATTTTGTATACGTTGGAGTTGTTCAATTTTCAAAAGTTTCCAATAAAAATTAAACAGGAGAGAAAAATGAGGGAATAAATTAATTAACTAAAGAGAATGGACCTTTTTTGCTATATCGTTTGATTTTCATAGTTTTGAATTCTGCAGAGTAGCAGCGCGATTTTCACACACCAATACAAATGCTTCAAGATGTCTACAAACAATGTAGAGAGAGTTTGACAGATGGAATACGTGTGCGTTGCAATGATTGTAAGGAAAAATACTCGAGCCAGAATTTTTCGTTGTTCTCAAAAAAGTAAGTTCCACCTAGAGCTGTCCACTGAACCGAACTGTTCATGTTCGTTCGAGTTCGTTCGAATTTTAACCGAACATGAACACAACACCCAAAAAAATAATATACTAGGTCAGCGCCATCTATTGGTGAATATATACATTCACCACAAACTATTTTCCCCAATGATAAATCTTAATGTATATATAAAATGTAAATTATCAATTAAATTATAATTTAAAGTAATTTAAAATAATTTAATTCTAATACTTAATTAATTCGAGCATATTATTAAAAATTGATGTGTTTTTGTTTTGAAATTACTAAAAATTACATTAAATTAGATTCTTTTACGTGTTTGACAGTTTGTCATTGAAAGTTCGAAATTACGTAACATTCACGAAGTAATGTTTCATTATTATTCTATGCAATGCAATTTAATTCGAAGTAATTTTAAGTAATTCTAAGATTACAATTATCAAATTTGTAAATATTATTAAGAAATTTTTTTTTACGGATTTAAAATTACTCAAAATTACTTTGAATAAAATTGCATTGCATGTTACGTAAAGTGCGTACGTATGCCATGTAGTATGGAAATTGGAAATAATGAAATGTCATAACTGTGCAAATGAAAAGAATTATTTTGTTTTTTTATCGCTTTATGTTATCAAAAAATTAAAAATATTCATTTTGATTTCATTTTGATTTCTGCATTTATTTGATAATTATAATCTTAGAATTACTTAAAATTACTTCGAATTAAATTGCATTGCATAGAATAATAATGAAACATTACTTCGTGAATGTTACGTAATTTCGAACTGTCAATGACAAACTGTCAAACACGCAAAAGAATCTAATTTAATGTAATTTTTAGTAATTTCAAAACAAAAACACATCAATTTTTAATAATATGCTCGAATTAATTAAGTATTAGAATTAAATTATTTTAAATTACTTTAAATTATAATTTAATTGATCAATTTACATTTTATATATACATCTATAGATTTATCATCTGTGTGGTAAAAATGGAATAGTTTGTGGTGAATGTATATATTCACCAATAGATGGCGCTGGCCTAGTATATTATTTTTTTGGGTGAATATATTCAAATTTGAACAACATGAACCGAACTTGAACGAACATGAACACACAAAATGTTTCGGAACGATGTTCAATTAATTCAGCGGTTCATAAATGCGATCTGTTCCTGTTCGTTCAAATTCTACACACTTGACGCCATCTTGTTAGAATCAATCAATTTGAGTAAAGAGCAAGTCAATTCCACATAAAACAAAAATGTATGTAATGAAAGTCGTTTGGTTTCTTTTCTTTTATAATTACTTTCACTATAATTTCCGTTCTTATTCACTAAACATTAAAAATGATAATTTAACTTAATATATATAAAAAAATGATTAACAGATTAAATTTTATGCTATGCGCAAACAATGAAATCTAATTTTCTTGTGAACTGTATTTAATGAAATGAGACAATTGATCAATTGATTGATATGCGACCTGTTGCGACGACGACTGACGAAAGAAGAGATGGAATTTCACTTTGTGAATTTTTACATGCCGAATTTGACATGTCATTTGCACTTGTCAAATGTAATGTCGAATGAAGTATTTCCAATTCGCTGTATTCACTCAAGTTGTAAAACAATGACAACTTTATAGTTCGTTTACATTTCGAAGTTGTAACATACTGGGGGGGGGGGGGGGCGAGAGCTCTTTGATGATCTTTTGCCTATCAAGGACTTTTATTTTTTATTTTCTCTTTGTCATAGTCTCTTATGACTGTCTCTGCATCGATATGCAATTCGAGATAGTGGGCTGGATTTGATCGTTTTAGAGTTCGGTTTTATGAATGAAATTCCATTTTTTTTTTTTTTTTCCTTCGAGAATCAGTGTCGGTGATTCATGTTCTATCTAGCGTTTGTCATATTTTATGTTTCAATCAATTGAGCAATTGTTCTGTAAAAGAAATGTAAATTGATTGCATTAATTAACAGAATTTGATTTATGAATTAATTGTGTGAAGTTAATGTAATATAACATTGCAATTCTTTGGATTATTTTTAATTTTTCTTGGTTTCAATGAATTCGCTTAAATAAAAAAAAGAAAAAAAAAAACAACAAGATTGCATTTTGTCCCAGACATCTTGTAAGCATGTACCCTTTTATCTTCTGAAATGAAATAAATATTAAATGCAAACAAGTTTTCTTGTTTGTGATTAGTGAAGGAAATAACATTTTTGAGTGTAGTTTCGGTGACGGTACCTAATCGATTTCCCTCTTCTCCCAATTCAACCCAAATCCTCCAATGACCGATCCATTCGACATTCCACCAATTCGTTATCAATTGGTAATTTGCATAACTTTGAAATTGATCGTATGCATTGTTATGGTTTTGTAAAAAACCATAAATATTTTAATTTAAAACAAACACTTGCCACAAACGAATATAAAAAAAAAAACATAAACATTCACCTGTTAATGACAACATTATCAATTGACGTGAAGTTGTTCGCGCATGTTGAGCGTATTAAGTATTACCAAGCAAAAATCGATGATATTCGGGCAAACCAACCGAGAAAACGTCATGCTTAACGAGAATGGCGAATTCATGAAACTTCAGTCAAATAATTCACGAAAAGGATTGAATAGTTCTTCTTGACTGGACTACCGAACAAACAAGACGTGTTTAAAACCGAGAAAATACCATACACGCTTGATTCGTGTTTTTTTTTATATTTAAAAGAAATATAAGGGCCTTAATTGCCAAAACCAAAGTGAATTTTTGCGGACAATTACAACAAGTGGTACAACCCGAGATAAGCGCAAAATCATCACCAACAGCCGAGATAAGCAAATCATCACCAACAGCGGCATAACCAAGACAATTTCCAGAAATATTAGATTAAATCAAAAGAAGAAAATTGTAAGTAGATTTAAGCAATTACAAGTGATCACATTTAAGTAGGCTGATATTTTTTTTATATTAAAATAATTCGAATCAAAAGTCAAGAAGTTTTAAATTGTTAGTTTCCGAGAAACGACCCTACTTTATTAAAACAGAATTTAATAGCCGAGCACGGGAACACATAACAAATGGCGCCCAACGAAATTAAAATAATTAATTGAAAATTTATGTGAATTTTTACGGCATTTCGCCCAACATAAGTAAAAAGAAAAAGAAAAATATTTTTTTTTTATTAAAATCGTGGGGAATACCGTGAAATATTGTACAAAGCATACAGTAAATTAATTTTTTTGATAGAAACTTGTTATAATAATTAATTTTCCGAATCGCGAACGGGAAATTGAGAAAAACATTTAAAATAAATTGTTATAAGTGATAAAAAGAAAAAATATATTTTAAGAAACGTGTAAACGCTAGGCATCTGCGAGCAAATTCATGATTCAATTTTGAGGTGAACCACGAGGTAGACTTAGACCGCGTGTATCGGCAAATTACCGCATGGTAAACGAGACATAACCAAAATTTGATTCGATTGAACGGAAGCAACACGCGTTCCAATTAATAATTGCATAAAATTCGTCGTACGGAATAACGGGGAAGATTTTCGTTCCCATTTTTACATTAGATTTAAGATTTTTTGAATTGATTTTTCTGAAAACTCAAAGATATTAATTTTTTCGATTGAAACCACTGAACATTTACTTAAATAAAAAGTAAAAATTTCCATTTTCTGAATTTAAAACATATTTTGCTGGAACATTCGACAATTTTTTGAAATTCAAAGAAGTTTTGTTTAAATAAATTGATCATTGATTGGATAATTGATTGCAAAAAGGGGAATTCATTGAAAATATTTAAATTTTTTTTTACTTTTTGCGGAAATTCCAAGACAAACATTGAGGTTAGGACACCAACCGCATGTACTTTTTCATGCCAGATCTTTCCCAAATCAAAGTGTAACCTCACAAAGAACACATTTTAGTGGACATTTAAGAAATTCAATAGGAATTGATCAATACTAGGAATTTCAAGAATAGTTGAGGTCAAGATTAAATCGAATTAATTCAAGAAAAGTTACGTCTAGTAGGAAACAAGAGATTTAATTTAAATTTTTTTTTATTGTCGTTGGATAATCATTTCGAATTAAGATGAATAGATCAAATGAACCAATTGTAACGGTTAGTCAATTCCAAATTGAACCTGAGTATCTATCAGACGGAGAAGTAGCATATGAGTTAACAATTCGAAACATTCCACTATGTAGAGAAAGAAGAGAAGCAACGTCACGTTTGCGTTCATGCATGATTAGGGAACGTAAAGGAGAATTGAAAGAGCCATTAGGTAGTTTCGGTTCCCCGACAGACGAATTAGAAGTTAACTCAAGGAAAGCTGAGGATCTCAAGCGGTTATTACAAGAAATAAATCCGGATAGGGCTACCCAAGAAAGATTTATGAGTAAATTTTTGCACGTCAGTGGACGAGTAGAAAAAATACCAAGAGTAAAAGACAACTTAGATCTATCTCATTCAGTTCAGAAATTAGTAGATGAAATGGCAGAGTTATATCATGAGTTCATAAACAAAGTAAAGTCATTCAACAGACGTGGCAGACAATTGAATGTAGGAACGGGACAAACAGCCCCGAGTAATGACATGCAAACAGAAGCGGCTATGGCCGAGAAGACTACTAACATTAGTTTACCATCACGAATTGCACAAGTTCAATTAATTCCACAAGCTGAACCTGACATAACTCCAATTTCTCATTTCGATAATTCCAACCTGAATTTTCCTAATAGTAGACCAATACAGGGTGTCGCTACAAGTTCAATGGCACACAACTCAAGTACCGGTGATGCACACACAAGCCAAAGTGAACATCCACCAAATAATTTCGGTAGAAATACAATTTACCAAGACAGGAATAATACATACAATTCGCGACCGCAAACGAGTTCTGCGAACAACCTTAACGGTCAGACTAATACTAACCAACGAACGAACACAAGAATTCCATTCGGTATTTTAAACAGACCAACAACCAAGAGTGTAAATTTCGCACAAAATGAACATGTTGTATACACCAACAGAAACACATATGGGTTGCCACAAGATCAGCAACAACAACGCTATCAATTCCAGAGCGCTAATCAATTTTATGCGGATATGAATCGGGATAATTCCCAAACAGATACATCGAACAGCATGATTGCTGCAATCAACACAATGATGGAATCATTGAATACTATGTCATCTCGCATTCAAAACATCGAATTATCGCAGCGAACAATCATAAACCGAGCAGCAGCAACACCAAGAAACGAAACTGTTGTTGTTGATGATGATGCACGAAGCGTAGCATCAAATGATTCATATCACTCAAGTTCATCGTGTAGCACAAGACGATCATTCGTTCCGATTCATAAGTGGAACTGGTATTTCACGGGTAATCCCAAGTCAAAAATTCCTGAAGAACGAGACGTTCATGCTTTCTTGAAGAAGTTAGATGTTTACAAAGAGGCAGAGAAGATATCCTACACGGAAATTTTCCAACGATTTCACTACATAGTAAAAGAACATGCATTCAATTGGTACGTTCAGTACAAGAAAGACTTTAGAAATTGGACACAATTGAAAGAGGGTTTACTGAAACAATTTACAACGCCGTTAGCAAAGTTCATTACTGTTTCAAAGTTAGCAGAAATCAGACAAAAACGCACAGAGACATCATCTGAATTTATTTCAAGCATTATTAGGGAATTTGATTCACTCGAAGTTTACGATGAAGTAGAAAGAGTTAGTATTATTCAGAACGGTCTTTTGCCAGAACTCAGATCGAGAGCAATGAGTCAGAATTGGACATCAGTCCAAGAATTAAGCATATTTTTGCGGAAACTCGAGGCAGCAGACAAGTTGTATGACAAACCTAGACATGACCTTAGACAATCATTTCAGCGTAGAACGGCAATGCCAATACATTGTATAGAACAAGATCATTGCGAAGAGAGTTGTCAAGAGATAGAAGAATATACAATCGACGATACAAATGAGATAGAATACAACGAGTGTAACGTCACGAGGGTTAATCCAGCAGTTACCAAGAAACCAAACGTGTTCAAAACAGTCAATTCGCCAAACAATACAAAAACGTACGTTCATAACAGTACAAACGGAAATTCACAAGCCCAAGCGAACACAAATAACTACAATCAGAAAACAGTACCGACACAAGTTAAAGAAAATACAGGCACGACCAATCAAGTCAACGTAACCGAACAAGAACAAACGACGATGTTTCCCGAAATAGCAGTCAGTGCATCGACTAGATGTTTTAATTGTAAGACAGGAAATCATTGGTTTGTGGATTGTCCGATGCCAGTTACTAGAATGTTTTGTTTTCGTTGTGGTAAAGAAGGAGTTATAGCGCCGGCATGCGAATGTAGATTAAATCGCTCAAAAAACTTGTAAAGCGTCGCTTACGACAAGCAAGGAGTAGGCGACGAGCAATAAACAGGCTATTTTTAGCAAAGAGAAAGAACGCAATAGCGGGAGAAATGCCTAGAAAGTACAAGAGTATTTCAAACGCCAAACTCAATTTAAACGACGATGACAGACCATATTTGATGGTTGGTATTGAGGGAGATTTTGCTCGAGGTTTGTTGGATAGCGGTGCACAGGCATCAGTTATGAGTGAAGAATTATATAAGAAGTTGATTGAGAAAGGACACAAACTGTACAAGTGTAACGTAGGAATAACCACAGTAGACGGAACGTCACACAAAGCGTTAGGTTATATGAAAGTACCATATATTGTTAGAGGCATTAAGCGTAATATACCAACACTAGTGGTAGCACAGGCAGCAACCAAGTTAGTTTTAGGCATGGATTTCTGGAATGCATATAGAATAAAGCCATGTTTCATGAGTAATACGTATGGCATCAGGGTGATCAAGCATAATTCGAACGAATTACAGATCGGAAAACCACGCGACGCGCGAGTGCTAACGGATAACCCAGAGACACGGCGACGGCAAAGAAAAGCGTGACAGCTACACGTAGTGACAAGTATGAAGAAAATTAATTTCAAGCACAATCCATGATTTCTTTCGATTTAATCGGTTACATCCATATATCCAATCAAATATATCGTCAATCGGCGAGTAAAAATCAGCAATAGTCAAACATGCGGCATTTGCCCAGATATGTAATACGACAATACATAATAAAATTTCAAATAAACTTCAAAAGTTTCAGTAGATAACAAGAAAAGAGTTCAGAATATTTCAAGTAGAAATGTAGTAAAGTTTAGTAGAAATTGATCTCAATCAATAGGTAAGAAAGAAATCACTTACGAGAAATCAATCGATAAGTCAAGAATTTAATTAGTAAAATAAAGTCAGAGAAGAGACGACATTTTCTCTACCATTTAGATAATTTTTGGGACGTTTTAAGTCCAAGATTGAAATTCAGGAGAAAAAGACAATAATTTCTCCACAAATAGATGAGAATTGGGACGAAAGTCCAAGGTAAGTTATGAACTGCAACGACTGCAATGAGATACAAAACGCGTCAAGGCCATGATGTAGTTTGAAAGATATCGATTACGAGGTGAAATTATGTAATTGGGCTCTAACGACTGAGGCAATAGATACACATAAGTGGAACTCGTAAATAGCACTAGGGTTAATGAACTTTGAACCCGTCAAAAGACTAGAAAATTTTAATTGGTTGGAAACGAAAACTCCAATATAATGGACAAACCCGAAAAGTTTAGTCAATCATTTCAATTAATTTCTCTGGGAACGTTAAGTTCCAGGCACTTGGAATCACTAAGACATTGTGATTCATAAGATTAAAAATTGATTTAATTGGGAATGGAAATTCCAATTTCCATGATCACATTGCCAATGTGATCATTTAAGAATGCAATCATGTTCGGGGAGAAATCTCCAAGCAATCAATCAAGAATCGATTGATAAAAAATTACAAATTGACTTGAGAATAAAGAAAATTCTAAGCAAAATTAGCAATCGGCATTTAGCCAAGCGAAACAATTTCAGATTAATAACGTCGACTTCCAGTAACATTGTTAGAAAATACAATAGATATGCAATTTCTCATCAAACTACGGAATGCAAGTTCCTAGAAAATGTTCAGTGAACGTCGAATCAGTTGGTCTGAGAGAAGGATAGAGGACAGTAAACTTACGTTAAAATAAAAAGAAAGAAAGAAATGGAACGTAAAGATGAAATGCTAAAGAAAAATTTAAAAAAAAAAAAAAATGTCTATACACACGTATATACAAAAGACCAGAATTGGCAATTGAATTACTAGAGAAAAAAGGAGAAATTCCAATTAGACAAAGAACAATTACACAAAAGTGCATGACAAATTCGCACACCAAACAACACTAGTATATTCATAGAAAAGAGGCATTGACCCAATAATTAAAAAAAAAAAAAAAAAAATATATATGTGATACATATGCGTGTATGAATACGAAAGAGAAAATACACAGTAGAAAAGAGGCATAGTCCCAAAGAAACAAAAATATATATATAACTGTGTACGTTTAAAAAAAAAAAAAAAAAAAAATAATAAACATAAAATTGCACATTGAAAAGGGGATAAATCCCAAGAAAAAATTAAGGCAAAACACTGTGCAAGTACAAAAAGTTCACCAATTGAACACAAAAAAAAAATAATATATAAAACAATAACATGAAACAATCATATGCGTAGCGTGGTTGAAACTTGGTTTGAAAACAAGCAATTTAATTGATACGAAAAACATACAACGATGAATGCGAATCAATATTCCACACAATCGAATCGAATTGACAATTGGTAATTTTTTCATTACATGAAAAAATTCTCGTAACGGGGGGGAGTGTGTTATGGTTTTGTAAAAAACCATAAATATTTTAATTTAAAACAAACACTTGCCACAAACGAATATAAAAAAAAAAATAAACATTCACCTGTTAATGACAACATTATCAATTGACGTGAAGTTGTTCGCGCATGTTGAGCGTATTAAGTATTACCAAGCAAAAATCGATGATATTCGGGCAAACCAACCGAGAAAACGTCATGCTTAACGAGAATGGCGAATTCATGAAACTTCAGTCAAATAATTCACGAAAAGGATTGAATAGTTCTTCTTGACTGGACTACCGAACAAACAAGACGTGTTTAAAACCGAGAAAATACCATACACGCTTGATTCGTGTTTTTTTTTTTTATTTAAAAAAATATAAGGGCCTTAATTGCCAAAACCAAAGTGAATTTTTGCGGACAATTACAACAAGCGGTACAACCCGAGATAAGCGCAAAATCATCACCAACAGCCGAGATAAGCAAATCATCACCAACAGCGGCATAACCAAGACAATTTCCAGAAATATTAGATTAAATCAAAAGAAGAAAATTGTAAGTAGATTTAAGCAATTACAAGTGATCACATTTAAGTAGGCTTATATTTTTTTTATATTAAAATAATTCGAATCAAAAGTCAAGAAGTTTTAAATTGTTAGTTTCCGAGAAACGACCCTACTTTATTAAAACAGAATTTAATAGCCGAGCACGGGAACACATAACAGCATTTACCATGTGTGGTTATCAAAGTGGCTACTCGTGGAAGTTTATCATTTCCCATATGTAATTTTTCAATTCTCCCCATCAACCAAGTGTTTGGTGGCAAATTATCATCTTTCACAAGTACTAAGTCGTTAACTTCAAGTTTTTTCTGTTTCGAATTCCATTTGTTTCGATTTTGTAAATGTAGAAGCCAACTTTGAGACCATTTTTGCCAGAATTGCTGGTGAATTCTTTGCATCAATAAGTATCGTTTAGTTGGTGATTCATCATGGACAATAGATTCTGGTGGTGCCAGTAATGAGTCACCGATGATAAAATGACCTGGCGTAATGACTTCGATGTCATTGCTGTTTAATGGACACAGAGGTCTGGAATTGAGACAACTTTCAATGCGGATTAAAATAGTGTTCAATTCTTCATATGTAAAAATGTGGTCCCCAATTGCGCATTTGAGATGATGTTTCATCACCTTAATGTTGCCCTCCCATAGTCCACCGAAATTCGGAGAATATGGAGGGATAAAATGCCAAGTAATTTCTTTACGAGTGAAAAATGGCATGACAGATTCAATGGCACTTTTATATGACGTGAACTCTTTATTTATTTGTTTGCTGGCTCCAGTAAAATTGGGACCGTTATCACTAAATATATGTGAGCAACAGCCACGACGACCAATGAATCTTTGAAAAGCAGCGAGAAAATCATCTGTTGACAAACCAGTTGTGATGTCTAAGTGAATACATTTTGTTGTCATGCAAATAAAGAGAACAATGTATCCTTTGTATCGGGTGTTTCCCCTGAATTTACTCGATTTCAGCCAAAATGGACCAGTAAAATCGATTCCAACAGACGCAAAAGGTCTAGAATAATTGACTCTATGAAACGGCAAATTTCCCATTAATTGTGTAGCTGGTTTTGGGTGATTACGGAAGCATTTTACACATTTTTTAAGATGGTTTTTTACAACACGAGAAGCGTGAACAATCCAAAATTTTTTCAAAATTTGAGAAAGTGTGAGCGAGAATGCACCATGTTCTGTTATGTTATGAGCATCGTTGACGATTGATTTTGTCATTTCATGATTGTTTGGAATTATAATTGAATGTTTCTGGTTGAAAGAAAATAATTGAGAGTTTTTTAATCGACCAGTTATTCTCATTAAATTATTTTCATCCAAAAATGGAACCACTCCCGATAAAACACTTTTATGTGGTATGCTTTCATGATTTTTTAACGCTTTTAATTCGTCTGGAAAACATTGTTCTTGCAACAAACGTAAAATATGAATTTCAGCTGTTTTTATTTCTGACACCGTGAGATTTTTATTGCGGATTTCTTTTTTCGAAATTACAATATTTCTCCATCTCAATAACCAGGCTGTAATGCGACATGTTTTTTGAAATGACGAAAACCGCTTCAAAAAGTTGTTTTCAATAATTTGAATTGAAGTTTTAGAATGGTTAACTTTAATGTCGAGGTCTTTCATTGAAAATGTTAATTGTTCAGGCCAATTTTCTTCTTCAAATTGTAAAAATTTTGGTCCTTGCCAATATGATTCTGTCCTGCAAAGTTGATTAAGAGTTGCGCCCCGCGACGAAATGTCGGCTGAATTATTTTCAGATGAAACATGAAACCAATTAATTGACTCGGACTTTGAGTGAATGAATTCAATACGGTTTCTTACCATTATTGGTTTACTTGGTTTATTACGAATCCAGCATATAACGATAGAAGAGTCAGACCAAAAATATTGTCTACTTATTTTAATTGAAATTGCATTCTTTGGCCACCACATTAGTTTGGTGCCCAACACTGCTGCACTTAATTCGATTTGTGGAATTGTCAACAAACTATTTATCGGAACGATTTTTGATTTCGTTGAAATGAGATTTGTGTAAATTTGATTATCAACTGTTTTAATTCGTAGGTAAATCGATGCAGCGTAAGCCTGCATAGACCCATCACAAAAAACGTAAAGTTCAGCTAAAGTAAATTTCGATGGTTCAAATTGAAACCATCTTGGAATATTTATTCTTGAGATTTCTGGTAACATTTCATAAAATTTTTTCCATTCATTTTGTAATTCACTTGGAATTGGTTCGTCCCAATCAATTTTTAATTTGTAAATTTGTTTCATGAAAATTTTTGCTGTGAGAATGATTGGATTAATGAGACCCAAAGGGTCGTATATTCTTGTAATGTATGATAAAATGTTTCGTTTTGTCCAATTTGGACTTGACAAATCATTTGAAACTTTATATTAAAACGAATCGGTCTTAGGCTTCCATGCTATACCTAAAGTTTTAATTGAATTATCATCGGAAAAGAGTTGAACTAAATCATGAGCGTAGTGTTCTTGCGGAATGGCTTGTAACAATTCAGGATTATTTGCTAACCACTTTCTCAACTCGAAACCTTCCGATTTTAGAGCGAATCTGACTTGATCTATTAATTCAAGAGTATTTTCAATGGTATCACTACCCGAACACACATCATCAACGTACGTTTGTTTTTTGATTACATCGTGAGCTAAGGGATAGTTAACTTGCTCATCTTCAGCAATTTGATGCAAGGTTCTAATAGCAACAAACGGTGCTGAAGCAGTTCCAAATGTAACTGTATTTAAATAATAATCTTGAATTTCACCCGATTCATTATACCAGAGAATTCTTTGATATTGTGCGTCCTTTTTGATGACATCAATGCATCGATACATTTTCTCGATATCCGCTAAAAAGACGAATTTATGTAATCGCCAGTTCAATAATACAGCATTCAAATCATTAAGAATGCGTGGACCAATGCACAATATATCATTGAGAGAATTATCGTTAGAAGTTTGCATGGAAGCATCGAAAACTACCCTACATTTTGTTGTGAGTCGAGACATTTTAACTACGGCGTGATGTGGTAGGTAACATGTAAATTGTGATGGTTTATTAGTTAAGGAATCAAATGAAACACATTCATGTTCAGTTGTATCGCATGGTATCATTTGATTCAAAGAAACGTATTCGTTCATGACCTGATGATATAATGACTTTAACTCTGAACATTTATCTAGTTTTCTTTCCAATGCAAAAAAACGTTTTAACGCTAAGTGACGAGATTTGCCAATTGTGAGTGAAGAGTCAAAGAGTGTTTTGATTGGTAAATGAACTAAGTATTTTCCATTTTTTTGTCGATGATGCGTTTCTTGATAATGTTTTTCACACCATGTATTTTCTGAATTATCTTCAACTTGTTCCGGAATGCCTTCTATTTCAAAAAATTGATTTGTCATATTGTTTATTTCAATCGAAGTTCTATGACAATTAATTTGAAATTCAGAATCTTCCAATGCTTGACAGTCAGAATCGAAAACAGAGCCAGAAATTATCCAACCAAAAACTGTGTCTTGTGCTAGTAGATTGTGAGATTCGTTTTTAATTTGACCCGTTTTTATCATGTGAGCGTAATCGTCCGCCCCAAATAATAGGTCGATATTGCGAGATTTTGTGAAATGAGGATCTGCTAACCTCAAATGTTCTATTTCCGGCCAATGAAAATTGCTAATGGACATGTTTGGTATTTTGTCAGTGACAGATTTAGAAATAGTTGCGAGAATAGAAATTTCAAATGAGTTATCGAATTGTGATGTGAGTGTGAGTGATGTTATTAATTTTCCAGTGGATTGTAAACCATCCGGACATTTGATAGTTGAGTTAGATCGAATTTGTTTTAACCTCAACGTATCGGCGGCATTTTTTGTGATCATGGCTCCTGTTGAACCTTGATCAACTAATGCCCGAATTGGAATGAAAGTATTGTCAAATAATTTAACATGTACAATAGCTGTTGGTATAAATACCTCGATAGGTTTTGGAATGTTAAATTTTCCATAAGGGTCGACAATAACTTTAGAATTATTGATTTGAAGGTGATTGCTTTGAACCACTTGATTTGTGTTAGAAGGTGGTTGATTTGTTGGGTCTAACTGCTTGTTTGATGATGTGGGAAAATGAAGTAAGGTGTGATGACGAGATCCACATATCTGACAATTGAACCGACTAGTACATGAATTGACTTTGTGATTGGGTGAAAGACAATTCAAACAAAGCTTTAATTTATCAATCGATTGTTTACGATGAGTAACATCTTGATTCAATAAAGCGCTACATTTATAGATTATATGTGTTTTATCTTTACAATAAAGACACTTCAATTCAGTTTGATAGTTCTGAAATTTATTCGAAGGTTTTTAATGTTTTGACTGCACTTGAACATGGTTTGTTTTAATTGTTTTCGAATGAACTCTATTTGAATTCGAATGAGATTGTGGTTGACAAGAGTGCGTGTTGTTATTAGACTGAGCCATGAGCTTCCAAGATTCTAAAGTTCGAAAACGTTTTTCTAAAAATTCATTGAATTGAGAAAGTGATGGAATTTCAGTGGAAATTCCCAAAGAATTTTCCCATTGCTGATGAGTGGTGTGTGGTAATTTAGAAACTAATAAATGCACAATGATTTTGAATGCACTTTCAGAATTCGTATCTACATTTTTTAAACCATTAATGCAAGAACTTAGTAACTGTTTTATTGTTTTTAATTTACTTAACGATTCCTTTTCTATTTTCGGAAATGAAATAATGGCATTTAAGTGAGAACTAAATAAAACACGTTTATTATCATACCGCTGTATTAAGGTTTGCCAAGCGACGGTATAATTGTTATCGGTTAAGGGTAAAGTCATGATGTCGGCGTCAAATTCGTTGGGAAGAGCACTTTTTAATCGCCGAAATTTTTCTATATTCATCATGTATGAATTAGAATGCACTAAACGTAAGAATTGATCGTGAAACGCGGGCCAGTCTATATAATTTCCACTAAATTTTGGTAGATCTAGCTGTGGTAAACGTAGTGAATAATCATCTAACCTTAATTGCCTTGGCTGAACTTCTGAATTATGGATTGATGTGTCAATGTCTTTTGTTTTGTTTTCAAAACTCCTTGCTTTTTCTGTTACCACACACAAGAAATCAACTACCGCTTCATCAAATGTGCTATATGTTTCATTTTTAAAGTAATCATGCTTTCGATCGAGACTTGAGCGTACCAACAAATTATGATTCTCATCAAATTGCCGTTGAAATTCTTTAATTGATTTTAATCTAGCTTCACAATGTGTGGCTGTTGTTCTAGAACCAAGTTTTCTGAAATTAGTGCACATTTTATTGAAACGGTCCAATAAATCATCTTGTAATAATAGCGTACTAGCCACGTTGTCGAGAGAATCTTGAAAACTATCGAGTGTGTCATTGTTATCACTTTTACCCTGTGTAGCCATTTTATTTAAATATGTAAATTAAAATTGCTAATGAAATCTCACACGTAAATGTGAAATTGTTGTAACTCTGTACAAATATGAAACTCACAGAAAAAGTAGTAAATTGAATTAAATTTTAAAAATAAAATTTTATTAAGAAAAAACTTATCAAACAATGCAAATCAACAATTTTATTCAAATTTATCCATTAAATGATGCTGTAATCAGAAAGGTACTGTTTTTTTCGGCACTAAGAGTAATGAATGAATGTATGTAAATGTATGTAAATGTGTATGTGATTATGTGTAAAAATGGATGAGTAAATGTGACAAATATTTACTTGTGGATGGGTATGTGTGCGTGTGCGTGTGCGTGTGCGTATGAGTATGTGTGTGTGTACAGGTGTAACTTGGGATGACTAGTGTATGGGATGAAAACGGGAGTGGAAACTGTTAATTTTGAAAAACTGCTGTTATATTGATTTGGAAATAAATTTCTGGTGAAAGGTTTAAAAAATGGAACAATTGATGTTGAAAGGTTTTGGAAATTGATGTTGAAAGGTTTTGGCAATTGATGTTGAAAGGTTTTGGCAATTGATGTTGAAAGGTTTTGTATGACTGACGTCATCAATTGTCAGGCCATCAGCCGGCTGGCACTCCAAGGGCTGGCGAAATTGAACTGTGCAAGGAAATCGGCTTGTATGTCAATGTGAATGAAAGAGAAAGAATGACGAAACGCGAATACGTGCCTTCAGTTTTCGCTCGGTTGGTTATGCCAGACGACATGCAATGGTTGACAATCAATAAATGTCTTGTCTATCCACTTACAATAACTCAATCTCTGAAAGTCTTGAATTCATCGATCTAGTCTCAAGGCTCGATGCTGCTTTTAATCTACTAGGAGGCTTAAGAGATGTTTGTTCTTCAAAGAGTCACAAACGAATGATGCTCTGTTACAGCGGGCGGTCTTTTATAGCCGCTTTTTCGGTAAGAGTGCGTGCGATAGAATGAGCACGGCGAGATATGCACTCTTCTGTTTTAGTTTGTATACGAGAGTCTGACTCAACTGAATGTATGCATGAGTGTGAGTGGTCTTTGTTTGCTGTTGTATGTTAGTGAGTATGATTGAGATTGAGTGCGTTTTCTGTGTGAATGTTGTTGTGTGTGCGTGTAAATGAGTTTGGTTGAAAGTGAGTGAGTTCTTTTGTACGCATGAGTGTGAATGAGACTGAGCGAATGGATTACAGTATGGTTGTGATTCTCTATTTGTGTGTTAGTGCTAGAGTGAATGGTTATCGTATGCTTGTTTGTGTATGAGTGAGAGCATGATTGAAATGGAAGAATCGTTTGTATGTTTGTGTATGCTTGACAGAATGATTGCGATTGAGTGAACTGCTATTGTATGTGAGTGAGAGTATGAGTGAAACCGAATAATCGTTGTGCCTGTGTACGCTTGAAATTATGAATGCAGTTGAGTGAATATATGTTTGAGAATGAATGAGCGTTTTGGCTGTGTGTATGTTTGTATTAGTGAGCGTCACATTTTGTTGGTGTTCCATTTTTGTCTTTGCATTTTTTTGTATATTTTTTTATAATGTTTTTTTTACTGTTTCCATATTGTTTTCATATATTTTCATGTTGTTTTGTTGTTTGTGTTAGTTTGTGTTAGTTTCAAAAAATGTTGTTGTTTTTACTTGCCGTTTTTTTTGTTTTTTTTTTTTTTCCGTCCTTGTCTCGGTTTTTGTCTTTGTTGCTGTTCGTCATTTGTCGTTGTGAATTGTGTCGTTCTGTCATTGTCTGTGCCGTTCGTGTTTTTGTGTCAACATTTGTTTTTGTTTGGCGTGAGTTTTTGTTTTTGTATTTTAGGTCAAAACAGGTACTGTAAAGAAAACTAAAAAAAACTTCTTCAGTCGATGAATAATCGCCAATTGATTGTTGTTTGATCGAAGATGAAGTGAATTTATTGACGAATAAACCCTTTGAAATAAATTGTAAGTTGAAATTGAATTGAATTGCGTTGCTATTATTTGATTTGCTCTTTGTTCCAATTAAAATTGAAACTCAGTTGAATTGAAAATGAAATTCGATGACGAAATTGAAATTGATAATCGACCTTCGTAATGTGTTTGAAGTTTTTTTTTTTTTTTTTTTTAAAAAAATTGCTAAAATGATTTGAATTGTTGGTTTGATTGATGAAATGTTCAAATAATCAAATCTATAGATGACACGATGTCGAATGTCGATGTGAGGTTATGTCGAATAAAAAAACCTTTTTTCCTTTTGTAAACTCGTGTTTCAAGTTGAAATGAAAGAGAGAAAAAAAAAAAGAAAAAAATACCGTTTGTACCGAAACCACTCACCCAAATGTTGCAAAATGATGAAATGCCCAATTCACCAGTCGTCGTCTAATTGCTCAAATTTATTTTAATTAAAAAAAAATTTAATTGTTTTGAGAACAGAATTCACAGACGCGGTAAAAAAAAATAAAAAAAGATTTTAAACCTAACTTCGCTTTGCTACCATTTTTATGTTAGAATCAATCAATGTGAGTAAAGAGCAAGTCAATTCCACATAAAACAAAAATGTATGTAATGAAAGTCGTTTGGTTTCTTTTCTTTTATAATTACTTTCACTATAATTTCCGTTCTTATTCACTAAACATTAAAAATGATAATTTAACTTAATATATATAAAATAAATGATTAACAGATTAAATTTTATGCTATGCGCAAACAATGAAATCTAATTTTCTTGTGAACTGTATTTAATGAAATGAGACAATTGATCAATTGATTGATATGCGACTTGTTGCGACAACGACTGACGAAAGAAGAGATGGAATTTCACTTTGTGAATTTTTACATGCCGAATTTGACATGTCATTTGCACTTGTCAAATGTAATGTCGAATGAAGTATTTCCAATTCGCTGTATTCACTCAAGTTGTAAAACAATGACAACTTTATAGTTCGTTTACATTTCGAAGTTGTAACAATCTATACGATTTATCAACGTATGAATTTCTTGCATAAAAGCGATTTATCAATGTACATTGTCTATACCAATGGAAACGGCAAAAAGATACGTTTTGTCGTTTCCATTCCGTAATGGTGTATATTCAATGTTTAAATGATAGGAATCACTTCCAATGTAAAGTCGTACGATTTATACCGTACTCCATTAGTCGATAGTTGATGTACTTGCTCACGGCATAGAAGTCCACTTTCTCAATTTTGTTTGATATTAATTTAAATTCACACCATACTCGACTAGAGATGGCGTAAGAGACAATGAATTTCTTTGTTGAAGCGACTTCAACACTGCTTCATTTTCTGAGAAAAACAACTGAAAAATAGTTCGGTTGTATTTGAAAAATAGAAATTTTCGATATAAACAAAACATATTCGAAATATTGTTGCTTACTTAATTGTTGTATTGAACAGTTCAATTTGGTTCAGTTAATTGAACAATATTCGAACGAACATGAACCGAACTTGAACATTATGAACAAACTGAACTTGAACTCGAACGAACATGACACCCTTTTTTCTCTTTCGAACAAATCGAACCGAACATAAAAGTGAAACCATTCTCGAACATGAACGGTTCATGTTCGCTTCATGAGCAGCTCTAGTTCCACCTTATATTCGATTAAATCTCGAACGAACACGAACAATATTTTCTTTATCTCGAACAACTCGAAACGAACACGAACGAACACGAACACCAAAATTGGAACTTGAAGTGTTCGAATTTTGTTCGTAGTCCATTGCCACAAAATGAAGGCAAAAAACGCTTTACAACACAAAAAATCCAACGTTTGGTCACATCACCAAATATTTTAACTTCACCAGCCAATAATACAATACTGGTTGTACCACCACCAAAGTCAGCATCTTGAGATTTAGCAATTATAAAGTTTATAATATGAACAGTGTTTTAGAAGCTGGGTGAACAATATCAACTGCTGCAAATAATCCCAGAAATTGCAGCAATTTATTCTTAATGAGAAAGCGTTAATGCGAAGTCGCTTTAGCAAAGAAATTCATGTTTCTTACGCCATCTCTACGAGTATGGTGTGAATTTAAATGAATATCAAACCAAATTCTGAAAGTTCATACAGTGGATTTCCATGCCGTGGGCAAATACATTAATGTACGATGGCATAAGTCATAAGACGTTACATTGCAAACGATCTCTACCACATATACACAGAATTGCACATACACCATTACGGAATGCAAACGACAAATCGTTTCTTTTTGTCGTTTCCGTTGGTATAGTCAGTATACATTGATAAATCGTATAGGTGGTGTCAGTGTCTTGAAATCAAAGCTCTCCTCTTGTAAAAACATACAACAAATGCCACATTGGTTAATGAGCATAATACTTTTATGTTGTTCATACAAAATGCAAGTCCGAGCAGGCTTTGTTACATGTGTTGAATGAATAGAAGTACAAAAATTGACAGCTGTTCAAACGTGGTAACACCTTTGACAATATGCTTATAAGTTTATGCGTGAGGCGGCACTGCGGTGCGTCTCCACATGGTATTGTAAATTGTTGTAAGGAAATAAAGTTCAGTTCTTCACTGACAAGCAAACAAGAATGAACCTTTCACTCTGAACATTTGGTCCAATCAAATGTGTTTTTTTTTTTTCTTTTGTGCAATTTGAGTTGAGCGAGCCATTGGGCATGTAATTTTAAGCGAAACAATTCTTGAGCGATAGACACGAGTGAATCAAATAAGATTTGATATTTTTTGTGCGAATTGATTAGATTTGGTGCGATTTGATTTAGAAAAGTTTAGAGCGAGTTTTTGCGAAAAAATTTATTTTAATAAATTAGCGGCCGAATTGGATTTACTTTTTTTTCTTTTTGAGCGAATAGCCATCAAAAGGAAAAGTGATTTTTTTCTTGTTGTCGGCGACTGAAAAACAATATCAACGTGTGCGATTGAACGAGAATTGGATTGATTTACCCCAGTTTGAATGCATCGTATCCATTTGAGCGAAAATTTTTGCTTGAACATTGAAATATTTTTAAATTGTGATTTTTGTGAGCGAATTTTGTGCGAATTTATTTTTTTCGATTTTTTTTTTTCTCTGTCAGTATTTGACCGCATGGTGTTAGCAACAACAACTATATTATTCGCACCAGCCGACGAATAGCGGTATTAAAGCATTGGGCGATTGAAATTTCAGAACGATTGAAGGAAAACCATTGGAACATTGATATTTTTTTTCTGTTTTGAGCGAATCATCATTAAAAGAAAAAACACATGATTTTTTGGTTTGGATTTTCATGAAACTCGAGGTTAGAGCGAACATAACCTAACATTTTGAACGCATGTAAAACGTTTTGTGCCGAATCACATGAGCCAACCAAGAACGGTTTTTTTTTCTCGTCTTGCTACAACAATTCAACTGAGCGAATTTCATCGATTTTTTTTTGGAATCTCAAATTTTGTGCGATTTATCTCAATTTTGCGATTCATCAACGGAATTTACCGTTTTTGCTAAAAAACGACATTTTCTGGGCGATTTATCTCAATTTCGTGCGATTTATCAACGGAATTCACCGTTTCTTCTGAAAAACGACATTTTCTGGGCGATTTATCTCAAAGTTTGTGCGATTTATCAGCGAAATTATACCGTTCTTTGCAATCAAGCCGGAGCATGAAAATGTGGCCGATACCACAACTCATTGCTGTGCGAATTTTAAGCAGTCATAATCAAGACATCAAACCGAGCAGTCGCAAATCAAATTACGCTGAGCGAATTTAAATTAATTAATTTTTTTTTTCTTTCCATTTTTACATTTCAACACTTTGAAATTTTTTTTGATTGAAATTTTACTTTGAAAAGGCATTGAAGCCAAAGAATTTGAGCGAATTTAATCCAATAGAATTTTGTTTGAGCGAATTTAATTACAATTTTTGCATTTTGAGCGATTTAATTGAATTTTTTTTGGTTTCACATTTGAATGAAGGCACTGAAGCCCAAACCGATTAGACTATAAGTTGAATTAAATAATTAAAATTAAGTAAAAGGAAAAAAGATCCAGTATTTTATTCAAAGAAAGAGCGAATTTTTGGAATTTTTTCAGCTTTTGAGATTTTATTGAATTGAGCGAAGTGAAACCGTAAGTAACGAAAGAGTCTGCACAAAGACAAAGGCGAGACAAAGGTCACCTTGAATCAACTTTGAAAGTATTTAAATTGATTTTGAAACAACAGTGTATTTACTTGAGCGATTGAATCAAAGAAACAATTGGGCAGAATTTCTCGATTGAGCGAACATTTCTTATTTTTCAAAAGAATCGAGAAAAAGGAGCGATTTTATGGAATTCTTTCAGTTTTTCAACCCGAGCGAAACAAAACTATAAAGCAACCCAGATACAAGAACAAATAAGAGGTCATCTTTAACTGACTGTTATTTTATTTGGGCGAGTTTCATGCAATTTGAAACGATAAAACGAGCAGAACTTGAGCGATAAGATAAAGTGAAACATTTTCTTGAACATTGCATGAATATTATTTTTTGAGCGAAAAACTAAGAATTTTTTGGACTTTCAAATTGCGATAGAAATTTTCTGAGGAAAACATGGGCGATTTAAATCGAAGAGAAACACAAAGGGCTGCTATAGCGCGAGCCAAAGCATTTGCCGATGGACCAGAATTGGCTAACATAGATTTAATACAGTTAAAAGAGCGAGTGAGATTGTTAAAGCAAGCATATGATAGATATCTGGAAGAACACATACAGATATGTGAACAAATTAATGGTCACGAAGAAATGGAGGTACAAAATGAAGCATTGGCTGCAACCGAATCGACATATCTACATGCATTTGGAAGAATGTCCAATAGAATTGAAGCAGTAGAAATTGAACAAGAAGAGCAAATGTTTGCAAATGCTAACGAAAGAGCGAGAGAAAATAACGATAATAACGAGAATAATGAGAACAACCAGAGAACAACGATGAAAGGGTGCAACCACGTGTTCGGCGAAATGCAACAACTGATGTGCGATTAGAGCGATTAACGGTAAAGATTTTCAAAGGAAAGTACTCCGAATGGTGCGAATGGCGAGCAATGTATGATAGTTTGATACATAATGCAAACAATTTGGATGAAACACAAAAGTTCCATTATTTAATGAAATCACTTGAAGGTGATGCAGCGCGAGTACTTAGTGGCTGGTCAGTAGTCGGAAATAATTATCAGACGGCATACGAAACATTAGATGAAGTTTTTGATAATAAATATCGAATTATCATGGCATATTTGGATGATTGGTATCAAACACCAGTCTTTAAGCAAGAATCATACGAGAATTTACGGTTGATCATCGACAACACGAAAAGAGCGATTAGACAATTGAAAGTCATTGGGTCACCAGTAGACCATTGGGAACACATGTTGATTTACGGCATAATTGTGCGAATGCCACAAAGAACAGTGAGCGTTTGGGAAACAACTCAAGATTTGAAAGAAATGCCATCATTAAAAGAAGTTTTAGATTTTTTGGAAAAAAGAGCGCGTGGACAGTTGAATTTGTCACATACAACATTCAACGCACCGAAACAAGAGAAACCATTTAAGGAGAATAACGGTTACACAACGGGAAAAACAGGAAGCAATTCAAACTCAAGTGAAAGAGACTTAAAGTGCTATCACTGTAATGGATCACACACATTATTCCATTGCAAAGAATTTCAAAAGCTGAGCGTGCGAGATAGACAAAATCGTGTGCGATCATTAAATTTGTGTTTGAACTGTTTTTCACCGAATCATCGAGCGAATTCTCAGAGCTGCAAATCAGGGCCATGCAGACGCTGCAACAAGGGGCTTAAGCATAACACATGGTTATGTAATTCAGCAGTAATGACAGCTAGGGCGATTAACCTCAACGAATTGCCGGCAACAACGCCATCAACAAGCGGTGCAAGCCAAATGCAACAAACAATACCTGCAGTGCAACAACCAAGCAATGTAGCAACCTTTCAACCACATTGGGCTACAAACAACAACGGTACCGGTGCGCAAAATTTTTAATTGCGCAGAGTCATAGGTTGCCTGTATTGACTACGGCCTGCGTGAAGTTACATGACAATAAGGGATCAACCATTTTAGTGCGAGTGTTATTTGATACAGGATCCGAAGGAAACGTCATTACTGAGAAATGTGCGAATAGAGCGAAATTACCGAAAAGAAATTTATCAATAGAAGTCGAAGGCATAACAGGCAAAGAAATAATTGATTACGGAGCAGTTATAGTGAAACTTAGTGCATGGTTTGATCAGAGCGATGAAATTATTTTAGTGAAAAAATGTGTAATAATGAAAAAGTTACCAATTGCGCGAAAAGAAGAGTGTCCAGCAGATATACCAGCGTTTAGAGCGATTACAAAAGCAGATCCCAATTTTCACAAAGTAGGATACACAGACTTACTATTAGGTATCGATTCATGGGCAGATATTGTAATGAACCATTTATTATGGAGTGGTGATGGATTATGTGCGCAACTGACGCGATTTGGTTACGCAATTTTTGGAACAATCGATTCAATGCCCAAATCTTTAAAGGCATTGTCAATTGGAAGATTATCAGCGAGCGAAATAGAATCAAAACGATTAGATGAATTGCTTCAACGTTTTTGGGAAGCAGAAGAAGAGTGCGATTTCGAACAAATCTTATCAGAAGATGAACAAAGAGCAGAAGATTATTATAAAGAGACTACAACTAGAGCGATCGATGGAAGATTTATAGTAAGACTTCCACTGATTAAAGGTGCGACATTAGGCGATTCCAAGCAAATAGCATACAGAAGATTTCTCCAATTAGAGCGAAGATTAGAATATGATGCAACACTTCGAGAATTGTATCACAGTGCGATGCGCGAATTATTATCGACAGAGGTTATGAGACTAGCAAACGAAAAGGAGCGATCAGAAACAGGATACTACATACCACATCACCCTGTAACGAAACGTTTTAGAGTCGTTAATGATGCAAGCTGCGCAACAACAAACGGAAAATCAGTCAACGATATTCAATTAGCTGGTCCTAATTTGCAAACAAAGTTGACAGATATAATAATGCGTTTCCGTTTCCATCAGTTTGTGCTATCAGCGGACATCAAGAAGATGTTTTTGCAAATTCGAATGAACGATGAGGATTTAAAGTTTCAAAAAATTCTCTGGCGTTTCAGTAAGAATGAGCCGCTTCAAGAATACGTGCTGCAAGCAGTCATATTTGGGATGAAATCCAGCCCATATTTAGCCGTGAAAACTATGCTATATTTAGCCGAATTATATATGAGCGATTATCCAAGAGCAGCGCAAGCAACAATCAATGAGCGATATATGGATGACTATATGTCAGGTGGAGATACAAGAGAAGACATAATCGAATTACACAAAGAATTAAGAGCGATGCTTGGAAAGGCCAAATTTGAGCTTGGCAAATGGAAAACAAATTGTCCAGAAATATTGCAACAATTGGGCGAAGAGGTAGTCAATCAAGATCAATGGATGGATTTAAAAGAAGAATCAACATCGATTTTGGGCTTAAAATGGGATCCAATGAGAGATCAGTTCAAGTTCTCGATAGAAAAGACTTGGAAAAATGAGAAACCGATTACAAAACGGACAATTTCTAGCGCGGTGGCTAAGATTTACGACCCAAGTGGATTTTTAGCGCCAATTGTAATTAGAGCGAAACATTTTTTACAGAAATTGTGGAAGTCGAAAGTGACATGGGATGAGCCACTAGATAAAGAAACGTCACAGGCATGGTTGACATTTTATACGAATTTAAGTGCGATAAATAGAGTAGAAGTACCCAGATGGATTCAAACAACAAAGGGGAGAGAGATTAGTCTCTACGGGTTCTGTGATGCATCCGAGATCGGATATTCGGCAGCAATTTATGTGCGATGTACGAGTAGCAACTCAATTTGGGGCAATTTATTAGCAGCCAAAACAAAGGTGGCACCAGTTAAAACGGTGAGCATTCCTCGATTAGAGTTATGTGGGGCGAATTTACTAGCAAAATTAATGAGAAATGTGCGAAAGAAATGCAATTTGGAATATGTTCCATACCAGTGCTATTCAGATTCAAAGATTACTCTCGCGTGGATAGCAAGTTGTCCATCGACACTAAAGACATACGTTGCAAAGAGAGTAAGCAGTATACAAGAAAAAACAGAAAAGGAGCGATGGAATTATGTCCATACGAAACAGAACCCAGCTGATATTGCTTCAAGAGGTTTGAAGCCGAGCGAATTAATTGAAAATCAATTATGGTGGAATGGTCCGCAGTTTATGTTTGAACGAGTCGAAGACAAAATGCAAGAAACACAAGAAATGTCAACGGATGAACAAGATATAGTGCAGAGCGAATATCGTCCAGTATCAAAGGGCATTATGAGTGTAAATCAGAAGCAATGGCTATCGATAAGTGAGGTACCCTTATTAGAGCGATATAGTGTGATGAAGAAAACAATGCGAGTGACAGCTTATGTTATGAAAGCTATTCCATTGCTTAAGAATTTATTTAAGAAAGTTACGAAAGGAAAAACGATGGAACAAAAGGGAACCCAAACGTTGGGAATATTAACGACAAATGAATTAAATTGTGCGACGAATTATTGGATAAAGTATACGCAATTGAAATGTTTTAGTGCAGAATTGGCAGCGTTAGAGCGAAAAGATGAAATCAAATCAACAAGTAATTTGGTACGATTAAATCCCTTTGTAGATTCAAATGCAATTATGCGTGTGCGAGGGCGGTTGACAAATTTGAATGTCACATACGACGAGAAATACCCAATTATACTACCAGCAAGTTCAAGTATGACTGTGCGATTATTGGAAGAAGCTCAAAAATATAACCTTTTTATGATTTTTTTAAACAATACGTTTTTTGCCCAAACGGATCAGTTTTAAAGGCACAGTGTAATTAATTATATTCAATTACACTAGTCAATAAATCAAGAGTGTTTTTTTTATGAGTGCATAAGGAGACACTTCACGGAAATTTGCAATTAATGTTGCATTATGTTAGAACGAAATATTGGATAATAGGAGCAAGAAAGGCCGCAGTTACAATAGTTAAAAGATGTATTAACTGTACGAGATATGCAAAAACAGAGCGAAACCAATTAATGAGCGATTTACCAAAAGAACGATTGACAAATTCACGACCATTTGCATATTGTGGTGTGGATTATTTTGGGCCGATTCAAGTTAAACGATATGAAGAAACGATATGATACGATGTAAATCAATTGATACAGGATATGCAGCAGTTTTCGTGTGCATGTCAACGAGAATGGTACACATTGAGTGTGTTTCTAATTTGACCACAGAGCGATTTTTATGGTCTTTAGCACGATTGGCATCCATTTATCAAATGCCAGCAGCATTATTGAGCGACAATGCTAAGAATTTTATTGGAGCGAATAACGAATTGTGCGATACTCGGAAGACTTGGCAATCCGAAGAAATGAACAACTGGTTGAATGGTAAAGGGATTCAATGGAAATTTGTAACACCGAGAGCACCACATCACGGAGGAATGTGGGAATCAGCTGTCAAATCAGCGAAACATCATATGAAGCGGTTGTTGTGCAACCAAATCCTTACATTTGAGCGATATTAGACGTTATTTGCAAAAATAACAGCAGTTTTAAACAGCCGTCCACTTGTTCCATTATCAGATGAGCCGACTGACTTAAACTATTTAACACCAGCACATGCGGTGATTGGCAAGCGAACAATTCAACCATTGTCCACAGATTTGAGCGATATACCGATGAATAAAATCAAGCAACAAAAAATTCTTGATAAAATCCAACAGGATTTTTGGAATATTTGGCGTAAAGAGTATCTTGGCACATTACAGAACAGATACAAATGGAATAAGAAAGAATGTAATATTGAGGTGGGTGATTTAGTCATTCTCAAAATTGATAATTCACCACCTAGCAGTTGGCCTATTGCGCGAGTAATTGAAACTTATCCAGGAGCAGATAATTTAGTGCGATCAGTTAAGTTGAAGACACCAACTACCGAACTTGTGCGACCCATTACGAAATTAGTAAAGTTACCGAACGAAGCAACCGATTGATTAAGAACACATTGTATGAGCGAATGAATACAGTCCACGAGCGAATGAAGGAAGAACTCAAGCAGTGCGAAACGTTGATAACGGAGTTAGAAAGAAAAGATTTAGTTTAAGAAATGATTTGCAATTATGTATCGATTTGTAGAAATATTTTGAATTTTATATTGTGACCTCACTCCGTTCAGGGGGGGAGGATGTTCAAAGGTGGTAACACCTTTGACAATATGCTTATAAGTTTATGCGTGAGGCGGCACTGCGGTGCGTCTCCACATGGTACTGTAAATTGTTGTAAGGAAATAAAGTTCAGTTCTTCACTGACAAGCAAACAAGAATAACCTTTCACTCTGAACAACAGCAAACGCCATCTAACGGCCGATTGATCTGCTGAGTTGATTTGTTCGGTCGTTCAATTGATGTTTGAATTGAAGGTTCATTTGAACTTTGAACGACCGAAGAAATCAACTCAGCAGACCAATCGGCCGATAGATGGAAGTGAAACCCGTCATATTCGAACAAAACCTGCTCGTGCAAGTCAATGAAATTGAGATTTAATCGAACACGAACGAACTCGAACAATATTGTTTTTATCTCGAACAACTCGAACCGAACACGAACGAACACGAACATCGAAATAGGAATATTATTGAACTCGAACTGTCCGAGTTCGGTTCGTGAACAGCTCTTCACACCGTTGAGAGAGCGACCGAAAAGACGATCAATTTTAGATGGGTCTTTTCCACCAAGAAATTGTCCTGAAACACCAACAAAAAAGAAAAGGGTCAAAAAAACACAAAATTTCGCAACGAAAAGCGATATTGAAGACTTGAACAGCGATATTAAAGAAAAATTCGAAGATCGTCTCAAATCGTTTGGAGAAAGCTTGAAAAGAGATTTAAGTGATATGATACCAGACAAACTCAAAGAAAAGTAGAACAAAAAGAGTTGTAAATTTGACAATATTTTTAGATTCGTAAATTTTTTTTCAAAAGATTTGTTGTTGCGTTGCCTTATGTAGGATCTAAATTGAAAAACTAAATCGGACGCGATTATATTCACACAAGATTAAGTTAGTAAGCTAAGAAAAATCGATTACATACGTTGTGCAAGGGAAGATTTTTATGACGGTTCCAACTTTTTCGCCATTTTTTTTTTTTAATGTAATTTTTACTCTTGTGTTTTTCTGTGTCGCAATTAATGCGATCACCATAGTAGTAGAGAAAAGGGGGTTCTAAAACACGAATTAAATTGATATCAAATTTATATCAAAATGATATCAATTTAATTCGAATGATCGATCATCACTGGATTGAATAGCGTATTGATTCGGACCACCTTATACGGTAGTGTACCAAAATCATTGTCTGAAGCTTTCTCCATCGCACAAACAATTCAATATGATAATCAACATTTACAACTTGAATTTGGGAGACAAATACAACAACAAAATGTCATCAAGAAACACAATGATGAAAAATTGAACTTCAACCCAAAATTGAACAATCCAAACCATCAAATGCAACGGGGAAAACCGGATTTCAATCCTAATTTGAATTATCAAACACAACAACCATACCGAACACCGAATCTTACTACACCACCACAGCAAAAACAACAACAAAACCCAACACCCATGGAAATTGACACTTCAAAGCAGCACGTTCAAAGAGCACAGTTTCCATTTAACAATTTGCAAGCAGATAAGAGACCACGTGAACCTATAGCTTTGCGTTTTAGGTATGTTATGATTATTTTAATGCCAACATAATTAATGTTATGTTATGTTTGAAACACTATTCATCTTAATAACGTTAATAAGATTCCAACATAATAATAACATAATATGTTATTAATATGTTTGGAAAATCTTATTATTATGTTAATAACATAATCAAACATAATGCCGTAATTAATAAAAATAAAATTGATCTTAATAAAATATTAATAAGATGGGCATTATGTTCGATTATGTTATGAATATAATAATAAGATTTTCCAAACATATTTATAACATATTATGTTATTAATATGTTAGAATCTTATTAACGTTATTATTATGTTATGTTCGGCCAAAATAAATAATATTTCGTTATATTATGTTATGTTATGTTATATCATATTAATATTTTAATGCCGGGAAAGCTGTACGTGAACCGTCGTTCCAGTACAACAAAACGCCTTATCAACCACTGAATAAACAACAACGTGTCAATCATTTGGATGAAGTTATCGACATACAATCAGTCTATGATTATTCATTGGCAAGTTCATTGGATAATAATTATGAAACTGACGACCAACAAACCACTGACTATGAACAGGAGAGTACTTTTTTAGAAGAGTAAAGAATCTGCCATGCATCATCCGAACGTTAAGGTCAGGTAACATAGAAATTAAGATTCTGGTAGATGCTGGTGCAACAAATAATTATATTAGGAACAATTTACACATTGGCAATAGAATTAAGTCAGATAAGAATACGGTTGCGAAAACACTTCATGGCACTTCAACAATAGAATTCAAACAACAGATACGGTTATTAAATCAAAATTTAGAATTTTTCGAAATTGACAAACTTCATGACTTTGATATGATTCTGGGTGAGAAAAGCCTACGAAAAATGAAAGCACAAATCAACTTCTTTGAATACAAATTGTACTACTCTATTCCTAACGATAATCAAACCGTTGAAACACAAAAAAAAAAATTCATAAATGATGATCCAAAATTCGCTAATCAGATTGATAGGTTAATGGAAAAAAAATGAACTGGTTTATGAAACATTACCATTTACGACAAAAATTGAAGCGACAATAAGAATTATAAACAGTGATCCTGTCTGGGTAAAACAATATCCATACCCGATATCCGACCATGATTTTGTGGAAAAAGAAATCGCAAAGCTTCTCGCGAATAGTGTTATCCAAAAATCTTTCAGTCCTTATAATTCGCCAATTTGGACCGTTCTCAAAAAGGGAACGAACGAATATAACACACCAAAACGAAGAATGGTCATAGATTTTTCTAAATTAAATTCATATACTATCACTGATCGTTACCCCATTCCCGATATCAATATGACATTGCAAAATATCGGAAACGCCAGAATATTTTCAAAAATAGATTTGGAGTCCGGATTCCATCAAGTAATGATTAGGGAATCAGACAGAGAAAAAACCGCCTTCGCAATGAAAAACACAAAATATGAGTTTATACGAATGCCATTCGGCTTGAAAAACGCTCCGAGCATCTTCCAGAGATGCGTTGATGACATTCTTAGGCCATATATTGGGAAATTCGCATATGTTTATATGGACGATGTATTGATTTATTCGAATTCATCAGAAGAACACATGGGACACATTACAACCATAATAAATGCACTACACAACGCTAATATGAAAATCTCGAGTGAAAAATCACATTTCTTCACTACTTCCATTGAATTTCTCGGCCATATCATAAAAAACGGTAGAATTACTGTAGATCCGATTTTAAACAGAAGCCATTCAAAATTACCCCATCCCTAAAACTTTAAAAGAGTTGAGATCATTCCTCGGTCTCACTGGCTACTACCGAAGATTCATAGAAGACTATGCCAAATTCATGAAACCCTTGACAATACACCTGCGTGGTGAAAATGGTCAAATTGCAAAAAATCATAGCGCTAAAATTGCCATCAAATTGGATGAGGCCGCTATTGAAGCCATTGACCAAATTAAACATAAATTTTGCGAACAGGTTGAATTATATCAACCAAATTTCAAAAAACCATTTGATTTAACAACCGATGCCGTCGATTTCGCTATTGGTGCTGTTTTATCTCAGGGTAAGCAACCAATTATGTTCATTTCCAGAACACTCAATGAAACCGAACAAAAGTATGCAACCAATGAAAAAGAGTTATTAACAATAGTCTGGGCATTACAAAAACTACGAAACTTCCTTTACGGAATAGCTGATTTGACAATATACACTGACCACCAATCTTTAAAATATTCAATCTCCGAAAAAAACCCAAACAATAAGCTAAAACGCTGGAAAAATCTTATCGAAGAATTCGGTGTGAAAATTGAGTATAAACCCGGAAGTCAGAACGTCGCTTTATCACGGGTCAGCATAACTGAAGACAAGATAAATACTTCATCTTTGATATCATCCGATCATTCAATACAAAGTTCCCCAATCGAACCAATACCCAAAACTCACAAACCTGTAAACAATTTCCGTAATCAATTATACATTACACGTTCCAATACTGATGAATCTATTCGGTCAACCATATTCCCAAATTATCATATACACAAGACCAAATTCACTTCTATAGATAACCTCCTTTTGAATTTAACACCTTCTGTGTCAACACAAAACATTAACGCGATTCATACAACCGAAGAGACATTCTTTGAAATAAAAAATCCCATAAAAAATAAATTCCCAACGCTAAAATTCATATTTAGTCCAACAGCAATCACCAATATTACGAATAGTGACGAACAATTGGGTATTGTAAAAGTCATTCATACTCGTGCCCATAGAAACTATAAAAATAACATTTTGGAAATTTGTGAAAAAAACTTTTGGCCAGAAATCAGAAAAGACTGCAAAAAATACGCAGCTGGATGTGAAATTTGTTTAACGGAAAAATACGAACGACATCCGAAAAAAGAGACATTAAAACCAACACCAATCCCATCGGGACCTGGTCGTTCGATTCATATGGACATTTTCCATCTGGGTGGAAGATTATTTGTCTCAACTTGTGATAGATTTTCAAAATACTTCTGTTTGAGAGAAATCCCAGAAAAATATTAATCATTTCGTAGCACCAGTTGCTCATTCAACCACAAACGGACAGGTCGAACGAACTTATTCGACAATCTTGGAAATCACGAATGCCCTGGCAAGACAAAATTCCAGCGAAGCGATCGAGGAAATATTTAATGCAGTTACACAATACAATAACACCATACATTCAGTTACAAAACATAAACCTTATGACGTGTTTTTCAATAAAAACGTAAACTTAAATGCAATCGAAACATGCTTAAAAATGGATCAAGAGAAAACTTTGAATTATCATAACAAAAAAAGAGTACACAAAACATTCAAAGCTGGCGATATTGTGTTCATGAAATCGGACCGCCGTAGAAAAGATAAAAAATCGTACACAAAACACAAGGTACAAGAAGATCGAAACGACACGATCGTTACAACTACAGGCAAAGTCATACACAAAGACAGTCTCAGACAAACATTTTTACAATAAACATTTACATTTAGCTGATCAAGCAAATCAATAAAAAAACTTTTGCATGGAAAATCCAGCGAATATTTTAAAGTAAATTCATTGTCATTCGAACCGTGTCGAAAGTTAGTTCACTTTGTTAAATTAAAAAAAGAAAAAATAATTATTTTTCAAGAAGCAAAGGATACACACCACCAAGCAGAGCTCAGTGAAAAATTGTTAGTTGGTACTTACGTTTTAATTGCCATAGAGTTGATGAAATTAGCTCTCTGTGTATACAATGTGTGGAAAGGACAAATAAAGAAAAAGTATGCAGCGGGAAGACAAAACCCATAAATCATATTCAACCAACAAAAAATGAGGATATTTTTATTTTTCCAAGGGGGAGAGTTAAAATATCAGTTGACATTCAAAGAAATTCAATTCAAAAAACACATAAACAAAATTCAAAGAAATCCAATTCAAAATCTCTTTTTTAGTTTTACCAAAAAATGTGAATTTTTAGTTTCAATAGTTACAACTGATTATAAGATTTAGATAAAGTATTCATTTACAAAAATATGTAAACAATTTGTTCATTCATAAGTCAAGAACTGCCAATTCAGTTATAACATAAAAATGACCATATGTAACCTTTGTCAAGTAACACCAATTCAGTTTACGAAGCAGAAAACCATATGAGGGGTTTGGAGCAAAAATGGCCTTTGAGAATTTTTCGTGCAAAAGTGTCCCCGACCTATTTGATATCAAATAGGTGAGCTAAATGATATCAAATAGGTAAGCTAAATGATACCAAATAGGTGAGCTATTTGGTGCCCAACATAAATTTAGCTGCCAAATACCTGAGCCGTTGGTCTGCACACAAAATTCGAAATTTTTTTTTTCTTTTTTTTTTCCATTTTTATGTAAATCTATGAAATGGCATACAAAATATAACATAAAAATGGAAAAAAAAAATTTAATTATTTTTTTCGAATTTTGTGTGCACACCAACGGCTTTCCGAGAGTTTCATATACGTTTCCCATGTAGATATGGTTAGGGAGTCAAATTGATGCATTTGACTATCTCATCATATCTACATGGGAAACGTATATGAAACTCTCGGAAAGCCGTTGGTCTGCACACAAAATTCGAAAAAAATAATTAAATTTTTTTTTTCCATTTTTATGTAAATCTATGAAATGGCATACGAAAAATAACATAAAAATGGAAAAAAAAAAATTTAATTATTTTTTTCGAATTTTGTGTGCAGACCAATGGCTCAGGTATTTGGCAGCTAAATTTATGTTGGGCACCAAATAGCTCACCTATTTGGTATCATTTAGCTTACCTATTTGATATCATTTAGCTCACCTATTTGATATCAAATAGGTCGGGGACACTTTTGTACGAAAAATTCTCAAAGGCCATTTTTGCTCCAAACCCCTCATATGTAGCATAATTTAGTTATTTATGAAATAGGAAACCAAAACATTCGTTTCATAACAATCAATGCACTTTAAAATCAAAATATGTCAACTCAGCTCGGGTGGTCATTTACCATTTGAACTATATTGTTTTTCACACATAAACATAAAACACATTTCATACATTATAGAAAGAAGTATAAATAAAGAAAACACTTTTGTACTTTGTTCAGAATGCAATGAGAAATCAATAAAGACGAATCTCTGTCCAACTGAAAGTTAAAATCGTTTTTTATTTCTTTTGTGTACTAACCATTTCTTTAACTCGCGCACAAATTGTTTCATATCGTGAGGATCAAATTTTTTTTTAATAGTAAATTTCGGTGGTATTATTTTATTGTGTTTCACGAGCCAAATCTATAGAATCGTTAAAGTCTAGTACCGTGAATTCAAACATTTGTCTACATTGCTCAATAGATATCTATAGATATCTAAATATATTTAGGTCTGAATATGAGTTCGGCTCCCGAAACACAAACCAAAAACTATTTGCCAATAATCGAAGATTAAATCAAAAGTTTTTAACAACTGCTGTTCAATTGCTTTCAAATTTGGAAAGTAAATTGAATACTGGAATTATGCCATCGCTATTAAAATTAAAAACTACAGAAAATGTTGTGAAATACAAATGAAATCAGTAGACACTAACCTCACTTTGTCAATAAACAACATGAAACGTGTTAGTGAATATTTTAAAAAAATATATTTATTTTCATCCTTTTATTTTTTTTAAATAAAAAGATGTACATTTGATATATAACAAGTGAATAAAGAATTCTACAGTTAGTTTTTAATCTAACGAAGAAGCGTAAACACCGTTTGTCTTACTATAATTTTATCACATTATTGTGTTTCCCCTGACTCTCCAGAGGCAGGCCGGTTTTACCATGGTTTTCCGGACCCAATCTTGGTATTGAAGCTTCACTTTAATACCACCCCACCCCTGATTGTATTCTCTTTGCTAAAGTCGTACCATGGGCGGAATTTATGTCGCATTATATGGGTCTTTGACCAGCATGTTTACTAGCTTGCTAGTGAACACATATTGACATAAATTTAGGTTTCGTAATAAATAAATAAATAAAATGCTTGATAAAATCCAACAGGATTTTTGGAATATTTGGTTTTCTTGTTTAAATTTTCCATCGATGGAAACATGTCGTCAAAGGTTTGTTTCGGTAATTGAGTGAATTCACGCACCAATACATTTTGCGGCTACATATTAGGATCCAAGGATCACATACAATTTCAAAATCATCTTTGTTCAGCTCAATTTTTTATAGTTTTTCAATGAAACACAAGTCAACAAATTAATGTCGCAGTCTTTTTTAACAAGTTTGTGAATTGAGAAACGCGATATATCAGCAATTGATGAGATGCGATGTAATTTGAGATCTCGTCGTTAGTGGTTTCTTTGCTGAAGCGAGATACCCAAACAGCCTTTTCGAATGTTGGTTTTTCATCACCATTTTTCCTTTCAAGCTTCAGTTTTATTTCAATTATTGATTTGAGTACATTCGTGCCAATTTTTGTGCCACTTTTCGTTTTCGGTGCTCAGTTCGTTCAGTGTTTTTCTGGCGAGATTTAGAATTGGAACGAGTGGTTGGCAATTTCATTACTTTTTTTCTTTCTGCAATTGACAGTGAAACGAACGCCAATTGCGACAGAAATACGTACATAACGATACCATTCATTGTAATTTCAACAGCATCACTTTCATTTTTGTCGTCTTTCCCCACGATGAATTCTGCATAATCAATTCCAAAACATTTGCGATGTACAAACATTTTTTGGCAGATGTTTTAAAAATGTGTTTATTTTTATGGAATTTGTATGTGTTAGAAATTTCTGCCAAGAAAGTTGAATTTTAAAAAGAGTTTCTTTTTTCACGTACATTTTTAATTATATAATTATAATTGCAAACAATTGTTGGATGAAATTTTTTTTCTAACACAATGGATATTAGTTACATGCTCAAAAACAATTTCATACAGGTAACTGCACAGACAGAACTATTTGTACATCTAGTACGACTTATTTGAATTTTGACGTTTTTCTACATGTGTTGAAAAATTGACAACATTGTCGTACACAGATTTCTATACGTTTTATTGAGCGGGAAGAGGGGAAACATAGCTGTGTGCGAAAATATTTCTCCTTCGCACTCAACTGTATATAAATAGTATAGAAGTATATGTACGAGTCGTACAGTACGACTATGTTGTGAATTTTTCAACAGACGCAGAAAAACGTTAAATTTCAAAAAAGTCGTAGTAAATGTACGAACAGTTCTGTCAGTGTGCACTTGTAAGTAGAGTACATTTTTAATTGAATTCAAGTGTGCGGATTTCAATTAGTGCAATTAATTTTGGGATGAAATTTTTTTTTTGGCATTGTGTGATATATTCTATCTATTGGGGGTATAAATCAAGGGGAAATTTAGTACGTTTTTGTCATGGGAAATGTCACAATGACCGGACAGCACCGGTAAAGTATTGTGTCATACCGATTCATACTTGTATCGGATTGTGTATGCCCTATATACGTGTATGTGTTGTACGTATGTTTTTCATTCTAAAACTTGAGCTGTCAAAGCATGCGGCAGAGCATAATACAACCTAACCAAAATACAATAGAATAGAATATGTTTTATTTGTGAAAAATTCAAAGTTTAGTGGCATATTAAGATGATGGAAATTGATAAGTTAAAATGCGAAAAGAAGGAACTTATTGATAAATATATTTTTTCGAGGAAACAATATCAAGAACTCTTTTTCCAGCACGAAGAATTGAAAAACATAAATGAGTGTTTGAAAAAAGAAAATGACGCAGTGAAAAGCAAATACGAGCGTTTAAAAAAAGAAATTGTTGAATTCAAAACTGAATTTGAACTATTGACAAAAACTTCAATTGGCTCAGAAAGTGTAAAAAAAGAAAATAAACGTCTTACTGCCAAAGTGGCTGATTTGAAACGATCGTCTATACATTTGACACCAAAAAAAACAAATCGACAAAGAATTGAATACGAAGTAGAAAAAATAGTTAAACATAAAGGAAGGAAGGGCAACAGAGAATTTCTCGTGCGTTGGAAAGGATTTGGTGTTGAACACGATAGCTGGCAAAAGGAATCGAATTTAAATTGTCAACAATTATTATCCGAATACATACAAGCGAAAAAACTCACACAATGAATATGATTGATCCAGAAATAAAATCAAGGTTTGCATTTAAGCGATATCACATATAAGTTTGAACAAATGATTTGTTTCAGTAGCTCCAATGATTTTTACATCCCGTCAATAGTCGATGAAGCATCACACTTCGTATCGATGTATTGATTTACAGTTATAAGGCATGGCCTATGTCGATATTTACAGAGAGAATAGTGACAGTTTTGTTTGAGAAGTGAATAGCATCTTAGCACTAAAAGTCATTTGTTATAATTCAATTATTAGAAATGGATATTTCAAAATCTACGTTTTATTTTTGGACCAAAGTAGAAAAAGATATTGGAGCTCCTGTACCAAATTATCTAAAAAACACATTCCAGTAAATAATATCGCTGATTTTTTTAAAATCATGTAATACAAACAAATATTTATTTCTCGGCTTTTCTACTTTTCACAGCATTTGTGGATATGCGAACGGAATATCTTTTAAGCAAATCACCGATTTCGATTTGGAATTCATCGAAAAGTTTGTCCGAGATGAACTTCTTCAACGGCTTGGTGAACGATGTGCACAATTGAATACAGAATTTGCTGACTGTGAAAAAGAACATTTCTTCGGAATGTATGGATCTAGTATAAACCAATTCAAAATTGTGTTAGGAGACCGCCGACTAATTTCGAAAATCACTGAATATTTAAATGAAATGTACATTGAAAAGGGGAGCGAGTATTTTTCCAAGTATTTTGATGCACCGAAAATGTTTAAAATTGGGAAAACTAGTGTCGATAATTTCTCGTGTGGCTTATTCTATGGCAAAAAAACAAAGAAAAGTGATATTGCGGCAAAACCACCAATGAGCAATGAGGAGTTGGTATCGAATCTTTTCCCAAAGATAAAGTTATTGTTTCAGTCCTTCACAAACGTCAAACTAGTGCATCCAATTACAAAAAACATAATAAAGATTGTTCAGCTTGGAGACGGAGCGGTGAGAGCGGACGTGATGTGTGTTTTTTGTGTCGCAAATGATTCTGGAATAGAAGCACTGACAAAAAGATATGCTGTACAGTATGATGGAGGAGGCACATGGAATTGGACCAACCTGAAAAAACATGTGAAAAAGCAACATGTTCAAAAGAAGACACAAGTTTCTGAAATGAATTCTAAATTGGATGTTTCGCCTGGAACTAAACAAATGCAAAACGCCTTGGACGATAATAACGATATTCCAGGCGCTGATCAAACGTCAATCATTGATATGCAAATCGTGTTTAAAGAGCCCGAATCTTCTTCTGATTGCACTGACAACCAAAAACCAGCTGAGCCACTAAACAGCTTTTTGTGTGGCCAATTTTCCGCACAGAATTTGAAGCTCATTGAAGCTGGACTAATAAACAACGAAGCAATCAGTATTATGAAAATTGAAAATCAATCCGCAGACATCAACATAATAAAGATTGCCGGTGACGGAAATTGTTTGTTTTAGTACACCAAATTCATTTGATAAAAAGTGGATCAGCTAAGCATGATGATTTGACAAATGATATACGGCAAAAAGTGGTTCAACACATTAAGGAAAATTTCGATGATTTTAGCCGAACTATAAAGGACCGAATTGGCTGTGAAGATGGCGTAATGTCTGAAAATTATGTCCAATTTCTGAAAGACCTTTCACAGAATGGATATTACGGTGGCATGGAGACAATATTAGCGGTGACAATGTACAGAGTCAATGTTTTGATTTTCAGAGAAGATGGACCATTTTATTTTTGCCCTGGTTTTAATTTAAATTTTAAACGAACCATTTTCCTTGCATACCGCATTGGTTTTGTGGACAAAAATGGAAAAAAAATTTACAATCATTATGATAGTATTTGTACACAGAAAAAAAAATTTATGCACTATTCACAACCGTACGTTGTAATTGTCAAAATTCCAACATTTTTTGTATGGAGGTTGTCAATACTCCGTTTTTTTCCAACCATTGTGAATTACAACATTTGTTGGACAATTCACAACCTCCATACAGAAAATGTTGGAATTTTGGCAAATACAACGTACGGTTGTGAATAGTGCATAATTTTTTTTTCTGTGTGTAGCGTCAAAGAAGAGTTGTTGTACAAGTGTGCTAATTATTTTGCTTCTAAAATAACTGAAAAAAGAGATGAATAAAAATAAAAATGAATATTAATAATATCATTTATTTAAATTTCAGAAGAAAAAATCATTTAATTTTTCGTTTACTACTTCGAATAAAATTTTTATATGGTTTGAATTTTTTGCCTGTTTTTTTTTTGTTGTAATTTTGGCCATAACTCTAAATCGACGATCACTACTACATTTCTGTTTCTCACCTCCAAACAACCAGCACACCGAGCACTTTTTGAAAATAAGCCGTTTAAAGACGTCATCCGTGAAAACTTCAACATAAATGGAAGATTCTGGTAAACTTTGTTCTGGGAATTTTGCAGCATAATTTTTAAGTGATGCTGACATTAATTTAACTTGAAGATTGTTATTTTCCGTATCCACAACGCAACAATCATCTTCAGAATCTAATGTACTCCATTCGGAGTCCGATATTTCGTCCGACTTTTCATGCGCTAAATTATATGGTGGTACACGACAAATACACAATGCTTCCTTCAAATTGTGCTCATTTCCAATCAAACCAACTTTTATTGCATTTTGAATTGCTCTTTCTTGACATTTTTGTATAATGTCAGCAATTTGAATATCACACGGAAAATCAATATAAGAATATTTATTACGTGAATTTTTAGATAAATCTAAAAAAATAAAGCTTCCGTCATTACTAATATCAGTTAATAGCTGCACTCTACTAATGCGAGCAAGCATTTCTTTTATAGTAAAATTTACGACAGTAGAGTTCGTCGAAGTAAGAGAGCGAATATTACGATAAAATGCTTCACAAGGCTGGCTGCTTATCAAATGAGGTCGAAATAAATGCGTCAAATCCTTTTTTTTTCAAATACATTAATATGAAAACTAAGCTGTGTGCATTTTGCTCGATACAATAATAGGAGTACTGTGACATGAAGTTACATTTTAGCGTTAATTCCGAATGATTTAATACGAATGATCTCCAAATACGTACTAAAAAAACTGAATGCCACATTTTTGCTAATCGGTCAGTAGGAGATAAATCTTCATCTATGAAACTGTTAATGACATCGGAAATCATTTGCAAAAATAGAGCAGTTGCATCACTATCTACTACGTATTTGTTTAATAAGGTTATTACTCTATCATGGCAAATTTTATGTACTGATTTACAATTTTGCTTATCAGAATTATTTAAATCGGTAGCAGTTAAAAGGTGTTTGTCTTTTCCATGAATTTCTAATAACGTCTGCAAATGCTCCATTCTGATAAAATAATGTCCAAATGGAAGCTTTTCAAGATCAGTCGTAGTTTTTCTCAATAAATTAATCAATTTGGAGCCAATATGCTCATGATCCTGTACCATAAACGGAGCTTCTAATTTTGTTCCACAGCGGAAAAATCCATTCATTGAATACATTTCGGAAGACACACCTAGCCGCGAAATTTTGCGCATAGCTGCATTGTATTTCGGATCACTATCTGAAGACCAAGATAAAACGCCAATTCCAAATTTCTCCAGTTCGTGCGTTATGTAACACCATCGCTTCGCTACGTCTTCAGCTTTATACCTTTAGAAAAAAATTAAATTTTCAAGAAAGATGTTTGATTTTAATGTATCAACAAAATTTGTGAAGATAAACGATGAAATACCAATTCAATTTCATACAATGTACCTGTTGTCTGAACCAAAAACAGCGAGACAGAAAGATGGCGCATCTCCTAATGGTTGTGCCATTATTGTGTTTGCAAAGTGAGCTAGAGGAGCTCCACTTGAAAAATGTTTCAGAATTTCAACTGCGGACCGAGCTTTGTAATAAAATGGAATGGGCATTCCATTTTCTTTGGCTGTGGGGAGTACAAATCCAACTAATTGATTGGTTCGGGAGTCATATTGGATCCTATTTTCAATTCTGGTCGCATCCTCTGAAAGTGTGATCCACAACGGCTGTTTTCTTTCGGCCAAGTAAGCCGCTAGTTCATTAACACGCAATTGGCCCTCAATAATCGCATTTTCTAAGCGATGAATGTATCTGTTTGTTGTACTAATTGATGGGAAACAACCTTTCAAATTTAGTTGAAGGGAACGAAACCCCTTCGGACCAGATAAAATTCGATTATATACCAACAAACGTTTATATTCAATATTGTAGCGGTAGCCTTGCGGTGGCCGCATTGCATTTTTATCAGCTGCTTCCATCCATTTTGTCAAGAAATTCATGGCGCCAATGGGTGCTTTGAGTTCAATTTGTTTAACTGAGATTTTTGGTTGATTCTCATTCTCACAACGAAACCAATAATGCCCCAGTTTCACTCTCCGATTAATGTCTTTAGCTTTTGATGAACAATTTTGATTCAAATTCAAACATTTCAATCGTTCAGTTAAATCCAACACCAGTGATCGATCTTCTTCATCAAACTTAAAGTCATTTGTATTGGATGAGAATTTACCAAAGAAATCTAATTTGCATGAAGACTGCAAATTGATTTCTAATCTTTCAGACATTTCCGTCAAACGTTGAGACAATTCATTTCGCGCAAACTCTTCCACGTACAAAATGTCTTCTTCAGTGATTTGTTTGAATGACACATCGTTGGAATAGCCACACTGACTGAAAAAGTTAAAAAATTATTATTCAATTTTGGAGCTACTGACAATTCCGTCGATCAATAAACAAACCAATGAGCAATAACTTTTTCTAAAATCAAGCCGCGTTCTATACTTAAACTTCCTAATTTTAGTTTATTGTATCGCAATTTACTTACTGAAAAATATTTTTTATATACGATGGTATGTTTTTGCCCCAAATTTCTTCCATCCGCGTCCAAAAACTAATCGAACTTTTAGTCAGTTCCATTTTAAAATAATTTCACCATAAAACAAATTATTTTAAGGTTTTTGTTAATGAAAATATATACTTTTTCAGTTGATTGCTTTTTAGTTATGTTTTATTTATCTTTGACGCATGCTTTGACAGCTCAAGCTTTGGAGTAAAGAGCAGCGTACTAAATGTCCATATACAAAAACATACAAATACACATATACAGCGCATACACAATCCGATACAAGTATGAATCCGTATGGCATAATACTTCTCCGGTGCTGTCCGGTCATTGTGACATTTCCCATGACAAAAACGTACTAGATTTCCCCTTGGTATAAATATATAATGTCGCATTCGTATCTAACTTCATATCTATCATGGATGTCATTTTTTTGATATTGACAGCTATTGCATCTTAAAGAGCGTCAAAAAATCTATTAAAAGCCATCTGTCACAGTGAACACAAGTTTACATACAACACTTTTTTATTACGGTGAAAATGTCAACTTTCGTGGTATCAAAACAGCATTTGCGGGAAGTGTTAATTTACTTTTGCATCTGAAGCACATCGTTTACTCACTGAAGCTTATCCTGACTATGCTGTAGACGTTAGAATGTGTCAGCGTTGGTTTACACGCTTCAGAGATGGTGATTTTGATGTCGAAGACAAGGAGCGTGCCGGAAGAGAAAAAAAGTTCGAGGATGAACAATTGGAGGCATTACTCAATGAGGATCCATGTCAAACGCAAGAAGAACGTGCAAAATCATTGAGAGTCACTCAACCAGCAATTTCCATACGTTTGAAAGAAGTGGGATTCATTCAAAAGCATGGGAATTGGGTACCACATGAACTGAAGCCAAGAGATGTGGAAAGACGATTTTTCAGTTGTGAGCAGCTGCTCCAACGGCAAAAAAGGAAGGGTTTTTTGCATCGGATTGTTACTGGCGATGAAAAGTGGATCCATTACGATAACCCCAAGCAAAAAACAACATATGTGAAGCGTGGTAAACCAGCACCATCGACATCGAAGCAAGATATCCACGGATTCAAGGTAATGCTCTGTATTTGGTGGGATATGAAGAGTGTTGTGTATTATGAGCTGCTGGAACCGAATGAAACCATCACAGGGGATCTGTATCGAAGACAATTGATGCGTTTGAGCCGAGCATTGCGCGAAAAACGGCCTCAATACGAGCAAAGACATGACAAAGTTATTCAACATGACCACGCTCGGCCACATGATGCAAAGGTTGTCAAAACATACTTGGAAACACTCAAGTGGGATGTGCTACCCCACCCGCCGTATAGCCCAGACATAGCCCCTTCTGATTACCATTTGTTCCGATCAATGCAGAATCACCTGGCTGATACACGCTTCACTTCTTCTGAGGAAGTCAAAAATTGGGTCGATTTATTTATTGCCTCAAAAGATGAGGATTTCTTCCGATGTGGAATTAGTATGCTACCAGAAAGATGGGAAAAAGTCATAGCTTCTGATGGCCAATACTTTGATTAATGTATTCATTCAATTTGTTTTTCAAATAAATGGTTCTATAAAGCAAAAAATGCGACATTATATATTTATACCTCCAATATATTAGAGTTTTCTGCAAGATAACTCAAATAAATAGTGAGCTCACTGAAATCGCGATTGTTTAATTTTTTCGCTTTTATCCATTACCTAATTGCAAAGTATAATTTTTTTTCGATTATTCACTTCAAAATGCATATACATATATTAGCATTATCTGCAATGCAAACCAAAAAGTGACTCTCTAGTTCAATAGCTCTCGGTCTAGTTGTATTCTACTAAAAAATCAATTCAATATTTTGCATAATTTTATGCCTTGTTTACAGTTCAACTTATCAGAATAGTTGGAATTTGATGAACAGTGTAATAAATGTTTGCAAAACCATGCATTCTAATATTCATGTTCTGGATCGCGCTGATTTGTATTTTATTCAGAGCATGAAATCGAGCTTAAAGGGCATTGCGCTTGCCTAGCGAAAAAAGGTTTTTTCTTTTGCATTTGAGGCCGATTTCGTCCTTAATTATTGACCGAAGTCTTAAATACAAACATATCATTACACTTTATTCATTTTTCTTTTGAATCTTCAATTTCATGACATGTAGACAAGTACCTTTATAGTCGGGTCTAAACGTATTGCACCAGTCTGATGCTAAACGTAAAATATAAATTAAATTACGATATCAAGTGATTTATGATATGTTGACATTTTCTATCCGAAATTTGATAGTTAAAATCATAAACAGAGGTGGCCATATTAGATGGACCCATCGGACAACCCTTTAACTTTGACAAGAAATGTAACATCCACTAATGACATCACACATTTCTTCAGTCTTAGGAAATTTTTGCTATGGAGCAATACACACCAATCGATCGCGCTGATATTGTTCAGCTTTACATTCAAAATAACTTCTCAATTGTAAAAACACAACGTGCGTGGCGAAAAAAAAAATTAAGTGGAAAGTGCGCCGTCAAAAAACACAATAACTCTTTTTATGCCACTGAAAACCCTCAAATTATTGAAGAAATGCGTCTTTGCGACCCAAAAATGACAGTGTGCTATGGGATTTTTGCTGATATGATCATCGGACCGTTCTTTTTCGAAAATTAACGTGGTCAAATCACTACCGTCAATCAGGAGCGTTATTGTGCTACGATAGGCGATTTTTGAATCCAATCATTCGTGAAAATGACATGAAACACTTCTGGTTTCAACAAGATGGGGCCAAAATCGATTCTTTGAAGCAATTGTTCCCCGGTCACTTGACAACGAAAAATGGAGATTTTGACTGGCTGCCGCGTTCACCTGATTTGACACCGTCGTACTTGTTTCTATGGGGATAATTGAAGCCAACGGTTTATATCAACAAGCCAAGCATCCTAGGCAAACTTAAGACCAACACTCGCCAGGAAATAGCTGCCATATCGGCCGAAGCATTGGCCGATACGATGGAAAATTCCGAAAAACGGGCACATTATGCCATTCCAGCTCATGGCGACCACTTGCGTGATATCATAATCAAAAATTAACGTTAACAAATCTCCTTGAATCGAATTATATGATTTTTCACTTGAACAGAAAATATTTTGTGTTTATTTAATTTTTTTCGAAAACAAATGGGTCCTATCTAACATGGCCATCCCTGTACATGAATGACCTTGGCACTCTAACCATCGACACTATATCTCATTGATTGAGATATTTGGCTGGCCCTTGCATTATTCGTTTAACAAAAATAAATATATGGATGTCCGATAAATTGAATATTTTGCTCTGCTCTTCGGAATGATTAAGCCAGTATTAGATGGTGCTTTGCGTATCACATTTAAACTCTGTAAAAGTACTTTTGATGTCAATGAAACGTAATCTAATTGCTATGTTTGTAGAAGTGATCCTCAATGGTGAACTTCCAAAATTTTCATACTGACTTTCACTTGAATTTGCGCTTTCGTTTTCGTTAACGTTTTTGTTTGAATTTTCGATACAAATTTAAATTTTATACGGTTGAAAACAAATATTGAATTTCTCGGATATGAAATAAACAATGGTCAAATTCACCTCAGTCAATCAAAAACGAAAGATAATAACAAATACCAAGAAAAATGCAATGTAAAAGAAATACAAAGATGTCTTGGTTTTACTGGTTATTTGTGTAATTATCTTGAACATTGAGCCAGCATTACAAAGCCACTATCAGATATAACACGACAAAATACAAAATTTGAATTTGGATATAAGCAAGGCCAAAGTTAAAAAAAAAAGTGATTCAAAAAGTAATCAATTTCATCCAGTTTATTATCTAGTAAGCAATAAAACGACACTTAAACAAAAAAAATTGTTCAGCTATGAACTTGAGATTTATTCTATCATTCTGGCAATCAAAAAATATCGAAATTATTTATTGCATATTCAATTCAAAATAATAACCGACAATCAAGCACTGAAAATAGCGATGAGTAAAAAATATATTAGAAAAATTGCAGGATGTGGATGATGGAACTTCAAAACTTTGAATTTGAAATCACAGATCAAATTCAACAACACGTCGATGCTCTTAGTCGAATGTATTTAATTACTACACCAACGATATTACACAATCTGCAACAAGCACAAGAGACAGATGAGGATATCAAAGCAATCGAAGAAATATTGGTATGAAAACATAAAACGTATGATGACTATTTAATGCATAAATTATTATGCAAATACACAAATTCATTTCATTAAATAGTTGTACCAGAAAATATGCAAATTGGATTAATAAGACAAATTCATGAAAATGAACGTTTCAAAAATCAATGAATTTTTAAATAAAATAAAATAAAATAAAATAAAATAAAAAATCAAATCACATGCATCCTGGCCATAATTCCATGTTATCTGCAGATGAGTTTGTTTTGCAGGTCCTCCATGAATTCCAATTCGTTCGATGTTATAGCAATCATTGCCTTTTACCTTTGTTCTTTTGTATGGACCTGACTTTTTAGGTTTAAGCCTATAGGTTTAGCATTAGACTGGTGGGCTCAGAATATCATGGGCCCAACTATAAAGGTATTTATCATGCAATTGAAGATAAAAAAATATGACACAAAGTGTATTTGCTACCTTTCAATTTTTAGTCAAAGAATGGAAGCATTGTATTTTCATTTTCATTTCTGGAAAATGGGGAAATTGTTGCAATCAAAATACAATTAAATATTATAATGTATGGTATTGCAAATATTTATTACTGGATGTCGTCAAGTTTACAATCACATGATTATGTTCAATTTCAAATAATTAATAAATAAAATCAAACGTAGTTTGAAAAATACCAGACATTGTGTTCAATTCGACATGGTTTTAAATTGATGTAGTTTAGAATCGTGAATATATCATAACTAATTTTTTTTACCTTTTCCATACGATATTTGAAAATAATTTGTGAGAAAGTGTTCAAGAAAAGTAAACATTGAAATAGAAAATGATATCATCTTTGAAGAAACAGACGCTATATTTCGGCAAGTTGATAAGAATTTTAAAATAGAAACCAATTCGTTTCAAAATAAAGAATTTCAAGTGAAAATTTATTGGTTCAATCAAACATTTCGACTTTACAATAGAAACGATCTTCGTGTATATAAAACTATAGTTTTTAGTAAAACTTCATAGCTATGAAGTAGGGTACATCGAATTTTCAAAAATAATACAAATTTAAAGCTTACGAACTCAACAATATGGTCATTAAAATAGCTGCAAAATAATTTTTATTACTTTATTCAGCAATTTGAACCATTTCCCAGCGATGTGAGGTACAATTTTGCATGAATATTTCTTTCACCAATTTTTCATTCCATTGGAAATTGGGAGTTTTTTAAAAACTTCGCGAAGTTTTTATACGTTTTTTATACGTTTTTATATGCGTATAATATTTATTAAAGTTTATTCACTTTTGAAAATTCTATGCACCCTACTATGGTTCTATTTAGCCGCAATTTTTTTTATGAAACTTGTTCGATTTTTTTGAAAAGTCGCACAGTTATACTTGGTTGTTGTTTGACATCTCAAGATTTGATCTTGTTTATACTTTATATCTTCCACACGAATGAAATGCAAAGTGCGGCGCACACTTAACTGTTAGATGTGTGTACACTTTCAAAGTTGTGCCCGTACGATCAAGTGTGAAATTTTCAGCTCTGTTTCCGACACGAACTAGGCTACAATTCTTAGTTTAACGAAAATTAACTTCATTTTCATCGCAATGGAATGCTGCTTTATTGACCCACCCTCTTTTATTGTAAACATATTGCAAATTCACTTACAACAATCAATTATTTAATAAAATCAAATGCAGTTTTAATAATATCAGGAGACAAATTTGAGTGAAAAACTTTAAAATGTTTGTGTATGATAACTAAATGACGCAAATTAATTGAAGCTGAAGCGATACAGCGATCAAATTCAATATAATATTGATTAAAAGTTACCATAGCATTGAAGATAGCCAAACTGAAATAAATGTGAATATTTGTAAAATCTGTCATTTTACACTTGAATACAACTTGGCTTTAGATGTACATTAAATAGTTACCTTGGTTTTGCGTGACTTTGCAAATGTTCTAAATTATAGTCACGTTTAAATAAACTATACCCAGTAATGAATAATTGAAAATTTACAATTTTCACTTTTTTCAATGCTATTTACACTCAAAATGATTCACAGCACTAGATGTTTATTTGTTCATTGTGTATCCAATTGAGAATAAGGAGGTCAGTTTATATTCTATTTGCTATAACAATAAACTCATTCACTGGCTATCGCTAAGCTAGTATTTCATCCATCTTCATTAAATTTAATTTGGATTTTCATTTATAACCAAACGCATATATTTTTGGATTATTTCATGATCATGTCATCTGTAAAATACAAATTGTTTCGTTATGACAAACCAGTTCAATATTAACAACACCTTATGGCAATAATTTCGTCGTAAAATATTTGAATTTTTACGTCACACAGCTTTGAATAATTTGACATACTTAAAGGGCTTAAAGTCTGATATTATTTTAATTCAGTTGAGTTTCGGCACCCATTTGATATCAATCGGATCAAAATGTTCAACGCAAAACATCACATTATCATTTTACTTTGCTTCGTTATGCCTTTTTTTGTAAGTTTAATACAGACAAATAACATTAAAAATGGTACTGATTTCTCCTTTCGACAATTCATATTTATCGTGTTAAAATTTAGTTTGGGTACAAAGTTGAGCGATTACCTTCGCCCAGAAGCACAGTTGGTGAAGTTCCTCATTGGGATGTAAAAATGCAAAGTTTATATTATATTGATATTGCTGGTTATAATTCATCACTTTTGCGTTATGATTATAAAAAAAATCGTGTTTTCCAAGCAACCATTGATAATGCATCAAACTTACTATTTCTATTACCCATTCAATGTGCAACCAATTTCTTTCTGGTTGGAATAAATCTCAAAGCGGTTCTTGTTTACTGGAATGGTCATTCACCAAAAGCAACCGTTATTTCGACACTTTTCGAAGTTAATGAGCAACAATCAAATGTTATAAATGACATTAAAACAGATCCATATGGCCGATTATATGGGGGTACGAAAAGTGTTGAGTCGTGTGATACTGGTGTGGCTCCAGCTGGTGCCTTTTACAGATATATCCATGGCAAAGGTTTACAAAAGTTTTTCGATAAAGTTTATATATCGAATGGATTGACATGGATTAAAAATAAATTTTACTATGCTGATTCATGTGCATATGATGTAAAAGAATTTGACTACAATCCAATAACAGGCAATTTGAGTAAATATTTATTAGAAAACAAGTACATCTGTATATATTTTTACAAATTAATTGGATTTTTTTTTTCAGCAAATAAACGGCAGATCTTTTCGTTAATTAAAGACAACAAAAAACCAAATTATATCATTGATGGAATGACAAATGATCGAGACGGTAATTTGTATCTCGCAACTTTTGGTGGCAGCAAAGTTATAAAATTGAATCCAAAGTAATATCAATTAATTACATATGAAATTACTGAGTGAGTATTGACTATTGATTGTTTTTTTATTTTCGTTCCTTATATTCAGAACACGTAAAGTTTTAATGGAGATTCATCTTCCGGCTACACAAATTACGTCATTGGCTTTTGGCGGTCCAAAAATGGACATTTTGTTTGTCACAACAGCAAACAAAGATGGCAAACAACCACTAGGATCTGGATATTTATACAAAGTAACTGGACTTCGGGCAAAAGGAAATCCAGGAGTTAAGATTAATCTTATATCTAAACAAATTATTGAAAAAAAGTGTAAACGTTGTAGAAGAAAATCAAAAACATCAAAAATATCTAGAAAAATTGTCAAAAAAGTCTAATAGCAATTTTCAAAAAATTAAAAGCGTCCAATAAAAAAAACAAAAACGTCCAGTAATTCTTTTTGGTTCCAGAAATTCATCACTCAATGCTTAACCAGCATTTTTCAAGATATCTCATCAAAATGAAAAGATTTTTGTGCACTTTTTTTTTGTAATTTTATTAGAGATTATTTACGAATGTATAAACTAAATTGTATTATTCATTGATTACCTATGTTCCGTTGTCATTGTAGTCATTTGAAATGAATAATTTTACTGAAAGATACAATAAATTTTATTCGCTCTTTGATAGGAAAATGTAAAACTCGTTATTTCTAGGTAAAATAATGATTATGTTTTCAAATAATAATTGATGAATTGTATTTTATATGTTTGTATTTGAGTACGGCAACAAATTAAATGGTATAGATAAACTGTAATGAACATTAATTTACACATTTTTTCCCATTTTGGGCAACCTTTAGTCATAAGAAAGGAAGATTAAATAGTTCTAGAATCTAACTTTATGCGATCGCTTTCAAGTGAGAGCAAACAATTAAATAATAAATCTAATCTAGATGTTATAACATAAGCCACAGCAAGGGGGAAATCACTCTGAAAAAGTAATTTTCAAAATTACTTCCACAATTACTGTTTTAGTAAAAATTAGTTTTGCTATTACTTTTTTTGTTGCGATTACTTTTTATTTGACAATTACTTATGTCATTTTATAAGCATTTGGTATGAAAACGTACAAAAATAATCGCCAAATGGAAAGTAATTGCAAAAAAAAAGTAATAGAAAAACTAATTTTTACTAAAAAAGTAATTGTGGAAGTAATTTTGAAAATTACTTTTTCAGAGTGATTTCCCCCTTTTGATTTAGACTGTGGCTTCTAAATCAAAAATTCATTTCATACATTGTTTATCGCTAAGCTAGCATTTTTTCCGTCTTCATTTAATTTAATTTTTATATTTAACGACACTTTTTGTATATTTCGCGACATCTATAAAATTCGTATGGTTTCGTTGTAGCGAACCAATCAAATGTAAACAATAGGCAATGCGGCATGATTAACTAATATAGATAAGCACATAATTTTCGTAATAAAATATTTGGTATTTTGCGTCAGAACTTTGAATAATTTAACACACTTTAAAGACTAAAAATCTGATATTATTTACGGCAGTTGTGTTTCCGCATCCATTTGATATTAATTGGACCGAAATGTTCAATACAATTCATCTAAGTATTATTTTACTTTGCTTCATTGTGCCATTCCTTGTAAGTTCATTGGAAAAGAATATTAAATATTGTTACTGAAACTGATTTTTTTCAAAAATTCATATTTATTGTTTTAAAATTTAGTTGGGTTACGAATTCGAACAATTACCTTCACCCAGAAGCACTGTAGCTGAAGTTCCACATTGGGATGTAAAAACTCAAAGTTTATATTATATTGATATTGTTGGTTATAATTCATCACTTTTGCGTTATGATTATAAAGAAAATCGTGTTTATCAAGCAACCATTGATAATGCACCAACTTTATTATTTTTGTTACCTATCAAATATGCGAACAATTATTTTTTGGTTGGAATTAATCTCAAAGCTGTAATTGTTTACTGGAATGGTCGTTCACCAAAAGCAACCGTTATTTCGACACTTTTCGAAGTTAATGAGCAACAATCAAATGTTATAAATGACATTAAAACAGATCCATATGGCCGATTATATGGGGGTACGAAAAGTGTTGAGTCGTGTGATACTGGTGTGGCTCCAGCTGGTGCATTCTATAGATATATCGATGGAAAGGGTTTAAAAAAATTATTTGATGATGTTTATATATCGAATGGATTGACATGGATTAAAAATAAATTTTACTATGCTGATTCATGTGCATATGATGTAAAAGAATTTGACTACAATCCAATGACAGGAAATCTAAGTAATTTTATTCATTATAAAACAAGATTTTTCTTCCCATATTCTTTGAAATTTATTGAAATATTTTTAGTAAACATGCATCAGATCTACTCGTTGATTGAAGCCAATAAAAAACCAGACTTCATCATTGATGGAATGACAAATGATCGAGACGGTAATTTGTATCTTGCAACTTTTGGTGGCAGCAAAGTTATAAAATTGAATCCAAAGTAATATCAATTAATTACATATGAAATTACTGAGTGAGTATTGACTATTGATTGTTTTTTTATTTTCGTTCCTTATATTCAGAACACGTAAAGTTTTAATGGAAATTCATCTTCCGGCTACACAAATTACGTCATTGGCTTTTGGCGGTCCAAAAATGGACATTTTGTTTGTCACAACAGCAAACAAAGATGGCAAACAACCACTAGGATCTGGATATTTATACAAAGTAACTGGACTTCGGGCAAAAGGAAATCCAGGAGTTAAAATTAATCTTCTTAAAGTAATGAAAAATCGACGTAGCCAATTCTTAAAAGCAATTGTTTAAAATAAAGATGCATTATATTTCTTCGAAAAAAAAAAAAAAAAAAAAATTCTCTGTTACCTTCAATTAAATTCTGTACAAAAAATTTTCTTAAATCGTGGTTAGTAGTAACATCAAAGACAAATTTTCGTATATATGTGGCGCACTCTGTGGTCGAGTACAATGTTGTTGATATTTTGAAAAAGGCACAAAGCTTCTGCTATCCATCGAATGATTTAGTGTAAATACTGCAGTTTGAGTTCAGAAATTCGATCAAAGCCTTGATCGTTTGCTTTTTTCAGATTAGAATTTTACAACAATTTTACTTAAACTACATCACATTGATCTGCCATAAAACTGATTATGATTTCAAAGCAATTTTTCTTAAAATATGATTAAATGTTTCAATTCAATTTGAAATAGATACACTAAATGTGTGTATGCCCTTTCGTGTAGTTGATTATTTTTCTCTCTACACAATTGAAATGAATGTACGAGACAACACACCCCCGATGTCACTTGTGAATCTTGTTTGCGTTTGTTTTGTGAGTGTGTGTCTGTTGAATGGCAAGAGCACATCCATCGAAATTTAAATAGATAATTGGACACACATTCTGCATTTTCAACATTATTTATTGCTATGTCGTTAACATATATTCAACCATGTTCTGTATCATATGTCATATACTCAATTATACAGTGAAGAAGAAAAAAAGGCAAATACAATATGCTCGATCCGCCTATTTTTGCGTAATTCTGCATACATTTGAAGAATGCAAAAGTGATGGAAACTATAGAAAGAAAGAAAGAATGAAAAAGAAATGAACGTCACACGATACATAGAAGATGTTCGAAGAATATTATCATTTTTATTGGGAGACACAGACATTATAGATGTTTGTATACCAAAAAAACATGACAGTAATTTAAGTAATTAAATTTTGTTAGCCGATGACAGCATCTCGATGAAGATGCAATAATGTCTATTGCTTAAAAAACCACAAAAAAATGCAATGAAAAGAGCTTGAGTCTTGATTCTTGCATTTAGATTGACTGATTCTATGATATCTATAAAATGTTGTATGAACAAAAAACGATTTTTTTGCCGTTGAGTTAGAAGAAATGTCGTTATCGAGAGTCATTTGGACTTTATCACATTCATTCGAATTTCATATCATCGCTTCCCCACCGTAAGAACAACAACAATTCAAATGAAATGAAATGTTATAATTGCTCACAAAACACATTTTATGTACTCAACACATCGATGAAATAATTATTTGTTGTTGTTTCTCTTTTTTCGAAATTTTTGTTCCACACACTCAATAAAAATTTATATGGTTTACAATTTCCGTTTGGTTCTTTTTTTTTTGTTGTGAGGCGGTCGCATTGCAAACGATCACGAAAAATTATTTTGCACGCTGCTGTTGAAGCCTTGTATTGTTGTATTTATTAAAAGTATCTGTTGCCTGTTCGATTCGATTCGGTAAATGATAAAGAGAAAAAAACTGTTGCCATGTGTGTGTCGTCGATTATTTTCGATCAAAATTTGCACCATTTTTTTTTCGACTAATTTTCTTTGGTGAGTGTTTTGATTTCATCTAATCGCATTAGTTTCAGATCATTTTTTCTACCAAGTTTCGATCACCTCTTGAACGGAATATTCTTCAACGGAAACATATAGCTAGTGAAAATCGGAAGCATTTTTTTTTAACACTCAAAATGAAAATAATATTCCATTTGTAAATGATATTTTGTTCAATTTAAAATTACATTTGCGAATAAAAACATATATATTTCTCAAAAGCAGAGCAATACCAAATTGGCACATGAGAGCATTTTCTTTATGGTTTCTCATAAAATTATGTATGTTGTATTTTATGTAATGGTATTTTTAAAATGATTACTAAATTAAAATTCAAATTCAAATTCAAATTGAAAAGTTGAATGTGTAGCTGTACGAAGCGGTGAATTTTTACGTCCATATATGCATGTATCATCAAGTATGACAGTGAAAAAGTAGAGAGAAAAATATATGACAAAACACAAGGAAATCCATCGCCATAATTCAACCTTATACTTTGTTTGGCCCATTATGCACTGTGCGTTTAATGATCTTTTGCTTGAAATTTTCTCTTCGAAAGAGCAGAAGACAGCGCGGCACGCATTCTGCTAGCACGTTATTTCCTTTTATTTTAAACTCAAGAAAATCCATTCGAGTTCGTTCTCTGTTTGTTCATTTTTTCTTTTTATTTCTCGTTATGCCATGAACAGCGACACATTTGAATCGGAGACTTAATCATTTCAAGTTGTGCAGAATGTTCACAAGAAGGCAGATGTACGGAAAAGAAGCAGACAAATGAATGAAAAGAAAAAAAGAAAAAAAGAAGAAGAAAATCGTTGTGATGTATTGATGTGAATGATGCAAATGCAAAAAAAACGACACTATTTTCAATGTATTGCACTTGAACCACAATTCAACATTCAAACCAGATCAAAAATAGACTTGGAAAACCTAATTTCATATAGTCGTATTTAAAAATACAGTGTTTGGATATAAGAACATTTCAAATGTACATGCAAATGGATAAGATCAGCTGGCTGTGCAACCATTTTTAGCTCATATTATATACATATTCAACTGATAGCGTCGTTGCGTTCATTTTTGATACATTTTTCACGTAAAAATTCAACGTCAAAAATTTCCGAAGCAATTGCAAAAATATTATTAAAAATTTATGTGAAATTGTCTTTAACGACCTGCCGACTGTCTAAATATTGATGTTGCGATTTTCTAATTGACACGTTTTATGTATGTTTTTCACGATGTCTGTCTATATAAAAATTCAACGAAATAATTGCATAACATTTTACATCGAATTTTTTTGAACGAAATATTCGATGATTTGAATTTCCGTGAAAATATTTTTTTTAGAGTATTAAATAGTCTAGTACTATTATATAAGTATATTACTATTCAGGATGAAAAGAAATATCTCATAAATAATATGCTAAAAATATAAGAATAAATACCCACCTCTGCATCATAGATAGCTTGAATACTTTGTTGCTTCATGTCCGAAAGTTAGAAATGCGTTATGTTATGTATGTATGTATGTAATTATCTTGAACACATTAATCAATCCAAGCGTTCTATCAATTTATCGCTTCCGAATTTGGCTACTTGAAAATCTACGTTAATTTTTTTTTCTTTTTTTCAAAATAAAAAAATTTAATGTTGCATTTCGTTCAAGAGCATGAAAACAACGACGTCAAAAGTAAGTTATTGGCGGCCGACACAAGATGTTTTTTTCTCTATTTGACAATGTGAGAGAAATTCAAGAGTTTATGTAGAGAAAGAAAATATGAAAAGAGAAGTCACCTTCTCAAAGAATCCATGTTGAATTGATTAGGATTTTTCTTGATATGTTGTCATACATTTATTTTTTCTTCTGAATATGCCTCATTTGTTTCATTAGGAATGAAGCGGCCTCTTCAGTTTCAAATTACTCATGCACTGCAAATGGCATGCTCTGAATGAGCCAGAATGCAGCAAAACATTTCTGACGTATGACTGCAATGACGACTACAAATCATTTACATTAGAGACAACTATAAACACCAAACGCCAAACACTTTCTCTGAATGGATAGAGAGAGAATAAAAAAAAGGGAGAAATGTAGGAAAAAAACACCAATTTCTGTTTCTGTCATTCTTTCAATTTCATTTAATTTATATACAAAAATAAAACATGCATTTTTATGTGGTACAATACAACACTATGGCATTACTATATTATTCTAAATAGTCTGGAATAGTTGCGGTTGCATTCATTTAACATCGTATGTCATTGTAATGATTAAACGAAATTATTTGAAAAGAAGAAAAGAAAATGAGAACGAGAAGAGAAAAAAATAAAACTATCTTTATAATTTGTGTGTTGTTTGTTTTGTGTTGTGATTTCTTGTGTGGAGGCTTGCAAGTGACGACAATGTTTTTGTTTAGTTAAATTGAATGCGCACAATTTTCAGAGATCATTTATCTGATCCAAAAGCGTGATAGAGATAGAGAGAGAGAGAGAGAGAGAGAGAGAGAGAGAGAGAGAGAGAGAGAGAGAGAGGAGTGAGAGAGAGTGAGTGAGTGAGTTAGAGATCATTCGCATCGCATTTGCATTGCATCTGCCTGCTATCCAATCACAAATTACTTTCCAATTGCGTACTAATGACGATTTAATATACTTTCAAAATCGAATAAAGATTTTCTTCTAATCTAAATGAAAAGTTGAACGCGCACTTGAAAATCATTTTCATCAACAACAATAATATAATAATAACAAACAGCAACAAATTGCTTTTCAAACTAAATGGATTTTCGTTCACATTATTATCATAATTCAGCTGAATACATTATCTAAATTGTATATTATAACTTTAACTTCAATATTATCATAAAAAAATATTTTAATACTGAATCTCGATTCTATTTTAACTCAGAAGTAGGAACAAAAGACGATTTTTACTTAATTTTGATTTTACCGACAATTTTTTGTTTCTTTTTTGTTGTTTCCTTGGTGAAATGCGTGAGTTTATTGTGTATTTGAATAATGTTTTCATGATTTGTTTGTGTTTAACTCGCCCTCCATTCGCCACACGCTAAAACACCGGCTCAGCTCCTCTTGCGAAGGCCACGCTGACGACGAATCGTTTTCCATTGACTTTAAAAACGTAATTTCATTGCTGGTTATCACTTCATACAGGAAATCAATGTAGCTATTTTCATAAGATATACAAAGAATACAGATAATGATTAATATATTTTCGTTTTTGAATTTTCATTGGATTTCTGCTTTTTTTTTTTTTTTTTTTTTCATTAAATCAAAAGGCAAACAAATGTCATGCAAAATCCTTTCAATGGATCTCTTTGATGTGCCCCCAATCCATAGGCCCAAAGACAAGAAATACAAAAAAAAAAAAATATATGCATATTTATTCAAGCGCATCACATTCGAGAATTCAGTCTATAAACAAAATTAACGACTGCAAAAAACCGAAAGAACTGGCCATAAAATAGAATGATTTCTTAGTATGCTGGTACTGACTGAGTGACACTTCAAAAGACACAGACAGAGAAATATAATCTCGTAATTCTTCATCGAATACTCATCCAATGTTGATAGTGTTCCGGTTCAAGGGAAACCATTTTGACGAAATAATTCTTCAAACAAAGCTACTACTTATATTTTCTAACAATATTGTTTATGCGAATTTCTTCCATTCCTCTTTTAGAGATTCACTTTTTCACACACAACAACAAGAAGAAAAAACTTCTAATGTCTGAATGAATTCTGTCGCGACGGCAACGATTGCATTGCAACGGCTGTTAATCTGTTGCCGCTAGTCTTGTTCTCTGTCACTTTCTCTCTCTCTCTCTATCTGTCTCACTCATCGCCCATAACCAAATAACAATGGCTCTTGATGTTTATTCGCGAGTGTGTAGCGCGCGCCGCGCGGCGGTATTCACAATACAAATGCTTGCCCATTTTAATTCCACCCAAAAATGAAAGGCGCCCATTATTCACATCCATTTGAGCATTTAATTTCGTTTTATTTCTGAAACTGAAAATATATTTGTTTCTCTTGTTGTTGCTTATACAATTTTCATTTCTTTTTTTCTCTCGCGTTCTTTTCATTTTACATTTTTCGGTTTGCTTTGTTCCGTATTTTTATTCCGTGCGATTACAAGAAATACACGCTACTTATTACTGCATCCGAGCAAGTGAATGCATGATCTGATTGCAAACTCTAATTGAAATTGAAATCATTCATTAAATTATTTAATTGGGTTAAATGCAGCAGCGCCTACAAATAGGCGAATTCCATTTGCGATTCAACTCTTTCCAAGCGCACTTTTATTTTTATTTTTTTGTTGCAAGTGCATTTAACGTCGCATTCATGTCAAAATCAAATCAATTTCAGATAAGAATGATTTCGATTTAACAGATTTAGAGATAAGTATCTTGTAGAAATCATCACGAATGTCAGTTAAGACAACGAAGGCAAAAAAAGAAACGAAACCAGTGCTTTTGCTCAATCGAGACACCGTTTTCAAAATACAACTTTATTTCATTTCCAATGCTTTTTATTTGCAACAATGCCCAATTGGTAAACATTTTCATCTAATTTCACGAACGCTCTAAAAAAGTCATTTGGCTTTATATGCACCTGAAAATCTTGCTTTATAGGTCGAATGTTCGTTCGATAATAATAACGAAAAAAGAATGTCTTGGCTCGTTTTATTTTATTTTATTTTCATTTTTTTTTTTTTCGAGTTCACAAATTCGTAAAAACAGGCATCATAAATTTCACAAAATCATTTGGCCTTAAGTTGAGTGACGCTTAACACTTTTCTTAATACATCCTTGGAATGTTTTTCAATTTCTTTGTTCACAACCAATGATAAAAAAAAGAAAAAATATGTCCATACATATATGTTTATTTGTGGGCTGTGTAAAAAATGTGCGTTGATATTCAAATGTTTTTTTTTTCTCTCTCTCTCTCTCTTTTTAGTTCAATAGATGAATCATAATTAGAGAAGCACAGTGTTTAGCGATCTTTGAAACACCATAATCATGATGTGCATAATGATCATAATAGTTTTGAGTGCTTCTGACACATAACAAAAATTTCACTAATTTTATTTATGGTGATGATTTTGTTCTCTAGTATAAATCCATGTTGTGTTTGTCTCACAACTTGAGACTATCATGAATATAATTTACATAGAAAAAAAGTGAAACAACTTTTTTTCCATGAATTGAATGAAAAAGAAAATGAAGAAAAAAATAAAACATAGGAAAACACTTAGTTGAAGTCGAAACTGCGCCACTGCTGAACTAATGTAAAATAAAAGTAGCATAAATTCGATGTTCTTGAGTGAAATAGTCTCTTTTTTTTGTCGGGTAGAGAAAGTGGCATCGAAGTGGAAGGGTGTTGAATGAATTATGATAAGTTTAAGTGCTTGGATTTTCTAAACCGACAACATTCGTCATTTTATTCGATGAAATGATTTTCGCTCTAGTTTCTGCTAGTAAAGAATTTCCAAAACGTCTGATTAAGAATAAAAAATGTTTCGTCTGAAAATATCATCTGATGAAAAGAGCGAAAAAAAAGGATTTTCAAATAGTTGATGATAATGGAGTGTTTGATTCCTTTTCTCTGTATCGTCGGCAAAATTTTTGAATTTACGAATAGTCGCGGAAAATGTTTAACACTTTCAAAATGTACAGTTTTATAATGTTTACAACAATAGCGAAAATCCTAATTTCGTCGGTTTCAATGTTGTTAATTTTCATTTTCTTCGTAAAATTATTATCTGAAGAAAGAGGAAAAAAATTCCCCATCGCTCAAAATTATTCAGTCTATACGCTTCATTGCATCAACAGCAAGAGCATTCCTTCACGACTTTTTCTTATCATTTGAATCACAGTAATACCATTGAAACATGTATTTAACACGATGATTTATAAGCAAATTCAATTGTTTAAACTATGAAAATATCCCGAAAGGCCATTTCACTGGAATTTGTGAATTTCATTGATAAATTGTTATGGGAAAAACCTGCATACAATTTTCTGCTCTTTTTGTTGTGACTTTTTTTTGTTTGTTTTTGTTTGTTTGTTACAGTGGGAATTTACCACACAGGAGAGATAGACGCCAACTATTAAATTGTCACGAGAAAAATCCCATGAACAACAAAAAGAAAAGATAGAATATTCATGAAATAAATTACCATGAAAATCCGACAAACATAAAAATATCTCTTTGAGAAAACCCGAAAATGTGAGGGAAAAGAATTGGAAGAAGAAAATAAAATTATCGAAAGTAAAAGACCAAAAAGAAACGAGAGGATATTGTCTTTCACGAGAGAATGAATAGAAGAGAGAGAGAGAGAGAGAGAGAGAGAGAGAGAACACAAAGATAATAATAATAATGCCTTTGTTTGTATTTATTTTCGTGGCGTGTGCGTTCGTCATAAAAGCTGCTTAAGAATTTATGGTTTTATGCTTACCTGGATGCTAATTTAAGTGTTTGGATCTTGCTGAGCTTATCACTTGGTAGTGTTGGAATGATTTTTCTCAATGATGCAAATGCTTCATTCAAACTTTGTGTACGTTGTCGTTCTCGTACATTTGCCATAACACGTTGCGATTGCAAATCATCGAATGATGCCTCTTTGATTTGTTTCTTTCGATTACGCACTTTGTACTTGCGATTTTTGCTTAACACATTTGTGGTTGGTGTTGGGGTTGTTGGAATTGATACCGGTGTGGGTGTGATTGTTGTTGTTGCTGTAGTTGTTGTTGGTACAAATGTGGTTGATTCATTTTCTTTGGGAATTTTCGCGCACGGGCTATCATTTTTCATTTTTGATCGATTATTTTTACGTTTTTTGCTATTTTTAATTTTACCATCACATTGATTTTGCACCTCAATAATATTATTGTTGTTATTGTTGCAATTATTGTTGTTCATCAAATTGATTTGGCCATTTTGTGGCATAACATTTACATTTACATCAGTAAATTGATTTGTACTTAAGTTTGTTCGCAATTGCATGTCGATTTGTGGATTGCAATTCGGTGATAAATGATGTGAAATTGACGTAAATGCCATTTGTTGCTGGTTATTGTAATATGTATTTGGATTTGATTGAGCTACGCCCATGGAATAATCGTCAGATGAATACATAATGGTATTATTGTTAATTGAATTTCCATTGCCAATGGCCATATCATTTTGTAAATCAGACATATAATATATTCCATAATCTTTGTTCTTTTGCTTCATTGGAATGTTTGACACTTCAATTAATGTTCGCGATGGATTAATCGATAGTTGCGAATCAAAATTGCATAATGCATTTGGAATGGGCGCTGCAATCACCGATTGCGTTTCATCCGATTGAGAATCAGTCGGTGTGATCACACTTCGACCACAGCTTGATGCTGGTGATCGATAATTTACATCGTAATCCGGTTGTTCAATTTTTATCGATTGTAATGATCCAAATTCATTGATATTATTCGAATAATTTGGTGCATTTAATTTCAGTAGAAGATGCTCTTTAGTAAAATGTGTTTGTTGCAATAACTGCGATTGATGCTGTAATGGTTGATTATGATGATGGCTATTATGATTAAGATGATACAAATTATGCGAATGAAATGTAGTTTTACTGATTTCATTATGACCTGTTGAATAAACAATCAATTTCTAATTAATCATAAAGCTTAATAAAATTTTCATTTATTTGTTTAATTGTGTTGTAAACAGGGTTGTTAAACTGTTACAATTGTAATCGTACATTTATTCTAGCTATTACAAATATAACTACAGTTTTGTTCTAGGATTTACAATTGTAACAGCGTTACTAGCAGTAACGGCTGTTACATTTGTAATAGATTAACAACCTTGGTTTGTAACTTAGGGGTTTAGATGTCATTCAAATAGATGCGAATATGTAAATAATCTGCGATTTTTTTTGCAAATATATTCGCATATGGCGGAGAAAATTGCAAATGGTGGCCGAATATATTCGCAGAATATTCGCAAAAAATGAAGCTATTTGCAAAAATCATGAGTCATTTGCAAAACTTGATACTTCTGTATGAGAATATTAGGCCGCCATATTGAATCGAATTTGAATAAATTAGGCGAATATTCTGCGAATGATTCATGTAAATAAAATTTTGAATCCAATATAAGCGAATAAGGTTATTTGCGAATAGATCAATTCCCTTAGGTTGTAAAGCAATATAAGTTTCCATAAATGGCAATGACAAAATGTCGAATTACTACTCACACAAAAAAAAAAAACAAGCAATAATTTCAAAAATCAATGTAAACTTTAATTTAACCAAGTGTCGTCGTTTTTTCGGATGAATTTACAAAGAATATTTTGCTTTATATTTTTGGGTGGAAAACTCCCGGAAAATCGCCACGCGAATTTAAACCAGTCTCAATCGATATGAGGAAGAGGGTAAATTTAAGAAGAACTAGTGAACTTTCAGTCTTGTTACAAACGCTAAATACGACGTTCCTGACATAAGTGCAAAAAACGTGAAATGGCTTGGGTATTTCTCATAAAATTTCGCGCACAATCGACTCGATAATATATTTTCCCTTATTCTCCATTTTCTCTCGCTGCGACGCTTTCCGCCCAAAAATATACAGCAAAATATCTTTGTAAATTTATTTCTTTGTAAAAAACGATGAGACTAAGTATAAATTGAAGTTTTTATTGATTTCTGAACAATTGATGCTTGCTGTTTTTTTCAGTTGAAAATGCAATTTCAGCACTTTTCGATATTTGTAAATCTTTTCTGTAAGTGATATAGTTCTTTTTTAAGTGCCTGAAGAAAGATTTCCAGGATTTTATGTAATGTACATATGTTATAGACGACAATAAGAAAAAAATTATGCTCAGTTAATTTGTAATGATTTTCGTACATTATTAGAAATTGCCATTGTTCTCTTCATATTTTTTTTCTTATATTTTTCAACAAATTAATTTTTTGTGTAGCTTGTTGATGCAGAAAAAGAAATTGACAACGAAAATATACTATTATAAATTTTCTTTTTTTTAAATTTTTTTATTGCTCAAATGTTCAATGCATAATTGATTTTGTATGGAAATTATATTTCGAAAGTTCGATAGCAAAATAAATTCGGAAATTCAAAACTTTGCCGAAAACAAAAAGTGAATTCAGTAATTGTTTGCATTGTTACTTTTAATTTTGACGATTGGATTTTCTATTGTATAAGAAAGTAAAATAAAGTCAAGTAAAGAGATTTTTTATAAAAAAAAATTGTGAAAATTCGAGAAAATGTTTGAACATCAAGTTTTTCGAAAAAAATCGACGAAAAAATACATAAAAAAAATTCATTTTTCCAATTGAATGATAATTCTCGACAATTTTTAATCGTAAAGATTATTCATATTAAGTGTAATGTGGATTGTTGTCACGTACCTAAATTATTATTGCTGTTCGCTGAAATATTATGATGACTTATATCCAAAATCAATTTGGGTGAACAGGCTCGAGGTATGGTTGTGGTCGACATAATGAATTTCCACTACACGTTCGTTCGTTCATTCGTTAGTCTCCAAAAATTTTCTAATTTCAAAATACTTTTTAATATTGGAAGGGGGTTTTGATCACAAATACACACACATAAATTATTACTATTAATACATTTCTTTGCACATCCATAAACCAAATCTGCACTTTATAACAAATCAGCAGAGGAATTTTTTTTTTTTTCGTTTTCAATTGATTTTTTGTTTGAATTTTTTTGTTGGAGAAAAACAAAAGTGATGAAACAGGATGAAAAACTACGCATAAATTAGCATTTCGCAGGAATGACAGCGTCCAAATGCAGAGCAACACTCTCGTTAAGATCTACGAAAATACTGAAGTAGCTAGAGCAATATGAGCCGAGCACAACAACGGATGCACAACACAAACAATTTTTTTTTTTTTTCGTATATTCGATCTATGTTCTTAATTCGCTATGGAAGTACATATACGACAAAGATCACTCGACTCGACTGTTCCACTGAGGAAATTTTCTGTTTCGCTACTGTCGTTGTGCTTTATGAGCTAGTGAATGCCTTAGAAGCTGTTGCCGTTTGCCTCTTTTAAGAAAAAAAAAAATCATTATATTTCAACGCATCGGATTCGGCATATTTTAAAAATATCTCTCGCTCTTTCCGTTTATTCATAAAAACAATAACGGTTTCGTATCTTCCTTTTCTTATATTTTCATATTGTGCGTTTCATTCTTGTTTCTCTTTCTTTCATTCGTTATTGGTCTTGTACTTGTTCCTTTTTTTTTAACTTTTACACACTTCTTCATTTCGCTTGGATGCTTGTGTGCGTGCATTTTTCTTTGTTTTTGGGTGTGCATCATTTTCTTTTTATGCGTTTCACTTTACCTCCTTTTTCAAGAGATATTCTTGTGAACGAAAAGTGACTTTTCATTTCATGGTGTTGTTTTTTCTGTCTTGTATATAAAAACATTTAGTCAAATTGGTATTAGTAGATTGATGCCACTAGCGACTCAAGATTCATTCAATCGAATAAGGATGCGAGTTACAACAACATTTACATTTTAAATGGGAAAATTTATTCAAAAAGTGTCCTGATACAAATCACTGTATTTTTTTCAAAGAAAAATTTTGAAATTGTTAATTAGATTGAAAATTGGATTTGTATTATTATGGTCAGATATTTTTTGCATTTGATTTCTGATATTATGTATAAATGATAATGTCTCTCTTCTTACTAAATTATCTATCTCAAAAGAAGTTTTCTTCCGAAAAATCTTTATATTATTGACTTCAAAATATAAGGAAGAACCATTCTTCGTCCCTTTTTTCCAATGTAAAAATTATGGTCTTTTTATGCTTCAAATTTTGTAGTGCATTAATAGTTCCTTGTAATAGTAGTTGCTGTTCGGACTGTATAGCTGATAATTTTTCTTGATTTTGACTTGCCATTCTCTGTCATATATTGTCGTTTTGTGTGCCGGTAATTTGAAACCGAAAAAACTCTTAACATTGTCCTATTCAGTACGGCAGATGAAGAAATATTCCGAAATAAACCATAACATGCATCTCATCATTGTGGGCCATTTCGACATTTGGATATATATTGAAATTGATTTTAATGGCCCTTACAAAATGACTGGCTCTAATTCATTTTTCCTTCTCAATTTCTAATTCTATGTCATTCTGCAGCCTTCTCTTTTGAAGATTCCACAATTTTCTCACTCTATGTCCATGCATATTCGACAACTAATAACTTTTGCTTTACTTTGTATTCCAAAATGTATTTTAATTGGGTTTTTTTGTTTTTTCTAATAATGATGCGCAGTAAAGTCGAATGAGATATCGAATAATCGAATTCGGATACACTTTAAATCACATAATTTACCGGCTTTTGGAAGGATTTTTCCAGTTTGACAATTATTCCAGAAGCATCTTTTATGTTGAATATGTGAATTTTTTTAATGAGAAATATTGATGCTAAAATCGATACAATTATCAAGAAGATAAAAAAAAATGCAACACAAAATATTAAATAAAACTAAATTGCACATCATCCAAATGTGAAACAATTTTCGAAAGTGATGTACCACAGTAATTCTCTCTCTCTCTCTCTCTCTCTCTCTTCATTCAACGACAGAAAGGCATTTGTATAATTTGATCACAGCGCGCAGCTGGAGCTTATTAGCTGCTTTGAAAGGAAGTGATTTAGTCCAAGGGAAGTGAATATATTGAAGTCAATCATGAATCGTAATTGTTTCGTCGCCTGTGATTTTTCGCAGTTTTTTTCTCAATTGATTTTCACACCGAGTGTCATTATTGCAGTGAAAAGAAAATGTGTTTGTTTGCAGCAAATATTATACAAAAATGATTTATCATTTTTCTCTATCCCTCATCATTTCCCATATAATATTATCGATCAATAGGATTTTTTTCATTCTTGCAACATCCTCCCGCTCCCCTTCCATCTAAGTAATCGAAATAGATCACCAACATTGAATTTAATGTATGTAAAACTTCCGATTGATAGAAATGCGTTGGTTGAACGATGCAAACAAAAAATCAAGAAATAATATCTAATAATCGAACGAATTAACATCGACATCATTTTGAAAATGAAATGCATGCACCGCTGAGGCTTTAAAAGACACAGACAGAAGAAGAAGTAAAAAAAAAGTAATAACACGTTGAACAAAGCGGTGCAATCTGATTTCTTGGAGATCATAAATCTAAAAATATTGTGTGATTCTGAAAAATGCAGTTTGAAACTGATCATAAATACTTATTAAAACTATAGACGATTGTGCGACCATGATAATTACTCGTTGAACGGCCAATGTGTGGCAACAAGTAAATCATAAAACACTTCATGCCATTTACAGCACATGCGCTTCTAATCAAAAAAAAATCTCTCATTCACTCAGTCAGCCATAGCAGCACCGGCAATAATAACAACAACAACAACAACGACAAAAAAAATTACAAAACCGATACATTTTTATGGCAAATTGTGGAAAAATCAAGACCGTTACAATCGGTTACACCGATTTCTGCTGGCTGCCGCGCCACACATTTCTTCATCAAGCACCATCAATTCTACCCTTTCTCTCTTTCTCCTATTTTATTGTATGCAAATTTAATTTAATTGATTCAAAAATAGAATTGCATTTCAATTTTTATTACTTATTTATGTAATAACTTCGTTAAAAGTGCGAAAATGATTTTCAACTCGAGCACATACTCGTCAGCCTTCCGATTTGAGAGAAAAGAATGCAGAATAAGAAACAACAACAAAACCCCGAAAAATAAAAGAAAAGAATCTGTTGGCGCATATTTTCGAATCAATAAAATTTAGCATTGACTAACGATCAATTGACTGATGAAATGTATGCAATTTAATTCACATTTAAATAGCTAAATTAACGAACAATATGGAAAGAGCGTAAACATTTCAACGTCAATCATCAAATAATTTTGATTTTAAACAGAATAAAAATATTCATTTGAACATTTCTAGTTCAATTGTTAAGCATGTGCCGGAAATGTATTAATCGATCGTTCATTTACATCAATCAAATGTTCGGCAAAAAAAATGTTTGAGCTAAAATATGAAAAATGGCCAAATTGTCCATGTTGAAAAACACCCTTTGATGTAAATACCAACTGTACGTTTTAGTTATTTATTTTTGAAATTGATTTCAGAATGACATTTTTCAATCAATCTTATGATTCAAGTCATGTTTGTTGAGATTTAAAGTTTCACAGTCCAGACGCATGCAAAGAATATCATCAACATATGATAGAAATTGAACCCTTCCATTCGAAAAAATTTTCAAGGTTCATAACCGAACGTTGAAAATGCTACTTTTACACATAAAAACTAATATGCATTTTGTAAATAAATGGCCACCCGCGTTGATATTTTTTGTCCGATATATTGAGTGTCATGGTGTGGTGTGTGAAATTGGTGAGTGAATAAAAAAAAAGTATAAAAAAATCAACAAATGAACTATGAAAATGACATTGAAACCAATAGAATTAAACGTAAATTCTTTGCTAGTTTATCAGGAAAAATCAGTTATATTTTCATGTTTATTAACACATTTAATATTTCAAACAAAAAACTTTTTTCAACTGTTTTATTACGTTATGCGTTGAGATATGCGCTTGTTGCTGGCGTTGATTGGTCTCGGCATGTTTATATACACCATCCCCCCCCCCCCCATAAAAGAGATAATGAAAATATATATATTTATATATGGATCACAATGTAAACAAAATTTAACATTTTTCCATTAATCGCTCAATTATATTACTGTCTAGCGTCAATGGGTCTTAAAAAAAGTTAATTCAATATAATAGTATCAGAATTTAGAAAAGTTAATATTCATATTTTCGCCCTTTTCATGAGATTTTAGAAAAAAGTCGATGCTCGCATACATTTGTCATGTCATTTAGCAACATTTTTTGTAATCCACCCGAATATCGATACAATTTAAAGTTTACTATTCTACTCGAAAATTGTATTGATCAAATTCGCTAGTTTTCTATGATAATTTTTTAAAAAAAGTAAATAAACAAATTTTCAATTTTGGAAATGTTGATTTTTTTATGTAATTGTCATAGTTTCTCTTGATTGTATACAATCTATCCAATACTGTTCTCTTCCAAATGCACATAATTTCAACAAAACATCAAAAACATATTGTAATTGATGTTTTGATCTGAGGTTGTCTTGCCTTGTTTATATTATCGATTTGCTGCTATTAAGTCTCTTTATTAAATGCGTTAAGCTAGAATGGTACATTGTTTAATATGTTTTGTTGTTTCTTATTTTCGTTGAAAAATTCCTTGATCTTCACAGGCCTTGAATTTGTTTGAAAATAAACAAAAATGTATGTTCAACACAATAATTAAATGTTTGATCACATTGTTTTATTTGATTATCTGTTTTAATACAAAATAAATTCTCAATTATAATTGTATATGCTTCCATTTTATCGAAATGTCCAGTCAATTTTTGTAGACATACTGTTTACTATTTATTCATTTTGCAATGTACAAAACCGATTCATGTCCCAAAAAAACAGAAGCCAAAAAGAATAAGATTATAAACGTTCGGAGAAAATGATGAAACTTAAGAGAATTTTTAATGATTATTTTTGTTAAATTCCCTTTTTGTTGTTTATTATTTTTTCTCGATACTGATGTGTGTGTGTGCATTTGGAGTTTGTTCGTGTGATTCATAGCTCCCGTGCATGGAGATGTTTTCCAGTGATTTTATGACTTTTGCCAGTTGCTCATCTCCTGATCGGCGTTGTTGGATTGAACTGACAGTGATGAAAAGTGCAAGGAGAACGAAAACAAAAAAACAAAAAAAAAATCAAGAAAACGGCCAACACACAAAAAGGCATCAGTCAAATGACACAGAAGGCACACTATGTCGGTTATAAGCCTTTGAAATTTGCTGTTGGCGCGTAAACGAATATCTTTTCTTCTTTTTCATACAATTTATTTTCTGTTTTTTTTTTTTTTCATTCGTTCTTTGAAAAACAAAATAAAAAATTGTCTTTTCTGTTCGATGAGCATCGCGTAATAAAGTATTTCAAAAGCCGCGTCGACGATGTATATTCATCAGTATTACGCATTTTCAATGCTAAACCCCACTGTATAAATCATTTTTGTTGTCATTGCGTTCTCTTTTTTTCCTCTCTTTTCCATCTCAATTTCAATTCGGTACATATTTCTTATCGCTCCGTTCCTTATTTCTCTCGATCTCATTCTCACTGCAGTTGAATTTGTGTGACGAAAATTGTATGAACATTTTAACACCATTTTTACCAATTAAATATGACATTTGAACAAACGTTAACATTAAATTCGAAATAAAGCTAATGCCAAATATTTCGCAACAATGCAGTTCAATTTACTGAATTTTTAAGATTAAAATCACTTAAATGAAAAACGATTTCATTTTCATTTCTACGATGTTATGCAATTTTTTTCGTTCCGACAAACTGCAATACAATAGAAATTCGGAAAAAAGAAAAATAAAACCAGAAAATATGTTTAAAAGCAGATAAATAAACAATACCAAAGACATCCGAAAATCGTGGAGAGATTTTTTTTCTCTTAAACAAATTCAATTAGTAGGAAAAACAAGGAGAATAGAAATAACTTAAAATGAAGGCAATAAATGTTTTTACCGAAAGCCGTACAATTTGTATATTTTGCATGAATTTATACAGCATACCAATGGTTAAAAACATATGTTTGCCCAAGTTCAAACAATGGATAAGATAGTGCTCCGACGAAGGAAATACGGTAAATCAGCAATAAGTCTCGTGTTAACGCCCAGGAACAATAAAGCATTTGCCCATAATTTCTCGCTCTCTTTTTTGCTTATTAACTCTCTCTCTATCGCTGTGTCTCTCCCTCTCTCGCTCTCTCTTCACTCAATCCATCAAATTGTTATGCATAACGTTTTTTGTGCCAATGGCAAAAATTACCATTACAAATGAATAGATCTTCTGAAGAAAGTTCCTAAATGTACCCCTCAAGTGCAAACATATGAGTAAATGTGTGCATAAAAATCAATTGCTAGCGCCTGTTTTGTTGTTTGTCCGAGAAAAAAATATCTTCATTTTGTGTCTCGTGCTGATTGTTACGATCCGCCTGCATGCTGTTCTTTAGTCGAAAAAAAAAAAAAAAAAATGTTGACCATAGTTTTTTGAAGAAATATTTCATCTGCATTCCATTTAACCATTTTAAATTGTTTTTTTTCTCATCAATCGATTATACGTAAACAATAATGTATACAAAATTATTCGTTCTAGCAAAGGAATGAATATACAAGATTCAGCATAAGTTGTTTTCATCCATTACAGACAAAATGGTGTATGTAAAAGAGGAAACATTCATAATTATGTTTCCATTTATTTTCGCCGTATTTTGTGCATTTTTTTTTAACATCGTTTGTGAAATGACATTTTGCTGTTGTTTTCAATGGTTTTTCCTTTCTTCTTGTTATTCTTCATCGTCTCTCGGTTCATGCATTCGAAACGCATGGAATGCACACTGATACCAAAAAATGCAATTTAGCTAGCGCAGAAAATGACAAAATGAATATATGTTTTTTATTATGCACATTTCAGTGCCACAGCCATTGGTGAATAAAAAGATTTCATTTTCATGTCGCAATACACTTCAGTAGGACAATTTTTTTTAAATTTTGGTACACTGACACTGAATGACAAAAACAACAGCAAATTAATTACGAATGGCTTCTTCTCAGGATGTTTTCAATTTTCTGTTGACAACTCTCTCGAAATTCATGTCGTTTTTGAATTGAGATTCATTTTGACTAATAAATAAAAATCTTTTCTTTATTTTTATAGAAAAAAACAAACATCGAAAGAAGTTCAATAATCAGAATATGTTCGGGACTCGAAATACGAATTGGCACAAATAAAACCCTTCAAATGTTCAATCTTTGTGTCATTGCTGATAATTGAAAAAATCTAAATTCCAAATGATATATGGATAAAATTATTCCGTCATCATTACCGCGGAAAATTCACATCATTTTATCTATTTTGATTACACATCAACCCCCTCTCAAGAGATAATAACAGTTACAGTGAGGAATATAAAAATATGCGCATAATAAACCAAGCATATAAAATGCGAGAAAAAAGCCGATACGATTTTTTTTCTTTACAAATACGAAACGGAAAAAATTACGATTTAAAATAAGCAAACGGTTGGAAAAAGCGCTTGGAAGAAAAGAAACCAACGAGAAAGAAAATAGTATTGTAGTCGTTTGGCAAAGGCACAAGGAAACATGACAGTAGTTGTAGATACTTAAAGATTCAAGACAGTATAAGAACAGAGCGTGAGAGAGAGAGTGAGCGAGTGAGTGAGAGAGAGAGAGAGAGAGAGAGAGAGAGAGAGAGAGATAAAAAAACGAGCACCAAACACATTAATAAAAATGTTTCATAGAACATCTGCTGGTGTTCAGTAAATCAACATATCGTCAAAAAAAAAATTGTGTGTGTTTTTTTACTGTTTATTTACATATTATAAAACATTTGTGTGTTGGTTACGTTTTGTTTAAGTCTCATTCTCATCACAATTTTTCACTTGTATATATTGTATTCCGTTTCATTTATGGAGCAGCAAGCGCAGATTCATCATGTATCTATGTATATATGGTTTGTTTGTCATTTTATTTTGATGCCCGAAACAAAACGACAATTTAAATGATACTTTTTCGGATTCCCACAGAATAACCGAATCAGCAATCACATAACATATATGGAAATTTCACATCGCATCATTTCATGTAAAAATGTCTATGTATGATCGTGACTTTGAGATTGTATGAGATTATGAGTATGTGTGAATCTATCGAAGTCCCTGTGCGGGCAAAGAACATTTAGCGCATATAAATGGAGATGAGCAATAATACATTTTTCCAAACAAACAACAAACCAAATCCAAACAGTCTATTCATGTGACACAAAAACCGTTCAACAAAAACAAGATCGACAAACACAAAAAGATCAAATTCAAATTAAAAAAAACAATGCCATCCAAAATGTCACATATTATTATGATGATTCAAATGTGTAATTGTTGAGCACTTGTCAAATAGACAAAATAAAAACTCTAGTTTTTCCATATATGGAACATACAAATGGCTAAAAATAATTTCTTAGAAAAGAGAATGATGAATTTTCGATGTTGACTAATTGTTATCGCTGTGACAAATCAATTGAGATATATTTCCTTTGATAAGTTCCAACTTAAATTATCAACTGCGCACTTTTTGTTTTTATCACAATGAAATTCCACGTCAAACGCTCTTCATATTAATACATGATCCAAAAAAACAAAATTGAATTTCATGCAGATTGAATATTATTATTATTCTATTTAAACGTTCATCGGTTAAAATTAATCCCATGATATGACAAGCAATTTCGATCGAGAATAGAAATCAATTTGGATAGCTAATCTAAAATACCGAAACAAATATTTTACATTTCGAATAAAACAAACACAAACACACACATGCACACACACACACACACCTACGAATAGACGGATTGCGAAACCTGTGTGTATTTGTACGAATATCTTATCGATTACCGTTTACATATTTATCAGTTGAGTTATATTCAAGCAGCGTTTATCTCGGTCTTCGCGAACTGATAGTAACATAAATTGTACATTGGGTAAATTGTTGTAATTAAGGTGAATTGAGCGAGAGACACAAAAACAACAACAACCAAATGAGCAATACATTGTTCAATCTTCCGGCCCTGTGTGTGCATTTAGTGTTTGAATGTCGGTTTAGGTGAGCAATCATTTATATCATTTTTTATTTTACCTGATTACAAATTGGGTACAAACACTTTTGTGCTCTGTGATATTGCGTACCTTGGGAATCATATAGGTGAAATATTCACATTAATTTCAATTACAATTTAACCAAATAAATTGTCAACAAAAACATTTGTGAAATTTATGTTAGTTTCAACAATAACAAATTATCAATTCAATTGAAAGGTAAAATAAATTAAAGTTGGATTTGAATGTTCTATTGAGAAAAGTTCTCAATTTTCGCCTTCAACGTTGCGTTAAAACAATCAATTATGAACTGAGAATATTTAGCAGAATAATATTAATAGTAATGGAATTAAAACGTTGAAATTCTTATAAATAAAACTTTGAACATTTGATCTAATTGCATAACAAGTAAAGAACATTTGTTTGAAAATAGCGAAAAAAAATACAATTTGAAATAAGATTGTGTAATGCACCAGTGATAGCAAAATTTGTGTCTTTTATCGAAGTATTTTTTTCCTATTTCTTCACTAACACAAATTTATGAATAAAACGCATTTGCATGGGCGAAGAAAGATAAAAGTGTTTTTGCAAAGTCAGGTGCTTCGTGTAAGCAATCGTACTGAGTGTGAACAATAATTTGTAAATATTTTCGTAGCATAAATATGTTTCAATTAGCATATCAGTAGAAAGAAAATTCTTATTTAATAAACTAAAAATGGCTTTGTCCGAAATTCAAACTCTGAATAACATTGACGCATTTATTTAGATTTCATTGAATTACATTTCTGACGTAATAAGCGGCAAATAGAAAGGGAACCAACTTATTGTAATTTTAAAAAAATTTCATTTATCAAATATACTAATACTGAAACAATTTACAAGCTAAAGTTTTGAAATCGCGATAATATGAACATCGCATTGAAATGATATCGAAATTGGCACTTAGGCAATAATATTATTTTGTTGGACTGAAATTTCTCATCAAATTTATTTTGGCTTTCAGATAGACGACAATTGTTTTTCTTTTTCATTGGAAACCATTTTAGTATTGGACCTCGAGAAGAAATTGAAACGATTATGAGATTACAAGGAACGATCTTTGCATTGATTTGCACGCTTCATTTCGTGCAAGGTTCCGACAAAGAAACGGTATGTAATGAATGACTTAGAGTTTTAGTTTTAGTTTGTTGGTTGTTCATCAATTCATCCGTAATAAATATTCAAAATTATCTTGAATGCATCGAAATAAACTAGCTTTAAATTGGATTTTCAGGTGAACAAACAAAACATTTGCTCAGTATGTGATTGCAAGATGCAAAAAACAATAAATTGTGCAAATCAAAATTTATTCAAATTATTCGATGCCAAAGATTGGGAGACAGTTACGTCCAATGAATCAAACCCATTCACAAATGTCGAGTATGTTGTGGGTTATCACAATTAGTCAGACAAATGATTCAATTATGTGTTTTTTTTTTTTTTTTTTTTTTCATTTTTCTCCTTTTTCACTTTTTTTTCTCTTTTTTATAGTTTTGAATCCAATGGTCTAGAGCTTATAACGCAATTTCCAAAATTGAACATAATAACATTAAGTTTTCGTCAAAATAAAATTCGCCAAATTGATGCGCGAGCATTTTTCAATTTGGAACATTTAGAACAGCTTGATTTATCAAGAAATCATCTTGAAAGTAAAGCACTTCAAAAGGATGTATTTGAAGGTCATTATACGGCATCTGAATATGAACCATTGAAGAATCTTAAGTGGTTAAGTTTGGCTGAAAATAAATTGCATACATTGGATCCGGATTTGTTTGATCATATGCCACATTTAGAATCACTGTCTTTGTCACGTAATCCATTTATGATATTGGATTCAAATAGTGTCGGTGCAATTTCAAGCATTCCACATCTTAAAGAATTGGATTTGAGTTTTATGGAATTAAGAGATCTTGAAGATTCTATGCTTCATGCACCGCGCGAATTAAAAGTACTTAACTTAACGGGGAATTTATTCTTTAAAATTCCCGAAGCCATTGCATTTGCTAAAAACTTGGTCGAATTAAATTTGAATGATCTTCCCATTGAACACATTGGTGGCAAGTAAGTGTAAAATTGTTCTTTTCACATGTTTTTCTTGAGATGGAAATTCAGAAAATAAAAATTTTCAGGCGAATTTTTAATGCATACATTTTACTATCATTTCCATCTGCCATTTTCATAACAGTTTCAGTTGCTTCCCTCGCCTTCCAAAACTCGAAAAATTGAGTATGTCATATATGACTAATTTACGAATAATTGATGAAGGTGCTCTTGCAAAATTGCCTGCATTACGTCAATTCATTTGTGCATCTAACTTACACTTCAGTTCAATTCATCCACACGCTTTTGGTAATATATCAAATCCCGATGCCGAATGGCCACCAATTACAAATGTAAATAGAAAAATAAATCTTATTGATGAAAAGAGCTTGGGATATTAATTTCAATTTAACTTTAATTGTGTTTCAGTTAATTTTACACAATAACAATTTGTCGATAATTACCAACGATTTACTTCAACATTGGAAAGATGTTGAAGAGATTGATATACGTTTCAATCCGTGGAAATGTGCTTGCGAAAATCAATGGATTGTCAAAGAATTAATTCCATTGATTCGAGAAAAATCTTCAAAGAATCCATCAATGTACGAGGATATCAGGTAAATCAAACACTTTGATTTCATAGTTGACTTATTTCATCCTATTTTTTGCGATTTTTAAAAAGAAATTCGATTTAAATTATATAATTTGATTTACTTTCAATTTCAAATAGATGTGATCATCCAATCGAAATGAAAGGAAAATCATTCAATGATATGAGTATTAAAAACACAGAAATGAGATGTGAAGACTTTTATGGAAGACACCCCGAACGTGATGGACCCATCCTCGTCGGAATTTTTATTGGTAATTTCGTTTTCTTTTGATATAATGTATTTAACTTGCTTCAATAATTCTTTCAAATTTGCTTAGTTGTTTTTTTATCGGGGATAATCATAATTCTCACACATTTGTATAAAATGAAAATAAATGGCTGACAATTTTTTTCTTTTTTTTTCAGGATTAATGATTGGTGTTCCAGTAACATTGGCCGCATTATTTCTGTATCGACGTGGATGTTTCGGAATTTTCGGCTATCGCCCTGGAGGACCAGCTGACTTCGGCAGAGCATTCTATAAGCGAACAGAGCTAAGAGACACAGACTTACACATATAAGATGATCAATAGGCCGTCCCAAGGTATCTCGAAATTATAATCAACATACATGTACAGATTCAGCATAAAAAACTGCGTGTATTGATAATAATTTCAGAGTTGATAAAGTTTTCTTCGCGATCAAAATCGCGAATGAAATCATAAAGAAATTTGACAGGTTTCAATAAAATGTTTCAATGTAACGACAAATATACGTTAAATTCTTCCTATTCAAATATATTGTCAGTATGGCTACTTTACCTTTGCAGTGTTTCAAACAATACAATACCGAATGACATTCTAGTGTATTTTCAAACATATGAATGAATGAATGAACGAGCTAGTGTATTTAGTTGATTTTAATAGTTGAATTGATTCAATATATTAAGAGAATTTAATTATTTATTGATAAAATTACCTAAAATCAACTAAAATTGGATAAAGTTGATTATAATTATCTGAAGTTGAATAAATTTAACTAAAATTGATTATAGTCGAATTTTGCCAACTTTAATCAATTTTATTTAATTTTATTCGATTTTAGTCAATTTTAGTTAATTTCATCAATTTTTAAATAAAATTGTTCAAAATTGACTGAAATCGAATAAAATTAAATAAAATTGATTAAAGTTGGATAAAATTGACTAAAATTAAATAAAATTAATTACAATTGCTTATAATCGATATTATTCAATTTTATTTAATTTTATTCGATTTTAGTTAATATTAGTTAATTTCATCAATATTTAAATAAAATTCTTCAAAACTGACTAAAATCGATTGAAGTTAAATAAAATTGATTAAAGTTGGCAAAATTCGACTATAATCAATTTTAGTTAAATTTATTCAACTTCAGATAATTATAATCAACTTTATCCAATTTTAGTTGATTTTAGGTAATTTTATCAATAAATAATTAAATTCTCTTAATATATTGAATCAATTTAACTATTAAAATCAACTAAATACACTAGCTCGTTCATTCATTCATTCATATGTTTGAAAATACACTAGAATGTCATTCGGTATTGTATTGTTTGAAACACTGCAAAGGTAAAGTAGCCATACTGACAATATATTTGAATAGGAAGAATTTAACGTATATTTGTCGTTACATTGAAACATTTTATTGAAACCTGTCAAATTTCTTTATGATTTCATTCGCGATTTTGATCGCGAAGAAAACTTTATCAACTCTGAAATTATTATCAATACACGCAGTTTTTTATGCTGAATCTGTACATGTATGTTGATTATAATTTCGAGATACCTTGGGACGGCCTAATGATCAATCATCTACAAAATTTTTCTTTTTTTTTAACGAAAAACAAACAATTTATTGCATTTAGATTATGATTTCACGCTAGTTCAATGCATTCATTTTGATTCGATTCTTCTTAATGTTACATACCTTTTGATTTTTCCATTTTTCCAACCATGAGTATATCTTAATGCATTGCTACGTATATTCTCGCTTTGTCCCAAAAATCGCATCAAGTTTATATAGAACATCACATTCGAGATCATTTTTAAGCAACAAGTTTCGCCTAGACACTTGGAAGTTTTCAGTGCTTGTTTTCTTTTTATTAACAATTAATTTTGATGTTGGTCATTTTTGAAGATTTATATTTACTTTTCTATTAAAATCCTGTTAATAAATAAGACATTGAAAGTTTAGATAATAAAACATAAACACGTCCATTAAATCTTTAGCAATTTCATCAGTACACAATTGAATGACTTTTCTATTGAAAAGAAAATTGTTTGAAAAATTACCAAATAAATGATTTCCATCATTTATCCAAAATAATTGCAATTCCGTAGTCATATTTTCATTTTGTTTCGAATGAATAAAAGAAAAAAACAAACTGGCGTATGTCTTCATCAGTAATATGAATGTTTTGTATGATTAATGTAAGAAAAACCGCCATTCAAAAAATTTGGCCCCAATTGTTTGCACTCTGAACGTGCTGTATTTTCAATAGAAACATCAATTCACAATTCAATTTTACATTCAGCTCACACGAAATGCCACAGCATTCATATTTTTGACAACAAGCAGAACAGAGGAAAAACAACAGAAACCATAATACCATTGATATTTGGTGTTTCTTTTTTGTGTGGTACGACAAAATTAATTTGTATGTTTTGCCGTTGGTGTAAATATCATGGTAATTTTTGTATTTTTTCACACAAAAAAAGCGTACTATATTTGTGCGCTGAAATGATAAATCTTTTGGTTTATAGAAATTACATTTTTTTTACAACGATATAATCATAAAAACAACAGAAGAAAAGAAAAATATGTGATGTAATAATTGTTTCATGATTTGACAATGTAAATAGACGAAATTCATAGAGATATAAATGAAACGCAATTTCGCATTAATGTTATTTTATTTTGTTCGTTTTACAAAAAAATTAAAAAAAAAAAAAATGATTACGATGTATCAATGGCATCCAAAAATTCATTAGAAAAGGTCATAGGGTGTGGCTGTACCAGCACAGATCGGCAGCATTTCCGACAACATTAAATCGATTCTCTGGCTTTCATTTTTCTTCTATCGCGTTTGATGTGTCTCGATCAGTCGACAAACAGATAATAAAATGCGTTGCCCGTAATGCTAACCGTTTAGTTAATGGTTTTCTTGGCTGCTCGAAACAAGAAATATAAAGTAAACAATGGATACATCTGTAGACAATTAGCGTGCATTAAGCTTTTGTGCTTCTCACATGGAAAATACTTTTGTTTATCTTATTTTATATTTCATCAACGATCATTTATCGCATTTTTTGTTCTTCAATCTTCCTTTGTCTCTCACTCGATAAAATGCTATAACTCTTGCCTCTCACACATTCATTTATGTTACTCTTTGTTATTGCTTGATCATTTCATACTACCAACCAGTTAAAATACACAGTAACAAATTTTTCTTACACGCAGTAGCTAAGTAATTGACCGAAAATATTACGCAAATTGTATTTTCATGAATAATATGTATAGATCGGTGGTTGGATGTCAAGTGTCAAGCTAAAAAAAAGAGGCCGAGATAAACTGACGATGGGAAGGCGTGACATTGTGTTTATGAAGAAAATACCACATTAAATAGGCTCACACAATGAGATCATGGCCACGCTTTAATCGATACAAATTCATTTAGAACAATTAAAGAAGAAACAAAGCGAAACTTGTTTTTTCGTGCAGCATTTCTGCAAAGAATATTCTGTCTAGTAGATAAAAACCTTCTATTCTTTAGCAAAAAACAACAACAATAAATCAGTTTTCGAGAGAGAGTGAGAGAGAGAGAGAGAGAGAGAAAGAGAGAGGGAAAGAGAGAAAGAAAGAGAGAGACAAAGAAAACGTTTATTCCAAAAGCAACAACAGATATGCTAACAAAATGATATCCAATTGAATTCGAGATTGAAATTGAAAATGAGATTGTTATGTGATTTTAGTGTTATTTGTTTGTGAATGGGATGTTTTGGCCATTATAATCGAGGTAATTATTATTGGATATATTTAGAATATAGACTCTATAACTCTTGGATTTGTGAATGAAATCAACGTTTGCTTGTAGCTCAATATTTGTATGTGTTTATTTGACTCGCGTTTTTTTCGCCTTTTATTTTGGTGATTCAACTTTAAATAAGCTGTTTGGATTTGTATTCCGTCCACATTGAAGAATATTTTGTCTAATCATTAATATCAATGAGCATGAATATGAACATTATCATTAGACGATTTATCGTTTTATTCAGCATTTTTTGAATTTTTGCATTTTTTTCTTTTTTTTTTTTTGCTTTGCCAAATGATTTTGTTTTTCTTCCACAATGTCAATTTATAGTATGAGTACGAAAGTGCAACTAAGTATTTTTAAGTGCTCATAATGTGTCATTATTATTTATAGTTTTGTTGTGTTTAATGAATTGTTGATCAATGGCATCCTCATTTTGAACTGGCGAATAAACAGAATCAAGTATCCAATCATTACAACAGAGATAGAAAGAGGGAAAGAGAATCACGTCATCGTTGAATAAATTTTTGAATATTTTGCACTTTTATTTAAACACAAAAATGCACAGCAAATCGATTGAGTGTCAGGCAAATAAAGTTTTTATAGTTGAAAAATGTGTTGAAAAAACCTCAAGTATTTTTAGTTGAAAGAATGCAACGATGTAATAAAATGTTGCGGCAAATGGAATGCAAAATTGCAATAAATAAATTTGAAGAAGATAATGAAGAAGACGGAGAAGAATGTATGAATTGTAGCCTGAGTGATAGTTTTCTTACCAAGACTGGTACGTTTAACGCCAAAATCTAATTTCGACATATCATAATTACCAATAATTAGGCATATGCGCATTAGATTTTTGCTGACATTGAGATTTCAATCGATTAGCCGAGTTAAATGGCAAATCAACTCAAAGAAGATAATGAATGTATGAATTAAATGATTGAATGGAGGCTTCGACGCACCACACCAATGATTTGTACATTTTATATTTAACGATGTATTAGAATATTTAATGTGCCGTTGCTCATGTATTAACACATAAATCCATTTTTGCCTGAAAGCACAAAAAGTAAAACTGTGCATGAGCGATTGTGATTGGACCGTGCGATTCTTTCGATGAGTTATGAATGTTTCATTTACCAGATTCTATTGTTTGGCAAAATGCATGCGAATTGTTTGTTTTTTTATTTATGATTAACTATTCATATGTGCTAGAGTTATTACACTAAAGCCAATAGAACACTATGCTTTTAATCAAGGTAATGAATACAAAATGCCTTTTTGTCGAAAGAAAATGCAAAAACCTGTGTATTGAATCATGCGTATTAAACAAAGAATTAAAAATTAAATGCGGAACGCATCGAACCAAAAAACGAGAAGAATCAGCAAGATTCGCGAAGCAAATGAAAAAAAATTAAGAAATATTTTCGTAAATTAAATAGTAATGGAACCTTAAGGCGAAATAGTTCAATGAAACCATTTGAGGTGAACATAGAAAATGGTCAAAAAAATAAACCAAAGCGGGAAAAATAGACATAAAATAAAATTAAATGGAAACTAATGTTATTGAAAGACAATGATGATGTGTATTTTGTACCTGTATTGCAATTCAAAACGATCTAATGACGGTTATGACATGAACTTGACCATTCGCTGCCTCTTTGTATACAGAAATGAATGAAAAAGAAAAAAACCATTTACGAATTACTGATAAATAACAAACATCGATCTCAGTCAAACAGTCAAACCATTGGCCACTATTGAATATTTATCTTGTGTGTCTCGTCACATATTTTGTACTCTTTTTTGTTTCACGGCACCTAAAGCATCAATTGCGTAAACAAAATCATCCGATAAAATGTTTGGTTGATTTTATTGAAAACGAGCTTGTTTGTTATGGTTTCATTCCTTTCGTCACGTCTTGCTATAGTCTATAGTCTTAGTTAGCTCTTTCATTTTGATCAATATCTCAACAAATTAACGAATACGAGTGTTGTTGGCAATCGAGACAAATGCAAAAGTGAAGTGTATGCAATCCATTGAAAAGTGTGAACATTCAACCTTGAAAATGATTGTAGCTTATTTTCTGCTCGTATGCTCTAAAGGGAGTCAAAAGTACTTCAACCGGTATTTGGTAACTTCAACCGGAATAAAGACCAAATATTTTTTTTTTCTTTTTCATTTCATGATGCAGACAAATCAAACAATAATAAAAATGATCAAATAAAATAAGTGACAAACATCGACACAATCATTCCAATAGTTTATTGACTTATTGTCGAAATGGTGAAACAAAATTTTTTTTTCTTGAATAATAACGTACGTTATACGAAATAGACCGGCTTTTCAACTCAATCTGAATGATATCAACGATCTTAGAGTGCATGTTGTTTAAATTTTGCTTCGATTTACGTATTTATGCCTTATGAATATTTATTTAACCTAACACACCAAATGTTAAGCAGCTGATAAAATGCAAGAAAAACAAAAATAAAATGTCTGACGCAAAAAAAAAGAAGAAAAAAACATAGACGACATCGATCTAATTGGAGCACGTGTTATGTATTTTTAGTTCTATACGGGATGTTATTTTTAAAACGTTTCGCATATTTTTCATAAATTGTATTTGTATTTTTATTTTTATTTCAGATTGAATGATTTAATTTAAATCAAATGGATGCAGGTTCTGTGTATTGTTTTCGTTAATTTTGATCAAATGCGATGACGTTCTTAACAAAAAATCTTCATTATGTTTTTCAAGAATAACATTTTTATTACGCATGGTAACATTTCCGGTCCAAAATATTCAAATTGTTTTTGTTTCCAAAAAACATGTTTGTCTTGAATTAGATTTCATTCATGTCTATCGAAAATGCCAAAAATCATTAAATGATTGAAAACCATTCGAAAGAAATATGTGGAAATCTACTTGATTAAGAAGGAAATATTTGTAAATTTGGAAATTGGGCCTTAGTTACAGCATAAACTTTGTTTAAATATTTACAATTCCATTTTTTTTTTTTTGACCATCGCAATCAAATTACGCAAAATTTCAAACCAGTTTATGATATCAATAAGATTTGGAGCTCTCAATGTCGAAGAATCAGACAAAAACAACAATAAAATACAAAAGATACAGAAGAAATAAACTCGAAACAAAAGTGATCGCAAAATATTCCTTTAATCGAATGCATTGCTATCAAAGACAGTTAATTTTGCGAATGCCTTTCACTAGTCGAAATTTTTTTTTTTTTGTTGGTCTGTCGGTTTGGCTTTTCGTTCACTTCATTTTCGAATCAGATCACAAATCGTGTGAATTTAACATAGCCGCCATAATTAGATTACCATGATTTTATGAATGCTGATTTTCCACTGTGGAACAATGACTATCTCTGACTTGTTTCTCTGAAACCTATTCGAAGTAAATGGCATTCGATCAATTTTAGTGAGTTTTTTTTCTCGTTTGGTCGTTCGTGATCCGGTCTAATCCCGAACGATGTTTTTAAAATGTTAATAAAACGTGTATGTTTATAGCAATTTTTTCCCCAAAAATAAAATCTTTATTTTGTGCCCGTGCCTATGCCCGTTCCCGTGCTTTTGCCATGCAACGAATAAGGTGACACTGAAGCAATGAAATTGTGATTAAGTAAACAATCATCAAGAGATCATTGACATGAAATTTATATACGGAATGTTTCATGCATAATTTAATCCGTTCGTCGAATCGCCCAATGGCCAATTCATTTCTTTTCGAATGGAAATAATTTTCTATGCTGAAAAACATGAAATATATCATTTTTGATTATCAGCAATTCTAATGATTTATTTCATCATTATGTTCTTTTTCATACATTTCTTCGTGCGGTAACACTTAGTTGTGTGCGAATTATTTTCATATAGAAATGAAGTTTGCATTGTTGGCATATAAATACACTTAGCAACGATAAGAGAAACTGTAATATTGAGGGGACATAGAAAATGTTTTGTTTTGTGTATTTATTGAGTATGACGTTGAGTATAATGTGCGATCCATTACACCATCGCAATTGGACGGTTTGTTTATATTTGTCCATTTCATTATATTGAACAAATGTATTGATGTATGTAAATTTATCATCGAACGTTGTTACTTTTTGCGACACAATTTTTCTCTCTATAACCGTGTTACATATTGTAAGAGATCAATAAAATGAAGGGTGACTTTGTAATAAAAACCAAATTTTGGGCTGTTAATTAGCAATTTTGTCTGATCGTGGGAGATTTTTATGCGTGAAGAGAGAAAAAAAAACAACATAATTCGGTAATTCATAGATTCAACTGCAAATAAATATTCTAAAAGGTCATACCTAGGGGCGTACAACTACTTGAAAACGTGCAAAAAACTCGCATCAAATCATTGCACACAGCTCCGAATGCACAGTATTCGTGCACAGCACAAGTTTCGCATAAGACTAACATGGAGGAACTCGCGCGAACTCGTACGCGTTCGAGTATGACAGTAAATCTATATACGTTATCATTTCAGTTAGATTACAGTCAAATCAGTGTAATGTCATCAAATACGTTCATTGTAAAATAACTACGAGTATAACATTTGAAAATACTATTTGCTTTACAAGATTTTTTAACAGAATTATAGCATTTGATTGTGAGATTCCTATGATCTTATTCTCTCTTTAAATAGTGAACTCATTAAAGAAATTGAATCAAATTATTTGTAAACCAAAACTAACATCATGGCTTAGAAAACACAGAATATGCATCATTTAACAAAAAAAATTCTGAATATAAATTCAAACCCGGACAAAAATCAATATATTTACTGACGAAAGTATTCATCGGTTAACTTAATAAAATATTTTCCAGCTTTTTATACTTAGCAATATGACAAATATTTTCGTATTATATTTTTCGTTTATAATTGTAAACAAACTATTGCCATCTCAGTTGTCAAGATTATTGAGCGTTATACTTCTGAACTCGTATAAACTCTTATTATAAACGCAGAAACTCGCAAAACTCGCATGAAACTTGGTGAACTTGTAAAAACGCGTAGATTTGTATGAGCGAACTCGGAACTCGCACGAGTTGTACGCCCCTAGGGTCATACAATGCCGCAAAATAAAAGCACAACACGACTTGTCTTTCGTAGGTTGTGTTCATTTTTACTATGCGGCAACGAATAAAAGAAAACGAAAAAACAATTCGTACAAAAAATACGCATTCAACGTCCTCTATGTACAATGTTGTACATTCACTTGATATTATCATGCTAATTGTCTGTGTCAATGTGCGCGATTAAGCAAACAATAAAAAAAAGAATCATAAAATTGTCGTTACTGCACATTCGAAGAAGACATTAGGTAGTTCTGCTGCTTCATTTTTTTCCTCTCTTGCAAACAAAATTAAACCGTTTAGGCCTTATAAACTGTCTACCCAAGTGGTCGTACGCAAACAAGCTTAACTAAAGTAAAAACTCAATGGTTTAACAAAAAAATTTCATTTGTTTGTTCACATTCAAGTCGCGCACACTAATATCTTAAGTAGCCGCGTAAAAATCTTGTTCAACAACTTTATAATAGCAATGTGCAACGAACAAAATGCATGAATTGCCCATTAAAATGACGTTTTTTTTTCTTTTTCGTTGTTTTCTATATACCTTTGCCAAACGAATCAGAACATTTGAGGGAAATTCACTTGAACAATCACTTTTAAGCCAAAGCCCAAACCCATTTAAATACCGGAAAATTCACCTTGAAACCTCTGTATAATTTACAAGTGTTTCGTCATTTTTGCAACGTCATTATCGAGTATTCGACAATGTAAGTTTCTTTCATTTTTTTCATTCTATTTGTCAAGTCCAAAACACCATTGGTCGTCGTCATCACATGAAAATACACACTATATCTGTGACAGTTTATTATGTAAGTGTCATTTTTAGATTTCATCTCGATTGATTTACAATTTGATTGGTTTTAATTTTGAATCCAAATTGTATCCGTAATTGTGTGTACAATGTACATGCAGTTTATCACGTAGGTAAATCTTCTGATCCAACGGATATTATTCATCAGAATGGCAACGATATACAATTTAATTACGCCGACCAGCAATTAATTCGTAATGAGCTTAATTAACATATTTCAAAATGAGAAGCCACTTAAAAATCATAGCGACGTGCACTTTGTCGCGTGTCCGGTTGATTGTTTCTTTTTGTTTTCATTTCACTGTAAAATTATGTTCACCGTTTAATGAATTCTAACTGCAATCATCAATATGAATGATGATTGATTAATGGCAAAAATACCATCGTGGATTCTAATCTGGAGAGAAACGTTGAAGACAAAATTGGTACTATTTTCCGAAAATTTATATGTTTTTTCTTCTCTTTGAAAGTAAAAATAACCGCTTTTTCTTGGGAAATGAAATGATCGTCGTCTACTTTCCTTGAAATTAATCGAAAATTTTAATTTTCTTGAAATTCTTCCATTTCATTGATTAGATGACAAAAATGAAGATTCCAAACATACGACTTTTGTTGTGTTTATCTGTACGCTTGGCCAGAAACCAGTTTCTACCATGAATAATGCGTGTGTGTGATATATCTATGTTCATACTGAATTCCATATTACTTTTTTGACCGAATTTTGACCTCATAATAAACCATAAACGAAAATGGTATGTATTCGAGCTATAGTTATTTTTATGCGATCACGCTTTCGATATAAGAAAAGATATTATTTCAAAACAGCCATCTATCATAAATAGAGGAAAAGAAGTACAAATAATTGGTCACTGTTTACCACAATATATGCTCTCATGAAGTGAATTTTCATTGAATAATAATAAAAAAAAAAAAAAAAAAAAAATGAAAAACTAAAGTTGCCGGATGTATACATATTCAGTCGTATTCCGTTACTTCAAAAATTATATCACTCCAAATTCTGTTCAGTCGAATGCACTTTGATGCTTACGTTAACGTTAGCCTCGATTGAGCGCTTTTTATCTATATGGCACGGTACATGCATTGAGCTTGCAAGAAGTGTTGGATTTCACTGTTAATAATTTGGAGCGATTAATATACTCACGCAATGGAACATGGGACAATCATTATCATCATCATCATCATCGCCATCGTCATCATCAATAGCTGTTTTACACTCAACAACAGACAGTTTCACATATTTCTCTTTCTCCAGCTCACCGAAAGCAACCAGAAACAAACGATAAATGTTGAGCGTGTGGAAAAAAGCAAAAAGAGAGAGAGAGAGTCAAACGTTAAACTGAATAGCAGCGAGCACAACAAATCAACAGGTAAAACAAATAACAATGCTGGCCACACGAAGGTAGTATGGATAAAATACTAAAACTGTTCGCACGCGCTTTCCTATACAGTCATTGCGCGTCTCAAAAAACCGACAATTTATATTAATTTTTCATTCATAGATCGAATTCATAGTCAAAAAACATCAGAAAAATCGAAGTGGATAAAAAAAGGATTTTTCCGTGCCTATTGTGAAGAGACAATATCAGTGAAAAAAAAGAAAAATAAAAACAGCAGTAACAATCGAGTTTGTGAAAAAGTCATGCTGGCTGATCAACATTACAATCAAGTATTTGAATGGGAAAAACTTACAAAATATTGAGTTCAGACAGTGATTGACTTTTCCGTTGCTCAATTCAACTATATCAACAAAATTATTTATTCATCTCGTAACCAGAAAGTGAATTCTTTTCTTTTTTTTTCGTTCAATCTTGACATGCAATGAGTGAGTTCTAAACTATGCAAACTTGGTACGTTTTATGTGTACGTTATTTGTTTATAAGAAATGGAAATGAGTTTATTTTTTTTTAATAACATCAAATAACGATTAATCGGTCAAGTGGGTAATCAGTTGAGCTGCAATTTTTTGGTTTTCATTTCGAATGATGTTAATTTACTTTTTTGCGGTATATCATTGTGTGTGCTATACAGTTGTTTCTTTTAATCACTTGACAATAAACAGTGATCGCATAAAAAAATGATTGTTGAAACAACCATACAAAATTATAATTCTGTCATATGACTAAATCTTTCTAATTAATGTTATTGTAATTGTTTTTTTATTGCTCCGTTTCGTTAGTTTTAAAAAAAAAGAAAAACTTTCTACTTCCAATTGAAGAAGAAAAAAGAAATGAAAAATTACAACACACAACTAAGAATATTATACAGCTTGTAGTTGCCGCTATGGAACAGGAAACATGAAGAGGGAATTAACTTTTCCAAATAGTTTAACATGATCTAAATCTTAATGAATTGGGCTGGTCACTATTAGCCATTTTAATGGTCCCATATAAATAAATTCAAAGTACAGATCTGTCGCTGAAAATGATAATTCATTTTGCTAATCATTTTGAGATATGTGCAGATATGTGAATGTTAAGTGAATTGCTTATCTTTTCTCTCATTTTAAATTAAAATCTTTCTCTTTTGTTTTCTTTCAGTCAGTTGAAAATTAATGGTCTTGTGGTAAACTCAATCTATAGCAATAAAGAAGAAATGTATTTTGTCTAAAACAACAATTTCTTTGTCCTTTTCACTCCATTTCATTTGCAAAAAAGAAAAAATTCATTCTTTTTGTCTCTCTGTGATTGAATCGTATAATTGTGAATGTGCTGAATGCATGAGCTACATGTTGCTAGCGGTATTTTTAATGCGTATGCATTGATTTAATACATAGTATTCAATGAAGTTTAAACTCAACATCGAATACGATATCATTTATACATCTTTCGTAATAAAATTTCATTTCATTCAGATGGACGATTCGGTTTCAGTAAAATTTTCTAGAAAAATGTTTGATAAAATTCGAAGTGGTGATTTCACTTCTCAAAACAAGAAACACTCACGTTTCAGAGCAAGTTTAAATGGTTGACTATGGATGAATATAATAACGAATGTTGAAATAAAGATGAAAATCGTGTGATAGTGAGAAATTGTAATTACAACACAGTTCAGTCTGACTCACTCGCACTCAAGAATTTAATACCTCTTAAGCATCGTATAAGCAAAATTGTTTGACCATATGTACGATCAGCGATTATTTTCCATTTCTTGGCTCGGGTTAAAAAAAAACGAAAAGCAAAAGAGAAAAATCCGTTAGTTTATGGAGTCACTCACATCTATGATTATGAATTATAATTGGAGCATTGAAAGGTGTGCGTGTGTTTACGCGCGCGATCCTATGCAACTGATACTTTTTCATTTTCGTCTCTATTCGAATGGTCGAGTGTCCAATGTTCAATTGTAATAACAATCATTTCTCTCACAACCATTAAATGATTAATAAGCAAACCGCTTTTTTACTTTTTTTGAATCGTATCGAATATTTGATATCACACAACGTATACATATATGGAATAACTATCGGTTCAGCACACGATTGTTTTTGTCATGTAAAAAACAAATGTTTTCTTTCAAAACACCTTTCCATTTCTATTAAACATATACCAAACATCCGATTGACTGAATTTCAATTGATAAATTTATTTTGAGTGCATTTATTTTCTCTCTCTTTGAATTTTGTGCAGCATCAACGTAACAACATCCATTGAAGTTGTGCATTGTATTATTGGAATAACGATTTACATTCTGATGCTTGATTGAACACCAACATTTACCATTTTATGCAAAATTCACATCAAATAAACACCATGGATAATAAACGACATGTAAGTATAAAATCTATAAAAGCTCTCTTTTGCCTAATGCCATACACATTTTGCTAAACATATTTTAAGCTATTTGATTGCTCATAAAAAAATTATGCACTTTAATATTGCACCATATGTAATTTGCTTACATAATTATTTGCAATTTTTAAAAGAAAATTGAAGAAAAAAAAAATCTTCGCATTTCTTCGAATCATTTTAGCCGAATAATCAAGAATTTGAGAGAGAAAAAAAATTGTTTTAATTTCATTGGCATTCGAACTTAGCCCATTGTCATGCGCTCCTTAAGTATCAAATTAAATGTTATGAATCTAAAAATGTCTGTTTATTTGATTATTGTTCTGCGGTTAAATTGTAAGCCAAATCCATATTTAAACTAGTCGAACAAGTGTTGAACGTATTTGCTCATCAAAAACTAGTTAAACTGCATAAAGTGATAAAGGACATACAATTAGATGGTTAAAAAGTGCATTCTTTTTGACTCAATACAGTAACAACAAATGAAAATAATAAATTTTTTATCGAAATCATCAAATAAAAATGATTTTAAATCGCTTTTTGCCACTTAGCCAATTTCCGCTATACAAATTGCTCTAATGTTATGGATGGTCGAATTATGTTGATGCAACAATATAATGGCGATTCAATTTACGCATCGATGCGCGTTGGCATTTAATTCGATCGCAATCGTAATTAAATCGAAACAAAGTCAGACAATGCAAAGTAAATGTTTTTTGTTCTTGTTTCTTTTTACTTCTTTTTTTATTATGGACCTTAAAAATTGTTGATGGCGTCTAAACTTGTTTCTTAGATATTGAACAATATTTTGCGGACGATTTCTCGCCTAATAAGAACGGTATATCATCGCATATGGTATGGTAAATCGCGACGAGTACAAAGCTCAGTGTGGCCCATAATTCAATTCGTATGTCGAAAGGCAATATATATATATATATATGATTAATTCTGGTTTATATATTTTTGATGAGACTCACTTTCTATCACTCTCTCTCTCTCTCTTTCTTTATCTTTCTCTCTCTTTCTCTCTATCTATCTCTCCGGCTTGAAAATAACGTGGAATCATTCTTTGACGCAAACCCCATTTAATTTGTTTGCGTATTATGAAGCCAGATGATTCTCGATTGTTCGCAAGCCAATCATAAAAATGAAACGGGAATCCAGAGCAATAATGATACCACGCTATGAAATATTCTAAGATGAACAGATGCAATGATCATAACGACTTTCGCACATTCCCATTCATCTCACGTAATTCTGGAACCACACGTGTCATGTACATAATTCATCTAACACTTTGGAATGGAAGTTTTTTTTCCTTCTATATTTATATTTCTTATTTAGTTTTAAGCTTGATGTTAGACTGTTTAGATTTATAGACGTTTGGGGGTGAGGGGTGAGTGGTGGAGGGGGAAAAATTATTTGCACAAATGTAAAAAAGTGGTAAAAATAATACTGAAAACGTCACTATTATGATGAATAATTTCATTTTCATATGATAATGTTCAGTTTGGAATAAATGAAATGAAATAAAAGTAAATGAATTTTGTAAGGCGGAGGACAAAGAAACACAAATATCGAAAAAGGGGGAATCCCACAAAATACACATTCAACGAATTGGTTTTGCATTAATTCATCGAAGACTTCTGTACGTGCTATGTATATATAAATGGCCTATACAAAGCCTGAGACCTTTTTTTCCGGTTTTTGTCTCTGTTTAAATTATCTACGTGTTAACGACTAGAGTCCGTTTCTGTTTACAAACAAAAATTCCAAGTCAATTGAAAACCACAGCAATGTGTCGTGTTCTCAGAATTAACAAATTGATCAATATACGATTAATCGTATGGTTATTATCGATGTTGCATGATTTCTTTCTTTCTACAATCAGTTTCCGATAGAAATGTCAGATAGACAGCCTCCAAAAACGTTGATTGCATTTTTTCTACATTTAGAGTGAATTTTTTGAATGAATCAATCGAATGTGAATAATCACATAATAAATCCAATCGCGTTTTTTTATGTCTTTTTAAATATTATTCTTTGCTGTTGTTTCTTTTTTTAAATGTCACCACGTGAGTTTCTTGGCTTGAAATGCGTCAATTTACATACGTAAATACAAAATGTATTTACGATCATGATTATTTTCGCACCTCCATTTTCGCCCATTTTATACTGACATCAAAATTGTACGGTTTAACCTTTTTTTTTTCAATCGTCCTTAACGTGTGCACAATGCGTGCGTATTATCTAATAGTACTTTATAAAATTTATACTTCATTTATTTTTGCTGATTCTAGCAATACCAATCGAATGTGGAATGTGAATATGAAAACATTTTTATTTTTTTTTTCTTCTGTTATGTGTTGTGATTATCGACTTCTCTGCATACGCTAATTATTTAACAAAACACAACAAAAATTAATGAAAATACATCGAAATTGGCATTGATTTCTTCTCATGCTTCTTCCTCTTCGCCTTCTTCATTGTTTTTTGTTTGTTTGAATTGCTTCTTCGTTTCTCTTTCCTTCAAACATTGATGATTGTTTTTTCCCAATCGTTATTTGATTTTTCGTTTTCATTGATTTATTTCATCTTCAAGCGCTTTGATTAGTGATTTCAATTAAATGCTGGTGATTGCAACACTACGACCTAAGGGATTTTCAATATTAACTAAAGAAAGCCACACAAATCACGATTTGCTAACCACTTTGGAATATTCAAAACGAATAAAAACAAAATAACAATTCACCGACACCTTGAAATATATATACGAAATACTCAGCTATTTATTTGGTATATGCTCGTGGTATCGAGGTATCTAATACAGCTAAATAAGATAAAAAAAAATACACTCGCTCACATATAAACATATACACGTTCGACCAATAAAAAAAATGCGATGAAAAATTGCAAAACATTGCTCTGTAGTTAGCACAAATACAAAATATTTATGAAAATATAGCGATTGTTTATGCGATGCTTTAATTATAATATAGCTACTTTAATGAGCGAGTACATTTCATGCACGTCGATTTTATAATTCTCGACATAATATCTGTTCCCTCTTTCCGCTGTGCTCAGACTAAAAACGAATTTTTCTGCTCTCTGCTATAAATTGATTCAAAACATTTAGATTTATTCTCACCTAACTCTGGGGAATATCGACGCTTCTTCTCGAATTTTCTCTCTCTCAATCTCTTCCCCTCCCTCATACTCTCCCTATCACTTTCCCTCTCCTTTTCGCTTTGCCAATTTTCCTCTCTGCAACCCCTTCTAAAATCACATTCGAACTCTTGCAAGAATTGTCAATTTCGTATTTACACAATTAAAAGTTTTCCATCTCTTTTCCATCCGGAAATTCTGAATTCATTCAATTGCATTCATATCTATTTGAAATGATAAAATGCCTTGCGTTCTACGTTTAAATCATCATGAAATATAAACATGTTTTTATGCCTTCAGATTTATTGTTGACTTTTTTGCACTGCTATAAAAGAATCTCTTCATTGTTCAATATCATGATTTTAATTGCTTCATTTAAAATATTGATGTTGCAACCATTTATATTCAAATTAGCCTCGACATTTTCCGGCTGAAATTAGGTGAGCATAACGTCTTTATCAAATTGGCATTGAATTTAATCTGATTAGTTTTACGTTTTTTTTTCTTTTTTTTTGTGTTTTTCGTACTTAATAATGTCTTTAATATGAAATCGAGGGTGATGTAAATTCGTTTTTATGAATCAAAATGACAAAAAAAGCATATTTGTACCGAATTAAGCAATATAAATTATTTGTATGACGTTGATCTAAAATTATCGGTCGAAATAAATAATCATTGATATGAACATTCAAAGTTTTGAGAAAGCCCTAGAAACTTTAATAAATCCATTGTTCACTAGATGTCTCCACATTTCCCATTATATCAAATGCACATTTGTAAATTTGAGACTCGTTCATTTATCTTGAACAAAGAAGAGTCAACATATTCTTAAATTGTTTAAAAAGTTATTTTTATATCAAACATACACTGAATATCCCTTAAAAATTGCAATGAACAGTAAAATGGTACTGCCAAATGCATATATAATCATTTGAAAACCGAAAGATGTCTATCATATCATGTGACAGATGGCATTCGATATGGCTGCGTATTTCAGGGCAATAGTTAATAAAAGCACGCGGACAAAACTGTCATTTTTCAATGTGTATGTGTTTTTGTTTTGAATCAGATGATAATATTAAATCGGCGAAAAAGAGAAGAGAAGAGAAAGGAAAACTAAAACATATTATTTATGGGAATGTAAATAGTAGTCATGCATACTGCATGCTGAACGGTGAGCTTGTTCATATTTCTATAAATTGGCGCTTAAATACTGCCTAAAATCACTAACAACGGTACAACAATTTTTTTCGTAAAACAACTTGTGAAAGTTTTTAAAAAAAGACACTCACTATTTTAAATATATAAAGCTATCTACACACACACAAACACACAGGGAGAGAGAGGGATAGATAGATAGAAAAGGTGTGTTGTGTCGAGGAAATACGTGAGTACTTTGTTTTTTTGTTGAAATGAATATGAATTTAATATATTTTGTCATACATTGTTGTTTGTTTTTTACCGGTTAAAATATATCAGATCAATTTTTAAAATACGTAATTTATTTGCTTTGATTTGGAATGTTTATGTTTTGGATATAAAATTGATTGGATTTAATTTTGACATGTGTGTATGTCATCGTTGTGGTTGCATGGAATGTTGTCAAGTCACATAACCTCGTCATTGTTTCGTTTCGCACTGATCTGAATATATTGTCGACTGGGGCGATTTGTGATGCATCAATTGCTTGATTTAATTCGTGCGACAGTTGACGTTTAGCGTATCTCACACGATCCATGGATTCTATTTCACTTGCTCTAATGCTTTCTGCTTATTAAATATACATTCTCTCTATTTCTGCTATACATTTTTACAAATTGTATTAATATATTGCGTCGTGAACGAAGTTAAAAGTCCATCGTTCATTGCGAATAGGGTGCAACGACGGTTTGTTCATGTAATTTTAACATGAATGAAAAACCCTCGAAATAACATGTAAAATTGTTCATCATTTAGGAAAAAAACAGTAAAATTCATTTCAGGAAATATAAACCATTTGCCGTTTTCTCTCCTAATCTCTCTCTTTCTCTCTCTTTCTCTCTCTCTCTCTCTCTCTCTCTCTCTCTCCCTGTGTGTGTGTGTGTGTTATCAAGCAAATTGGAAGAATTCACTTTTTTACAATTTTTTGAAATGCATTAAATTTGATAACAAGGTGATTTGTTTCACAACACACATTCGGGGACGAATTAATTGTGATTTATTAATTGAGATGCTATCAAGTAATTGAAATAGTTCTCACATAAATTGATTGCACACGCGATATAGTGTTGCATCATCATCATCATCAAATCAAACAAATATCAAAAATGTTTTCTTTCAATTGTAATAAGTAGCGACAATTTTTAATTTTTATTAAATTAAATGTTCGTTTCTTTCACCGTTCCACACTGAGTGTATGAGTTTTCTCGTTTAACAAAATTGCGTTACGCAATCTATTTGATTTGGTTATGCATTGCTTTGATTTTTGTCACATGTGGTTTAGAATTTATTTATATTACATTAAATTGTTATTGTAATGTGTCGCTCATTCCGGGCGGAATTTTTACCAATTCAATTCGAATGGAACATGGTGGTACTTGGGATGAAAGAAATAGAATAAAATGATTGTTGAGCGTAATCAAAATTAAAGAGAAACTTCCTCTGATCTACTGGTGGCCGGTCACAATGTTGAAATTTACAAAGATTACAGTCAATTGCAATCAATGCTCGACGCTGTATCATCGATGACCTTGCAATTCAACTTTTGGTTGTTCTGATTCAGTGCATTTTTTGCTCTTCTCAAGATTCAGTGCTCGATACTTCGAAACAAAAACAAAAACAAAAACCAAAAGTATTGAAGGAAATCCAAAATTCAATTTTCGAATATCATCAGTGGCTATGGTGTGGTTTTTTTTGGTCAACTAAAATTCGAACGTTTTCATTTCATGTTAATTTGAATACGCATTAGATAGTATATTAAATTGTGCTAATTATATTTATTGTGCAAAATTGTAATGTAAAATTTTCCATTTTGTGCATTTCAGGCAGATTCATTTGATTCGGATATTGTAAAAGGTCTTCACAATATTGAAGATGGTGAAAATGCAAATGGTCGAATAAAACATCAACGATTTAAATCAAATGAAATTACGATTCCGACAATAAATGCAAACATTGGTCAATGTGAATCAAATGCTGTGAATAAAAAACGATATGAGCATACAACAACGGTGCCAATAATAAATTCAAATGAAGATTCGCAACCAAAACCACCGCACAACGGTAATATCAAATACATAAACGAATCAATTTGCAATAGTAATACATACAATGGCAACAACGGTGGTGGTCATGCTATCATTGATGTTGTAAGCACAACGCATACAAACAACGATCATACAAAAGTAACAATCAAATCAACGGAGCAACAGCTGCCGTATACAACAACATCATCATCGAAAATTCAACACAAAAACACAAGCGATACGAATAAAGATGTGGTGGATGTGAACGCAAGTAACACAAGTGGCACAGAAGAATTGAATCGAAAGCAACAAAAACTATCGAGTAAAATAGTCGTGGTTTTACGTCGATCGAAACCGATCGCGCTTGTGCTGATCAATACTTTATTAGCTGTTTTAATTGCAATTTCATTGTGCATTAGCATGGGTTTGGATTATACCGTTCCGGCAATTGTTGTTGGTTTGATTGCAGTTGTAGCTAGTTCCGGTTTATGGTATTGGCTATATATTGCTGCTGTTACAGCTCCAAGAGATATTCGGTATGTATAAAATAGAGGAAATGTGCCAAAAAAAAAGACAAAAATCGAAAAAAACCGTATAAACAAAACTGAACAAAAAAAACTAGGAAAATATTGAGACCAATCGGAAATGATATGTGTGTAGTTCGACCGATCAATTCGTTGTTTTTTTCTTCTATTCAGTTACAAATGTTTTTTTCAAAGAATGATTGACTATTATGAAACGGTCTATAATAATCAAGATCAGCAAATTATATTTCTGCAGTGATTGAGAAGTAACAAAAAAACAGAAAAAACAACGACGACAATTTAGCTAGTGCTTGAAGTGAAAGAACAAGAGAAAGACGTCATAAGTAACAGAATACATTTCAACATATTTGTAAATGCAAATTGTTATTGTAGCAACTCAATTTAATTCGCTGAATGTGTGTGTGTGTTTGTGTTTGTGTTTGTGTGCACAGCTAATCAAAAACGATGGAATTTTTATTATATCAAGAACTAGTTACAAATGAGAATGTACGCTGTTCAAGCATTCCAAAATTGCAATCAGGTCATCTTCAACCTGTTGAATGTGCTCTTACAGAAAATATTTACCGTTGATTTTTTGATCAAATATTTTTTCACGGCATAGTTTTTGTCTTCTTCTTCATCTACTTGTACTAAGATTTCTTGCAAGAAACGAAATACCGATTTGTATATTTTGTTGTTTGTTTTCATGTTTTAAGTGTATTTATGGAATGTTGTGTTGGTTTTGCAATTTTTAGCAATTAATATTAAAGTTCAATTGAATTAAGCCCAGGCAAAATGGTCAATAAGTTCAATCGCAAATTAAAGTCGTGAATTAATTTTCAATAAAACATACGCATAGTATTTGTAGGTGCGCCCTTCCCCCTCCTCCCTCTCTTTGTTTGTTCTTCTCTTTCTCTGTCATCTTAAAATATATCAATAATAATCAAAAATGATGTGGATCGTTGTTCTTTGTTTAATATTTTTGAACTCAAGTGGAAAATTGTGTGATGTGTTTTTTGTATTGTAATTTACAGAAATGTTCAATATTCTAAATTATGTATAGCCCCACAAAACAAGCTAATCGAGTGCTGTGATTTCGTAATCGGAATTAATGCCGTATATGTAAATTCAGAACAAACTTCACTGTCCATTGATTATGGTGTGCTTTAAATCAATATATTGGACGATACATTTAACAGAGACTAGACTATTGACGACAAAAATAACAATAAAAATATATGCCGAAATGCTGATACAAAAAGAATACGAGACTATAAAACGCGTAAAACGTGTTTTTTTTTACGTATATTTGCCTTTGATCTTTATATTATTTTCATGTGGTCATTCGATTGTACGGTTGTGTTTTTTTTTTTGTCTTTTGGCACCAATGACACTACTATTTAGCAACTTCTTTCGTTTTTTTACCTAACATTTTCATTTGAACGTTTTCAACAAACTTCGATAATGCTCTTTCTTCTTCCGTTTTGCTTTCATTTTGTGTTAGAAACACTAAAGTTTTAAAGCGTTTTTTTCATGTTTAGGTTTCAGCAGTTTGCTTAATTTCAACAGTTTAGTTTTTAACTTTAAAAACTTACTTTCTATTTTTGTTGTTTACCGTCCAACACAGTTGCATCTGTTTGTCGAATAACACATTATGTCGATATGTTGCTGGTAATTATGTGTGTTCACCTTGTGGATGTGTTGAAAAATTGTACGTTGGAAAAAAAGAACTCACCTTTTTGCACCCAAATATATTCATGGGATGACCATGAATTTTGTGTGCACATGTAGGAGTGCTTTTGGCTGTGAAATGGCAGCAAATATCCAAAATGTATGCTTGCGTGATGATTGTCTGATTATAAATCCTTGACTTCTATGCATTAATGGTTTCGTACCTTTCATTGTAATCACATAAATTCTAGGGGGAAGACACGGTTTTCTACTATCGTCTACTATTTTTCTACTATTCCCTAATATGCTAATGAGTGTCTTCCCCCTAGCATAAATTTCGCGATGGTTTCTCTTTAGAAATACAAATGCATGCATTATTTTTTATGCTTCTCCTGTGTTTTATTCATTTCATTTTCCATTAAATTTTGTATATTGAAGTGCTGTTAATCCCTTTATTTTCTCATTTTATCATTTTCATTTCATTTCCATTTTAACAAATTATTCTAAAGTTTTGTTTTGAAACAAACCCATTTTTTATTGCTGATTGCAATTGGTCACGGTATCATTGACCAAAAACACTACGAAAAATATTGTAGTTTATTTATCAAAAGTAAACAAATTTTCTTCTAGAAAATGTCCCCCAAAACTCTAATTGAAATTCGCTTTTGTAAAATACACTTATTTTTACAATCGAAGGGAATAACATAACAAAAACAGCTAATTCATTTGAAAAATTCATAAACGAATAAGAAGGAACAACAAAAGAACAACAAAAATCTAAATTGAATGGCATAAAATGCAAACTCATTGTTGGACACAGTATTTTCGATGACATTTTTATTCGCTTCGTCTTTTTCTCTTTTCCTCGCTCGCTCTCTCTCTCTCTCTCTCTCTCTCTCTCTCTCTCTCTCTCTTTTACTCTCATTCTTCATATATACATGGAAATGTTTTAATAATTATTGCCATGGAAATTGAGGTGCAAAGTTCAATTGGCTTGCAATTGTTTGATTTTTGCATTGCAATGTGCGGTGAACAGCAAAAATAATATAGAGAAAAAGAAAATGAGTACGAAGGAGAAAGAAGGAGCACGAGTGAGAAACAAGAAAGAAAGAGAGAGTAATGAGTACAAATATAATTGCAGCTCAATTTAATTGACAATATTTCTTATTTCTGCAGCGTGACGCGTCAAATATGGATCAACAAAAGCGTATCAAGACAAAACAGTGGAAATAGTTTTATTTTCGTCGATTGTTGTGCGCAAACCAAAAACAATGTTCATATATTGGCAAATTCATTGCACCATGTTTCATTTGGTGTTTAAGTCAATCGCATAGAATAGTTTAATATCAGTCGCAAAGAAAAAGTGAATGTATGTAGGTGAAACTTTTTTCTTGCTACAAATCGCGTGAATGCTTAATGCTAAACGATTCTTCTCGAAGTTGTGAGCAAAGTGTAGCATATGTCACAGCTGAATGTTGCAAAAGGTGCTTTCGAATTTTTATTTCAACACGCATATTTTATTTTATTTAACATAAATGACTCGTAAATATGTTTTTTGCAACAAATAGGAAGAGACCTACGGTAGCAAGTGTTTGCGATTTTTTGTTTTCAAATCTATTATTCAATGTTATCAAAATCATATTTTATTCATTGATTGGAATCGTTCAAGGTTCGATCATTTGAGATGTTGAGAAATAATCAGATACGCCATCATTGAAGCAAAATGCGACTATTTCTCCTTATTTTCTATTCAGTTTGAGCCGGTTTTCTCTCATACTCTTTTCAGATGATCTTCTTTCTTCGTTTCGCTTCATTTTGCTTTATTTCATTTTCTATTTATTGGAATTTATTTTTAGTTCAAAATTTATTAGAATATGTAAATTCATCACGGAAAATAATGATTTTGCTTCTTTCATTTTCAATCAATTTGAATCAGTCGTTTCAATTGTCTGGTAAAAAAATGCCTATCGCACGTCAACTGCATAACGTTCGCTTTATGTATGCAAATTTTTCATTAGAATGATTGTGTGCAATTTTTTGTTATATTTTGTTCATTCTTTCGTACGGCTCTATCATTATCGCAGTTGTTTTGTTTTTGAAAGTACCGCAAGTCAAATACTCATTGAAAAAATTGAGTGCGTCATTTCATATCCTCAATGTATACTTGCTCGAGGCTGAAATCATTCATCATTGCGTGGCATTCGTGGCAACGATTTGTTGCGTTCTTAATTTTGTTTTTTTATTTATTTATTTATATTTTTTTTTTTTTTTTTTTTTTTTGTATTTTTATGAGCAATAAGAATAAAATCATATCAACTAAAGATTATCGTTTCATGAACATTAATGAATTTGAATTGGCCTTCAAAATGGATTGTGACACAAGTTCACCTCATTCACCAAGAAGCTGCGAACACACTCTCCGTTTCGTATCCAACATTGATATGCAAAAAACTAACCTCATTAGCCGTTGACACACATGGGATGGTCTTTCTTTTGTTTTGAAAACGAATATGGTCAATTGGGGCAAAAACAAAAAAATTGAAAAAAAAAACAAACAAAAAACGATTTGTTAAAATTGGATCACACTGAATGAATATGCATTAATGAAAAATATGCATAAAAATGCACAATAAATTGGGTGAACTAAATAATTCCATCGATATGAAAATGAAAATAAAAATATTTGCATTTTTAGTTGAATTGGTTTTGATCAAACCATAATTCAACCTTTGATTTTTTTTTATGCATTTATTAAACTGCCAATGTTACAATATTAACTTTTTGTTTCTTTCTTTTTATTTTTATAGCGCACTTTATCGGTACATTAAATTATTATCGTTGGTTCGCCGATGTCAGCGAAAGAATGTCGCCATTTGGGATTTGTTCCATCATTATGTGGCAAAACATCCGCAAAAACCATGCATTATATACGATGGCCAAGAGTGGACATTTCGTGATATGAACGAATTTTCCAATCGTATTGCAAATCATTTTCAACAAAATGGCTTTAAAAAAGGTGATGTAGTCGGCTTATTTATGGAAAATCGTCCCGAATTTGTGGCAACATGGCTTGGACTTTCAAAAATTGGTGTCATTATTCCATTGATCAATACAAATCAACGGCAAACGTCTCTTATTCATAGCATTGAAATTGCCAAATGTCAAGGACTCATCTATGGTGAATCACTTGCACCTGGTAAGTAAACTTTGGAGGAAAAAACACAAATCAATGGCAATGTTTTGATAATTCGACAGGAATGATGCTTTGATTCGATTTACTAAAAAAATGCCATTTATTTATCATATAGCTGTCGCTGAGATTTCTGAACATTTTAAAAGTACAAAATTCACGTTATATCAATATAATGATGATAATCGTGATATTACTGATAAAACGGTTCAAAATTTGAATAATTTATTGGAAAAAGCGGCTAAAACCGATGTCGTTTCAAATTCAACTGCTGACACACATCATAATCAATTGCTGTACATTTACACATCGGGCACGACTGGCCTTCCAAAAGCTGCTGTTATCACACATTCCAGATATATTTTCATTGCGGCCGGTATTCATTACATGGCTAATTTCCAACCAGACGATATCTTCTATACACCATTGCCTTTATATCATACGGCTGGTGGAGTGATGAGCGTTGGACAAGCACTTCTTTTTGGTTCAACTGTTGTTATTCGCAAGAAATTCTCTGCTTCCGGATATTTTCCAGATTGTCAAAAGTACAAATGCACAGTAAGAATGTTTATTATAACAATTTAAACTGTATTTTCTTTTATAAAATTGTTACGATTGACTAATAATTTCATCTTCTATATATAGGTTGCACAATACATTGGAGAAATGTGCCGTTATATTTTGGCTACACCACCGAATTCAGCTGACAGCAATCATAATTTACGTGTTATATTTGGTAACGGACTTCGACCACAAATTTGGCCACAATTCATTAATCGATTCAAAATTCCAAACGTTGCCGAATTTTACGGTGCCACCGAAGGAAATGCAAACATTGGTAAATGATGGAAAATAGAATAAATCAATCAATCCATTGAACAATGAAGATATTATAATATTCATTTGAAATCATTTTTTTCATTTATCATTATCAGTGAACATCAATAATGTTGTTGGGGCCATTGGATTTGTATCGAGAATTTTGCCATCAGTTTATCCAATATCGGTGATTAAAGCTGATCCAGATACCGGTGAACCAATTCGCGATAATAATGGTTTGTGTCAGGTAAATAATATCTCGCAATCTGATACAAATAGTACTTAATTGTTAACAATTTTCTTTAATTTATGTTGGCAGTTGTGTAAACCAAATGAGCCGGGTGTATTTGTTGGAAAAATAATGCCTGGAAATCCATCGCGCGCCTTTTTAGGATATGTTGATAAGGCTGCATCATCGAAAAAAATTGTAAAAGATGTCTTCAAAAAGGGTGATTCGGCATTTTTATCCGGTGATTTGCTGGTATCGGCTAGGGGCTGAGAACCCTTTATGAATATATATATTTAGTAGATATTCAGAATATTCAGGCGATATTTAAATATTTATGGAATATTTGCTAGATTCAAAAATACACACACCATATCCATAAATATTTGAAATATCTAGTGAATATTCAATTAATTTTTATCAATAAGTTAGCATTTTTGAATATATTGTTGTTGGCAAAATAAGTATTGCTTGAAATTGAGATTTGGTAGCTGAGATCAAGTCAACATTCAACATTCAACATTCTACCTTGTCGACACAATCACATCAAGGAGAATGCAGTATGATCTCAACTACCAATCTCAAATTTAAACAATATTTAGTCATATGTTTAGCATATTTATGATATTTAGTATAAATATTCACAATATTTACAATGTTTGCAATATTTGCAATATTTGCAAAATTTGCAGGATATTTACAATATTTATTTTTATTTACTTTCGTCCTTTCCCCCTTAGGTATCGGACGAGTATGGCAATTTGTACTTTAAAGATCGTACCGGTGACACATTCCGATGGAAAGGTGAAAATGTATCAACGAGTGAAGTTGAAGCACAAGTTAGTAATGTGGCTGGTTATCGTGATACCGTTGTTTATGGTGTTGAAATTCCGAATACCGAAGGTCGTGCTGGTATGGCCTAGGGGCTGAGAACCCTTTATGAATATATATATTTAGTAGATATTCGGAATATTCAGGCGATATTTAAATATTTATGGAATATTTGCTAGATTCAAAAATACACACACCATATCCATAAATATTTGAAATATCTAGTGAATATTCAATTAATTTTTATCAATAAGTTAGCATTTGTGAATATATTGTTGATGGCAAAATAAGTATTGCTTGAAATTGAGATTTGGTAGCTGAGATCAAGTCAACATTCAACATGGCGACATTGTCGACAAAATCACATCATGGAAGGACAGAAGAAAAGAACAGCATATTCTAAAAATTGGTGAGTATTTTTTCTTTCCTTTACATATACATTTACATCATTTACACATTTCATAGTGTACCGTTTGTAAAATATTGTTAGCATTGTAATACAAACGATAGTCTGTGTGACGGTAAGGGAAAATCGGAAAGAGAAAGAGAAAGAGAATATGCATATCTCTTACACACTGAAGTACGCTCAACAACTGAACAATGATACACTCAACATGATTTACAAAGCAATGTGTATGTTGACAAATGTACCAATCAATCCAGATTTTAATCGGAAAGCTACCACATTGAGACAACGTCATGCAGCAGTAGCAGCAGCAGAACAGCAAAGAAGAAGAAGAAATTTGGCCGGGGCGTCCTCTAGGGGAGAGAGGTAGGTATTCAATTGATATTGATGAAATCAGATGAAATCAGATGAGATATATTTGATAAGTTAGTTCAAGTGTATTAATTTCAAAATGTTCATTTATTTGTATATTTCTCTTGTAGGTAGTGCTGGCGGTCACAAAGTACTATTCTATAGTAAGTTTTTTTCCCTTTTACAGACACAGGAGAATGCAGTATGATCTCAACTACCAATCTCAAATTTAAACAATATTTAGTCATATGTTTAGCATATTTATGATATTTAGTATATTTATAAATATTCACAATATTCACAATATTTACAATATTTACAATATTTGCAGGATATTTACAATATTTATTTTTATTTACTTTCGTCCTTTCCCCCTTAGGTATGGCAGCCATTCTTGATGTTGATCAAACTGTCGATTTAGATGCATTGAGTATGGGATTAAAATCCGTTTTACCCGCATATGCTCGTCCACAATTTATTCGTTTACTTAGCAAAGTCGATATGACCGGTACATTTAAATTGAGAAAAATAGATTTACAAAAAGAAGGATTCGATCCAAATGAAATTGGTGATAGTCTTTATTATTTGTCAACAAACGGTAAATATAGTAAATTAGATAAGTCTGCCTATGAACAAATTTTACGAGGAGAAGTGCGATTTTAGAAATTACATATAAATATACAACAAAAACAAAAACAGAAACGAAAGAGAAATAAAAAAAATACAATACATTGTTGGCATCTATGTTCTATTTTATAGTTTTCAGCATAGTTATTTAGAGAGTTCAATATAATTTTAGAATTTTTTTTTTTTTTTTTTTTTTAAAGCAATACCTAAGTTAAACCTTGAAAATAATCCATAATCATCGAATAGTTGGTTACATTAAGATTGTTTATTGCTTATCTTGTATGAAAGTGTCGCGTTTCTTTTGTACAGAATAAAATATTTTTTTTGAAATCGACTGAATTAAGTTTTTTTAATTTTTTAAAAGGGATGAAAAAACTGAAAACGAAACAATTTCAGAAACAAGTTTGGGCATACTTCAAAAGCTGTTTTTTTAATATTTCAATGTGCAAAAAAATTCTATGATTTCACGTTGACGTGACTAATGAGTTCGCTGTTCGGAAATTTTCTTCATTTCAAACCGTCAAATGAACTGAGTGTATGAGCCGCTGTATTTTTTGGGTGTACACAATCGTTCATATTTATTTTGCTTGGAATATGTGTTTTAGTTATTTTTTTTGCTTCTCTTGTGTTTACTATTTTGTTCATGCCATTTGCTTTCACGTTGGCGTCATTTATTTTTTTTTTCTCTTTCAATGATACGTTCAAGATTGCAGCAAATTTAAAACCGACTCATGTATCTCGTATCACAAAGCGTCGACCCTTTTTATTTCGAACCTTTCTCAACAAATGTCAGACAATAATTGATACCTTTTTCAATTGATGGAAACTTTTTTTCAACGATTCGATATTTTTCCTTGTTTTTCCTCTTTAATTGGTTTATTTTTGCCGATATTCTGGGACACAATTGAACGAGTGAGAATTACACAGAGTTTCTTTCTATATGAAAAACATGAACAACTCCATATGAAAAAAAAAACTTTATGTTTCACTTTTATTGTCACTCAGTTTTAGAGCTCAATGTAATTCTCACCCGTTTAATTCAAAAGCAAATTTTTTAATTTTTCAAATGTAAAAGAGCTCTAACCGCAGAAAAATTCTAAAAGTTTCTAAGAAACAGTAGTTTCATGCCAACTTTACAGATATAATTTTCCATCCGAATTAATTTGAATTTTCGAACTTACCTTCTTGCCCATTTCAAAAATTTTTTTTGGAAATTTTAAAATTTTATCGAAATTCGAAATTATTAAAATAAATCTAAATAGTTTGAAACATTTAAAAATAAAATATCGCACAATATTTTTGTGATGACCAGGAAAATGTATTTATTGAAAAATAGAACCTTTCGTTTATGTTTGTTTTGTCTTTTGTTTTTTCTTTTTCTTCGAATAATTTTGATTTCTCATTCTGAAATTAATTAATGAGTAAAATTTGTATTGTATCTCTCATCGATTTTTTTTTTATCTCAACAAGCAATTGTTTTCTTAAACATTCTTGCGTATGAATTTCTTGCATTCATCAAATATATCAATTTGCTCATCTGTGTATTTCATTTAATGTGTGTAGAGTTTTCAGAATGATTGCCATTTACTAAAAGGCGTTTGATATCTGACAAAATCAACAATTTGAAACAAATATTGCAAATAAAAGGCTCATTCACATCAAAATAAGCATTTTTTATGGCCATTTTATTGATTGAGCAAGGATCAATGTAATATTTGAAACATTTTCAAAATTAAATGTAATCAATTCGATTTGATAGAATGAATAACATTTCGATTTAAGAGAGTCAGAGATTGAATCATCAGGCGTTCATCTACCAATGAAAAACAGAATAAAAGTATTGAAACAGTCACAGAGATAAACTCATTTCTTTGTATCATACATAAAATATGTTTACTTAGTTATCATTTATTTTTGCATTTTATGCTTGTTTTTTGTTGTTATTGTTGTTGTTGTTGTTGTTAGGTTTTTTTGGACGTGAGTGCGCACGTAAAACTTTTTATTTATATTTATATATAATATATATATTCATTTTTTATTATTATTAATGTGTTAATTGAAAACGAACGCAAAAAACGCTATTACAAAAAAATTGAAACAATATTTATTATATTCCGAAACAAACGAAAGGTTTCAATCTTTCATCAACGAAATGTTTCAATCTTTTACCATCTGGCTGATGTCACACCACATCATATCAAATAATCTCTCATTTGCATTTGATCCTATCCGTTTTTCTCTCTCTCTTTCTGTCTGTCTGTCTGTCGGTCCGTCTCTATTTTCACTGTTTATTTCAAATTAATCCATTTTATCATTTTATTTATTTGTTCATCTGTTTTGTCAACGCATAAATCAACATAGTTACATTTACAATAATAATTAATATTTATTAGTTTACACAATGTGTGCCCCGTTGCACTGGCAAAAAGTACGGAAAATCAAATTGACGCTTTTTTTGTTTTAGTTTTTTTTATCTCTCCAAACTATGTTTAATGAGTCATCTCATCTCATTTATCTTATCATATTTTCATTTATTTTGTCAATTCATTTATTCTCTTTTTATTTTTTAAATGAACACGCGTTTCTTCGTATTTTTTTTCTCTTTAATTATAAATGATTAGTTTATTTTTGCCGATTTTTTTAAAAAATATTTATTTTTAGTTAGAAATATTGTCTCGCTATTTAAGAGCAATATTCTTTAACGATCAAAGAAATAGATCAAAATCGTCGAATAATCGAATCGCGTAGAAAATAGGCGTGATAAGAACGAAAATAAAAGAGAATTGAAATCAAAAAAAAGAAAAAAAAAAAAAATAAATAAAAAAAAAGTAAAAGTTCATAGTTGAGAGTTTTGCTGTTTTCTTTTGTTTTGTTTTTTCTTTTGTGATGATGGTTATCGTCACAGTGCAAAAACTATCATGTAATTCTTTTTCTTCAAAAATGATCATGAGTCCAATCAGTATACAATATAATCATGTCGCATCGATGGCGCTCTCGACTCGATAAAATTCAAGAAAATGTATTTCTAAAGGGTTCTTCTTAAAAAAAAATTAAAACAACATAAAAACAAAACACATACCTTTTGAATAATTTATCGTTTACCTTAGTAAGGTCGTAATAGTCGTTTCGGTTTAATTAACGATAACATTTCAATTTGTTTAATTTTTCAAAATGTCGGTGCAACGGTTTCAGTTAATTTTTTTTTTTCATTATTATAATTAATCTGAATTAATGTTTCTTGTTTTCTTCGTCATAATTTGTATGGAATTTAATATGTGTTTTATGAAAACGAATCCAAAGAAATGTTAGCACTGTTACAACAACTGTGGTGCTAATTTGTTCAAAAACAAGATTTAATTGTGTAAGATTGATTGAGTAAAGTGTAATTCCGATGAAATTTCGCCAAAAAAACTTTGGTTCTGTTGTTGCTCAATATAGTAGCATAATATCGAAGAAGAAGAAAGAAACTCTAACACGTTTTCTTAACATATAGTCGTAGAGACGTTCTTAATATGTTTGTTTTTTTTTGAAAGTGTTTTTTCAACAAAAGTTGTTGTATTTTTATTAATTCTTTTGCTTTTTTTTCTTTTTTGTAATATTTTGTGTTTATTTTCTTGGTTGTTATAATTGAGTTGAATTGTCTTAATTTAAATTTTGAATCAATAAGATGAGATTTAAATTGAATTGAATTAATAGAAAAACGAATTCTTTATTTAAAACTTTTTTTTTTAATCGAGTGAATGGATCGATTTTGTCGAATTTTCGATACGTCATACATAACGTTCACATATTTGTTTTTCCTATGTACGCTTATTTAACCACAATAAAAGAATTATAATGAAAAGAAAAACTAAAATTTTATTGATTTGTATGCTTGTGTGATTTGTTTTTTTTAGGAAATTCATATCACTGAGAAAAAAGAAGTAAAAAAGCATTTTCATTTTTTCTTCTAAATCATCATTACGTATTTGAAAACAAAAAAAAGATCATTTCTTATGAATGCTTCTAGTGAATTTTATTCAATAAATTCATTAATATGTAGATTTAAAAGTAGCCATCGTTTTCAGTGGCTGAAATTGGAATCATTGTTACATGTAAATGTTTCATCTTTTTTTAAACTTTCATTCATATTTATGCAATTATTTTTTTTCAATAGTTTTGTGTTTGTGTGTGTATATGTGTCAATTTTATTCATTTTCTTCAAATCAATATTCACAATTTGTTGTTGCTTTGTTGTGTGTTTTTTTTTTATATTTCTTGTAATTATTATTTTTTTTTGTTCTTCTTCTCTTTCTTTTTTCTCTCTTCTAAAAATATAATTAATTAAACAAAAAGACCAGCATAAAGCAAAACAGTTATCACAAAAATGAAAACACATAAGATCTAAATGTAACCACAGAAAATGTAACTCTCTAGGTTTTTTCTTAATTTTTTTTTCAATTTTTTTTTCAATTTTTTTTATAATTTTTCATTTTAATTAGACTTTTACTTCGAAACCTGAACTATGTTCACAGGCTGATGTTCTTGTTATTATTTTTTTCTTAATTGTCTCTGTTATTTGATGTTCACGTTTGCGTGGTAGTGTAAATGAATTTTTGCATCGTTAGTTGTTTGATAACAATATGTGCACGAGATTGTTTTTAATTCTCTTTCTATTTGATTTTTCATTCCATCGTGGCACTGAGCGCAGACATGAGCTTACGCGCAGCACATGATGTGAGGAAAAATGAATTTGGTGCAGCTAAATCACAATCAAATTACAGCTGTCAACGTAAGTTTCGATCGTGAGTGTGTTTGTGAGGGTGTTTTTTTTTCTTTCGATAGAGTTTTAATTTTTTTTTTAAAGTTGGAATATATTCGGTAATAGTTACTATGTTAGGACGATCATTGCAGTTTTGCCTTCTAAATGTCAACAACACAGTTTTGTTTTCTTTTTTAAATCAATAAATGTTTGTGTTTGTATTTTTTACAGTTATTGTTTCATTGAAATTAATTAGTTTTGCATTGAATCTGGCACTATTTTTTTGAAGTTTTATTTGCTTTTCAGTTTTTGTTTTTGTTTTTTTGAAGACTTTTCTTATTTTTATTCATTTTATTTTTGTTAAATGTTATTTGTTTTGTTTCTACTCTTAAACTTTTATTTAATTTATTTTATTTTATTTTTTATTTTTTTTTTTTTTTTTTTTGTTGGCGTGTGAGTGTGTGAGTGTTAGATTTTCGCTAAACATTTTTTTTTTCCTTTCAGTTCTTTTCCGTGGATTTTTTTTGTTGTTTGTTTGTTTGTTGTCAAGCTAGTTTCAAACACATTTCTTGTCAATATATTTTTCTTCATATATCTATATAGTATCATATAATATATTTCAAATGTCAATCAAAAATTATAAAGCAAACATTATGTTGTCGTCTCTTTTTGTAAAAGTTTATTTTGAGAGTTGTGTGTGTGTGCATTTTTTTTTATTAAATATTTCCTTTGAATTGGCCAACAGAAAAGAAAAATAAAACCACGACATTGCTTTAGTTGGGTTGTGGGAAGGAGGCGCAGGAAGAGGAAGAGGAGGGGATTTTCTGAGTTATTATTATTATTTCATCATCTGTAAAAAGAGTGCTCTCATTTTACCTATCCCTTATTCTGTTCGTTTTCTTGCTTTGTTCATTCAACTACATCGGAAAACGTCATCACATTCAAGATTTTTGCATGAAACTCTATTTGAATTGAAATGGACTAAGATTATTCACAGGACCCGGAATTACAATCTCAACAAATGCGAGTTTACGTGCTTTACTATTTTCTTTCTTTTGTTTTTTCATTGAACGGATACTATATATTTTCTATAATCGCATTCTTACATTCAACTAACGAAAATAAATGTTTATCTTTCATTTTTACTCCATTAAAATATTTTGTTTTTATTTTATTCATTCATTTGGACAATATTCCGACCCAACAATTCAATGGCCCACTTGAAAATCTCCCGCTTGGAATGGAGTTCAACATGTGTTTCAAATAAGTGGATTTTATTTTTATTTTAATTTTAATTTTATTTTATTTTTGTTATGTAAATATATGCATTTTTTCATATTTAATCAACAGTGAATATAGTTTCTCTCTCTCTCTCTCTCTCTCTCTCCTTTTCTCTCTTTCTCAGTATTAATTTTATTCACACGACACAAATTTTACGTTTTTAATTCCACGTGCACAAATGCGGTAGCATTTATGAACGTGAATACAATTGAAAACGCGTACTTAAAAAAATAGAAGAAAATAAAAACAAAACAATCAAATTTGTGTCTTCTTCACATTTGCTAATGTTCTTGTTTATCACTTGCTTGTTTCAATATAATCATGTCTAAACCATTTTTTCAATGCTTTGCATCCCTTTGCATTGAATTTGCAATAAATATATCTTAAATTGTGTGCTAAATCTCGTTTTTTTGTATTTTGTATTTTGTTTGTTTATTTTTTAAATATGCACTTCTTTCAATGGCTTTGCCATGGATGCGAAATAGAAGAAAAAAAAGACTATTTAGGGATTTACATTGTTATTTGTCTTATAACAATCTATTCATGAGTGAGTGAGTGAATTTCACTTATTTCGAATGTGAAACTAATTTTATATGTTTGGAAAACCATTGTGTTCCCTATTATCCATTCATCATTCACTTTCTATCTTTCTTTTACTTCTCTAAACTTTTCAATTGCCTATTGATTTTTAGCCTTTTGATCAATTTCGTTTTTGTTATAGTGGTTTATCGGTATGTTTTTTTCTCTTTCAAAAAGTAAGTATCGCTTCAATCGAATTGGATGTGTTTTGAGTGCCAATGCTTTCCAGCTGCTTTACATATTCATCATTTCATTTGTGTGTTAATTGTTGTTGTTTTTTTCATTGATGTTTTTTTTTAAATCATTTTCTGTTCTATCTTGCTACATAAATTCTATCTTCTTTGAATACATAGATTTTTTTTTAATATAATAATATATATTTTTTCTCTTCATTACTAATTAATTAAAACAATTTGTTACATGAATCGATTACATTCTCAATGTATTTTTTTTTTTTTGTTTTTGTGTCCTCTTCAGTTCTCCAATGTTTACATCTATTCTCATTTCATTTCATATTCAGTGTTGAATAATCGGTTGATGTTGTCGTCTTGATTTTGAAGTTGCCAGTGATTTCCTGTTGTTGTTTTGTTTTGCTTTTATTATGTTTTTTTTGTTGTTGTTGTTACCGTTATCAATTTTTTTTTTTTTTTTTTGAAATATTTGCTTGTAGATTTTTATTAATTTTCTGCTTGTTACGAATCGAGTGCGTATGCTGCTATTTTTGTTGTTTTTGTTGCGGTTGCTGTTACTTTAGCTGCTTTACTGTGTTTTCAATTACTGTTTTCATGCAATGTTTTAATTACTGTTCGATGAGGTTGTTTGTAGTGTACTTTCGGCAGTGAGAACGATGTCTGACGACTTTTTCATTTTGTCGCAATAATCGGAAAGAATGTCTCGAAATCGGCTCCAACAATTTTCCGGCACCGTTATTGCAGTTCGAAAATTGCTTTTTACCTGCGTTTTTAAAAAAAAAATTTTTTTTTTTTTCAATTATTGTGAATTATATTTCATTTTTGGTATGGCGAATAGGTTGAAAGTTTTAAGCAATTTTTGATATATTTTTTAATACAAAAATCGCAAATCACAAAATTTTAATAAAAAGAAGTTATCACTCACCTCGCTGATTCGCATGTATATGCCTCTATTATTTTGTCCGATATCAAAGTAAAAGTTTTTATTTTGTACCTTCATGTGTCGGCCTTCAGGAAGATCACCTTTGAATCTATCAAAATAGCAGAAAATTTTTATATTTTATTCATTAATTTTAAGATTCGGAATTTATTCATGAAAAAACAAATTTCGATATATTATCCAATTTTAAATGAAAATATTTCAAGCTAAATTTCTCCAAAATATTTCTTGAGTAAATTGTAATTCATACTGGAGTTGAATAACTTAACAGTAAATATTTCAATTGAAAATGCAATATATGCAAGTCAAAGAATGATGAAAACGAGTCTCTTTTTGAAAATTATGCAAGGTGACATTTCGTCGACGATTGCAATTGTTATTCAATTTTCTTAATAAGAAATATATGGAGTGAACGTTACCCAATGTAATCAATATCTTAGGAAACGTCACCTGTGACATCTTCCTATGTTCAATATATATCGTTCCTATGGATTGAATTGCTTCAATCGAAATCCACAAAATGTCGTTTCCGAATAAGAATTTCAATAAAAGAACAAATTTTTAAAGATAGTTGTTATGTGTTACTTACCCGCCATCATTGGTTCCGAACTCTTCTAATAAATCGGTTAACGCATCTCGAAACTCAATCATACCTTGAGCAGGAATAGCGATTTGTGATCGTGGCCCGCCACGTGTTATGGTTTGAGATACCTAATGCATAATGAAAATAATATTTTTTTTTTCAATAAGCGAATTTATTGGCTATTTCAATGAACTTACTCTTAAGAACCGTCCTCGCGTATTTTCTTTCAAATCTAAATAATAACGGCGATTGTCCTTAATCATCATTTCTGATTTCAATTTTCCGTCTTCAGGAACGTTTTCTGGATTTGGAGGGCCTAAAATCATATACAATTCTTAGTTAATAACATATAAATGAATAAATGTTATTTTCAATGGCAGAAAAGAAATTTTCTTTTTAAGAGAAAAGCTTCAATTATCTTATTGTTTTTCTTTGAATGAAAAAATAAAAAAATTACATACCCAAAGACGAATAATAATCACTGAATGTCGATAAATGGTCACGAAATTCTGCTGCAGTTGATAATGCTAAAAATATTTGACTGCGTCGTCCATCAGCGCCAATCTAAAATCACAAAAATATTCTTAAGAAATCATTTCAAATGCGGTTCAGCGTAGACGAATAAGAAAAAAATGTGGGTACATTTAACTAAATTTTTAATAAATTGAAAATGCATGAGATTGTTAAGCTCATTTTATATTTCGTGAAGAATATTAAAATCTTTTTCTTCACGAAAATTTTCCAAATTTTCTTTTATGATTTGAATTTCATTTTTTATAGTGATTTCCGTTTTTGCAATTTAAAGAGCAAGAATTACCTCTGCTACTTTGATAAATCGCCCACGACGGTTTTGCTTCACGTCTAGATAAAAGCGTTTTGATTGAATTTGAAGCATTTTGGTAGCCAACTCCTGTTCGGACTGTTGCCCATGTTGACCTGTGAAAATAGAATCTATTTCAGTATCATTCTGTCATTTGAGTATTTTGTATAAGAGTAAAAATCGTTAGAAACATGCAAAAATCGCAATTAGATATGGAAAAAATAGAATAAATATATATTATACAATGCATAATTACCGTCATTACCAGATAAATCGAAATCAGTAGCACCACCCCCATCCATGCCTTTTGTGATTTTTTTTAATTCAAAATAGAAACAAATACAAATTGTAGATCGAACTGGTTGTTTTAATTGGTTTTTTTTTTTGCTTTATTATGTGTTTCTATGTCTTTTATTTTATTTGAAATTTTTTTTTATTTTTTTTAATAAAAAACTCGCAATGCTTAATGTTCTATTAAAAATATACGAAGTAAAAGAGTTACAGATTGAGTAAAATCTATGAGTTGGGTGCACAATGCGCATAAAGGAAAAAAATAATCATATTCTCTTTGCTCCAATTTTTTTTATTCGTGAAGTACAAGTTCTGCATGAAATTTCATTCAACCGGAAACTTTGTTTTTATAGTTCAATTTCAGCTGTGAGCGAAATTATATAATCGTGATGCTACGGTTTGCCTGTTGTCGTAACATAAAGCACAAGGAAAAATCATCAAAGTTAAGTAGAGTGTACAATTTTGTGCTGATATACACAATATTTGACTGCTTTATGACAAGTTCTGTGCTAGCAGATTCCTACACGAACAAAATTCCGCTCACCACCACCATCATAATCACCATCGATCATCATCATCATCATCATCATCATCATCATCATCATCACCACCACAATACGTATAACAATAACTGATGAATGCAACCGAATACGATAACAAATTAATATCGTCCCGAAAATACTTAAAAGGATAAATATAAAAAGGAACCAATTAACACCACCAAGATTTGCCTGGTTTTTACACAACGAAAATTCTCAAACCAAAGGCAGTCTAAATCGTTTTCAACATTTTACGAGAAAGAAAAAAATTGTCTAATCAGCAAATTTTAACTGTCTTCTTGATTGCATCCTTGCAACTTTAACGGGTAACTTTCAAAATCAAAGAGAAAGAGAGAAAGTTCTAGATATTGTTGAGAATGGATTGTATTTTTCACAACAATACATTTGAATGCACGCTACTATTTTTTATTGCGAGAATTCCATGCAGCATGAAAAAAATACGTTGAACACGAAATTTGGTTTGCTCCATTTACAAATTCAGAGTTGGATCTAAACTTTTAATGCACAGATGCAGTTTGTTCTTTCGTTCTTTTTTTTTATTTTTTGGCAAACTGAAATGAAAGCATTCGAATTATCAAAAATGTTATATATGCATTTAATGGGCCGTTTGCTTCCTTTTCTTCAATGATATTTTCTTTATTTAAGAAAAATATATTTATTTTTACATGTATTTCAAACAAAAAAGAATAAACAATTTACCTCTTTCAAGTCAATTTCACTTATTCGTTTTACTGAAGGGAAATTATATATTTTTGTGCATTTTATTGAAAAAAAGTTTTAAAAGCGTTAAATTGTAATACATATGAAAATTATTTCATTTCAATAAAATTCAATACAAAAAGATCGGTGAGTTGCATAAGAACACAAAAGCGAATGGAAAATAAACATCGATAAAAGTCGTGAATCGGAAAACGAACAAATTTAATCCAAACAATGCAGATTAGGAATTCAGTATGTGGAAAACTGTGAGTAAATGAGAACAAGAAAGAAAGATTGTGAGAGAGGGGGGAGAAGAAAGAGAAAGAAAGGGAGAAATAGGGGTAGCAAGAGAACGAGAAAGAGCTAATGCAATTAATCCCGTTTGTATGACCCACGAAGTGTTTCTTCATTCCGAATAATCGCGTCTCAGTGAAATTGAAAGACAAAATCCTTTTAATAAACACAAGCAAATACATTTACGTTCACATATTTACAATGAAGATTTAAGATGACAGTTCATGGAAAATGCATTTGAATAATTTTCTACCTAAACTCATCTAACATATACATAGTTTGGTTATGAAAATATGTCAATGTTCCATACAATTAGTGTTATTTGCGAAATTCAATGTGGATTTTTTTTATTTCTTTCAAACATATGGACTTTTCACTTTTCGTTGAAAATCTCAAATAGAATTTAATAAAATGGTATTTTCATTAGGAAGCTGGGAATGAATTCAGTTCAAAGAGTGTATTACATTGACTTTTATACTATATTTTCAAATAATTATTGATATGCGCTCGTTGGATTCAATAAAAACTAAATAATATGTCAATACTGAAATAAGTTGAAAATAAGCAAATAATGAAACAGATATGCAAATACCAGAGATGTGAGTCATTTTCAATATTATTAACAGTCTTAATTATTGTAGATCATTCATGTAAACATAAAATATTTTTTTTTAAAGAAATTAGTATGTTTATAGATTTGTATATGTTTAGAAAATGGATTTTGAAAGTTCTGTTGGAAAAAACTTTTTTTTTTCGGACAAAATTGTATCCATTGTTGGTTCCTCTTTTCTAGGGCAAATCTCAATTGAACAAAAACAAAATAATAATAAAAAAAAAAGAACGAAACGAATAAGTATACAAGTAGCACCTTTTCGAGTGAAAAATTTTCCCTCATCGTGCGATTTAAAAATAGAAATCAATGGAAAATATTCGGTTGGCACAGAAATTTTTTTTGGTTTGTAGATAAAGACAATTTGGCACTATAAAAATGCATCGAGTCGATTCTATAAATTATTGAGAAAAAAAAACAATGTATGGAATAAGAACGACCTTCACGAGACATTCATTTCTCATGTGTTTGTTGCTGCTGTATTTGTTATGTTTATGTATATTTTTGCTTCTTCCAAATTGTGGCTGATCGTATGTGCATGATTATGCACTATAGCACTCTAATATAAAGTGTGGCATGGCATGGCATGGCATGGCATCAGCACATAATATGGGTCATTTAGCTATATTTGCTTAATGGTATGAGTATGCTGTTGATTTATTTGGTTCCCTTCTATGTATATTGCGTTCAAAGTTTTTTGCTGCTGCTGCTATTATCCTCGTTTTACTTGCGAATCCATATGAAACGATGGTGAGAACGAGAAACAACGCTCTTTTTCATACGTATTTTGAGTCAACTGAACATAGCACAAATGGCTGCATCACACACAAATGAGTGAAGTGCATGCTCACACATTTTCCAGTTGCACATGAAATCTATGTATCGGTGGCAAGCACATAAGGTGCGTGTACTATATCAAAATCCAAACATGTAATCATGGATCCACGTCTCTCTTTCTCTCACTCTCACTCGCTTTCATTTTCTCTCCATCGCTCAGTGCGCCTGATCTGTGTGCAACTTGTGTGCATATTGCAATGAGAGAAAGAAAACGAAGGTCCATCGAATTACTCTGTCTCTCTCCCTCCTCCCCCTTCTTTCTCTATGCACGTCATTCACATGTACTAGAGACAAGCATTCGCTCGTTAAATTCAATACAAGAATAAGGTCCATATGCACATTACAGTTGCATCAAGTCCTGTATTCTATGCACAAACAGAACAAACAAAAAAAAAAACACTCACACAGACACACACTGTAAACATTTCGAGGCAATCCTAGTGCGCTTTTGTTTTCGTTTGCTGCTTCGGTAGTTTCTGTTTCACCACTCTCGTAACATTTCGGTTAGATTATGTTCTGTGTGACCTATTTGAATAATGGCGCTTTCACTATTTATCCAGATATTTCAACTATTTCGCATATTTCGGTTCTCGGCCGCTTCTTCAAATATATATATATACATAGATTTTTTCTCTTTTTCTTTTCAATCACCCTACTTTGTCTTATTTACCGTTTTAGTCTCTTTCTCTCACAATATTTCATACATATATATAATCGAATTTTTGAAACCAGGTTAAATGGTTTACATGAGAATGGATGATACAATTTCTCTCTTTCTCTCTTTCTCTCTTTCTCTCTTTCTCTCTTTCTCTCTTTCTCTCTTTCTCTCTTTTCCTCTCTCTATCGCTCATTTATTGCATTTAATAACACACATTTTGCGGATCGATGGAGTAAATCAGTTTTTGGATTCAGGATATTGCAAATCCAGTATATTGGGAAATGTTTTTCTTTTTGCTGCAATGCAACCCCACTCGATATCTTTTCATTTTGAGAATCTTTTGATTTTTATCCGTCTTTTTTTTCTATGTTTTTTTAAATCGTTTCAATTATTAGTGGTTACATTTCCGTTAGCATTTTTTTATCATTGATATTGCTGCTGTTGTTTCAGAAGTATTCCTTGGTATTTGATTCATATAGCAAGAGTGAAGGTTTCGTTGATTTGAGAAAATAGAACGTGCATTCCCGGAATAACCTTGACATCTGACCTTTTTTCACATTTATGCTTTTGACTCTCTGAAATTTCAATTGAAAAGAATTGTACCAATCAAGTGTGTAAATGATATTTCATCATATTTTTTTCACATTCAGGTCATTGATTCAATATGACAACGAAGGAAATGCAAGGGAGAAGAAAACGAAATAAATTTCAGGTAATTCGAGCATTGAAAATTCTCGCGTAACAAACGAGGTTGACTAGCAACAAAGCGTCTGATGACAAATCCAAATGAGATCACATATATTTTGCACTGCATGCAGCGTTAACCACAATTTGTTGGACAACCAATAGATATTAACTGAATCGAATTTTAGCAAAACGAATAAAAAAAAACATATGATGTGGTATGAATGTGTAGGAAACAAGGCCGTCACCATAAGCCGCATCGTACATTCACCAAAATATCCACAAATGTGTTCGTTAAATTGTTGCAATTCGCTTCGATGAGGATTATTACCATTTTCACATTTCCATTTTGGATCAGCGTGCGTGAACTTAGCGCAAAATGGGTAACGAATTGTGATGTGGTTTTTCTCATTGGAATTTTTCAAGAAGCTCTCTATGCACATTTCATTCATACAATTGGGCACTTATAAGTATCCACAATGCATGAAAATTGATCGAACACATGTGATGGTCGTGCAAATTCAAATTACCGTTCGAGGTGACGATTTTGGAAGAGTTCAATAAAGTGAGAGAAAAACCAAGAGCGTGTTGTGTGTGTGTATGAGTCACATAGTTACTTATTTAAAAAATGGCTAGAACGTGGAATGTTAATGAGTCATGCATCGAATAATTTATCGGAATTGTTATTGCAATTTCAAATTGCAGGCTTGAATTAATGTAATTACACATTAAACACACACACAAACTGGTGACTATTTCCAATTCAATGCAAATACTTTTTCGCATACTATGTGCATTTATTTTCTCTTTCTCGCTGTCAAGATAATTATTGGTGATGGAATTTAGAGAAAAGCAAAACGAGTCTATCATCAACATTGAGGGAGAGACAGTTACATTTCGGATTAAAAATATGCTTCAGAGATGGAGCGAGAGAGGAGAGGAGAGGAGTGGAATGTATAAGATAAATAAAGATATACAAAAGAAGAAAAAGGAAGAAGAGAGATCGAGGAAGAGTTAGAGCACGCGTGTTTGCGCTGTTGCTAAGGCCATTCAAAGACATACGGCGAATGCAGAAAATTCGCATGTGCCCATCTTGCTAGAAAGCGCATCATGATGTAATGTTATCTTTACCAAACCACACAAATACAAATGTTTATATCTGTGTCTTTCTGTTTCTGTGTATATAAATCGCACGGTGCGCGCAAGTACATGGCCAAAAGGGAAAAAAGCAAAACGCTCAAATTGCATATTGGCACTAGAGATAAAGCAGAATGCAGAAAACAAGAGACCACATCGAATGCAGGGAAAAAATGAAAGAAGAATGAGATAAAGCGCGAAAAAGAACCAAAAGAAGAAAAGAGAAAAATCGGGATTGGCGGCTGTATGTGAATGCACAAAATGAGAAAAAACGGATGAAAAATGAATAAATTCTGACAAAAGCGTGTGAGGCCATGCATTCGCACATCATTTTTTGAATTCAAATGCATAGCGCGCATATATTTCGGTGTTGCATAGTAACAAGGATTTTCACCATTCGCATCAAAATCAGCAGCGATCTACTCTTCTCTTGCTTTATCGCGCGGATTAGGTTCTTTTTTCTTTAACTCTCTCTCTCTCTCTCTCTCTCTCTCTCTCTCTCTCTCTCTCTATCATTTCATTTTTCGCTGTGTACTAAATTTTTTGGTTGGAATCGTTATGTTTTTTTCATCTTTTTTTTTTTTATTTTAATCGAAGTTTTTTCTTTTTCTTGTTCTTCTCGCTATTGAATAATTCTTGTTTGGTTTTTAATGCAAGCGAAGCCACATCAAAAACGAGTATCGATAACTAGTTTTGTGTGCAGCAATCGAGCGAATAAAGACGGCGACAGAATTGTCTGTTCAAGTAATCGCTCGTATGTATGCGTTTTTTGTTTTTGTTGTTGTTATTTCATGTGAAGACAGACATGATATGTGTCTCAAAGAACAAGTCTCAGCGGGGCCAAACAATCTTTCAGATATACACAATGAAAAATGGGAACAAATCGATGGAAAATCTAGAAAAACTGAATTGAATCAGAGAGGGAGAAACGAAGAAAAAGAGAGACCTCAAAGCGTTAGTGTGTCGCGTTTCCTAATTCATGTTCTGAACATTGCGCTTGGTCCAATTAAAGCGAATTGTACGTTGAACAGCAATACGCATACGTGCTGAAATGAATTTTTTTTTTTTGCTTCTATCTTACTGGTCCTCTATTACATTCTCTCTCTCTCTCACACTCATTCGCTATCTCTCTCACATTCTCTCTATATTTCTCTCTCTCTTTCTTTCTCTTTATTGCATCAAATTGTGAATGAGAGAGAGAGAGAGAGAGAGAGAGAGAGAGAGAGAGAGAGAGAGAGATACTATTTTAATATCTTAAATCCTTCTTCTTCTTCTTCTTCTTCTACGAAATAATTCGTTTTCATTCTTTCATTTAATTTTCCTCTATCAACGAAAAAAAAAATCCAATGAGAAGACACGTTGCATTTTTAAATGCTAAAAACATTTTCATTCTTTTTATTATGCACGCAACCGCAATTTTCAACTGACAACGATAATCATATGCAAAACTTTCGCATTGCAAAAGTTCTTTGGTGTGTTCTCAATTATTCTCATCTCTTTAGCAATGAAAAAAATATGAAAAAGAAAAAAATGTGTATATAGTGTGCATTTCGAGTGCATTCTATCTCTCATTCCGCCTCGACAACTTTCATTTTATGTACAATACGATGGTGTGCTTGACTCAATTTTTTCTTTCTTTCTTTCGTTCTTTCTTCATTTCGTTCTTTCTTTATTTCATTCTTGTTTCTCGCGTCTTTCTCTTTCACGTTTTGTTCAACCTTTTTTTTATTTGCAATCACATGTATGTAACCCGATGCGATATATTTCGAATATATTTACATAGTCATCAACGCAATCGACGTTCAGTACCAGTTACAAAGGCTGATTTCGCCCCAGTTACTTTTCTTCATCATCATCTTTTAATTTTTATTTACTTCGCTGAGAGAAAGAGAGAGAGAGAGAGAGAGACAGAGAGAGAGAGAGAGGAGAGAGAGAGAGAGAGAGGGAGAGAGAGAGAGAGAGAGAGAAAGAAAGAGAGAGAACAGAAGAAGAAGATAGAAATTGTGGTGGAGAAAGAGGAATAAGAATGAAGGTGACTTTTACTTTCGCCAAGAGATGCATGATCACTTCATCGAGCGCATTTTTCCACACTGCATTATCACAACGCATAATAATGTATTTCCAGCAAACGAGCTTATTAAATGGCTATTGTGGCTAATAAAAATGCAAGAAATATTAATACAATTGATTTGGGTATGCGAAATGAAACAATCTCGTCATCGTCATTGTAGAGATTTTTTTTGTATTCTTTTTTAATGAACATAAGTTGAATGAATTTGGCGGAGATGAAGTTGGAATTGAATTTAGACACGAATTTATTAATTATCTCACACAACGTAAACCAGCAAATGAAAAAAAAAAAACAAAAACAAAGTTCATCTCTTTGAATGAGAAAGATTGTTCATCATGTATTATTTTGAGCAAATTGTTCGCTAATGTTTTCCATTTTTTCTTCTTTTTTGAAGAGAACTAAACTTGAAATGAAAGTTCACAAGAAATCCATGCTTGACATCCATTTTGTGGTAGAAAAAAAAGAATAGCATTATGATGAAACCAATAAAATGAGTACGAGTAAAAAATATATAGCTGTGATGATGTATCAAGGGCTTAGCATTTGATGAATGGTTTTTTGAAGAAAGCCTCGGTTCAATTGAACACATTGCACAAAATATTGCGATTGATGAATGTAGGCTTAAATTATGGCAAATTATACCGCTACACATTGCGATTACATATACACATTGTTTGTTACACACAGAGACGAGAAAAAAAAAACGAAAAGAAATCATTGTATTGAGCCGAATGTGATTTAATTGGGCTAAACATCGCTCATTTTTCTATGCTATTTTTTTCCTATTTCCTTAAGAATAAATTATACATATTATTATTATTATTATTTGATATTGATTAGGTCTCTCCTTCTTTATGAATAAGAATTATTAGAAAATGATTGTCGTGTGTGAAAAGATGATATTTTTGCTTTTTTTTCTTCTGTTTCTGCCACAAATTAGAAGACTTTGGAAAAATTTAAACGAAAAAAAATTGTTACAAAATTATAATGATAGTGTGAATGAAAACATTTACTTTGGCAGCTCTGACTTTGCTATTTTAATCCAGTTTTCATTTTTCCCATCTGCTCTCAAATAAATGGAAAGAGAAATATTCACTTGAAATACTGAATTATGGTAGAAAGAAAAACATTTTCTTAATTCATTTGTTGTTGTTAGTACATGTGCCTTGAACAATATAATGAACGTGAACATGAATGTGGTGAATTCAAATGGCAAACAATAACTATTGCGCATATTGCGTCAACTTCGGTAAGAACCAAATGTACAGATAAAAATATTGAAATGCATTTTCACTTCTTATGTTGTTTTGACTAATTGACAATTCTCTCATAAACAAACCTAATAATGAGTTCTGAAAAATCCTAACAACGAAAGAAGTTTTTATTAAAATATAATTAAAAAAACGGAAAGCTAACATTTTCTTCGATTTTTTCCGCTATGAATTAAGTATAATTTCTTTAAGAATTTACGTTGTACAAACACATAAAACCGGCACAATGAATAAGTCAATCAGTTATATTGCGATCGGTGAATGTGGGCAAATAATAATTGCAAATCTATTTCATTTTTGAGAACAAAATTCAATATTAATGTGAAAATGATTAAGGCAGCAGATATAAAACTTACAAAGTCGCTAGCATTACAGAATTATAATGGATTTTTGTGCACGAGATTTCTGGTGCCAAAAGAAAACAATATGATCACTAAAAAGATCATATTCAAAAGAAGATATTAGTTTACATTGTACTGGGTTAATCTTCAATATCTGAATGAATAGACGATTCCTTAATCATCATTTATAGCAGGATAATTAATCAATATATATTTGGTTTATGTTAGAAATGTATACACCCACAGAAATGTGTCTGTCATTTGAACAACCCTACGTGTAGTTCATATTAGTTCCAACGAAAATTTCAACTTTTCCAACCATGGTTGGTATTCCACATGACACATTTGTTTGTTTTAATACCAACTCGCTTGAGCGCGCAATTGAAATGTCATATTTGCAACCAAATACGCAAATGCATTGGTATTAATGCAAACAAATCTGCCATGTACAGACTTCCAACCATAACTGTAAACTTTACAACTTTCGTTGGAAATATGACATTTCAAACCAAATGTTGGGATATTTGCTGTCAAATTACTCTGGGTGTATGGCATAATTTATTTCAATAGAAATCTGTCGAGGTCTTTTTACCTAAGATGAAATACATGTCACAAGGAAGCTATTCACCTCAGCAGTGCTTGTTTTATCAATTGCATTGGTCTTGTAAGTGATAATTGCATAAAATATAATGACTGCGATGCAAAATGTTTTGTGACGGAATACTGAGATTCGATGCGTAAACAAAGTGTTCATTCATTCATTTCAAAGTCAAAGTTTCACTTTTATATCTATTCTAGTAAAATGTTTATTGAAAAGTGTGTGAAAAAAAACAAAAAAAAAAGCTGAATTTAATTCGGAAAAACTGGTGTGTTGTGTTATGCGGAATCCTTCTATTTTAGTTAAACAAATGCTCAATTTTGTCTAGTTTGATGCGATGTATATGTGTCCAGTATGATGTGGGCTGAAATGAAGTGAACATATTCAATGTTGTGTGTTCCGTTTCATTTTATTATTCGTGTGTATCGCAATTGTATGCATACACGGTTTTCTGTTTTTGTTGGTGTATTTCATTGAGCGCGCGTGGCTAAATCATTGGTCTTGCAATGGTAATGGAATATACTAAATATATATATATATATAAAAAAATGAAACTTTGTCTCCATGCTATACTGGCATTACGAAACGCTGGGAGCTCAGTGATAGGGTCCACAACGGCTTCACATTAGCTCTGTATATGTGTTGTAATATGTACAACAAAAACTAGCAAAAAAGCAACAATAACTGAAAACACTGAACCATTTGCTATTAAGCATAACAGCGAAATATATTCTCTGCGTATACGAATCTTACTGGTGCTTCGTCTTGATGAGTTACATATTTCCCGAACACTGAATGGTATTTGTGAGTTTGCGAACATTATGTACGGCGTTGCGTGTATGTTCGCTTTGACGCTTTCAGTGCTCTTCATAGCACAAAGCCATACATGAATATACATCATCAGCATATAGAACATCACAAGTAGACACACAGTCAAATTTTTTTTTTCTAGTTGCTTGAAAATTATCATCGTCATCAACATCATAACACATCCACTACAATTGAAATTGAACATTTAGTGCTGCTTTTCACTGCTTCCCTCTCCCTCCCCCCCCTCTCTCTCTCCCTGCATGCTATGCTCTGTATCAAAAGTGTGTTATTTTCTGTTGTTATTTTTTTTATCGATCGAGCTCATTCACTATCAACTGCATTGGCAAACCAGTGATTCTCCAGGACCTTGTCAAATACGCTATTATGCACTCGATGTGACATTTTGACAATTCATCGTCGGTCGAATCTCACTCACATCACAATTTGAAACGCGATGAAATGTGTTTGGCGGTAAAGTATGTGTGTTGAAAAATCCATCATTTTTTTTATTTTGTTCTCTCACGAGTAATGCAGTTACATGCAAATATCAAACACACACACACACACACACACCCATATTCACACAGAAACACTCAATAAATTTTTTAATAATTTGAAAGTTTTTTTTGTTGTTATTTTTGGTGTTGATTTTTCCATTTAAATTAAGGGTCAAGCTTTGGCATTGAACAATTCTGTACAAATTCTGTCTGGTTAAGCTTGAATTACACTTTTCAAGGCGAAACTTTCCAAAAATTTGATCTACATTTTACCGAGCTGGACATATTTTCTGCATCTCTTAAACTTGTTCCAATTAAAATTGTTCTAATTTTCATTTTCATTTAATACTTGTCCTTCAAGCGATGAATGAACAAATAATTAAATTGTCCCAATGTAGAAGATTCAATGGCAAATGAGCATGAGAAATTATGAAAAGACAGCAAAAGAGAAATAGAAAAAATGAAACAATACGAAAAAATTGTAGCATACCGCAAACAAGACACTATGTGCTCATTGCAATTTATTATGGGACACACATACACTTGCATTCATACACCAAGCGAACTAAAAACCAACAAAAAATCTATATCTAAATATTATATATTGATATATATATATATATATAAAATTACTCCGACCAAATTGCAGCAACAAATTCTTTTCAAGATATTGCAATGACGAAAACAAGCAAAGAACAACAGAAATGTCAAATTATTTTTTTTTTTTTTTTTCATATTTTTCGTACACACCAAGAAATTTTGCATTGAAAACAGGCCTTTGCCGAACAAGAATACTCTATTATTTATTTAAAAGCGATTTCCAATAGTTGCATGATGATTGATGCATTTTGCTATCATTCTTATTATTATTGTTATTAATATTAGTTTTCTTTTTTTATTCATTCATTTGTTCTGTCATTATTCTTTTTCTCTAACTAGCTTACTCACTCACTCAATTCTCTCTCTCTCTCTCTTTCTCTATCTATCTATCTTTCTCTCTCTTTTCCTCTTTGCTTATTTTTCCATTATGTATGTGTTTTGTTCGATATTCCATTTTTCCAAACAGAATGCTTCGAATCAAACCAATAGAAGGGAGAGAGGAGAAAAAAACCGACGAACATTTGAGTCATTTGACGACGACAACCTTATTCTTAATATGTCAATAATCAGCCGTTCTTATTCAATTCGAAACAATTTCTTGTACGATTTTCTTCACTTTTCAATTATTTATTCTCATGCTTTTTATCACCCGATAGTTTTTAACACTGAGAGATTAATTCAGATTGCGTTGATTCTCTTATGCTCATATATTCTCTTTTTCATTTTCACCAATCTCATTTTCTCTTTCCAAAATATTTTGATTATTTTAATTTACTTGCTTTACTGCTGCTTTTAATTGTTTTTCAATGGATTTTTTTTTCAGTTTTCATCAATGTACACGGTGTATGATTTTTCGCCTGTCGTTTTACTCGAAATCTATTTTAATTTTTTTCTTTTTGTGGTCGATTTTTAGCTCGCGTTTTGCCAAATGTGTGCGTTTTTTCTCATTCTCTCTGTATCAGTTTCTCTCTCTCTCTCTCTCTCTAGCTCTATCTTTTTTTTTTTTGCTCGCTTTGCATAAGTGACGCGATTTTTGTACCCGAATGGGATTTATACTAAACAAAATACTGAATATGCTAAATTTTTTTTTTATGTTAGAACGTGATTAATTCTCTTTTTATTTTGGCATTTATTATTATTTTTTTTATCTCTTTTTCTATCGTTTTTGCTCGTGATTTTTCTCGTTGCTTAACTTCGGTTTTTTCGGAATAAAATTTCATGGAACAAAAAGAATATGAAACTACTTTGACGTATTATTTTATTTTTATTTATTTTTTTTTGTTGTATTCCGTCTTTGTCATTAATTTTACTTAGCGTTTTTTTTTTTTAATTTTTTTTGGTTTGTGGTATTTGAAAATTTGTTATTTCACATACTTTGTCCAGAAATTCCTTCGTCGTCGCTAACAATATCTGACATCACTGTGCACCCCAAAAACAAAACCAACACACTAAACACTGCACCACAACCTTACCTAACACGATCTCTATTCACGTCGACAATTCAATAATACTGCAACGAAGAATACACAACACAGAACATGTATACCCTGAGAGGCGAATCGGTTTTTCGGCATGAGCGACCGAGAGCGAAAGTAGACGATGGGATTTTTTGTCTCGTGTGCATGTATATTTCTGCGATATTCGTTCGGTGTTGTTGTTGTTGTTGCTGTCGTTGTTGATTTTTTTTTATTGTTGTTTTATTTTCGCATGTAAATGTGAATTGCATGTCATGGAATTGTATTGTGCTCGTATATATTCTCCTTATATACGCAATAGCATCTCTTTCAATTGCTTTACAGCTTTCTTTCTTTCTCTTTCTCTTTCTCTCTCTCTCTCTCTCTCTCTCTCTCTCTCTCTCTCTCTCTCTCTCTCTCTCTATATATATATATATATATATATATATGCTTTACATGCATTATATTAATACATTACATTGTGCTTTTTTGGCATCCAATACACTATTACCAAGGCATTTAATGTGAAATCATGGCAGGAATATCATAACGAGAGAATGGACGTTGCACAAAAATCAACAAAGTAAGAGAAAAGAAGAGAAGAGATGAGAAAAAAAGAATGAGGAGAATCTGGTGTGCATTTATCATTCTCGCTTCTATAAAGTCAAATGGTTCGTCGGAATATATGCTATACATACTACATTTGACACAAGTGTTATTGGAATAATAAGCAGCACAGGCCGCAATGTGTTAAAAAAGGAGCAATAGATGTGATTCAATTGAAATAGAGAGACTGCAACGCTTCTCGCACGGAAACACAACCAAAAACCATTTCGATTTTCTTATATGAAACGTTGAACGAACGGATGACAGAATGAAAAAAGCTGCGTACTCATTGTGTGCATGTGTGTATGGGCATGTGTGCGTGTGCTTGTGCATGTGTGTGTGTAGTATAAATCGAATTGTTATAGTTGTTTTTAGCTAAATGTTAGTATGTGGTCGTTCCGCTTTTGTGCACACAGACACCGTTCGGTGTGGTTTCGTCTTTGTCTAGTTTTATATAGATTGTTTTATTACATGTGTAAGAAAGAGAGAGAAAGAGAAAAAGAGAAAGAGAGAGAGAGAGAGAGAGAGACACGCTAATATATTGTTATTTCTATGTGATTGTTCATTGAATGCTGTATGCGAATATTCACTGTTCTTTCATTTACTCTCATTCGCACACTGTCTTTGATCTCATGTTCTCTTCATATTTTTTCTATAAGTAAATGTGTACTGATTTCGCGCTTGTGTGTACGTATTTGTGCCGAATCCACACATATGTAATTTTTGTCATATTTTTTTTATATTTAAAGCCATTTACATTGATCAGCCATTTCGAAATGTTTTTATACACAGTGAATTGAAAAACGACCGTCAATTTGCTGGGCTATTTTGTTGCTAGCTTTCAGATGTTTCTACTCTTTTTCAGTTCTTTACTTTTTCTCTCTCTTTTTCCCTCTTTTGTTCGCTTCATTTATGCATTACATCGCATTCAAATCATCCGATTCGATTTTTTCAATGTTAGATTCTTGTTCTCTTTCACTCTTGTTCGATCATTTGCATGTATTTGTATGCATATATGTATGTATATTTATTTTGCTGCGTCACACACAATACAATGCATTTTCGCTCGAAAGACGTTCGCTTTCATGTGAAAGATGGAAACAAAACGAAAATATCAGCACACACCAACATATGATTTAAATGTTATATGCTTCCATATGACCGACATGATTTCGGTTAAATACAAAATTTTAGTGCACATGAAGTGACATTAGCAACGCGATATGTTTTGTGCGCGCACTCGATTCAATGGCAAAGCACAAATGTGCGAAAATTGCATCGAAATATGAATATGGAATTTTCTCTTTGTTGTTGTTTTTCTTTCAGGTTGTTATTGTTGTTGCTTGACAAAATAGCGAGAGAAATTATTTGAACGTTTTCATTTTGTATTATGCAGATCTATTTTTAAAACCAAAGTTGCAATTTTCCCATTCACAGTGTAAATGATTCGAAAATGAAAAGACCCAAATCCCCGAAACATTGATCAAAAGTAATTGAAAATGTTAATGTTTTTATTGCTCTCATTGAATCGGGTAATTGTTGAATTTTCATTTCTTAATGAATTTCTCTAAAGATGGCGGTAGTTGTGAACAGCGAGCCTTTTAAAATTGCAAACAACCACACGTAATTTTGACACATTAATGTTCAACTACATAGAAAACAAAAAAAAAAGAAAAAAAAAGAAACTGACAGCTCGAAAAATTGGAGGCAAACACAACTCACACTCAATGTCTCATAAAAATTGCATTTCGAATTGTAGATAGAAAGAGAGAGAGATGAGCATCGGTGATTTTTTTTTCGTTGCTTCTTTTGGGATACAACAAAAGATTTGAAATCACACGACACAATACAATAAAGCTTACTCCAAACCATCAGACGCCATTAAGAAGTGCGCTTGGTCAATTGAATGTGTGTTACACATTCGATGTGTTTTTTTTCCTTTCATTCGTTTATTTATGTTTGTACACGTTTTGTTTACGGTGTGTTTCAAATGTGATTGAGCGAAATGAACATTTGAATTTGCAGACGCGCAACAAATTGACCATAATTCTTATAATTTTTATTTTTGTTTCTGATACGATATCGGACACGTGCTAGTTTTTAAGCGAATTAAATAGAAGAATTCAGATTCACTATCGAGAAGTGTGACCGAAATACTGTTCTGCTGTGTCTTTTTTCCTCGTCAAAATTTCGTGTATATTTAAAAACCACAAAGTGAACTTGAGACGCCAACATGAGCGACGAAACCGAACAAAATAATCAAATTGCATTGTTTATGGAAATTTCAGGTAAGTTTCAGAACAACATTCATTGTGAAAAATCAAAAAACAATTCAAACTGACAGTAAATGTATGAATATTTTGCATTAAAAGGTGCGGATTTTGATACGGCACGACAAGCACTCACCGTCAACAATTTCAATTTAGAACAAGCAATAAATTACCATTTGGAACGATCAAATGCAATTGGCGCACCCGAAGATGATGTCGATGTGGCTGGTGAGCATTAAATGACTAAACTGTTTGATTGCAAAATCGATTTAAATCGATGATAATGAATTATTGTTTTGTCATATTTCAGCGGCATCAACATCAACTGATGCAAATTTACCCATTGATGATGAGGATGAAATTCGACCACCCATTTTACCGAAACGCGAACAATTGATTTTACCAAATGAGGATAATTTCCGATATCGTAAACGACGTACAGTTGCATCACGTACAGTTTGCCCATTACGAAATTTCGAATTGGAAGGAAGATTGCAAGAGGAACAATTGAAAGCTGCTGTTATGGGCAATTTTGATGATGATGGACATTTATTAAAATATACAATCAATCAAATTGATATGTCACTGCCAAATGCATCAAATCAAAAAGAGAAGATGCTAGGTTTTTCAAACAATACCCGTGAATTGATTAATAATCATATGGCTAGCAGTACACAGCCATCGACAAAAACTGCTACACCAAGTCGTTTAAGCGAACTATTTCGACCACCGGTTGATATCACATTCTGTGGATCATTTCAAGCGGCTCGTGATTATGCAAAAGAGAAAAATAAATGGCTTGTTGTTAATGTTCAGGATATGAGCGATTTCAATTGTCAAGTATTAAATCGTGATATTTGGTCGAGCGATAAATTGCGTGCCGTTATTAAAAAATATTTCGTCTTTTGGCAAGTAGCCATTGACAATACGGATGGACATCGATTTCAAGTATTTTACGATATTCAAGAATTTCCCTATGTTGGCATCATTGATCCACGCACGGGTGAAGAAAAACTCAGCTACAAAACCGGCTTTAAACTTTCACTCAATGAATTTATGGACAAATTGAAATTCTATTTGATGGAAAATACAGCACATCCGAATGCAGTAGGTTTCAATTGATTGTGTGTATTTTTGAATGGATTTTCTAATATTTGTTTTTTCTTTTTTTTTTTTTGCTTTGGTATAGGACGCTGGTGACATCAGTGATGTCGATGACAAATATTTTGATTCAAAAATATCAAATTCAACAAATAATCATATAACACAATCACCATGCGCCAAAAGAAAGCGTCTCGAACCTTCATCACTGACTGAACAAGAACAAATCGAATTGGCTATTGGTAAGTATTTATTTAGATAACAATTTGTTTTATTTTTTGTCACAAAAATTCATTTCAAACGATAATCACACTGGATTTTTTTCACATTATTTTCTAAGCTCATTCTCTGCGCGAGGTATCAGCTGAAACCGAAGCCGAAGCTGAAGCCGAAGATGATAATAAAAGCGAGAGTTTTGGTGAACCATCATCCGATGAATCCGATTTTGATTTCGATGATGAATCATCCAATCAATCGTACGTTAAAAGCCAAACATCACAAACAATATCAGAGAAATCAAATACATTTGATAGTAAGCTAGTTGAACAAGAATGTCATTCAAAAATTGACGAACCCATAGCCAGAACAACAATTAGCCCTTCACTACCAACAGAAGAAACAATAGTAGAAACGTATAACACTTATTTAGGCGATGAAAACGGTATATATTTTTATTTCTATGGATATTTTGTACATAAGTTCACATTTTCATTTGACAAAATTTCTTTTATTTAATTTTATTTTGCTTGATTTTTCAGATGCAAAAGCACGGATACAGCTCAGACTTCCAAGCGGTGATCGGCACATTTTTGAGTGGCCATGTTCAACACAATTGAAAGCCCTTAAATTGTATATACCATTTAAATATCCTGAACTAACCACCGATCCATACAAGGTGATCTGTCCATTTGTTGGCGGTCAATCCAATAATATTTTAGACATGGATGATACGCTTACGCTCAAACAAGCCAACCTTTATCCAACAGTCATTTTACATTTAAGAAATGAAGACTAAAAAACCAAATTATTATTTTTATTTTTTTTCATTATTTGTCTTTTTTTTGTTCAACTCATTTTCTTTTTATATTCAAATTGCACATTAAATTTATTGAGATTTAAGTATTATATTGATATTCAATCGAATTTCAATTTATTTTTAGTGCTTGTCGATTGTTTATTAATTTACAAAGAAAAAAATGGACTGTTTTCAATTAATTATTAAAACATAGTATGTTCTGAATATTGCTAATTTCATCTTAACCAATTTAAATGTAAACCGATGCTACAAGTTGTAGACATTGTCGTAGCCTACAACTACATGGCAATTTGCACCTTTTAAAAATATTTTTGTTTGGAATCGAATAAAAATGCAAAATTCAATATTATGATCTAATGAAGTTAAATGTAATTTTTTTACTATTTTGTTCCAATAAAAATTTACATTATAATTAGGCACGTTGAGTCAAATCGATCCGAAACATATTTAAAATTCAATGATTAAAAACTACATTTTCTTATTCCGTTTTAGTTTTTTTTTTTTGTCCTATTGTTTTTTTTAATGTTTTTGTTCACATATATTTGATACGTTTCGATTATTCTCCATTCAATAGCATTGCACATCGCTGGAAATATCTTGGCCAAATTCTGTCGAAAAATGCCCGTTCAAAATTGCAAATGGTTAATAGAAGCCATATATTATGGCTCATGGAGATGAGCTATCATTTTAACAAATTTTGCGTAGAACGTACAACGTGGAACGGACTCACAATGTCTCCCATCGAAAAACATCGAATTAGTGTTCTCTGATGTTGAAACGTGAAGAAATCATGTATTGAAATTTTGACCAATTACAAAGTAAAGATAACAATAAACATACATTTTGAATGTGGTTAAATAATAATAATGAATGAATGAAAAAAAAAACGAGATTAAAAAAAATTACCTGTGCTTTAAATTCTTTCCCAAATGTGAATTGGAAAAATTTGGGCGCTGGCTGTGTTTCTTTGACATTCATGGCTCTTGATTGATATATGTCTCAGAATTGATCGCTGCAGCTCCATTTGGTCGAATTAACGGCAATGAAATATTTTTCGATGAAAAAGCAATGAATATCACCCACACCAACACCTTTGGCTCGAATTTTGATTTGCCGGCATATTTCACATTATCTGGTGTTGTTCCGATGTTATCAGTGTAGAAACCATTATTTCCTTTCGATTCATGATGTGAAAAAATGAAGTAAATTTCATCATTCAAAATGATACATTTTCTGTTTGTCACTTAGAGCACGGCAACGTTCTGGCTTTATTTCGAGTTCTCTCGTTGTTTAATTTTGTTTTCACGGCTGTTTCCGATAAAATATATTGTTTTCTTTCTAAATGTGATGAACCGTTGACTTTGAAACATTAAATTTTCGTGATAATCGTCGTTTTGATTTGGCACTTGACAGCAGACTTTTTGTTACTCAAGCATTCAGCTTACGTTGATGGTCAGTTTTCTTTTTCGTTTGTGGACGTTTACCGTCACGACAATCTTTAATAACACGGAAAATAGTTGCACACGAGATTCGCTTGTCTTTGAACACTCGAAGAATTTCCGTTGTACTTAGTTCGCCAAAAGACTTGCGACACTTTTTCGTAAATCTAATCGGCTCGCCATCGTGATTTGTATTGTGTACTTTGTGTTTTACACATACGTTATCTTCATCATTTCAAATTTTGCATAGAACGTTATACGTTCAACTTAAACCGTTTTCTTACGTCATATGTTTGACGTCATTATAACATTTGATTGCTTCATTCACTGAATTTAATGCGATGTACAAACTTGTTTTGGCAGATATTTTAAAAATGTGTTTTTTTTTTGGGTAATTTTTATATGTTAGAAATTTCTGCCAAGAAAATTGAATTTTAAAAAGAGTTTCTTTTTTCACGTACATTTTCAATTATATAGTTGTAGTAATGAAATTTCTTTTCTAACACAATGGACATTAGTTACATGCTCAAAACAAATTTCATACAGGTAACTGCACTTGTAAGTAGAGTATATTTTTTAATTGAGTTCAAGCGCGCGGATTTCAATTAGTGCATTTAATTGTTGGATGAAATTTTTGTTTTTGGCATTGTGATGATATATTCTATCTATATCAGAGTTTTCTGCAAGATAACTCAAATAAATAGTGAGCTCACCTAAATCGCGATTGTTTACGTAATTTTTTCGGTGTTAAACATTACCTAATAGCGAAGCACAATTTTATTTCGATTATTCACTTTAAAATATTAGCATTATCTGCCATGCAAACCAAAAAGTGACTCTCTTGTTCAACAGCTCTGTGTCTAAAACAAATATTTTTGAAATGGCTAAAAATGTAATTTTCTGAGCAAATTTTGAAATTTCCCCAGATTACAACTTATCAAAGTGATACAAACAAACGATTGCTTAAATCCTTATTATTCAAATGTATGGCAAAAAACATTTATCGTTACGACAAGCTAATATTTCGGCAAATGGTATTGGCTGATTAACGGCGATGTTTTCTAAATGTTGTGTGTCATTTAACATTGCACGTAAATTTCGGAGTAGATCTCTATTGCAAATCTAAATGGAATAAGCCGTTCTCGGATTCAAGCTTTACATCTTAAATGTATAAATACATAAATAGAAAATGAATTGTAAATATGTATGTAGCAGGCCATAAAATAAGCTGCAGTTGTTATCTTTTTTTGCAGTAATGATTTCAATTTTGCAGTAATGATTGGAGAATTCTGATGGAAAATGCAGTAATGATTTTGTGATAAATTAAAATGCAGTAATTTCCAAAAAAACTTTTTGCTCGCTGCGCTCGTCAGAAACGTTTTTAGAAAAAAAATGCTTAAATTTGAATGCTGTAAGGGCTAAAACTTTCAATTGCATGCACTTGTTTTTAAATAGTGAGTAATATTTTACATTGTCTAACTCAACGGACAGACACAAGACAAATTGATACGTTACTAGAATGTTTGAAAATACCTCTAAATATAAAATTTCAATTAGATTTGACAATTGGTGTGGTATGTACATGCAAAGAGACCGAAGCACCAATGCAATTTTTGAAAAAATGTAAAAACAATTATTTTTGGCTAAATTTTTTGCTTGTATCTTGTAAGTTGTTGGGAACAAAAAACTGCTAGTGCACTTCTTAGAAATTCTTAGAACCACCTTACGCTATTGAAATCAATCATTTACAGTGGGTTTCGTGCCCTTAAAGATATCCCTACAAGCTCGAATGTTGATAGTAGTCAAAAATAAAAAATATGGCCCTAAATATAAATATTGTTAATAAAATATACCAAACCAATATTGCCGAGTAAGGTGCGAATATGTCAGAGAAAGCTTAGACCATGAGTTTCTCAAATAATACCTAAATCAACACTAAAGCTGGTTTTCTAATGAATGAACGGAGCACCCAAATGAGGCTACCGCATTTGCGAATTTTCCAAAAATAAATGTTTGAAAGACAAATTTTAGCCATTGGGGGAATTTACGTAAAAAATATATAATTTTCCGGACAAATAAATCAAAATTGGAGTCTCTAGTATCCATTCAGTGCAAAAAAATAGATTTAAAGTAGTTTGGAAGCCGATTGGGATGCTCTGAAACAAATAAGTCCAATTTTATTGTTTGAAAAAAGATTAGTCGCTTTCCACATAGTAGAAATGACAAAATCTGGTGGTAAAAGACAGGCGCCTGGAGCTGTGTTGGATAAGTCTGGAGAGTTAGTGATTGGTAGAAAAAATGTGTTGAATCGCTGAAGAGAGTATTTTGAGGAACTTTTGAATGTTGAAAGTATGTCAGGATTGAATGCTAGGGGGAAATGATTCTTGCAAATCTTTTCAAAATTTTAGAGAAATCGAAACATTTTCACGAATCTTACGAGTCTTATGAATCTTCATTTACATGTGAAGTTGACAAAGAGATTTGCAATTGCGAACGTATCTATGCGCATCTTTTTAACACATAATCAAATGCGAATCCTTGCGAATCTTTTATTCATTTTATAATACGCGAATTTTTAAATTTTTGATCATATTTTTGCAAATAAATTGGGATTCGCTGCGAGTCATTTCCCCCTAGATTGAATGTTAGCGCGAATGAAAGTGTGAGTGAAGAGAAAGTGGTAGGAATAAGTATGGGAGAAATTGAGTTGGCAATTGGAAAGTTGAAATAGGGCAAAGCAGCAGGGGTAGACGAAATAAGAAATGAATATTTGATGTGTAGATATTATGAAGCGGCGGTGAGAGTGGATGGGGAATTGAGTGAATGGTTTGAAGTGCGAAATGGTCTTCGACAGGGCTGTACAATTTCACAGCTTTTATTTATAATTTATATAGACAAACTGATCAAGTCAGCTAAGCTGAGGGGTAACGTAGTTTTGGGGGGAAACATTATATCTGCACACAAAAAATTCTAACCTCAATGTTTATTCACAGATGTCATAGTACGTGCTCTTACTAGACTTTACCATAGTGTCAAAGTCATTTAATGCAAAACCCTATAGAATCAAAACTTTATAAAGCTTCAAAGTTTTGATTCTATAGGGTTTTGCATTAAATGACTTTGACACTATGGTAAAGTCTAGTAAGAGCACGTACTATGACATCTGTGAATAAACATTGAGGTTAGAATTTTTTGTGTGTGCTCTTGCAAATGCAGATGATCTGGTACTGTTTGGTGGCTCAGAACAAGAGCTACAAAACAGTATTAGTGATTTAGAAGCGGCCTGTACGAACTTCGGAATGACCATTAGCAGTTCAAAAACACAAGTTATGCATATTGGGAAAAATCGAAAACAAGTGAAGTGTATGTTGAATGGGAATGAGCTTGAGCAGGTGGCTCAATTCAAATATCTAGGTTGCATCTTCTCTGAGGACGGCAGGCTGGATAAGCAATTTGAACATCGTAGAGTGAATGGTAATAAGGTTGTTGCGCAGCTCAGATCACATGTATTTAACAAGAGTAAGTTGAGCAGGGAAACAAAGTTGATGATTCATTGGTCAATCTTCAGACCAACTATCACGTATGGAAGCGAGAGCTGTGTCAATTCTAATACGAGCATTGCGCCTAAGACAAATTGCTCATAAGAACGCCATTAAGAATTGCATTAGAGCTGTATTGTTTTTATAAGCGGTGAGAATTTGAACTATCAAATTACAACAACAGATTGTACAGTAAGGCGCACCCGTCGTCCTAATAATACAATTCATGATTTGGAAGTGGCGGATATGAAAGTGCTGCGTATGATTTCGGGTGTTTCGCGTAGGGATCAATGGGAAAATCGAATTAGGATTGAGAAAATACGGGAAGATTTGAATGTGGATTCAGTGGATGAAGTGACTAGAAAGTCGAGATTGAGATGGTATGGTCATGTACAGCGTATGAATGAGTATCGATTGCCGAAGTTAATTTTGAATGCCCAAGTGAATGAACCGAGAAGTAGAGGTAGACCAAACAGATAGCATTTGTATGGGAAATGTCAAAAAATGTTCCGTAAAAAATCTATAAGCGCCACCTAAAATTTTACCGAGGTATTATATTCTTTGCCAGGGCCATTCCTACCGGTGGTTCAAGTGGTGCAAATTATTTATATTAATATATTATATATTAATTTTATTGAAATTTATATATAATTTATATTTTTAATTAAAATTGTTGGTAAAAAAAGCGCTCTACAATTTAATATAAAATCGAATTTTGGTCTTTATATCAATTTTTTTGCAAACAATTCTCATAATAAAAACCAAAAGAAAAATTTTGAATTATGCGCTAAAATGTCAACACATGAAAGAGAATATTCTAAATAAAATGGTCATACGAATAGAAGAAAAAATGGAACAGAAGAAAAAAAAATACATACAAAAGATACACAGAGAATAAAAAATGTCCCGTTAAAATTTTGTTTTTTCCTCTAATGAAAATCTAGTAGGCATTGATCTTTTTATTGCCTGAAAGACAATGACTTAAATGTTAAATCAATCGCAGTGCTTCATTGCGAATAAGCGCTCGTTAATTAGTTTTTCATTTACAAATATAACAATTTTTGAGTATCACACTCAGAGTGTGTATTTCATTTGTATAATTTGAATAATGAGTTTTGTTAAGAAAAAACTTTCTGGTGCAGAAAATAAAAAACGGAAATTTGAAAAAGAAATCGCTGCGCTAAAAAATTCTCAGCCAATATCACAGTTTTTATTGAAAGGTAAATATGCACATTTATTTAAATTTCAATTTTAATAGGAGAAGGATATAAAAAATCAAGACTAGATGAAATACAACAATCAAAATCTTTTCCTATAGGTATTTGTTTGTGAACAAAGAGAGAATTTTTTGTGAACGTTTTTTTTTCAAGTGAAGTGGTTTTTTGTTTTCATAATTTTAGATTTGAGCGATTCGACGATTGAAACAAAAAAATTGGATGAAAACGATGATGCGTTTCTAGGTGAATGTTTATGTATAATTTTTTTCTTGTTTGATGCTTGCTACACTACATGTCACCGAAAGTACAGAATGAGCTAATCAAAACCATAGGAAAGAAAGTGCAAAAGAAAATTTTGAATTTTGTTAAGCAAAGCAAGTATTATGCAATTATACTTGATGGAACTACGCACGTTTCGCATATAGAACAAATGTGTATTGTTTTACGTTATCTTCATTTGAATGAAGAAAATCGCAAGTGGGAAATTCACTACCCTGGTAAGCAGTCTATATAGCCCTGTACATTTGTATGTGAGTCTCCCGGTTAAGTGCCATCTAAATGAACAAACATAAATTAGATTCACCAACATTTGATACTGAATCTGAATAAAAATTGATTATGTGTAATTATATAAAAATAATTAAATATTTATGTACAATAAAATATTTTTCATTATTAAATTATCGAAATATAAATATTTTTGAAATAAAATAATAAAAACACTTCATTGAGAAATTAAAAATACAACTAAAGCAAAACAAACTATTTATATTAAGTCTCCGCATGTTTATTCGATTGGCGTTTGTTGTATACATGTACTGGGTATACAATACAATACATGGGAAAGCTTACACTGTAAAACCAAATAGAATTTTTTAATTAGTTTTTTGGATTTTTATAGTCAAAAATCCGAATGGATAAAAATAAACCCAAATAGATTAAAATATATCTTTAAAAATATTTGACTCGAAAAAATTAAAAACATTTTGGGTTGCTTTGAACTAAAACAATATTTTTAAAACATTTTACTCGGGAGAAACAACAATCAAGATTTGATCGAACATTTTGTTATTTGTTTGCATATTGTCCAAAACGGTAAACAACAATTGTAGTGACATTTTATTTGCTAAATTAAACCAATTATGCCGTAATTCAGATCGTGTTGCAAATTGATCCACACTAAGGTTATGTTTATAAAATGTAAACAATGCGTTTGACAGTTTTGACATAAGCTTTCCCATGTATTGTATTGTATACCCAGTACATGTATACAACAAACGCCAATCGAATAAACATGCGGAGACTTAATATAAATAGTTTGTTTTGCTTTAGTTGTATTTTTAATTTCTCAATGAAGTGTTTTTATTATTTTATTTCAAAAATATTTATATTTCGATAATTTAATAATGAAAAATATTTTATTGTACATAAATATTTAATTATTTTTATATAATTACACATAATCAATTTTTATTCAGATTCAGTATCAAATGTTGGTGAATCTAATTTATGTTTGTTCATTTAGATGGCGTTCGGGAACGTGTTTGAATTTTTTTTCTCACTGCATAGCTCCCTAGGAAATTCATGAAAGTTTTGTGAAGTTTATTGATATTTCAACAGCAAAATCCGCCGTTTCAATTGCTGACTTGGCAAAATCAGAAATAAAATCGATGGAATTGAAAATGGATGATATTCGTGGACAAGGTTTTGACCACGGTGCGCCAATGAAAGGGTGTAATTTCGGTGTTCAAAAAAGAATTCTGAATGAAAATCCAAGAGGATTTTTCAATCCTTGTGGAAATCACACCTTGAATCTTGCAGTAAATGATGCAGCAGGTGCATCAACTGTTGCTACTTCATTTTTTGCAAAAATACAAGAAAATTTTGTATTTTTATCCGCATCAACAAATCGTTGGGATTTGTTAAAAAAACATTTGTTATCTGTGAATGCCATAACGCCGAAGCCACTGTGTACAACGAGATGGTCAAGTCGAATTGACACGATGAAACCACTACGCAATAATCCTGGTGAAATTATTTCTGCATTAAGGGAAATAGAAAATTCTGATTGCTTCAAATCGGATGTTCGTTTTGAAGCAGGGTCTATTGCCAAAAAAATTGATTATCTATTCATTTGTTGCTCATGTCTGTGGTATGATATTCTTAATCAAACTAATTTGGCATCAAAATCTTTACAATCTATTCAATCAAATGTGCAAACAGGTGTAATATGCCTTGAAAGTGTGATGGAATTTTTGGTCAATTATGGTGAATATGGCTGCAAAAAAGTGCTACATGAAGCAACTGATATTTGCGAACAAATTTCAATTGAAGCAAAGTTCAACGATCAAAAGCGTACTACTGTCAAAGCAAATGTGGCAAATGATGAAGAATTTAAAACTAAAGTTTTTGTACCCATCATTGAAGCTGCTACTTGTTCTATATCTGAACGTTTTCAAGCACTTCAAAAACACAGTGAATTATTTTCTTTTCTGTAAGAGAAAAAAACATTTTTAATAAACTAAATTTGTCACTACATTGTATTTTGTTGATGTTTCAATAAATATGCAAAATCCTTATCACAATTATTTGATTTTCTTTCATATATTAATTTTAAGGCGCATTTGAAAATTGGAACCAGGGCACCAGACGAGCTTGGAATGGCCCTGTTCTTTGCAGAAAATTTTTATTTCATGCAATTTATTTCATTTTTCATAAAATGTTTCAATTTTGATGGGAAACAAATTTATTCGATAATAATTGAAATTTAATTACTTCAATGAATTATGAAATTAAAAAAAATTATTCATATATTAATTCACATAAATAAATAAATGTTTATGCCAATGACAAGAACGAACATAGTCAAAAAAACGTTGTCACACGCTCTCATGATCTGAACGTAAACAAGTATTTCAATGTGTCTTCACGAATTATGGAGAGCATGTGGTACCTAATACCAACAGATGGCGTTATTGTTAGTGCTTTTGATTTTCATTCTAAAGAACAATATCCGCTTGAGGTAGACCGCGAAGACGATATTTGGATTCGGTAAAGAGTGATTTGAATGAAAGAGGATTCGAATGGAGTAGAGAAACTCAGGACCTGGCTCTTGATAGGGTGTGATGGAGAAGGATTGTTAAGGGTCGACCATTACAAAACGGACCAGACGCTGAAAGGCATTAATGGTCCTTAAACGAGTGTTGTTGTTGTTGTTTAGAAGTATGAATTAGTACCCCATCTGCAGTTTTAATTTATTTAAAGATAACAAATCGCATTTAAATGACTTTTTTGGCGGCTAAAATAGAAGTTTTTGAAAAATCAAAAAATTCTGGTTTTTAACCCAAAAGATTTTAAAGTATTACGAAAATCAACGTTCTGTGAGAAATGTGTTTCGTGCGCTTAGACCAAGTTATGGTCGACATAATCGACCTACCGAACACGCTATTCGGCATACAATTGAAAAAATTGAAACCCAATATTCATTATTGGTAGACCATCGACCAAATAGACCACATCCAGTCCGTAGTGAAGACAACATAGCGGCGGTAGCTGAGAGTGTACGCGAAGACCGTGATGAATCGATTCGGCGCCGTTCTCAACAGCTTGGCTTATCGTATGCAACAACTTGGCGCATTTTTAAGGATCTTGGCTTAAAAGCATACAAAATCCAACTCACACAAGAATTGAAGCCAGTCGACCTTCCTATGCGTCACCATTTCAGTATTTGGGCTCTTGAATAACTCGAAGAGGATCCACCGTTTTCATCGAAAATTCTGTTCAGCGATGAAGCCCATTTTTGGCTTAATGGCTATGTCAATAAGCAAAATTGCCGTATATGGGCTGAAGAACAACCCAAAGAAATTCAAGAGCTGCCATTACATCCACAAAAAACAACGGTTTGGTGTGGTTTATGGGCTGGTGGAAGATGGGCTCGTCCATCGGTCCATATTTCTTCAAAAATGAAAATGGCTGCAGCGTAACTGTGAATGGGCCATGTTATTGCGCCATGATAACGGACTATTTACTATCCCAAATTCAAGCTCGAGATCTCGACGACTTTTGGTTTCAACAAGATGGCGCTACACTACACACAACACGTGAATCAATGGCTCTATTGAGAGAACACTTCGGTGAACAATTAATTTCACGTCGTGGAGCAGTAAACTGGCCACCTAGGATGGACCATCTCAAGCGTAGTTGCGGCCAACATTTGAAAGGCATAATATTCAAAAAATAAATGGCAAAGAATGTTCTTTCGAATGATAATAAAGATTCCACGATCAAGTTATAATTTTTGATTTTTTTTCAATTTTGAAAAAAGTACCTCTAAATGAATCACCCTTTAGTTGAAATTTTATATTTAGAGGTTTAAAGGGTGGTACTCTCTGAAATTGATATGGAAAATTTCCCGACGCCTGGAAGAGATATTGCGTTCGACCGATTTTCAAAAAGGGCAGTAAATCAAATATTGAGAATTGCCAAATTGTCAACATGGTTTCATGAAACATCACTCGACAACAACAAACCTAATGGAATTTTTACATTACTCTATAAATGGTATGAGTCCTTCAAATAGAGTTGATGTTTTGTATCTTGACTTCAGTAAGGCTTTCGACAAGGTAAATAATACTGTTCTTCTAAATAAACTATCAACGTTTCCAATCCCAAACAACATCATCAAATGGATAAAATCTTACTTGTCAAATCGCAAACGGTATGTGAAAGTTGGAATCGTCGAATCAGTAGATTTTATTGTTAACTCAGGCGTACCACAGGGGAGACATATTGGCCCAACACTTTTCTTGCTGTTTATAAATGATTTGCCGTCTATTATTTCAAATGATGTGTTTTATCATTGTTTGCCGACGATGTCCGAATTGCTAAGACAATAAATCAACAATCAGACACTCTTCACCTTCAAACTGCAATTGACTTGCTTAGAAATTGGTGCGACACAAATGACTTGCATCTAAATCTCGACAAGTGCTCAATTTTATCGCTTCATCGTAGCAGAAACCAACCAAAACCGACTTATTATTAGGGCGATAATCAAATCGCTAATTGTATTGAACAACGTGACCTGGGTGTTCTCATTGACAACAGACTAAGTTTCAAACAACATTCAGATTTTATTATTTCGAAATCAAGCACCGCATTGGGTTTTGTCAAACGTTTCTGTCGGGAAATTGGTGACCAATCAACACTAAAGGCAATATATTCGGCGTTCATTCAATCAAATCATGATTATGCGAGTACAGTATGGCTAAATATGCCATCAACAAAGTCCACGATGATCGAAAGTATCCAAAGACAGTTCACAATATATGCGCTTCGTGAATACCCAAACGCATCAAATAATTATCAAATTTCGCCGTACGATAACCGCCTCAATGCTTTAAATCATCCATAGACAGCAATTGTCAATTGCGCATAGAAACTAGCGCCCTCTGAGAAGTGTATTCTATGTTATTGTTGTTGTATTTTGACAATTGCTGTCGATGGGTGCTTTAAATATGACTAGTCTTAAACGTCGTAGAATTAATTTCGCTGATTTGTATGACCTTATGACAGATCAAATTCTTTGTCCATTTGTGAAAAACCTTTTTTATATTAACACAAATCCTCATAATTTTCGTAATGCAAAACTTTTTAGAATTTGTAATTGTAACTTAACACTAATGCTCCAATTACGCAAATATGTAAATATGGTAACCTCATTAAGACTGCATTCACAGATTCCATTAATCGCAATGAGTCTCGCAATCCAAACTGAAAATTATTACATGTATGTGCATTTTAATTTACCCGAGCTGGAAAAGTAGAAACCTCGACTGGCGGTCAAGAAATTTCTATCTGATTCAAACCGTCGGGTTTCCAAAACAACCGCAGCTACGAGTGAACAAAATTACTTCAAGCACAATTTTCAAAATGCCAAAAAAGAGAGTGAAGATGAAGATTTAACAAAACATCAAATGAATTTTGAATTTTAAATCGATTCGTGTTGTTTTGTGATAATTATTAAATTTTAAAATGCGTCTGCCTTCATACATACATGTCAATTAGTGTTGGCTGCGAACGTTCGTTGTTCGTTCGTAGAAAAATAAAAATTGGTTTTTGTTCGTTCGTTCGTTCGTAGAAAAATAAAAATTGGTTTGTGCTCGTTCGTTCGTTCGTAGGAAAATAAAAATTGGTTTTTGCTCGTTCGTTCGTTCGTAGCGTTTCAAAAAAATCGTTTGTTCGTTAGTACCATTATCTAAAAATGTTTGGCATACATATTTAATTTGAACAAAATAAACTCAAAATAAACTCAGAGAAAAAATCGTGCGAAGAAACAAAATATAATTTCAAGTATGATTACAGAACTGAAAAATATAATTCAATAAACAATTCATATTTTGATTAAATTTTTATCCCTTTTTTTGTTCACCATAAAATTATTCTATTCATTGTTGTTTAATTGTATTCATTTACAAAAGTACTGAGAAGAACTATGTTTAGAATATATACAGTTCTTCAATTCAAAAAATATTCGTTATTCATGTGTTGGAAATTCCAACTTGAATTTCATGAGACAATCTAAATAACCTGAGCATTGATTGTTTTGTATAAAATAAAGTTTAAATTGAATTCTACGAACGAACGAACGAGCAAATTTTATTTTTTAAAAATTACGAACGAACGATCGAACAAAAATCATTTTGTCAATTTCTACGAACGAACGAACGGACAAAAATAAGAATTTTCATTCTTACGAACGAACGAAAGAGCAAATATGTTATGTCTAATGCCTACGAACGAACGAACGAGTGTTCGTAGATGTTCGTAGGCCAACACTAATGTCAATACCATGGGAGCGTCTTGACAGAACAAAGAAAAATAAAAAGACTGTTTGCGCCGTGTACCAGCATGGTGGCAAAATGTGTAAGCATGAATTGTTCTCAATAGATGGCGTGTGTAGTCTTGCAATTACATGAAAATTTTCATGCATTTTTTTATTTGTAAAATAATTAATTCCCGGAATTTATTTTATAACAAAAAATTATTTCGTTTTGTGTTTTTTATAGCATCGATAAAGAAATTGAATTCTTATTTGTTGAAAATAACAAGTTTATGTTATTTATATTTATTTATAATCATAACCTTTATCTGTATTTGATGTTCATATTGATCAAAAGTCAAAAGACTGAGACTGGTTGTGTAATGTGAAATTTTAATCCTAATTCAGCAAATGTGCAAATATTATATCCATTATAGCGAAAATGTTCTCCTTCAAGTATACAAAATAATAATTAAATTGTTGAGTTTTATTTCTGTAGCTCTTATTTATGCATGAAAAATGATTGATCAACGTGAATTTGAATAATTGACCATTGGATTCATAACCTCAATTTTTTTCCCGTGCTATTCATTATTTAGCTTGTTCAAAATTTTACTCATTAAGTTTTGCATTGCATCATAATAAAATTTATGTTTTCCATACGAATTTTCTGATAAAATTAATACAAAATATCGCTTGTTGCTCACACATTTTAGTTCATTACAAAGAAAATAATTATAAATGAAAACATTCTTCAATATATAAAAAAGAACAAATATAATTGATATTCAGACAAAAATAATGATGTTGAATAATATACTGTGTGACAAACGCAATGCTTATTTGAATAAGCGATTGCCTGAATTGCCAATGTAAAAAAAACAATGTTTTTTGCTTGCATAAAGAATTAAATGGAATACACATCAATATTATGATTACCATCAATAATAATTTCTATTTTAATTGAAAAAAAAATTTGAATGGACAAAAAAAAAAAATTTTGCACATCAAGATTTAGATCACGGCATCTCTCGACGAATTGCTTGTACTTATATGAATGAAAGATAGCAAATTGTTCATTTATTCTGTTGTATCGATGTGAGAGTAAGGCGCTTGTTGACTGTCAATACAATAGACCGTAATATTTGTGATTTGGAATAAATTGATAATTTTTTCAGAAAATCTTCTAATTTCATTAAAAAATGCCTGGAAAAAATCTAATTTGTTCCGATTTAATGAAAAAAAGCCGCTACTGTATGTTCAGTTCATTGTATTGGTGTTTGTTGTAAAATAACTCCAATTGATGTTCAAAACCATCAAATGAAGTGCAAAGTCAGTATCATTCGCAATGTTTAGATCGGTCGTCAATTTCTATGACATTTTTATTTCCATATAATTATATATTATTTTATCAATTAAAACAAATAATATCAATCCGGATTATTTTTATTTATGGAATTTTGTGTTATAAATAATAATGCACGCAATAAATGACCCGATTTTTCTAAATGTAAACACAAAGTAATCACAAATTGGCATTAAAAACAGAAGATAATATGTAATGTGAACAAGCGATGCACGTGTCCATTTATTGGATTTTATCACGAAAAAATATTGCTTTCTTCAAATCTTATATACATATATATGAAGAAATTATTGGCATTTAAAGACAATGATATTGAACAAGCTAAATCAAAAAATGTTATTGAATCCACCGGCGAAAAAAGTTGAGGTTAAGATATCCGTGACAATGACAAAAACACACAAGTAGAAAGCAATTCAATGTATTGTCTATTTTTTTTTTTTTTTTTCAACTTTATTTAAAATCACTTAAACATTTGGTATTTACTTAGTCAATTATTCACATTTATACTAATGAATTTATCATTTTTCATGCATAAATAAGAGATACAGAAATAAAACTCAATGTTTTAATTATTATTTTGTATATAATAATACACAGTATCGAGTAATATTTGAAAAACGAAAACATTCTGTCGTCCATAAACATTTTTTTTATATAACAATAATGATTTTAGCAATTAAAACACATAATACGTATTTACAATCCGGATTATTTATATTTAGTTTTTGGTTATTAATTTATCGAAACTAATGTCGGAATAAACATTACGTCTATTGGGATATATTAGTTCAGAGAAATATCACCCCGCGTACACGGCGCAAACAGTCATGTTTGCTGTCAAGACGCCCCCATGGTCAATACATTCATATAAATGAAATGAAGTAATTTAAATAAGAACCTGAGTTGCTTTTGTTTGCTTCTACACCGAAAAAACAACTTTTGCAACAAATTCAATTACCGTTATGAAACGATATGAAAATGAAAATGAAAATAATAAAGAAAACACTTGAATAGAATTTTGACATTTAAAATAGATTTTAAAAATGTTCAACGAAAAAAAAAAAACATTGAATAAAACCCGTGTATTTTTTATTTATTTAGATACTGTTAAATTCTGAATCAATTGGTATTCACACTTCCCGAAGCAAAAAATGAATTTTATTATTGCTCCTCGTATATATAGAAACGAACCATTAGAATGGTTCACATTGTATTGTTTATGAATATTGACAGATCTGAAACACATTTCAAAACGTCAAATGTGAATAAGAACTTTGTTGTTTTAACTGATTTTTGTATTTACAGTAGACTTTCTCTTGTAATTGCTTTAGGAATCTAATTTGATAAATAACAGTAAATCTAGAAAATGGACAACGAATATATTTTACTGAAGATACAGCAAAAGAAAAGGCAAATAATCCAACAAACACAACATTAACTGCATTTTTTAAATTATGTCAAAAAGATTTATTTGCAAGAACATTGTTATATAACGAGGTTCCAAAATATTATATTTGGAATCAATCAAAAAAAGAATTTATGAGAAGAAAACAAGAATCCAGTATACACAGTTCATCCGAGTAATTCAGAGTGTTTTTATTTGAGAATGTTATTATACACAATTAAAGGACCAACATCATTTGAATCATTAAATACCGTAAATTTATATAATTTCGAACAAATTCATTATTATAAAAAATTGTTTTAAATTAAGGTAAATGGAGAAATATATAAAACATATAGAGAAGCATGTATTGCTCTTGGATTACTAGAAAATGATCAACATTGGGATATGACATCAATGGAAGCTTCACAAACAAGTTTTCCAAAGCAAATTCGAACATTATTTGCAATAACACTAACAAACTGCAATTTTCAAAAACAACTTTGGGAAAATCATAAAGAAAGTTTAATTGAACACATATTACACCAAATACAAAATGAAAAAAATAATAATGAATTAACATTTACAAATGAAATAGATATCGAGATTCGGCCTCGCAGCTAGTTGAGCATAAAACTGAAATTATCCCACCATCGATCTTAACAGCAATTTGGACCTTTTTTTTAAACGTTTGATCGATTTGAATATTTGTGAAAAAATTGTTTATTTAAAGGTCAATGAAGCCGTAGATAATGGTGATAATGCATTCTTCGACAATGATGGAGAAAAATTTATCAAAAAGTGCTTCAAAGGTGTACTCGTTCGGAACCAGCATAAATTCCACTATGTAGATCGGAATGGATTCAAACAGATGGTCACAAATTTGTTGGGGAATTTATTTCAATGGCCAACTAACACTCGTTTTTCCAATGCGTTTAAAGAATTGATTAAGCAATATATCACCAACGTTAAAACTAATATGGAAACTCATTTTGAACGTCGTTTGAAGAAATTTTTTAGAATGCGAGTTTATGAATTGAACGACATGATTTTACGACAAAATGTCCCGAATCCAGTTCTGTTTGGTACGACGATGTCGAATGTCATTCTTTTAACATTATTACAAAAACAATTTTGTCCAGATGCTGCACCCCATCAGAGTGCTTCGACTTTAATGGTGTTTACATAATTTTGAGAAAATAATAAAACAATGCGAAACAATATGGGAAACAAATCTTAACTATATTACAAAATTACATGTAATATCAATCGATATCAATTTTTGTTTTGTCGTTGTAGAACGACCGATAACGACGAACATCTATCTTCTACCTGATTTTTTCAGTTTTTTTTCACTCAATATGATAACGGAAAATCACGGAAAATTATAGATTTTAAAAGATTTTTTTTTATTTATTTAATTTTATTGAAAAAAATTACAAATGGTTTTCATGGCGCAAAATAACGAAACATTCGTACATAGTACGAAAAAATTCATAACTTTGTGATTCATTCGTTCATTTTAAGATTAATCATAATATTGAACGAGATTTTTGTATATTCTACGTATAATTAGTCTATTGTACTAATATTCGTAATATCTACAAATATTTTGCTCTACGAATAACTAATATTTATTTTCAGTGCAAATAGCAGCCAATTCACCAATTTCGATTCGCAAACATATCCGATGCCCAGACACCCGAAAACTTATTGGTGCAAAAACTAATAATTGCGTAATTAGAATGGTTGACGAATTCAACACATCCCAACACTGTGGTAGATGTTTTCAACGATTCCCATTATGGTCGAAACCAAAATGTTTCAAAAAGTGTGAGAATTGCGTTCCAAACGCAATAGTTGGATTACGATAAACCATCGTGACCAAAGTGAATCATCGTGTATTGCAAATGAAACGTGCTATTATGCGAATTTGGCAAGAAATGGCAGAACAAGGAAACGCAATTGCAGCCGTTCTAACCGGAAATAATAATACAGGACGATTGGTGTCGAATGTGTTTTCAAAAACTGGCAACCAAATCCTGTTAACAATGGAATGAACGATGCTGCAGTGCAACGAAATGTGATCAAAATAGTATGGCACCGTGACATATCAGCTGCAAAGCAAATTATAGGTGGGTCTTCGTTTTTTCAAGTGCTGCTGTTTTCTGATTCGAATCTTTTAAAAATCGAAAAAAGTGTCTTTTTTATTAATCTGAATTTGTGTTTTTTTTTTTATTTTCTTATGAAGGTTATTGTAAACTTTTTGGTTTGCCGATACATGCATCAATGATGAGACCACGACGCAATGAAGGAATTCCAGTATAGAGTCATCACCAGAACCATTTCAAATCAAATCAAACACATAATTTCAAGAATTAGTTTTTAACGATAGATTTTAATGATCGTGTCTTCGCTAGCCTTGGACTTAGTGGGCTAGCTTGTCAGCTCATAGGATCCGTCATAATTATGATATGATGTGATAAAAATCAACATCTTTTTCAATCGATTCGACATTATTGATGGAGATGTTTTTCAAATGCATCATATTATGGTAAGTAAATATCGTTTAATAATAATTATCATAGCTCAAAACGAATTATATTCATAGCTAAAACCCTAAAAATAGTTCTCTCACAATTTCTGAGACATCAAAAGTGCGCCACAATTATTTTAATCATATTTTTCACTTGCAAATTTTACTTATTTAATTGAAAAAAAAAAATATTTCTGGAAAATTTACTTCTACAAGATCAATTTTCAATGAATTTTTCCAACAAAATACCCAATTCACTTAATTTTCCGTGATATTCTGGTATAATTGTCATATTTCAAAAAGTAATTGAATTTTCACTACAGTATTCAAGTGTTTTCTTTATTATTTTCATTTTCATATCGTTGTATAACGTCATATGAATTTTTCTAAAGTTTGAGATTAGGTTTTTTGTCACAAAAGATGTTTTCTCGGTGTAGAAGCAAACAAAGCAATTTTATATCATATTTTTTTTACAAAATTATTAATTTAGCAATATTATTTTCTATTTATTTTGCTGATGCTTTAGATTTGATTTCCTTGGACACCCTAGATGTATACAAAAGCGCTATCTAATGGAAATTCCAATAAACAACGTTCATATACAAATAATCATTTGTTTGTATTTTTTTTTTTCAAATGATAAAACATGACATAAAGTTGACAAGTACTCGTCAATTGTTTTTTCGTATTTGATCTTGTTTGTTTACATCTGTGAATCGGTTAAAAAAATTTTTAATATGAATTTTCTTATCAATTTTGTTTTGCTTGGTTTTGTTTTATTCTGTTCAATACCATTACTAATCCAAGAAAATGAAATGTAAAAGGTAAGGTGTGTTTAATTCAATTTTTCAATATTTTTGTAACTTGATCGTTCTGTAGGAATATTTTTCATTTAAAATATATAATTTTTGAGGTTCATTTTTTTCACATTTTTTCTTGTATAAATTAGCTTTAAATCGATAGCATAAAACGAGAAATGTACTAAATTGTTTATTGGCTTGTAGAAGAACAAAATATAACCGAATTTATTTTTTCACACAAGGATGGCTGGAATAATGTCTATTTTCATATTTTAAGTTTTCGTTGCAATGGAAAATATACATTGTACAATACAAATTTCACATTTTCATTTATTCGATTAAAATCAAATCCTTCCGGGATAATTATGACTTACGTTGATTTCTTCTCTCGATAACATCCAAGTAATGTCAAATGTATTATTTTCTCTGGTTCAGTTACAGGTGATAATCAAATGCCAATATCATCCAGTATTGGCGGGAGGAGAGGCAACGTAAAAACATATTGGTTAATGACGAGAAGCAGCGGTTTTATTTGAACAACAGACGCTTTAAAATGTCTAGAAGATCAGAGTCTAATATCATTTGAAAAAATAAAAATTGTTGATTCAACTAAAATTTAATTCAAAATGCGTAGGGAAATTTGAGTCTCAAACAAAAATTATTGTTTAAGATATTTTTTCAAGTTACCGAATTTATTGGTCATTCAATGTTTGCATTAAATCGAAGATGGTATGGAAATTTGATCTTTTTTCTTCGGTGCTCAAGTGCATATGCACCAGCTATTTTGAGGGATAGGTGAACAAGAGTAAAAAAACATAAATAATGAAAAGAACATGCAGGAAAAAAAATTAGAGTATAAAGAAACCAGTTTGTATATATTGCTAGATTCGAATGTGGTTTAGTGTTTATAAGATGTACCAAATAGATGAGATTGTATTTGTTTGTATTTATATTTGATTTTGTATGTATGCGAATGTGAAAAATATATTGAATGTAAAATCTGACTTATAATTGTGGGGTAACTGGAATTGTGTCTCTCCACACAAACAGGTGCATGTATTTGTAAGACTCCAACGCAAGCAGATACATATATGCATATATGCAGATGATGTATGTTGTAAATTGAAGGCACACATATAATCTGTCAAATTAAAAATTTCGTTTATCAAAGAGCCAGTATATTTTCATTGAAAATTTATTGGAAATTATTTTTAATAAATTGTTTGAAATGAGAATATAATTTTGAATTAAAACGCGATTTGATATGTCGAAAATCAAGTTAATTTAATATATGAAATGTGAATAAAATTGTGAATACAATGTTTCATGCCGACATCACTGGCACCACCATAGGAACATATCACGCATACATATACAAAGGCTGACACATACTTTCACATACACATATCTGCATACATACATATATACATTCATTCAATTCATATGAGCACGCAACACACGACACTGACGAAAAAAGAAAAGCAAAGGAAAAAAATCAACACAAAAATCGCTCATAGACGAATGGATTTTGGTGTTGCTCGCGCACTGGCGAGAAGAATAGAATTGGCAGTCAGTTCTTTCGTTCGTATTTGGTTAAATACACTTCATTATATGTACATGAAGAGAATATAAGCAAAAAAATCGAAGAGAGAGAGAGAGAGAGAGGCCAAGAACGAATTGGGCACACCAAAAAAAGGAACAAAAAAGAAAATAATAATACCAATGAAAAAAACCTCTTCGACAGCACAGTAAAAAGGGACAAAAGCACAAAAAAAAGGAATCACACTCTAAAACTCGGATATATTTCGGAACCTGTGAAGTCGAAAGGATAGCAAAAAAAAAAAAAAAAAGAAATAAGAATCACACTCGTCAACGAACGGAGAAATAAATATATCAGTAACTACAACGAACTAAATAGATTTCCATACATCGTGTAGTGTGTAAGATAATTAGAAGTGTACGTATATTCTTCTCTCTAAATATTATAAATAAATAACAGAACGAGCAAAAAAAAGTATCACGAAAAAATTTGTTGGTCTCATGGAATCTATTGCATGTGTGAGTGTATGTGTTTTTGTTATTGGCTTGAGTATCGAGTGAGTGTACTAATTTTCCAAAATTATTTTCATCACATAAAATTTATTTTGAAAATGAAAAAAAAAAAAACGGATTCCGTTCATATGCAGTATGTAATTTCATCTATGATTTAAGTTCAACGACAAAAATATCATTGAAAATGAATCATCTCTCTTTCTATCTGTGATCTCTAGTTGATTTGATCTCAAAAAAAAAAATAAAAAAAGAATCTCAGCATTACAAATACTCTGTGTGTAAAAGACAAAAAAAACCAAAAATAAATAAATAAATAAATTCCGTGATTTGATATTAAAAATTGGCTGAAATGTCTTTTGATGAACGATTTCACTATGTAAAATGCCGATATCCTATGAATCATAATAAAAATATTTCTATTCGTTCAAAAATGGAACTGCAATGGCACCGAGTAAAGATTGTGTAGTTTTTGGAAATTTTAGTAATTTGATGTGATTTTGAATGCTTAAAACCAAATCATCGCAAATCAGATGAATAGTTGAAAGTGTATGATTGTTGTTTGAAATTTAAGAGGAATTTGAACGATATATATATATATGTATGTGTGTTTCTATTGTTGATCTGTTGAAGATTTTGGGACATACTTTGAGATTGAAATTTGCAAACATTTGTTGAAAGACAAGTTGAATATGTTGGTCAGTTTGACAAAATGGTCTTTTATCGAACTGTAACACACGATTAGAGAATGACAATAGCATGAATATGTGTAATTTTTTTGAGTTCGTTTTTTGCAATGGGAATTGAATATGCATCCGTCGTATGTAACATGAAGAGAATAAGCGAGAAAAAGAACGAGAGATAGATAGACAGACAGACAGACAGACAGAGAGAGAGAGAGAGAGAGAGAGAGAGAGAGAGAGAGAGAGAGAGAGAGAGAGAGAGAGAGAGAGAGAGAGAGAGAGAGAGAGAGAGAGAGAGAGAGAGAGAGAGAGAGAGAGAGAGAGAGAGAAGAGAGAAAAGAGAACCACTCTGATAACATAAGGGAAAAGGGCATGAACAAACCAAAGTGTAGAGCAAGAGCAGAGTAAAAAAAACAACAAGAAGAAAACGCAAATCTGCTGGGCAAAACAACGTATTAAGTCATATTTGAACCTCCTTCCAAATCCTCTTTGCTCAATTAACACTGTGCATGACTTGAGTTGTTCGACGTGATGGTATTGTTTTTGTTATTGTTGTTGCCATTGTTTTCTCATTCTCTCTCTCTCGATTTTAATACAAATTCATGCAAGAAAAAAAAAAAATAGAGAAAAATAAAAAAAGCAAAATATTATATGTTTATGTATCCATAGAGAACGGGAGGAAAAAGTGAGCGATTCAAGTGCGTTATTGTATGTCAGCAGCCCATTGTCGTTTATGATTCTTGCATGAACTAGCACTATAACAAATACATGCAAGCGTATTTCACATTGATGTTTAGATACGCATACACGCAACTTAGAGCACTCATATCGCGCGCGGCTCACACACAAATACACTCATATATCCAATACTTGCACATATGTTCCGCACATTTATGTTCGCTTCAATTATCTCGCTCCCAATTGTGAAATGAAAAGTCAATAAACTACCAACATTTGTTTTCTCTCTCTATCTCTCCCTTTTTTCATTTGATTTTTACTTTGTATTTCTCGTATGCTGTATTTAATGTTTTCAATTGAGCGGTGCATGTAATTTCATGCTAAGAGATTCATTGAATCGTCTAAACAATTAAAACATTTTTAGCTCGTTTTTTTTTTTCATTTTTGGAAAATCACATCTATAAAACTGTATTTCACTTTTGTGTTTGTTTTTCATTGAGCTATATTTTTAATGGATCTTGTTTGTTTTGTTTTCATTTTCCTTATGCAAGGCATACATAAACGTAGTGAAGAATAATGAGTAAGAATGAAATAGATCGTCTGCATTCGATGAATTAAATCGTTCATGGTTTCGAGCTAAAAGACTTCTTCAACATGATCAATTGATGTGTTTTTGCATGCAAATGACTAACGAAATAATTCATTTCTAAATAGAGAATTTATTCCATACAAATCTTATATATAATTTTGTTTTATTGACGAATAGATGCTAGTCAAATGAATGCCTATGTGCACTCAGTTTAAATTATTCATTACGTTTTCAGCACAAATCCATTATCTCATTTGTAATGGGATGTTGCCAAAGGAGTTTTCAAAATTTCTGCCAAATTATTTGGCATTATCGCCTTCTATGTACATAACATGTTGGATCTATTTGTAAATCAACAAGAAGAAAAATTACTCATTTAGGTAGAGAGAGAGAGTGAGAGAGAGAGAGAGAGAGAGAGAGAGAGACAAACATGGAAAAATTAGAAGGATTTTCTTTTTTTCTTTGAAAGATGTATCAGTTGGGCAATATTTGTTTATTTCTAAAATTCCACGTTAAAAGTTCATTGGAAAATGGGCAAAGCTCTTCATTCAACATTGAGTGTTTAGTGTTCAGACAATGCAATTGCACAATTGCAATGGTATTTTAATCGTTGATTATATCAGTGAATCAGCATTGTGTGTACAAAACAATGGCACATTCTTTAGTCAATTAGCAGTTTCTCAAACACCTTGCAAATTGTTTTCCATGCACCATACATTGTATAATTGTTTATTAATGCAATTTCAGGAGAATGAATGCAATTTGCATGGTGTATTTATTGTGTGTCAAGTGTTTTTGACGTGATTTATCTATTCAAATGTGTGAATATTTGTGTGTGTACGAGTATCTATGTGTGAGCGTTTGAACAAGTGTCCCGATTAGATTTGTTTTTTTTTTCTTTGGTTCTGTATACAGTCGAATGTCGTTGCTGACATAAAATGACCAACATGACTGGTTGAGCAATTGTCGTGCACATTATAACAAATTGTATCCATGAATTTATGCAAAATCAATATGGCAGTTTAATAGTGAAAACTCGGAGCCAAGCCAAAATTAATCAAATGACATTCGAAATAAGCATCGCAACATTTGTCACAAGTTGCGCTCACGGCCAATTCCGGCCTTTGGTGGTTTTTTTTTTCTTTTCATGACCAAATGAAATATTAAATATGAATAAACCGTTTCAGTTTATTTCAGATGCGAAGGTTTTTTCTTCTTACTAAACAGTTTAACGAACAAATTGCACATTTCTCGAAATTATAGTGAAATGGACGCTTAGTCAAACGAACCATGACCAAATTCCACTTGAGAAAAAGAAAAAAAAAAGATTTGTCATCTGTCGGCTGTTCTTTCTTAATAATAAATAATATAAAATTTGAACTTTCTAAATGAAGCATTTGCTGAAATTGTACACCCAGACTCTGGGTCCCAGAGTAATTTGACAGGAAATATTCCAACATTTGGTTTAAAATGTCATATTTCCAACGAAAGTTGTAAAGTTTACAGTTAAGTTATACCAATGCATTTGCGTATTTGGTTGTAAATGTGACATTTCGATTACGCGCTCAAGCGAGTTGGTAATAGAGCAAACAAATCTGTAATGTGGAATACCAAGCATTGTTGGAAAAGTTACAATTTTCGTTGGAATTAATATGAACTACACGTAGGGTTATTCAAATGACAGACACATTTCTGTGGGTGTATTAGTTGAAATAAAAAATTTCGATTTTATTACATTATTGTTTCAATTTTGTCGTTTTGTATAGATTCAGAATGCATTTGTGTGTGGAATTTTGGCGAAGTAAATCGAGGATGGAGTGATACAATAGCCCACGCAAGCAAAGATCTGTGTGTGAAAGTGTTGTATGTAGCGCCAGTATATCGAGCACAAAACGACAACAAAAAACTACAACATTTCAATTTTATTAGGTCTTCAAACAAACCACTGCAGTGTCTACGATAACCAGATAAACAATCGATTGCGATTTTATTTGAGTTTTTTTCTCTTCAGTTTTAGTTTTTATTTTTCAATTTGCCTCGACATTTTTTGATTTTGTCACACTCTCATATCGCGTTGTTCGTTTTCGAAATAAAAATTGAAAAACTTAGCCATATCAGGGCTGATACAGCCAACAGAGCCAAAATGTTTGACTATAAACAAAGAATTAAATGATCGGAACTCAAACGACAACGACGACAACGACCACGACGACAAATCACATGAATATAAACAAAGAAGAAAATCCAAACCGGTCGAAGAACCAATTACATTTCGTACGTATATTATTATTTAATTTATTGTGATTTTTCAATCGAATGTGATGATTTCTTTGATTTTATTTCCATATTTCAATAGTTTTTTCTTATTTGGATTTCTCATTTCAGTTATCTCTACAGAGCAATTAAATCACAGTTACAAAGCGACTCAAACAAACACAAACACACACACACACACACACACACATGACGATTTTACAACTGTTTGATTCATAAATTGATCTCGATAGCCATTAATGTAACATCATTACCTAATCTATATAACAAACGAACAAGAGAAGAAGAAGAAAAACAAGAAGAAGAAGAAGAAGAAGAAGAAGAAAATAAATAAAGCAACAAATTATATCGTAACCCTACATAATACCAGTAATAATTCATTTACGAAACAAAAAAAAAGAAAAAGAAATTTGCTGAACATTTCATCTTGTCATCTCATCTTATTATAAATTTGGCTGTATTAAAGTAAAATGGTTGGCAGTGCTAAATCGGAACAACAAAAACTTCCACAACAATATTTACCATACGTATTAGGCACCACAGATACAACGTTGAATTCGTCCATTAACAGTAACCAAGCTCATCAACCACTTCAGCAGCCACAATCACTGCAACAGTCCAAAGACGCAACAACAAAATGGTAAGCAGTCGGTTTTTCTTTGAAATAAATTTGCTTGTGTTTTGTTGTGTTTATTTCTGTCTTTTGTTTCTGTCATCAATATTGACTTAACTTTCAACATAAAATTTTCATTTAAAAAAAAATAGGACCGCAACATCGACTGTGGCAGAAACAACAGTGACTGCATCAACTGTGGTGGTTTCATCTACCATATCAACTTCCAGTGCACAAGAGCAAACAAAAACATCAAAAGCTAATAGCATTACAACGCAAGCATCATCACTTGTTTCTCCGACACCTATTAGTTTAAACAGCAATAGCAGCATTACATCGGCTTTGCAACAAAGCCATCGTAGCATCATCACATCAAGCCAAATGAAATGTAAGTATTATTTATTGAAAAAAACAACAATCGAATAATCGTGGATAATTAAAACATTTTATGAAAGATTTCAAATCAATTACAACGTTGAATTAATTTTGAATTGCAACTATTTTAACAATTTTTTTAGGTATTAGTGATGAAAAGCCAAAGCCGTTGGTAGCATCGCCAACACAAGTGATGATTTTATATATGAATCGCCTTACGCCATATGAACATCATGAAATATATAAATATCCGCAAATCTACTTTATTGGGGCAAATGCAAAGAAACGACCCGGCATCGTTGGACCAAATAATTCCGATTATGATAATGAGCAAGGTTCATATATACATACACCACATGATCATATCGCGTATCGATATGAAGTGCTTAAAATCATTGGCAAAGGCTCATTTGGTCAAGTGGTTAAGGCGTACGATCATAAAACTCATGAGCATGTCGCTCTTAAAATGGTTCGCAATGAAAAACGATTTCATCGTCAAGCACAAGAAGAGATTCGCATTTTATCACATTTACGAAAGCATGATAAGGACAATTCAATGAATATCATCCATATGTATGATTATTTTACATTTCGAAACCATATGTGCATCACATTTGAGCTGCTATACATCAATTTATATGAATTAATAAAAAAGAATAAATTTCAAGGGTTCAGTTTACAATTAGTACGAAAATTCGCACACTCGCTGCTCCAATGCTTGGACGCTTTATCTAAAAATAAAATCATCCATTGTGATATGAAGCCAGAAAATGTGCTGCTTAAGCAACAAGGCCGGTCTGGCATCAAGGTAAGTAAATGGATCACTGGAAGGAACTGATCTTATTTGCTATTTTGTTGCATTTCAGGTGATCGATTTCGGGTCGTCATGTTATGAAAATCAACGTGTCTACACGTATATCCAGTCACGTTTTTATCGTGCTCCCGAAGTAATTTTGGGCGCAAAATATGGAATGCCAATTGATATGTGGTCATTGGGATGTATTTTAGCTGAATTATTAACGGGTTATGCTCTCTTTCCGGGTGAAGATGAAAACGATCAATTGGCATGCATAATTGAATTGTTGGGTATGTATTTATTTATATGCAATATAGGTAAAGAGACATAGAAAAAAATCTTCGCAACTTATTCAATTCGAACAAATCAATTTGAATATTGAGCAGTGAATCTTTTGACAAAGTCTTTGAGTTGTGCTAGGGCGACACCTGGTTTTTACTATAGTCTCGGTTGCAACATTACATTAAAGCGCAGATTTACTCTATTTTCACTTATTTGTCACATTGTTATTTAAATGTTCTTCCATTTTTATAATTTTGTTTCTTAATCATTCTGCCAGGTATGCCACCTCAAAAATTATTGGACCAATCGAAACGTACGAAAAATTTCTTCTCGGCCAAAGGTTATCCGCGATATTGTGCAGTTGAAACACTAGATGATGGTCGAGTAATTTTGGGCGCTGGCACATCCCGTCAAGGCAAAGAAAGAGGACCGCCTGGTTCGAAGAGTTTAAGAAAAGCATTAAAAGGATGCGATGATCCATTGTTTATGAACTTTTTGTGTGGATGCCTTGAATGGGATCCTGAATATCGCATGACACCGGAGCGTGCATTGAAACATTCGTGGTTTCGACGTCGATTACCACGGCCACCGCCGCAGCAAAATAATTCATCGAATGCCGCATCGACTGAATCAAATACAAATACAGTACCGGCTGTCAGTCCATTTACGACCACTACCACATCAACAACTTCATCAACCACAACAACGAGATCAAATAACAAAGAATTAGCAATCAGTAATGTTAGCCAATCAGAATCAAATTTAGCTTCCTGCGCAGCAACTTCGTAGCATTTTATGTAGTGATAAAAATAATTATCAATTCAATGGAACGCCTTCCCGCCTCAATCAATGAAATTGCCATTTCAATAAATACAAAAAAAAAAAAAAAAAAAAAAATAAAATAAAATAAAAACACAAAAAAAATAACGAGAACCGATATGAATGTTAAACTTAAAGTTGCTTTTTGGCAAAACGAAAATCAAACATGCATCATGCTGCAGTTTATTATGAAATATTTTTCAAATCATTTGAACCATTTTTCATATTGATTAACAGCCAGTGTATGGAATTGTCATCATGATTGTCATATATAAATATATAATTATATAGATTAATTGAAACTTGCGATTTCTAAAATCATATGAAAGTTTCCGATAATTTATATTGAGATTCAATTTGTATTCGATTTTCGAATCGATTTAAATAAATTTGTCATGGAACAAATTTTGAGTGGAATTGTTGCATTTTCATACATATTTTATTATCACAAATCGATTAAAATCTAAATAAGAAAAAAAGAGAAACAAAAAATAATAAAATGAATGGCAACGATGGCGATGAATTTCGATATATTATCTGATGAAATTGTAGAGTTTTTAATCCAATATTCCAATGCTGATAAGCTATTATCATGCATTCAATTTTAATATAAACGTACTCTAAACAACTTATAATTGAATTTTGTGATCCAGTTAGACTCTCATAAAGAAAAAAAAACATATAACAAGAAATTAGTAAGGAAAAAAAGAACAAAAAAAAAAAAAAAACAAGAGGACTGTTTTCATTCGTATCAACCGGAGAATAAAAAAATAAGACAAAAAATCCATCTGTAGCATCATTTTCACTGAATACTATAAAGTGATTTGTATAGAATTGTTTTCATTGAGAAACATTTTCCGTTAATTAGAACGTAGAATTACCACACACACAAACACCACATGGAATTTGATTCTGTGCATTATTCTCTCTTAATCCAATTTAAAAAACTCTAATAATGCAACCAAAACAAAGACACACAACATTGATTAAAATTGAGCAAAAAATTAAGAAAAGAGCATGTGTTGTACTACGATAATCCAAATATTTATCTCTCGTGCACAGTTAAAAGAAAAACAAAAAAAAAATATTATTAATGTACTCTCTACTACATAAGAAATCAATAAACCCAAAACTATCCGTTATATTCCAGAAGAAAATATTAGGAAAAAACAAAGGCCATTAACACACAATACAAACGAACAAAATAACCATTATTCAGTCATAGTGCCATTTCAAATGGATAAAACAAAAGGAGGGATTAATTCATATTTCTGATTTTTTTCCATTGAGACTTGGTTAAAAAATCATGAAATTTTTAGGCTTGAGGCTTGAATTAGAATTCATGATATTTTGAGACCTGAGGTTTGAAATTTGACTCGTTTCCAAACAAAACGTTTTTTTTTTATTATCTTTTAAATTTTTTTTTTGTGTTCGATTTTCATAAAGGCGCTAAAAATTCAAATCCGAGCCTCAAATGGGGATGCCAAGTAAAATGTTATGTCAAGCTATTAGTCTATTCTTTAGAGAAAAAAAAGTTGAGAAAAAAAATCGTGTTAGATATACAAACGACATCTGCTAAAATATCTGTATTAAATGTGCTTATGAGATTATACTAAATATCGATTATACCTTATCGGTGATTTGAGCAAGGGAAGCTTCAATTTTATGCATTTTTTCCCATTCCCCGGCTATCGCTGCTTACGTATTCATTTTCCAACAATTGTACATACAAAAAGTGATCAAATTTATCATTTCTTGTATATTCTAACTTTTGATTTTAAACAATGGAATTACGGTTTTCATTTATTTTTTCTCACCATTTTCAAAATTAGTTTGTGTTCAAAATATTTTTGAACAGCTGCCTGGAATCAAAACAAAAATAACAAATATGATTCAATGTATTGAGTCTGTTTTATTGCTGAAAACAAAAAAAAACTTATTTGCGAAAACATTTAATATTTTAACACTTTGCATTTAACGATCAAACACCTGAAAAGATCATATAAAAACTGCAATATCGATCGCCAAAATCACATAAAAAAAAGAAATTATCGATAGGAAGCATTGCCAAACGAATTTGGTGATCTTCCGATTTGCGGATCGAATAAATTTTAAGAGCACAATCTCATGTGTGTGAGAGATAGATAGATAGAGAAAGAGAGAGGGAGAGAGAGTAACATAAATAATTACAAAACGAGTGAAACATTCATTGATAATGAGTTGGTTAGCCAACAATGATGATGGTGATGATAAATGAACAATTGAATTCGTTAATTTTATCACGTTAAATCACATCACACGTAACGCATTAAACAAAAAAAAACATCTCACCTTTTTTGACTGATCATTTACGAATTAGACATTTAGAGAAACAAAAAGAAAAATCATAATGATAATGACGATTTAATGATGTGGACAAGAATTAAAACAAATTTAAATGAAGAATAAAACAAAACACTACAATTTATAGGATAATTTGTAATAAATGTCGTAGCGTTTCAAAATGAAAAACTTAGAATGAATGTAACAATCGATGACCGAAGTGTTTCAATAATAATGAAAAAACTGTTGAATTAAAGTGATTTAAAATTAATCGACATTTGCTTTTCATTTTCTACAGATTGCGAATTCTTTTTGTGCTTTAAACGTATTTTCTTTTTTGTTCTTTTTTAAATGGTGAAATTTCAATCAATAATTCCGTCTTGATTTGTTCGATGCTCATCAGCTGTTTCTTTTTCTCCAAGTGAATAAAAAAACCTGTGTGAGTTTTTGTGTTTTTCTATCTATTGAACATAAAATACTATTTGTCTTTTCTTACCTTCAAAGCAACCAACTTACCTTCAACTTTTGAGGCTTTGACTAATAATAAATGTATGTGTTCAGAAAGAGAGCATCTCGTCTTTCACATATTTCATGACGTAGTTCATAATTTCAAAGTTACTTACAATTCTGAGTTCTGGTGCAATCATCAACCAAATCAAATCAATTAAATTGAAATAACATACAAATTAAATACAAAAAACTCTCATAATTTATTACATTTTGTCAATATAGATTCCATTACTCTAGTTAATAATTTTAATTGATAATGTGAAGTGTTTACATTTTATTTAAAATTTAAAATGGTTTTTGATTGAAAAACAATTTTTATATGGATTTGGAGAAAGAAAAAAATATTTTTATCTAAATGGAAAAAAGTTTTGAAAATTCCATGAAATTTCCAGTTCTGATTTACTTTTTTTTAAATGGAATTGGTTACATGTTTTTCGTTGAAGAAACATAACGGGCAAACTTATACAACTCTTTCGGTTTTCCTTTCTTTGTAAAACCAAAAAAAGTTATTCATCGAAAATCAATGCAAACAGAATCGAAAAATGTCAAACGAAAGAAAATGATTGAAAAAAAATAAAGTAACACAAGAAAATTGTATGCGGTCTAAAATAGCCATTCTTTGTGTTTTAAGTTGTGCGCCGTTATGTCTCTATCACCATGGCTGGCTCATGTCATGTTCAAATACAGTGTGTCCAATTAATTATTTCGATTTCAATTGGATGCACATCTCAAAAAGTGCATTTTAAAACATGTGTGGGTATATACGGCAGTTTGCCTTCATTTGCCACCCGGGATACATTTATTACTTGTATGCATACAGATATGTTTGATTCGAATATATGAGTGTGGCTCTCATTTCTCTTCTTATTGCACATTTTAACATTTATAAATTGTAACAACTAAACTGGTTTTCATCAATTTTGGAAACGACTTCTAAATTAATGTTATCACGCAATCGCATTCAATTTACTGTGTACTATTCAACAAAAAAGGGACAGTGTGCATACTTTTTCTTCTTCTTCATCCTTATTTATTTTATTTAATCCAAGCTGTCGGAATGTTCAGTTTTGTTTCGCACATTGATGATTATTCATCCTTACACCTAGAATGAATTTACGACAAATCTAGTGCATTCAAACAATTACAGTTTACAAAATGTATCATTTTTATGCCCATTTTTAGGTGAAAAGTATGTGGATTTGATTTGCATTTTTTGATGAACAGCAAATTTGTTTTTTTTCTTCTAACCAATCCAATTTCGGAATCGGAACGTCTGTCAAGCAAACAAATTTTTCTATCACTTAAACTGAATGTGTGACCATGTGACAACAAATCAAGCCAATTTTTTGTTTACGAATATAGACAAAAAAAACCCGAGCAATGGAATCGTGTTCTCGGTTTGTTTTCTGATTTAATGTTTTTACAATTTTCGCCATTTTGTAGTTGTTTTTATACATTACTAAATATACACATATTCAATACATAATTTTTTTTCTGTTTATTTTGCGATATATTTACTTTTCATCATTTTCATCTGATACCTTGTCGCATTTAAAATCTAATTTTAACTAATGAATAATAATGAATAAAATAATTTACATGACATGAATGAGTACAAATAGGCAAATTTCATATTCGGATTTCTTTCGCGTTTTTCATATTTTGTTTTGGTTTATTTGGTTTTGTCTCTTGAAACAAAGATTTCATAATTTGCATTTTTGGTCCAAACTTTAAATTCAGTCAATGTTTATTTTTTTTCCACTGTTTGTTTCTCTTCGCATTTGGAGTGTTTAAGGAAGCTATTGTGTTTTGATTAGACATATATTTACAAGCCTTGAAATTTCATTTTTTTTTCTCAAACAATTTTCTTCTGTTTTATTTTATGTGTTTTGCCTAATGCATGAATTCAGTCCAATTATAAAAAATGAATAATTTTTATAATTGCTTTTTGTAGGATCATTATTACCGTTACGATTGATTGCAGTGATGAAGCAAATGTAGTTTAAAACAATTTGAATAATCTAATGGAAATTTGGTGTTTCTTCTGTTTCGGAAAATATTCACGTTGCGCAATTGGAAAATATTTAGTCAACGAAATGAAAATAAAAATGCAATAAAAACCGACAAACATTTATGGAAATCAAGTGTTAAGATCTCAAAATTTACATCATATCACCAAATTTGCTTGCAAAATATCTTTGAAGAAAAAAAGACAAAATAAACCAAATGATGGAAAAAATCAAAATAGTTCTTTTGAGAATGCCCAATGTAAACTTTTTGTACGAATTTTTTTTTTTTTTCGTTTTCTATCTTAGCTCGCTTCGACTAAATATGTTCATTTTTCGGTGTTTTTGAAAAAAATGTGTGTATGCTGAAAATGGGTGGATTTTTCCTTTGCGCTTGTCACAAATGAAGAAGACTGAACATACCGCAATTAATGTATTAATTGACGTGAAATAGTGTGGCATTTTCCACAAAAAAAAGAGAATTATTATAATACTGGACAAAATGCATGCTATTTCATTTATGTTGTTCGAATGGTCAAATTGAATATATAAATAAATCAGCCCATGTACCATGTGAATGTCATGGATAGTGGCGGCAGTGTATGTTTGGATTAACTAAAAAAAATGAAATAAATCAATGAAACGATCATGCAAAACATATTACAATATGGATTATGGAGCTATGGAAATTTCTGAATATGACCGAATAATAAAATATCAATCAATCAAAACGTGCTGAAACAATTGTTTAAATCAGTTGAAATTCAGTTCTAATCATTAAATGATGCCCTTGTCTGGGCTTGTCGTTCCGAGTTTTTTTCTTTCTTTCTGTTTTTTTTTAAATTAACTTATTAAATAATGTTGCTTCTTGTTCTAGATTTAGAGTAGTATGGTGTGTATTCAGGTAAGGTATTTTGTGTTCGGGATAATTATGTATTTGGTGATTCCTCAATACAGCTGATGAGGAATTCGAGCACATTTAGGAAGGAAAAGGACTTAATGGAATTGTCGCTGCATAAATTACTAAAATAGAATTTGAGCAAACTTAGTAAAATGTCACATGGCATGATATGAAATTTTACAATGTTTGTCCATTTCTAATGTGAAGAAAACTACAGATAGGATCAATGGATATGTGATGTTTTTGTGTTTTGTTGTTGTTATTGGTTTTATATTGTTATTGTTAAAGACTTATTCGTGCAGTTCATGTCGCCGCTGATACAAACCCAGTTGTTGTGGATGACTGTTGACTGGCAGAACCAGATGACGATGCAGAAGCAGAAGACAAAGGAGAAACAGACGCTGAAGAAGATGACGACGACGAAGAAGAAGATGGCGCAGCTGTTTGTGAAGCGGATGATGAAGTCGATGGCAATGGCGCTGTTGCTGAACCAAGTCCCTTCGGTCGTATCATCATGGTTGCCTTTTTTAATGTATAATCCCAACCGCGCCAACGGAACCATACAATTCCTTGACGAGCAGTTAGATCTTGTGGATCATGCAAATACAAACCATTCAAACCGCGACCACATGATTTCCACCACCAACCACCCTGTATAGAATGAACATGTTGATTAAATAATATTTGATTTTAATTACATTTTCTATTCTTCTCTGAAATTTTATTGTTTGCGCGGCCCAACATGTTTTGGTGTCAAATAAAAATTACGAAAAATTTCTTGAGAAAAATCTCAATTTCAACACAAATCTAATTATGAATTTGAATGGAAATTCATAATTGGAAAACTAAAAGAAATAAACAAAAAAATTAAAAGTCATTATTTACCTTAAGCATGCTGGCACAATTCAATGAGCTTCGATCATTGTCGCGATTGTATGTTGAAAATGGGCTATTGTTTGATCCATACCATGGATCATTCAATGAATCACCGGCATTACCTTCATATCCATCGATTTCGAGTTTATAGTAATCGGCCTCCGAGTAAATTTTAAAATGTGAATATTGAGCATATCTGTAATGAATAATAATGCAAAAGTGATATGAGAGATAGAAAAAACCAAAACCAAAACCAAAAAAAAAAAAAAAACAAAAGAAAACAAATATTCAAATGTCACACACAGGTGGAGCGACGACATACCGTTTATTGCCCTCGAAATCTTCAAGTTCGACTCTCAGCGAGTAATCCTCATTGTTGGTGAGCATATAAATATTTTCGTTACCCAGCCAAAACTCTTTGGCCGGATCACCAAAACCATTTTTATAATCTGACCAATCGCGATTGAAATTTTCACGCGGTTCACCAAAGTCATCACGCCGTTGAATTACCTATTTGATTGCCAATACATAAAAGATAACTCTCTCACCTTAATTACTGTATTTAAAATAACATGCATTTTCTGTGGTTTATTATTATTTAGTTGAATGTGTCGACAAAACACAACAGAAAATATTCCGGTCTGTGCACAAATTAAAAATCGCATCATTTTTGATGGAAAAGAGGAGAGAAAAAAAAATACACAGTAGACGCAAACCAGAAATTGTATTGCTGCAGTGCAATCATGAAAAGTGCTTATTCATTCGCCTTTTGATATTCCGCGCGATCATTTCTCAACATTCATAAATTGTGCTATTTATTTTTCAATGCGTGCAAATCTCGTCAACTAATAAACATGTAATGCGTAAATGTGCGTGCGGGCCGGATTTACAACGGTTTGTTGTGTGTCGTTCGTTTGTTTTTTCTTTTTTTCCTTCTTTTTCGTCTTCTTTATCAAATATAAATATAAGTTCAATGATTTCTCATAATTTAAAATGGATGAATTTGTTGCGCATGCTGTGCAAACGCTGCTGCACAAAGTGTGTTCACAATAATGTGTATGTGTATATATACTACTACTTGGATGCAATTTGGTCAGATCGCGGTCGCAATTTGATTTGCTACCGATTGACAAACTGCAAAATACGATTTGTACATATAACGGTGAATAGTGCAGGAAATACGCATAATTTAACATATATAAATCGAAAATGACCAAAATGCTCATGACTCAGTAATATGTTGAGTTGAGCGACAATTTACTCATTTGGCACATTCAGCACATTTGGCACATTACACATATTCAGTCGGAATTCGGTATGTGCTGTTATGTTTTGTTTTGTTTTGGCATTTATTTATTGATGAAAAATATTTATTGCATTTTTATTATTCGATATATTTACTGAAAACTAGTGTTGTGCGCTCACAGCAGTTTATAACGCCGACTAGTATGATTGGCAAAAAGTGTACAATTTTTAATCGAACACAATATTTTTGCGTGCACTTTTTTCGTTCTAATATGAAATCTATTTTTTTTGTTGAATCTATATGTTTTTTTTCTCTTCTATTCATTATCCGTTATTCATCGGTATTTTGTCATTGCTCTCAATAAGTTCTGAAATGTTTGATTTGGTTGTGGCATTGAATTCAGGTGGTCGCCAATGCGTACTTTTCATTCATTTTTGTTGTTGTTGTTGTCATTGCATGTCCATTTGTTGTTGAAGATTGTTGCATTTGTCGAAAGAGGAAAGAACACCAACCACAGAAAAGAACAACTTATGACCTAGGGGTTTGGATGTCATTCTAATGGATGCGAGTATGTTAATAATCTGCGAATTTTTTTTTTCTGCAAATATATTGCATATGGTGGAGAAAGCAAATTTCGGCCAAATATATTCGCAAGAAATGAAGCTTTTTGCAAAAACCATGAGTCCTTTGCAATACTTAATACTGATGTATGAGAATATTTGGCCGCCATGTTGAATGGAATTTACACGAATTATGCGAATATTCTGCGTATGGTTCATATAAATACAACTGAATCCATTATAAGCGAATAAGGTTATTTGCGAATAGATCAATTCCCTTAGCTCATGACATGACAGAATGACCACTTACCGTCCAACCGCCATCAGCAATATCCTGTTCACAGTAGACTTTCAAAAACCAATATGTCGTGCCACGAATTTGCAAATAATAGACGCCCGACTGGCGCATTCCACCGTTTTGTAGGTCCACACAAGAGAAACCCTGTAAATTTGAGAAAATAAAAAGAATAAATAATAGAACAACTCATAAAATTGACAATTTTGCATAAAATTATTATTAGTTTTAATCAATATTCTGTCACATTTATTATCTGTCATTTTCATTTCTAGTATCGATTTCAACATTTTCGATTGTTGCCATTGTGCGGCAAAGCGGGTTCGAAAATATCATTGAATGCTAAGCGAAATTATAAATGAAAAACCTTTCATTGAACAATATTTCGATTTGATTTTTTTTTTCTTCTTTTTTCAAGCAAAAAAACGAAGAAATAGTTGATTTTGCAAATGAGACGACTTTTGCAATGCAAAACAAAAACAAAACAAAAAAAACGACAATTTTTCAGCGACTATCATTTTCGTTTGCAATTTGTCGGCGACCTTCATGTTGTATCTTCTGTGACGACATGATATGTTGACATTGATATTAAATACCGAAAATATGGAATGTATGCTCTCTTTTATCTCCCAAATTTTGACATGCATTTTTCATTTTATTTGTTTCGGATCCTATTTTGAATATGTCATTGAAATTGTGAATTGAAACAAATTGTTTAACATTGGAACATATAAACAAACAAAAAAGCCGTAAGTAAACTTGGTACGTGTTAAAGATTCATTGGATGATTACCGGGTGTGTGTGTATTAATACTATTAACTTAAATCGAATGATCGCCGCCACTACATTGGCTCTCATTAAAATTTGAGAAATTTGACAGTAACACAGTTTTGAGGAATTAAAACATCAAAAACCAGTTGGGTGTGCTGACTACGCATGCTTACACTCGTTTAATAATTTAACTAATCTCAATGATAGTGTGTGTAGCTTTTTTTTTCTTCAGTTTTTTCCTCTTTGGTGACTTCGATTGCCAATTCAAATTTGTACAACGCGATATGGTCCAATTGCAAAACAGTAAATGAAATTAACAAACCTAACAACAAAAGCAAAACATTAGCGATTTGTTTCATCTAATTGCCCCAAAGGTAATTATACCTTTGAATGCATGTATATTAAGTCGGTCTTTTTGCCACATTTTCGCGTTCGTCGCTTTGAAAATTGCTCGTTTTTTTGGTTCCAAAAAATTTACAAATGAATGGAATATGTCTGTGACCATTTGAATGTATTCATGTCTTTTTGCCTCGTCTGTGTGTGTTCGTGTCTCTGTGTGTGTAACGTGAATTAAATTTTCTCATGTAATAACAGCTTCTTAGCCACAGAGAGTCATTAAATAGCGATGTTGAATTTTTTGGTTTAAATTCAGTTTTTGTTCGTTGTACTTATTCTTTGTTGTTGCTGTTGCTGTCTTCATTCGATTGCGCGCACTCGAAATATGCAACTGTGCGCCATGCAAATAACGTTTCTCAAGCAATATCAAGGTATTCTACACGCATACATTTCGAATTTTATGCTCATTGCAATTTCTATTGGGTCTAGCATTCGAAAAATTGCAACAAATAATGGATACTGATTGGTGGGTTGGCTGCCACTGCTGAATTGTTCAACTATCTTTTCCATTATTTATCACCTTATGAAATAAGATATACTATCAAGCTTAATATGGGAATGAGAGGGGGACATTCGGAGGCGCTCGGGGATCTCTATCAGTTGGATGGAAGACTTAGAGCGCCGTCGGATGGCCTAATCAAACCAGTATTCATGCTTGAAAAGAATTACCAAATAATATATACTATTAACATGAATGAATTCGGCGAACAGATTGTTTGGGCTGACACAATCGTCTTCACGAGTGTGGCAGTAGGGAAGAAGAACAGCGGAATAGCCTGGTACAATCAATCAACCGAAGAAACATTCAGTTTACCTACAGGTGAATCAGCTGGCATTCTATTAGAAATATGCGCGATTCACAGTTACATTGTAAGTATTAGAGAAAATGGAATCAGAGGGAACATTGCAATCTTCACAACAAGCAAAGGAGCGGTAAAATCCCTTAATAATGCAATGTCGAAGTCAGCTCTGGTATCTGAATGCCGATCCGTTTTGCAATGGATTTCTCAAAACGCTACAATTCGTATTATATCGATAAATGCCCACCCAGGCATTATGGGCTATGACGTTGCGAGCAAATTGGCAAGGGAAATGGTAGACCAGGCGCCTGTTGGACCTGAGCCAATCCTACCTGTGACTTATTCGCTAGTCAAAAACCAATCCAAGAGTCGAATTAAAAGCCAAGTCCTACTTAACTGGAATGGCAGCTTTCATTGTGAGCAAACAAAGAAATTTGTCACGCGTTACGATGTAAAGATTACTGAGAAACTCTTAAATCTAAACAAAAATGATATTAGAATTGCAGTGGGCATAATCACGGGCCACGCTAAGATATACTATCACCTCAACAAAATGGGTTTAAGGGACGACCCAGACTGCAGAATCTGCGGTAGAGGGTCAGAAACCTTCTCCCACCTAATTATTGAGTGTGAAAATCTGAGGGAGATCCGAAATGGAGTTTTCAATATGGGAACGAATTGGCCGGAGGAGGCCCCAGATGTTTATAAAATCATTAACTTCTTCCAAAGGGCTTGCGACTCATTTCCAAGCCTAAAAGCAGTTTTTGATAGATAAAATAGGACTACTGTTCATTGCACTACACAATGTAGTGTAGGCGGGCGTCTCGCAATAGACTGTATAGACTGAGCGACGAGCAACATAGCTCCCCGTATGAATCCAATAATCCAATAATCCAAAATCACCTTATGAATGATATTTTTCGCTTGATCAAGCTTTTTTCATTCATCATTTATTTTCTCTCTCTCTCTCTCTCTTTCTCTTTCTCTTTCTCTCTCCCTCTAGTAGTGTAGCTATGCCGGTCCGGTTCACCCTTTTAAGTATTAGTGTACACATACACACATAAATACTTAGCATATACTTTGTTGTTGGAATCGTTTCGAGTGTACCATAGTATTTAAAAAAAGAATATGTATGCATGAAAAAGTATGTATGGAAAAAGTATTGTACCTACGATCACGCTATTGCATTCAAACCGAAAAAGCAACGAAATGTGAAAAAGGTGCATTTGCTTTAACAATGTAATTCAAAAATGTAAACAAGAGAAAGAAAAGGAAGTTAACAACATTCATTATTAGGCAAATGAAGTCAATGTTGTTATTGGAAGATGCAAAGAAGAAGTAAAAAATCAGAAGATGAAGATAATTTTGTGTTTATACGCAAACGTTTTTTTTTTTTTTTCATCGATAGAATTTTGAATGTTGATTCTTAATCGATGTTGATATATCATAAATTTATATATTAAATTTATATATAAATTTAATTATGAGGATTCCATATATCATCATTAGTTGTTGTTGTTGTTGACGATATAATCGATGATGATGATTGTGATTCCGCTAAACGGTTGATTACGTACAGTCATGGACAAAATTGAGTATACCCCTTATGAAAAAAAATTCTTTGGTTCATTTCATTGCGTTTTTATCGAATTTTTGTTACGATAAGGATTATATTTTTTGTAAAATAATGTATTCTAAATAATACCGAGAGATTTTTGATAAATATTTTTGAATTTTAGGATTTTTATTTAAAAATGTAGAAGTATGGCGTTTTTGCGTTGGACAAAATTGAGTATACTGTGTATTGTTTTAGATTGTTCATTGCGTAGAGTGTTTTGTTTTCGTATTGTATCACTTGTCAGCTAACGGTACCGTTATTCTGCATGGTGAACAAGTTGTTTTTAACGTTTCTGTTGCTGCACATTATGAAATTCGATCATTTTATCATTGTGCATTGACATGATGGCGGCGCGAAATGAAATCGCTCTTCAGATCCGAAATTTAATTATTCAGGATCACCAAAACGGTCTGGGTTACGGTAAAATCGCTGAAAAATACTCTGTTTCAAAATCAGCTGTGCAAAAAATATGTAAAAAGTTCGAGAAAACACAACAAATCGGTAATATATCAGGTCGTGGTCGTAAACGTGCGACAACCGAGAGAGAAGATGCGCTTATTATTCGACAAATAAAGAAGAAATCTGACACCACGAGTACAGAAATCAAAGATGAACTCAATTTGAATGTTTCCACAAAAACAATCCGCCGAAGATTGCACGAAAAACAATTTTTTAGCCGGGTATCTATCAGGAAGCCATTAATCACACCAACCAACAAGAAGAAACGTCTGGCGTTCGCCAAAAAATACATCGATAAGCCAAAATCTTTTTGGAAAAACATCATTTGGAGCGATGAAAGTAAGTTTGAATTGGTTGGTAAGAAAAAACGCCGTAAAATTTACCGAAAATGCGGCGAGGCGCTGCTTGACAAGAACACCACGAAAACTGTGAAATATGGCGGCGGCTCCATTATGGTGTGGGGGTGTTTCTCGTGGTTCGGTGTTGGAAATTTGCACAAAATCAATGGTATTATGGATGCTCGATATTATATCCACATTTTGGCACACAATCTCAAAGAATCAGCCCGCAAGATGAATATTGCTGATCAATTTATATTCCAGCAGGACAATGATCCGAAGCATACGGCCGGCGTAACTAAGCGCTTTTTCGAAAATACTGCAATCAATGTTCTCGAATGGCCAGCTCAAAGTGCAGACTTAAACCCAATTGAGAACCTATGGTCCCAACTCGACTCAAAAGTACCACCGAGTGGCCGCACAAATGGCGAAACTTTCTATGAAAGCCTCAAAACTGCATGGAATGAACTCAGTCCAGATTATTTGCAAAATTTGGTTGAAAGCATGCCGAATCGACTTCAAGCTGTGATCAAAGCCAACGGTGGAAACACCAAATATTAGAATTAGACCGAATCCCAAACATTTTTTTGATTTTTCTTCATTTTTCATTCAAATTATTACACAGTATACTCAATTTTGTCCAACGCAAAAACGCCATACTTCTACATTTTTAAATAAAAATCCTAAAATTCAAAAATATTTATCAAAAATCTCTCGGTATTATTTAGAATACATTATTTTACAAAAAATATAATCCTTATCGTAACAAAAATTCGATAAAAACGCAATGAAATGAACCAAAGAATTTTTTTTCATAAGGGGTATACTCAATTTTGTCCATGACTGTATATGTAACCAAACGAATTCATAATGAATAAAAAATTACAGCACCAAACAAAAAGCAAATCAAAGCTTTGGAAAATGTTGATAGTAGACACAATCGAAACATATCCGATTGCTCATTGACCTGATTTATATTTTTAATCCACCATATGCAGTAATTCATATATATAAAATATATCCAATGATTCATACAGCAATTGAAAATGCATGATCAACCTGCAAATCATTCGATTGTTTCTGCAGCAATTCTTTCATTTGAAGCAAATGCAGTGACATCAAACGATTACGGCACAATTGTGTTTTCTGCTGAGCTGTGTGGCCATGTGCACGCTTGTAAATGTCACATTTGTTAATTTGCTTGATTAATCAATTCGAATCATATTTGGAATCTGATTCTATTCTATTTTGTTTTTGTCTTTTTTTCATTCTCCTTGCCTAATCTTAAAATATACCTTCAATCCTCCATACACGAAATTCAATTTTTATTTCTCTTCTTTTTGGTTTGCTTATTTCCATTAATGTGTTTTGTCTTGTTTACGAATGACACTGACCATGCCTTTTCGATGTGACCTTTTCTTATTTGTTCTTGTTTCAATTCATTCTTGCATCTCACATTGTATCAAATTCTGCCATCCACCTCTTTATCAATGAACTCGATTCGGGTGTAGACCGATGAGATAGAGAGAGAGAAAGATTGTGTGTTGCCAACGTAAAAGCAAAAAAAAAAAAAAAAAAAATACGCATGACATGCAACGGCAAAAAACGAGAACCGAACAAAATGAAAATGGCGATAAATGCCAAGCGTGCAATACAGAGATGAATCAACATATTCGATATGTGTACGTATATTTGGCTCGTTCACTCTAACTATACACTTCGTATATAGGGTTTGTGTGTGTATTTGACACTCTGTCGTTAGTGCTTGTTTAAGTCGGGAAAATTATGCACACCGTGCTAACACTAAAAATATTTTCCGATATGATCTCTGTTGCTGGTTGCACCAGAATTCTACCTGTTGTTTTACTAGTTTCATTTGTATTGAAAAATTGTGTTTTTTTACCATTTCCAGTGTGTTTTCTAGCATCATCAATATCATCATTATATTTTCGTTTTTATTTCTATTTTTTTCTATTCCAGTAAATTCGTGAGCATACTAAGAATTTAATTAAACATATTCTGTTGGGATTTTTGCTCGATTCGAAGCAATTTTTTTTCACAATATTTTCAATTCGACTGTTAACCAAATTTTAATAAAATTTCTGTACCTTTTGTTGGTATGCTCGTACACAGAAAAAAAATTTATGCACTATTCACAACAGTACGTTGTAATTATCAAAATTCCAACATTTTTTGTATGGAGGTTGTGAATACTCCGTTTTTTTCCAACCATTGTGAATTACAACATTTGTTGGACAATTCACAACCTTCATACAGAAAATGTTGGAATTTTGGCAATTACAACGTACGGTTGTGAATAGTGCATAATTTTTTTTCTGTGTGTATGGATGTACAACTTAGTAATCGGCCTTTTACGTCAGGTGGCACCACTTAATAATATGTTGTAGTAAGTTGTTGACATATATGTCATTTTATAGCTCTATTCGACAGCTCTCAAAATCAGTAGAAAAAATCACTTCATCGGGTTTACACATTTTTTTTTAATGATGGAAAATTTTTCAAATTTAAGAAAAAAACAGCATTTGCGGGAAGTTTTGTTGAGCCACTTTTTTCTCAAAGAAAACTGCCGCTGAAAGTCATAGTTTGCTCGTAGAATTATACGGTGAACATGCTGTATCAAATACATAGTGTAAGGAATGGTTTGCGCTTTTCAGAAGTGGTGATTTTGATATCAGAGACAAAGAGCGCCCTGGTCAACCGAAAAAGTTTGAGGACGAAGAATTGGAAGAATTACTTGATCAAGATTCATGTCAAACGCAAGAAGAGCTCGCACAAGCATTAAATGTAACACAACAAGCCATTTCAAAACGATTAAAAGCATTAGGATTCATTTAAAAGTAGGGACATTGGGTGCCACACGAATTGAAGCCGAGAGACGTTGAAAGACGATTTTGCATGTCGGAAATGCTGCTAGCTCGTTACAAAAAGAAATCATTTCTGCATCGGATTGTCACTGGTGATGAAAAGTGGATCTACTACGACAATCCAAAGCGCGAAAAATCGTATTGCAAGCGCGGCCAATCCCCAAAATCGACGCCAAAGAAAAATATTCACGCTGCCAAGGTAATGCTTTGTATTTGTTGGGATCAGAAGGATATACTGTATTATGAGACGCTAAAACCGAATGAAACTATTAATAGGGAACGCTACCGACAACAGCTCATCAAATTGAACGCAGCTATCAAGCAAAAACGGTCAGAATGGGAGGCCAGACATGAGACATTGATTTTCCATGATGACAATGCAATTATTGAATGGCAATTACTTTGCAAGCGATCTCTATCACATATACACTGAATTGCACATACACCATTACGGAATGCAAACGACAAATCGTATCTTTTTGTCGTTTCCTTTAGTATAGTCAGTGGCGTCAATGGCTTGAAATCAAAGCCACAGCAACGGCCATTTTTTACGCCAACAATTTAGCAAAAAATTCGAATGAATGCGATCCGTTAAAGCGAAATATATTTTGTATCTATGTATATATATATGTTTTTGATTTTGGTGGGTATTATTACATGCTAATTGGTCTTGTTGAGTGTTCAACATCACAATAAAAATTCAATTGTTGCTTGCGTTTAATTATAGGCAGTGGATCAGTTACCGCGAGCATTATTCTCATTCAATGGGCACTTCAAAAGATTGGTGTCAAACAGTGGGCAAATGTGGTGTTGAAAATTTTTGGCACTTCGATCTAAATATAGATGGAGCAAACTGTCATACGCTGTTGTAAACAAATATGTCACAACGATAAAAATAAGAATACAACGCAACAATTCTGCTTTGATCTAATAAATCTCAGCACCGATTTTAGATGGCTCTGATGGTCATATCTTCCCAAAACTCTTACATTTATTTATATAGAATATGTTAAGCCACTGTGTCAAATACACTGCTGGTAATACCAAACTAGGCGGACAAGATATTAATGATTCGTTCGATCGAATACTTTATAGGCAAACACAGTCTCTCGAGCCTTAAATAAAATCAATTCACAATAAATCTTCTGCATTCGCTTTTTGAAGCGGCAAAAAAGAATATCTGCAAAAAGTACGGCAAACATTAATATGAATTGCTGCCAACAAATAATCCACCAAATCACACGTGAAGAATTTGAACAAATAAACCAAAATTTGTTTGGAAAGGTACTGCAACCGGCCAGAGATTGTAAAGAATATGCCACATACAGATCATGACAGCTCTGTAGCAATAATAGCGCCGTTGCCGTTTTAAATGGTTTTCTTTATGGCTATTCGAAATACTAACGGCGCTACTGTGCTACAACGTTTTTCTTCTGCACATAGTCTTATGAAACATGTTCTGTGTGTGGAATATGCACAAAAACAAGGGATTACGATCAATGATATTGTTGCCGTCTGAGGATCATGTCAAATTCCTAAAATTCAAGAACGATTGAAAACTATTTTTCCCAATAGGACGTATAAGAGTGGCATTTATATGTAGATTTGATTGTATTATATACATACAAACCGCTAGAGCAAAATAGCGTACAATAAATAAAATTCTTGATTCTTATCGAATGGAAATTTAGTCCTATTTTCAATCAAATCATATATACACTCGATTCAATGCAATACAAAAATCTCATATTTTCAATTCTAGTCATTGAAGGAGCTGCCATTTATGCTGCGAATAACAATTCACGAATAGAAGATGTTATTCCTTATAAATTGATAATTAATGGCGATACATTTCATAAAAGCCCAGAAGGAAATAACGTACAACGAAAAATTAAGACGATTGATCGCTACCAAGAATATTGTGCTAATATTGGAATCCACTTAGGGCAAATGCAATACACAGTTCCAGAAAATGGCTTAAAGATAGAGGTGTTCGAACATGGTGATTTCGAAGCTAAATTTGGTGAATTCAAATTGAATGATAATATTTCAATGGTATTTTTACTGTCGTGGGCCATTACTGTTGCTCGACTGGAAATGGCGATTCTTTGTTTCCAAAAATTAAACACAATAAAGGCCGCCAGAGTTTGGAATAAAAATAAAGTTTGCAAAGAAATGTGTTGGCAAGGTACGAGGCTATAATTACCAAACAACGCCTAAAAATATATTGTGAATATTTAAAATCGCATTGCAACGACATTTTAGAAGAATGCAGTGCGGTTTTAATATCATTGAATGCACCAGATGAGAGATCGAAAGAAGAATACGAAAGCGTGCATTCTGAAATTCAGAACTTCGTGTATAATGATAAAAATGTGAGTTATAATCTCGAAATAAGCAATGACAGCAGATCATCAACTCCTCATGAATCGAACGGTGGAAAATTGAACACTTCAAACGACAACGATGAAAGGAACTTTCATATTCTGAATAGAAGGTACATTAGCGAATATCGAAATGCATCATTATTGCACACAAAAAACGTTTGGGGTATGTTCATGATATTCATTGGTGACAATACATGTTTACCACAGTTGTATTTGACTCTACCACATGCAACGTAATAAATGTGACATAGTATTAGTTTGACAGCAAAACTTTTTCACAATGAGTCTGTTCGACATGCGCACATATTTATAAAAACTTGCATGTGGTAGAATCAGATACAACTGTGAATATCATGAACATACCCCAAATGTTTTTTGTGTGTGGTTTCATGTTTGCTTCTGAATACGTTAAAGCGGCATAAACCAAATTATAAAACATTCCGCTTTAAAAATATTTGTAGTGATTAAGCAAAAATATATCTTTATTTACAGTTAAGTCATATGAACATAGAGGCCAAAATCAGAAAAAGCAAATTCAAAAGATCGATTAAGAGAAAATATAAGAAAATATAATCAATTTTAAGCTAAAAGTTTTATTTTCACTTTTCTTCATTTTTGCTTTATTTTATCTTAATTTTTATTGTCGATGACTCTTTTTGAAGAGAGCGTAATTGTCCACAAAATTGAAAGGCAAAAAAACTCAATAAATAATTCGAGAAAATGAGTCGCGCGCTCATTCAAAATGTATTCTCCTCCATTAGAGTTAATCAAATGTACAAATTGAAATTGTCAGGTAATGGGCAATTTCGATGTATTTATGCACATTCAAAAACAAAAAAAAAACCACCCAATTACTCAACAATCCATCGTAACAGAAAATATTAAATGATCACTGTATACAACATAAAATACACAATGAAATAGTAAAGAGTATTGTAAAATGTGAAAAAAGATCGGTTTTGTCAATTAGTTTGGTGTGTTCATTAATATTACTGTGGGCAATCCTGAAAGCGTATTCGTATTTCCGTTTGTTATGTCATGTAATCTCTTCTGTCCAAACCGAAACAATTTAACTACAATTTAAAGCCAACGAATTGAAATGGCTTTATAATAATCAATAAATAATTCAGTGGTAATAATGCGCGGAAAGGGAAATACAGCCATTTGCAAATAAAAGATCACATATTTGAGCAGGAAAGTAAGCAGAAGCAATAGAACGAGTGCGCACGCCACGTCTCATAAAACAACTCTCCAACTCGAGGGAAATAATTCGTGATCGCCGACAGCGTGTGAGTTTGCTAATTTCTTCCTTAGTCGATATTGATCACATATAAACTCATAGCATACGTGTTGATTAACTGTTGTTCTCAGTTGTTATTGGTTTTGTTATGTTTCCCATTTTTCTCTCTTTTTTCTCCTTACATTCGAACATATAGTGGCTGAATCCATTTGAAAAAAACAATTGATGGCGCGACATCAATCCACAGTCAACATACGGTGTTACCAAAGTTTAGATTACATAAATTAACAAAATTGCTGTCTAATGCCGTATTCTATAAATCGCTTTTTTATCACCTTCGACAATTCAATAATGTGAATGAAACGAAATGAAATGAAAAAGAATAACATTTTCATCGTGCAATCGGGCGATTAATAATTGCGGAATAACAACCGCGTTATGATTGTATGTGTTATCATCATTGTTGCCGCCGTTCGCCACTTTCGCGATAAAAAACAAATAAAAAAACAAACGAAAATTGCAGACAACATGGCACGAACAATTGCGAATGCTCTTGTGAATTCTGATCAAAACACTTGAAGCAAACAAATATTGTAATGAAGAGAAAGGGCAAAAGCGTACTTTGTATTGTGAAATAATAATAAATTAGCCGTAACTTGGTGACACATATTTTTTCTGAATTAATTATTACTCATGCAGATCGGTAGCAGTACATCATCAAAATCTCACATCCTTCGTCATCAGCTTTGGTTCGGCATATTTGTTTTTTTTTTACGGGCAATTTTAATGAATAGCTTATACATTTCGACTAAGTTCACTGTCGAACTCATCAAATGGCGTAAACAGAAAGAAAAATATAATTTTCTTCTATATTTCCTGTTTTCACACAATAAAGCGATTATTTCCTTCATGTGAACTCCAACAAGTGATTACAATGAATTGAGTCCGGTTGATAGGTTTGAATGGTGTAAAAATAATTATTGATGTGAAACCAACAGCAGAGAAAAAAACGAATAGAAAATGTAACATAGACGGCAGCTCTCTGTCAAAGCATATTTCCATTGGACATGATTAATTGATCAAAAGTCGGTCAAATCATTCGCTCTCTCTCACATCTCAGAAAAAAAAACAATTCAACCACAATTTTCATGAAACTCATTGAATTTTCAATGTTTTTTCTTTTTCTTTACATTACAAACCTCTCACACAAATAGCAATTCAAAATTACAAAATACAATGCAAAAAATATGCGTCTACTGGCATTCAAAATGATAAACGACACAGTTTTCCCCCTTCCATCCCAACAATAGGCACATAAACATATTTAATCAACTAAACTGTTTGCGTTGTGAAAATCACAAACTTTCGTGAGACAATGATCAAGTCATTCGAGCTCACACTAAAGCCTCTCGATAGCAAAATACCAGGAAAGGAAAACAAAAACAAAAGCAAAAAATACATTTTATGAAAATAGCTATTACATATTCACATTTATTTGAATGCCACCGATGGCTGATGTTTCACCGCAATGCTTATTTCATTTGACAAATACCACACTTTCATTGCATAGATTTCATCATGATGAAAATATATAAAAAAATAAGCTTTATTTTAATGATATTACATTCCGTAAACAAAAAAAGTAACCTATGAGAAGAATTCATTTTTTCTTCAAAAATCAAAGGAAATAAAAGTTCAACATGCGTAATAATGAAAAAAAGTGAAAATATCAATGAAGTAAATACTTGGAAAATGGAAGAACCGAATGTTTTTAGAATTTGTTCAAATAATAACAGAATTGTTCAAAAAATTTTAGTTTTACGAAATGAAAATATGAAAATGTGTAGGAAAAAATGCCTATTTCACTCGGTACCGATTTGCCCCTTGGTTTAACTATTGATTATATGAAATGCTTTGTGTGATAATGGTATGAATCGAATTCGTGATAAATCAGTGAATTTTTTGTACAAATAAAACTCAATGAAAGACATTGGCAGAATAAAGAGGAAAGAATTAATTTTTTGTTTCAAAATCATATTTGAGAAGAGTTTAATATTCTTATCCAAATTTATATAACGCATAGCTTCAGTAATACGTAATGAATAAGTAATAAGTACTTTATCGAAAATAAAATTGATTTTGCTGTGAAAATCTCTTTTCAAGCGTCAAATGCTACAAAAAAAAGCATAAAATTCCAAAAACGAAATGCACAAGTTGTAAACTTTGGTCTGTAAATGTAATGAATGAACGTAATATGATTTGTAATTTTTTTTTTTTTTTTGCTTTGCTCAAATAGCTTGCATTTGCTTTTTTTGCTCTCCTCAAATAGTCACATGAATTTGCCTCAGAATAAGATGGAACAGGTAAGAAAAAAAATGGCCAATCAGTGGAAAAAGCGACATTATTTCAATTCTCGTTCAATTTTACAAGATATGTAACAAATAACACATGACTCAAAAAGTTTCCGGACTAACAAAGAAAAACACAATATTTTGGCGAAATTCGATTTTATTCATCAACATAATTTCCATCTAAGACAATACAATCGGTCCAACGCTTCTCTAGCTTCTCGATACCTTTTTTGTAGAAGTCTTGATTTTTCCCCTCAAAATAAGCTTCAGTTGCGGCAATTACTTCCTCGTTGCTGGTAAATTTTTTTCCCTGGAGCATCCTTTTGAGATCAGCAAAGAGCCAGTAGTCGCTGGGGGCTAGATCTGGAGAATACGGTGGGTGCGGAAGCAATTCGAAGCGCAATTCATGAAATTTGACCATCGTTTTCATCGACTTATGACACGGTGCATTGTCTTGGTGAAACAGCGGTTTTTTCTTCTCCATATGGGGCCGTTTTTTCTTTATTTCTTCGGCCAATCGATCCAATAATGCTATGTAGTAATCACTATTGATCGTTCTTCCTTCTTCAAGGTAGTCTATGAACAAAATACCGTGAGCATCCCAAAAAACTGAGGCCATTACCTTGCCAGCCGACTGTTGTGTCTTTGAACGCTTTGGTCGGCTTTCACCGGCTGCTGTCCACTCAGCTGACTGCCGATTTGACTCCGGAGTATAATGATGGATCCATGTTTCATCCATTGTAACATAACGACGCAAAAATTCGGCTTTGTTGCGGTTAAAAAGCACCAGACAGGCCTCAGAATCGTCGATTCGTTGTTGTTTTTGGTCTGGTGTCAACAAACGCGGCACCCACTTTGCCAACAGCTTTTTCATGCCCAAATGTTCATGCAAAATTGTAAACACGCTGCCTTCGGATAACTTTGAGGCTTCAGCTATTTCCCTCAATTTCAATTTTCGGTCAATCAAAACGATTTTTCGGATTTTTATGATGTTTTGTTCCGTAACAGCCGTATTTGGGCGACCACTACGAGCAGCGTCTTCGACGTCTGTACGACCACGTTTGAATTCATTATACCAATCACAAATGGTCGATTTTCCTGGGGCAGAGTCCAAATAATGTTTTATCAAGCCACTGTTTAGCTTCTACCGTATTTTTTCCGGTTAAAAAGCAATGCTTAATCAGCACACGAAATTCTTTTTTTTCCATTTTTAACAAAAACACTGAGGTAGCTTCACTTTGACGTCTCTATACTTGAGAACACGTTTAGCGATTGTCATGAAATTTTGACATATACCTTAGAAAGGTTGGTACTATCGAATAATGAAATGGGTTTCTTAAAAGTGGCGCCCTCTATATGTCAGTCCGGGGACTTTTTGAGTCATGTATTATCCAAACATTTTGTGCATAATCATAATAACTTCAACTACAACTGTAACTACAATGACTATATCTGGTTGCACAGAGAGTGCAAAAGATGGCAATTTAGCGCGAATGGGAAAGAGAGTACGCATAAGTGGCGGCACAGTAAACAGTTTGATGAAAAAACAGCGAAAATTTACTCAAATTACTCAATCAAATAAAACAGTAATTGGTTTTTGGCTTTATGAAATTGGCCTGTTGATGTTTTGCACAGTGTGTGTATGTGTTTTGTTTTACTTCTCTCTTCACATTTCTAATTCGTCGATGCACTTTTATTATATTGACGGTGTAATGGTTGTGCGTATGGAGTGAAAATGCCATAGTCAGTAATGAGAATGTATTTCGCACATTGGCGAGAATTAGCGACAAAACTTCATTCATTTGTTAAACCAAATTCGCCTGTCTCAGATGAATAGAGAAAAAATTATAGATAAAAAAACAACAAAACAGCAACAGCAGCAGCAGCAGCAGCAGCAGCAACAACAACCGTAGAATAGATTTGTACATGAATTTTATTTGGCAATCGGAGTTTGAATGCGCATGATGCGTGTTTTTGCGTGTGCCATATTGAACTTTAAATGGCGCAAGATGCTTGAATCATTCACTAATTAGTAAATCTAATTATACATTTGCGCACAAAACTCAATGCTTCAATATGGTGCATACATGGAGCTGGCGCACACAGGCCAAATGATATAATTAGTCATTTATTTCATTTTGAGACATCATCGTACTGTCGTAAATATGCCAATTTTCAGTGAGTAAAATGCTGAATGCAATAAACCAGCTCTGTATTTGTCTTATTCATTCTTTCTATCTTTCTTTCTCTCTCTTTCTTTCTCTCTCTTTCTCTCTCTTTCTCTCTCTCTCTCTCTCTCTCTCGCTTTTGTTCTTAATTTCACTCTCTCGCTCTCTTTTTCCCTCTCACACATGCTGCCTCTCACTTTCTTTCTCATTCTCTTTGCGCACTTTTTTCATCAATTTAATATATTTTCCATTTTATTTGAGCGCATAGATTTGCATTTAGCAGCCAGTAAATTATTGAAAACCATAAAAATACAACAGCAACGAGGATAACGGTGACAACGGCAACGACAGTGGTAGCAAAATATGTGACGAAGTTGTTAGATTGGATTGTTGTTAATGTTGCATGGACACAGATCGCGTATGCAACTTCCCGAGCACTAAGCATCACATTCAAGAAATCTAAAATACCTGCATAAATATGTTTACGTATTTTTTTAGTGGACACATCGAGCAAGAAAAAACAATTTATATATATAAATGCGACTTTTTTCACTTCACAAACAAGTGAAAAGAAACAGACTTTATGTGTGTATTGCTTCTGTTGGACATGCTCGATCGTTCGTTCGTTCATTCGTCGATTAATGTTTGAGAATACGTTCGAATTGAATGCTGATGCTGCCGCCGGTGCTGCTGTTGCTAAGGAGGACAGTGCTTAATACCTAGTAAATATGTCTTTTTTGAACTGGTTATTTTTTTCACTTTTTTTGTTTCTTTGGCGCTTACATAATGTGAGAGAAAAAACAAGACTCATTTCAGATAATAAATGCGTTGGTGCATTCAAAGAGTTCAATGAGCGTTAGTCTGCATCAAATGGTCACACAAACTGTATTTTTTTTCACCGATCAAAATGAGAACTCCAATCTATGAATGACATGGAATGGATTTTTATCGATTGTCTATGTCAATCTTTCAGCGTGTAACTATATTCCTCGCAAACAGTGGCTTTCATATCCACTTGCGGACGAGTGAGAGAGAGAGAAAATGCGACCAAAAACCATATTGGAAAATATGTAAATGTCATTTGAACTTAATTTTTTTTCTTCATTTATTCAGATTTGTTATCAACAATTGACTGTTTTCACCCCAATAAAGCCCATTTAAATGGACATTTAGTCCATAAACTTTGAATTTTACGAATTCATTTTAATTACAAAAAATAAAATACTTTAAGTCAGATCGGAAATAAAATTGTATGTGACAGGCGTCCGCTTACCTTAACATCTTTGAAACTCAAAATGTCAGTTGTAAAAGTTGAATTGCCTACAATTGGTTTGTTTTTCACGCTTGGAAATATAATACCACCTTTCCTTGTGGCTTTGTTTGTGCTCGCATTAATAGCACTCGTTGGTATTGTATTTGATTGAACGATGTTGCCTGATGTTGATGACGACAAAGAAGATGATGAAGATGACGATGATGACGATGACGACGACGACGATGATGATGACGATGTCGTTTGATTTGATGTCGAAGTTGTTGTTGGAATTAGCGGTAGTTCCGTGAACTCTTCGATCAATGAATATCTAATGAAAAATGAAAAAGAAAAAGAAAAAAAAAACAAAAACTTGTTGAGTATTTTTTGAAGCAACTCGAATTCCATTTAGAATGAACTTAATTCTTTGAACACAATATTAGATTCGATCCCCTTCTACAAAACAAAGAAGAAGAATAAAAAAACGCTCAAGTTTACCTGTTTGGATCGTATTCAACAAGACGATCAATAGTTGGATCCATGAGAAGTTCGGATGGTACGGGACGTTGAGCGAGTGCAGCAACATCATTCTCTTGTTTTTTTAAACGTTTTTCAACCACATTCAAATTATTGATAATTAAATTGGCCTTTGCCTTTAAATCTTGATGAATTTCACCAATTGCACGCTCTTGACGTTGTGTTTGTGTCAATAGCTCATCACTTTTCGGTACTAAATCATCAACAGATGTCTTTGTACCAACAACAACATCCCATACTTCATCCATTTTTTCGGAAACGCTCATAATTGGCTTGATTTGTTTGACAAGTGCATCGATTTTACTTGATTTAAGAATTGGCACTTGTGTTGTTGTTGTTGAATTGTGTTGATAATAATGCGGATCAACATGATGATCAACAACCGCTTCATGAATATCACCAATCATTTTTAGCACACGTCCAATATTTTCTGACACAATATTTATATGGAATTGCAATTTTTTATCCATACTTTCTGTGGTTGAACGCAAATCACCCAATTCATTTGACACATGACTAATCACCTCAGCATTCATATTTTTTGTTATTTCCAGCACATTCATACTGATTGGTTTCTTTTCACTTGCCTCAGCACCAATATCATCAACAGCCAAGAAATTATTATCGATTTGACTCTTAAGACCTTCCAATTTAACATCAATATCGCTGACTTTACGATCGAGCGCCACCAAACGTGAATCAAGAATATTGGCCGAAATTTTAAATTTATTATTCGAAGCACCGCCAATACTTCCATTCACTGGGTTCGCATCATTTCTGCAAGAGAGAGACCGAATGAGAGAGAGAGAGAGAGAGAGAGAGAGAGAGCGAGAGCGAAAAAAAAGAAAGAAGAGAATTGAGAAAATGAAAAGGCAATTATTTTAGGCATTTGCTTTTTATACGGAAATAAGTTGTAAATATTTCATTAAAAAAAACAGAATTTCAAGAAAAATTCATATTAATTAACTAATTATTTATATTTTTTTCTTTCCTTTCAACGCAAATTAGTAACACTTTATGATCATTTAATCAAATTTAAAACTGACAAAAAAAAAGAAACATTCAATGTAAACATAAAATAATCGAACAAAACTAAAAGCGATTTCATGCAAAAATGAAATCATCTAAACTTACGAATTCGTTTCGATGGAAATTTTATTGTCCAAATTTCGAAGTTTTGATATGATTGACTCGGTTTTGTGAATATTATCACCGACTCGATTATCAAGCTGTTCTACTCGACGCATCAAATGCTCAACGGCCTTATCTAAGTTATCAATACGCTGCAATTTTCCTTCCAGCGTTGACACGACCACCTCGAATACATTTAGTAATTGTTGTTCTCTGTTGTGTTAAAAAAGAAAAAAAAAAAACAATCAAAATTAATAATATTTGAAAAATATAATAAATTCTCCATTTGTTGGACAAAAAAAAAAAGAAAATCCCATTTCTCATGCCCTTGAAATTGTTTGAAAATGTAAATGGATATTATAAAAGAATCACAAATGATTAAACTTGTGAAATTTCAAAGTTCCAATTTCACTGAATACAGTTCGAAAAATTCCAAGAAAACTGCAAATAATAATAAACAATTGTTTAAATCATAAAATTTTTGTTCAAATTTAATAATCAAAACATCCTTTTACAGACAATAATAATAATTGAACGAGATAACATAATGTTTTTTTTATTTTACGTTATTTTCTCCCATGATGTTTCTTTGAACTTTCTGCAGTTTCTATGAATGACAGAGAATGAAAAATCCATGAAAATTGCATAAAAGCGTAACGCGCGCGTGAAATTCGTTGAAAATAATACATACAAAAAAAAAAAAAAAAAAAAAAAAATTTTAGAGAAGCATATAATATTTCGTGTTGATGTCTATCAGTTGTTTTATGTAAGCATCACATCATATCTTTAAATCTGTATATGGATCATAAAATTTGCGATTGTATGATTCAACCGAGAGAGTTCATTGGGTTTTTTAACGCGTATAAAATTTACATTTTTGTTTTTATTTTTATTTTTTGCCCTTTTTTTTCGCTCTTCATCTCTTTCACCCATAAAAATGACGGAGGAATAGAGATGTGAAAGTGTTTTTATGGAAGTTCTAATTATTTATTTATTTTTTTTTTTTTTTGGTTTATTTTGAGAAAATTGAAAAAATTAAAAACAATTCTATCAAATCGAAGTGGTTTCACTTTCATTTATAGATGTTTTCATTTGTAATTAAAGTTAATTGGAAGTTGTCTATCAATTAGTGGCAGAAACTTGTTTAAAGAAAACGTTACTTTTTTTTTTCTTTTGAAATGTGAAATGTTTGTTTGGACTATAGTTTTCAGAGTGTGTCGATTGAATAAAACGGTATCAGGAATGCGATTTTTTGCCGCTTATGGGCGTCATATGCTCTTGTTTTTCTTTTTCCCATTCATTTATTGGTTTCGTGCTTGACCAAAATAAAGAAATAACAACGCAGAAGGAACGAATCAACATAAAATCGTACGTGACAATTTGATAATGATAGTTGATAAGGATAAATCGAATGTAAACAACAGGTTTAATGGTACATTGTTGATTTGACATTGTGGCGCAAGATACGGAGCCCCGAAATCGATATGCAATGCATATTATTCATGTAACAGCATTATCTTTATCTTTTTCCTTCTTTCTCATTCTCTCTCTCTCTCTCTCTCTCTCTCTCACTCATTCGCGCCGCGCGCTCTTTTCTCTCCTCTTTTTTATATTTTGTTTTCATATTCTCTCTTCGTTATCTTTTGCATTATTTGTAACTACAAGGAAGAATAATTCGGCATTGTACAAAATATAGCAAAGAAAGAGAAGAATAAGCGTTTAACTGGTTCTAGAGTTGCTTGTAATATATTAATACAGCTGGCTTTTATTGCATGAAAAAAAAATGTTTTTTATTTGTGGTCCTTCAAAAACCATATGGCCATTTAATCGTTGAATGTATGTGATGGACCCCGGGCACGTATAGCAATATCATTTCAATTTGGCATGGCAAAATGTGAATTGTTACAATTTTATTTTAGTTTTTTGTTATGGCTGACGTCGCGAAAAAAAAAATTATGCTTCTAGTTTTATTAAAAGTGGAAATTATAACGGTTTATTGGTTGTCTGAATGCAAAAGTTTGAATTTATTTTAAATTTATTATTACTTGGGCGCGTTGTTATTTCAATTCATTTCTTTTTTCTCACTTTGCACATGTAAAAAGAGTGAAAGAGACAGCGAAAAAGAGAGAAAGAGTGGGAGAAAACCGATTTTTTTAAAATGAATATTCAGAAAAAATTAAATAAAAATGAAGCGAAAATAAAACACACACACACAACATTAATATATCAACGGCTCGATTGTTGTTATAGAGTCATTGCTAGAAGGGTGGGAGACAATTGTATTAAACAAAAAAATGAAAATAAATAAATAAATAAAATAATCAAGTAAAGAAACAATGGTATTGATGGTGATTTTACTTAACTGGTTTTCATTTCGTGCAATTGCGTACTAATCTCACATCTCATTTCTTTTCATTAAGCATTTATTGATTTGCATTTTCGGTTCGAACAACACATATAAACAACAAAACAAAGCGATACAAAACATTGATTGGCTTGTTTCGTTCTGCTTTGGTAGATGAAAGAAAAAAAAACTGTACAGTGCGCACCAAATTGCACCACCGACAGCAAACAGCGCAACGTAGTCACACAATCCATGTGATTAACGGCCAGTCAGTATTTTAATCGAACCAGAACAGATTCGCCAAATATTTTGAGTTTAGTGGCATTAGCCACGTAGTCGTAAATGAAGGAAAATCAAGATGCCTTACATCCGTAAGATGAACTTTTCTGCACTGAAAATCCAACGCATAAAATGTATTCAATTTCTGTTACGAATTGATTGCATTGCATTTTATCTTATAATAACATGTTTTACGTTTTTCCATAATCAAAACAACTTATTCTCTAACTAAAGTAGTTCCATACTATGATATTTTACTTGGAATGGAAACTTGTGAAGAAAATTCGTTTGTGAAACCAATATAAGATGAATTAGGCACGATATCTATTTCTCCGTTTAAAGTAAACCGAAAATGACTTACAAATTATGCTCGAAATTGCATTTTTACTTCTGTGTAAGGAATTTTCCACAGGTTTTTAAATGTAGCATCTTCATTTATGGTAAAAAAAATAAATTTGGCGAAAACAGCGTACAGGGTACCACACACTCACATTACGACGCTCCAAAAACTGGTTTTTCCTGTTCTCCTAGGTTCAAAACGCCGAGAAAAATTATAATATTTTTGGGTGCCCTTAAGTTTTTAACCGATTACAATACTTTTACGCACAACATGTTGTGTGCGGAAAAGTAAAATAAAACAAAACAAAACAAAAAAATCGCCACCGTTAGAACACTTCTATTGCAATATATTTACATCATGACAGACGAAAAGAAAAAGAAACCAAAAATAATCGACCAAAAGAATTCTAATGGAAATGTTGCAGCCATGGCATAAATTGTGGCTATTGGTTTGAAATAGTAATTGGTTGCTCGATCCCATTGACATTTACCAATGTTAAACTTCAATGAAAATTGCAATCGATTTTTGCGATACGGATTGGCCAAATCTCAAGCGCGCAACGCAAACTTTATCAACCAATTTCATTAAATATGATATAAATTTTGTTTTTCCTTTTTCTTAGCTGAATTTAGTGTCGTAGTTATTTTGTTTACTCTGTGCCAAGCCGATTTTTTATATAGTTTTTTATTATTATTATAATTACTATTATTTTGCTTATATTGGAATATATTGAATAGCACAGACTCAGTGTCTGTTGGTTACATGTTCAATCAATACCTGTTCGTTCAAGCATTTATAATGAAAATGGAAAAAACCGCACATTTCTGATCTTTATGCTATCGTGTATATTTTATGAATGTTTAATTTTCAGTGTTGAAGTTTTGTGTGTTCGCCTTCTTCTCTGCCCTTTGCAAACTTGTGTGTCTTTTTCTGTGCATTGAACGAACAAAAAACCGAAAAAAAAACAAAATTCATCTGATCGAGAAAAGCAAAAAAAATGTTTTTGTTTTAAATATGCTTTTACTTTTTCTTTTTAACATCAATGACTTCGGTCAGTCGGGAGTTAAAATACAGCAGTACCATTGAAATTGAAATTGCAAGAGCATGTTCACATAGGTCGCTCAATTTTTTGACGGTTGTGCGCACAAGACAAAACAGATGAAAAAAACCAACAACAACAACCTTTCTTTTAAATTAAATATTGTGTCTGTGTGGATAAATTGTTTCATTTTGGTTGAAATACAATATCCAAATAAATATGATTAATTTCCGTGCACGGTCGACTAACGGCATTTTGAACGGTATAGCCCGACATATTTATTTATCACATTAAACATAGACATGGACACACGAAATAAAGCGAAACAGAAAACAATTTCAAATAATTAAACCCAATGAATTTTTCATATTCCCATTTCACTTATTAGTGAAAACAAGAAGAAAAAGAAGAAGAAAATTCTCATAATGGATTCAATTTATATTTACAATACATCTAGTGACCGCGAAATGAAATCTATTGCAAAAGACGATAAATGTCGACCAAAGTGCTACTCAATTGCCGTCCTTGCCGTGCGCGCACGCACCTATTATTGGTAACAGCTCATTGATTCCAGGAGATAGAAGAAAAAAAAAGGTGAAATGTTATATGCGCAAGCGCGTGTCGTTGTGCCTACACTTGAAAATGCCATAAAAATGTCATTTATGATCATTCAAAATTGTTATTCTATTTGAACCATACGTGAAATAAACCAAAAATTATTTATGGTTGTCCACTAATTAATTTTCATTCAAGCACTTTCAAGCTTCTTTTACTCTGCAATCTGTATGCTTTCGGTTTCGTTTCTATTTCATTTTTCTATTGAAATTATAATGTGTTTCATGAAAAGCAAATCTGTCTTGTGTGTGTTTTTTTTTTGTTTTGTTTTTTATTGGTTACGTTGCGGCTTCATTGTTTTGATTCACTTTGATAAATCGTTGAATGTGTTTTTTTGTTGCTTAGCATCTGAAATGCCAAATCGTTTTTTGGTCGAAATTTCGGATAGAAAAGTCCAAACCGCACGACAATTTGTTTCACTTGATTTGATTTGGTCACTTTCTTTTGGGTGGCCACAACAATTTATATTTTTACTTTTATATTTACTGTGAAACACCGCAAGAGAATCGATGAAATAATCACGATAAAATGTTTATACAAATTGGATACCGAAAAAAAACACACACACTCTCTCGAAAAAGAGCAACGACGAAAGAGAATAAGAGAAAAAACACATTGTCGCTTAGATTGAACGGAGAAAAAAAACTTGTTGAAACAACAACGAAACGAAACAAACAAAAACAGACACTTTTTGGACGTCATGTGAGCAACTCAACTCAACTCAAGGAAGCAAATGAATTAATCATATTTTTCTACAGGTGAATTGAACTTTTTCCCATACAAAACCAACAACAATTTATATATTAAAACGCTGATCAGACAATAAACCAACCGATTAATTTGTCATTTTTTTATTTTTTGATACGTATATTTACATTTTAATTAACGCCTATTAGCATTTTGATATACTTTAAGCGGATCAATTTAAGTTTGGTGTTTTTCTCTTTTCTTCCGCATTTGAAAAAAGAAAATAGAAGAAATGAGCAAAGAAGAAAGCTGCCACATGATAATGTTTTTCACTTTTTTTGTGTTTTTCGATTTGAAATAGCACGATGATAGTTTAAAATTGCTATCGTTAATTCAAAAAAATTCATAAGCGTAATGATTTTCTCAATTTTTTCTTTTTATCGGCTCATAAGACCTTTTTCTAAATTGTGCACATTGAACCGAATTATTTTCAAAAGAATTTATTTGTTTGCACACTTTGTCGCCTTTGTTTTATGTCTATTTTGATTTATGTACATGTATGGGTCTAGACAACACAAAAAAATCAATGCAATGGTGATGACAGAAAATTTCACCGCACTTAAGAAATTAAAAATAGCAAAATGGGCAACACATTTCAATAGGCAGCAAATTGAAATAATTATATTTCAAATTATTCGACCATTTAAATTTAAAATGATGTGACTAACTTTACCATTCAACATTAACATGAATCAGTGTGTTGTTGTCGGGCCTAATGAAGGGCATCATTCAATTTGCCATATGAACGCACCGTTGTGTGCTTATATTTTTTTGTTTCTTCTTAATTTGAAAACTTCAATGATTTGATCAAGATTTATCGCCTAATTTGTTTGTTTGTTTTTCCACTGTCTATATGTATTGCAAATGAAAAAACTTTGCTTCTTTTTTTAACATGAAAAAATCGCCGCTTCTTTTCAGTTTTTTTTTTGCGACTAATGAATGCATGTAAGTTTTCAAATCAACAGAATAAAATTGCTATTGATCTTCGAAACCATCGAGCCTTTTAAGGGCTAATTTCAACAAGAGCAATGAATGATTCAACCCACTCGTTCTATTTCCATGAGGAAAAAAATCGAAATCTTATCAATCATGCCGTTATTTGGTTGTTTTTGTTTTTTCAGTCAGTATTTCGTGATCATTTCACATTTGCCAAAGTCGTCCAATTAAAATTGTTAGATGACATGTTTTTGCATTAAAATAACCACGAAAATAGAAATAAATGGATGTAGTAACCTCTGCTTCAATCAATAAAAACCGGCTTAAATGTTAATTTGATATTTGTGTAATAATTTTCAAACGTTTATTTAATCAGTTTAAATCATTAATTTTCACTTGTTGAAGTTTTTTCTTACTCTGTGAGAATGATTTTTTTCTCACTTTTTCTCTCCTTCTTTAATTTACATTTCCTCTTTTGTTTTATTCATTTCCTCTCTTTCTATAATCTGATGTTTTGTTTTTTTTTTCTCTTTCTCTCATTTTTCTAAATTTTTTTATCAGTTCCATTCATAAGATCACCTTTTGGATAGCATCGATTTTCGTCTGACTTAAGTTATTTCAGAGAATTAAGAAAATTCGTTGAAAAAGTTGTAATTTTTTTGTTGTCGTTGTTTTTGAATAAAGAGTTGTCAACTTTGAGTGAACAGTCAACGATTTTGAAGATATTTAATTCAGTTCGAATGCATATTTAACTATGTGTTAAGCAAATGTGGAGAAAGATGAATGGAATATTGTGACTTTGAAATGTTCGCTAATTTATGATTTATAGTTTGGCTGTAATCAGGCAAAGAGACAAACGAATTAATGAAAAGCATTTCGAATACTAATAAAATAGACAGAAAGACAAAATAAAACAAGAAAAAAAAAACATCCAAAACATCTTACTAAAAGAGAAAAAAAATCAGTAGCATCGTCAATAAAAAACTTAGTGGCATATGAAGATGATAAACGATTGAGAATGACTGTTAATAATGAACAAAATCCAAAAATAAATTCCATCGAGACTGGGCCCAGCCGGGCTGTACAATCTACTAATTCTAACAACAGGCCATATAAACTAATAAGAAACTAATAAAAAACTACTTTGAAACATATTAAATAATCTCCGAGCTAACGGAGGGAAAAAAAGAACGGAGTAAAAGTGCTTGCAGTTAGAAGACGGTCTGTGTGTAGTTTCGTGTATGTTGAACTGAAGATTCGCTCATACAAATGAATTTACTTGGGTACATTTGCAGTTCATAAACTGGTAACATTCCAACGAATATGGAATGAAAGTTTTAACACGGTGGAAAAACATCATTGGGGCACTCCGGCAATGAAGAAATACAAACAAAATGCATACATAGTGCTTGGCGGGAACAGCAGCAACAGCACCAATGGCAGCAGTAGCAATATTAAAATACGCACGCACATGCTCAACGTATTTATTGCAATCGTTTCTACTCTGATAATCAATTACAATGAAGCTCACAATCGCCATTCAATGGCTTGCCCCAAACAATCTTTTCTAATTTTCTTTTTTCCATCGAAAAACCCATTGACCATGATCAGTTAGTTGAGCTTATGTTCAAGTGGCAATGCGCTCTTTATCGCGCACATTGTTGCCGCTATTTATTACCATTAAATTTTTTTCACTTCTCTTCTGTTATTCGTTCATAATAATTCTTGTATACATACTAATAGCACATTAGATTGAAAAAAAATTGAATTGTCTGCAATATTTTGCATGGTGTTTGACTTTTGGCCGGTATTATTTTATCAATACACCGCGCAATTGAATAATTCTAATATATTAATTAATTTTTATATATAATCAGTTAATTATTCCTGATTTGGCTACTAAAATGGCATACAAATTCATCAAATAATTAATTAGAAAGGTTTTTTGACTATAAAATCCAGTTTGGAAATTGATTTCGATGAATTATTTCCATCTCTGTTTTCGGTTTCGTTTGTTCCTTTCAATGACACTTTATTCATGTATGTGTCCCGTTTTCGAGTATTTTTAGACAGAAAATGAATGTTGTAATTAAACATGCATAAATCCATTCAATAAAAAGAGAATAAACTTGCATGAAAAGAGAAATTCAAAGAACCCAAGCAAACAAGTCGTAAGTTTTTATTATTTTGTTGTTGTCGGTTTTACATTTAATCCGTTTTTGTTTAATAAAGTCTACAATTTTTTTTTTCGTGCTGCCTTTACACATTACTGCTTCGTGTTGATTTTGTTGAGGTTGATGGTTCACACTATTTTATGGCAATTAACCGTTAAGAGCTGTTGACGATTTAAATGCCGCTGTGCACTTTTAAATTAACCAATGCAAAAAGGCTGTAATTATATGACATAAAATATGCTCTAATTTCTTGAATAATATTCGTTCTAAGATGTAATTGTTTTACAACATATGCTTTAACATAGGACATTTTCAACTGAATTTTTTTTTTTTTTTTCTTGACAAAAAATACACAACGATCTATTTGCATGGTTTTGGTGTATTTTATTTTTTGTTGTCATGAATTGTTCAAATTTTTTGCGTAGCTATTGCCTCGAGCAATGAAATATTTCCTGTCAATATTTATTGTGAGAGTAATATTATTATTTACATCACTATTCAAATAGATTTTCAACATCTCGAACCTATTTTAAATGTACAAATATGCCAGTTAGCTCTCTCACTCTCACTCCATATACCTCTTTCCCATGCTCTCTCTCTCTCTCTCTCTCTCTCTTATCTTTTTTTTTTCTCTTTCACTGCCGTTTTTCTCGTTTCACTTTCTGTTTAAATAATTCAAGTAGAGGAACCAATGCCAGAAAATTACCGCATAAATATTGTCGCGATGGTGATTTCTCACGTTTCCACTACCCATGCCATCAATCAACTCGTATGTGCATAATAATTCACACACGCATAAAATCACCATCACCTAATAAGCAATTGTTTTGAATATATTCGTATATACATTTTATTGTCGATTTTGATCATCTGCAAAATGAAAAGTGTTGTTGAGGTGATGGTTCATTTTCAATTAAAAGCAAATACAATCGTTTTTGCGATTTTATTTTTTCATTACTTTCTTCTTTTTTTTATGCTGCAATCTCATTCAACTTTCAATGGCAATTGAAATTGTATTTGATATGGCCCAATTATAAAGCATATACATATATATATGTATAAACGATGCCTTCACCACAAAAAATAATAATCAAATGAATAACACAATACGCAACAAGGGGGTTTAGATAAAAGACAGTTGATAGTGTCAATACACCGTTGAAAATGAACGAATCGGACCGCCCGAAAATTGATTGTTGCAAAAATGGAAAATGGCTTCAATGTGACCTTATTATATATACATTGGTATTATACATATTTTATGTTTTGTTTTATTGTTTATTGGTGTCGTTGTTCACCTCTCCAAAAAAAATAAATGTAACTGTAGTCATCTGACTTATCAATGTTTCAGTCATACCATTAAGTACTCACTTTGCATGGGCATCTCTATTAAAAGGTTTTCGACATTTTATGGTGAAGTGCTTTGGCATTACGACTCTATATATTGGCCGGGTCAAGACAATGAGAAATGATTGAAAATGAAATTGCGGAAGAAGAAGAAGAAGAAAAATAAAAATCAACTCACATATAACAAGCCCGGAATGGAATGCCCGAAATAAAATGCGTACGAAAACAACTTAATAAAGATGCATGAGAGCAAAGAAGAAGAAGAAGAAGAAGAAAAAAAAAAGCAACGATATACTAAATAAAAATAAAGCATAACTATCGGCCACCTCACGAAATAACGGAAAAAATGTGCATGATATAAAATCCAGTGGAATATTTTTTATATGAATTTAATGTAAAATTAATAAAAGAAACGAAAAAGAGAAAGATAGAGAAAGAGATAGAAAGAGAGAAAAAACATACAACAACGACACATATGAACAAGTAAGTGTGTCGTATTGGTTTTGTTGTTGCTCGTTACACTCGCCATAGCCCGTAAATTTTTGGCAAACAAGAACAGAGCGGGAAAAAGCGAGCAAGCAAACGAGCGAATGTAAAAGAACACAAAACAATACAAATTGTGAAGAAGAAAAACGTGATCGCCTGAATATCGGACGATCATGATTCGATTTCATATTGAAAAATTAAGCATTTTCATATGACCAAGTGCATGTAGCACTCTGGCTACAAATTCTAGGCCCATTTATTGCTTTGATTGTGTCTTTTTCATCAAAATCATTGCGTATTTACTATGTGAAAGAGTGAGATAATACAACAACAATAATTTTGAAAAACAAATTTAAAAAAACAAAACAAAACCACAGAAATTAGTAGCTCGCTACTAGTTCAACCAGTGCTAAAGCTGATATCATACACACGCACTCACTGACTCACTCAATCACTCACTCATTCACTTACTCACTTACACACAACATAACTTATGTTGTTAATTATTTGACTCATTTTAAAATCACGTTTATTTCAATTTTTTTAAAATGAAAGATCGCCTATGTGATCGCTTGAGCACACAATTTACGCCACACTCGTTCAATTGTTTAAATCAATTATTCAACATGTCTTTGTAAGTAAACAAAGTATGAAAAGAGAATAAAAAATGAATTAAATATGCAGCACACTGACAGTGTGGATGCCAAACTAAATACTGATTTAGTATAACGCCCAAAGCCATAGATAAAGTATGACTTTTTTTCTGAAATCAAATGCGATTAGTCAATAGTGAATGCAATTAAATTCATGAACATATTTTCATTGAAAATTCTATTAAAATCAAATAATTAAAAAGTCATTTTCCGTCTAATAAAAGACATAAAATGCACTATTGAGTAAAAGCGACAAATGTCCAATTGAAACGATAACAAATAATTAATTTATTCAAAAGTATTGTTATTCAACAGTGTTGAATCAACACCGATGATAATTTGTTCCAAATAAATACAATTTTTTTTTTTAAATTATTAACATTTTCCATCAGCTTATATATTTCTTTTTCGTTCGCACGAACCGCTTTAGCTCAGCATAGAGTGAAAAGCTATAGAAATTCACATAAATGGTCAACCTTCATGTTGAAATTCATTTTAATAATTTTTTTGTTGACATAAATTATGCGATCCCGTGCTAAATCATCGATATAAGTGTAGCACACCACACAGCACATACAGTTAAAGTTAATCGAATCAATTCGTTGCGATTATAAACAGTCCTTGAACATATAATTCAATTATTATCAGATTATCGCATCATCATGAATTGAATTAATTTTATATGTTTTCATTATATTTGATTTGCGGATTGGAATTGCATCAATGATGGGATTTGTATCTGTTGACGGTGTGAAGAAGCGATACAAATCAATATGCCATTTCAACCTGATGCCACCGGGCTCCGAATTCTAATGCAAATCATGCTAATCGATGTCGACAACGGAATTGAGAGTGAAAAAAACAACACACACACACACATACACAAACGAATAATTGTTAACAATACAAATCAATCAATTGATTGAAATGCAACAACAGAACGCAATTTAAAAAAGAAAAGCAAAAAGAAGAATCAAAAAAAAATTCCATCCGATCACACATTATATTTAATGACACATGTTTGCCATGCCGATTAAACAATGCAAGCATTTGTGGTTACATTCCGCATCATTATTTTCATGTAAAAACTGTAAAGATGCATTATGGAGAGTAACGAGTGTAGTGTGTGTATTTTGTTTGATTGCACGCGCCAGACTTAAAACAATTCCATTTTGGTGTGCCATATAAAATATCAGTTTTGATCAGTTGCATTGCGACTAATAGTATGAAAAATTGCTTTAACAAACGCTCAGAAATGGAAACAGAACAAGCAGCACAGAGATTTTGATTATTTTTTTTCCTTTGATTTGTTGTTGTATGTTCTCACGAGTGTTAAAATTATTGCTAAGCTACCATTGATGTATAGTTTGCATGGTGCGAGACTTTCGGAGAGGACAAGGGATTTTCGTTGAGATATTATGTCTTGTGTGTGTGTGTTGTTGCTGTTTTTTACTTTTCCGCACACGTAAAATTACGTTGAGCGTAAAAGTATTGTAATCGGTCAAAAAAAATTAAGAGAACCAAAAAATATTTTTTAACTCGGCGTTTTGAACCCAAGAGAACAGGAAAAATCAGTTTTTAGAGTGTGGTACCCTTTTTTGGGATTACTTTAGTTGGAGAATGAGTTGTTTTGATTATGGAAAAACGTAAAACATGTCAGTTTAAAATAAAATGTATTGAGTTCGTAACAGAAATTGGATAAATTTTATGCGCTGGATTTTCAGTGCAGAAAAGTTAATCTTACGGATGTAAGACATCTTGTTTCTTTTGTAATCTTGTTTGGCGGTGTAAACGACTTTGTCTACCATATCGATTTTCAATATTCTCAGACGTTCTGAATTTCATTTGTTTCTTTTTTATCTTCATCTTCTTTTCCATCATCTAATCGTGTATTTTTTTCTTCATGTTCCTTACTAAGTTCGTGTTTGTCATCACTGATCTCCCAATTATAATCTGTCGTCATCAATCTGCAAAACACTCATAAATTCAATTACATTCGATTTGTTGTGAATAATGAATTATGAAATGTGTGTTATTTTCAATACTTTTTTTTTTAAATTCCCTACATACACAAACATAAATAGAGAAAAGAGCAAAAAAAAAGACAAAAAATCACGAAGAGATCTTCTAAGACAAAAAAAAACAACATCTCTAGCGAAGAAAAAGAACGTCACGTTCCAACAATTGGCTGTTAGTATTTGTGGAAACCGTAAGGAAAAAAGGCAAACAAATTCAAATAACGAGAAATAAAAAACAATAATCAAAAGCTATGAATTTCCATTCATAAAAAGCGTAACTCCGTTTGAAAGTGCAATTTGTTGTTTGTTTAGGTTCGTTAGCACACAACAGCGAGCATACTCACAATTAAATAATTGAAATGAGCAAAAGTCAATTGCCTGTGATTATATCGGCTGTTTTTTTCTTTTATCTTGTGTGTCGAATTGTTGTAAAAGGGACAATAATATGCAAAATCAATTAGTCGTGGTTGTGCTCGATTGGCTGAAAGCCCACGCACGATCACACGTTAATGGCGGCACAGAAAAAAAACCATATTACAAAATGAAATTGAAAAAAAAAATTTGTTTATTCTTATTCTATTCACGAGGATCATTGTTATTGAAAATGATGCCACGCTGTTAACGTTCAACATGTAATTGTTGTCGGATGAGTTTATTGCTGGAAAATAATTCTATATTCCAACCAAAATTATGACCCTCGTTGAAAGAAAAACAAAACAAAACAAACCTAAGATCTATACAACAATGTCTTTGTTTATGTCGTGATTATTGATGATAATTTCACAAATACACACACCGCTCATTGCTCATAATTTATGCAAATGACATGATAATCATAACGTGCGACGTACAACATTCCAGTCTTTATTGAATATTTTTTTTCTTCTTCTTTTTATTTGCATCGGATACTTAATTCATATATTGTGGTGTTGCATTTTCAAATTAAAATCACTTGATTCAACAGTGTTTGCAGTACGCTGATGAAGTGATTAATATGTTTGCATTGATTTGCAAAATAAATGAAAAATGATCCAACAAATTCAGGGTATTGAATGTGGTCAATTCAATCATTTCCGTAATTAATGTCATCGCCAACAGCAGAATTAATGGTCGATGTGTCACATTGAATGTATGAGAATTCGAACACTTATCGACAGAATCTGTTTTGAATAAATTCATTCATTTTTACAAGTGTTGTTCGCATCTTGATTTCTTAAAAATAAACTCATATCGTTTTTAATTTCTTATTATTCTGTTCGCAATGTCACGCATATAAAAATGCATCGAGAAATCAGAAGAACCCTAAATAATTTTCCATAAAAAAACTGAATTCAATTCCTTCGTCGCAGGACTAAAATTTCATCGTTTAAAACAATTACATTCGACATCAAGTGAAGTCGATGAACATTATCAATGAAGAAAGTAAACCACTGAACCGCGCAAAAAGAAGAAGAACAACAACAATAAGGAAAAAAACCATAATTTCATTATTGTTGTTGTTATTGGTGAAGGAAAAATATGTTGTGCTTTGAATGCTTTAAATGAATTCAACAAAAATCATAACCATACAATTGGCACACAAACATACGGCTCATGTCGTCCCATAAAGTTGTCACTTGAGCATGGCTTGAGAGAATAAATATACACAATTTTCCCGCGCTGCATAAGTCAACAAGAATAAAATGATCTCTCGCACTCGTTGTTGTCGATTTGGTGCTGTTGTTGTTGTTATGATTTTTCTACTCTCAAAATACATGACGCGGTCGCACTTATATCAAAACGTATTATTCATGAAATGCATTTAAATACTTTTGATTTCTTCTCTTTTGCTTGTTTATTTTCTCTCTCTCTCTCTCTCTCTCTCTCTCTCTCTGTCTATCTCTCTCTCTCCGTCGATCGATGCAAACGACACAATATTTTCCACGATCAAAATCGAGACAAAAGAAAAATCCACGTGTGAATGTGGCGATGACGATACGATGGAAGATGTACGCGCCCATAGAAATCATCGACCATAATCATAATCAATAATACTTATTGCTTATATTTCAATGAGATGTGTACATAAATCACTGTGTGTGCTCGTTTGTTTGTTTGTTCGCTCACTCGCTCACTCGCCCGCACAATTCCAACATAGCCGTTGTTTCAATTTTTATACACAATATTCATGCGTTATGTTCTGATTGTTGGCTTTGCTTTTGCCTTGTTTTGACCCATGTGTGTTTATGTCCCTGTTGTTTTTTTATTTTTGTTTCACAAATATGGCAAAAAAACACACACTGCGCACACAAACCATTTTATTTCATGTGAATTATGGTGGAAAATAATGAATAAAAATGAATTTACCGCATGTCAATAACAAAACATCGAGCCGAAAGTCCTCTTTTACACATCGAACTCTTAATCACCACTTAAACTTCAGCTTAATATCGATGCCGCGACTTTGTCATTTTTTTCATCTTCTTCTTTTTCTTCAATTGCATTGGTTATTTTTCTTCTCAATTGCATTCAATTTTGCAAGGATGAAAGACAACAAAAAGCAATTACGCACCACAAGATGTAGCAATGAAGAAATGAGAGTCGTGAATACGAATGGAATGAAAACAACGAAAATAAAGAGTGAAAAATTCGAAACAAAAACAAAAATTGTGAATAAAAAAAATATATTCGAATCATCGCAAGATAATGAAAAACCAAACGATAATTTTTAATTCAGTTGCTAATAGGTTTGATTCACGATTTAGAATGCTGTCTTATCAATGATTGAGCGCACGAAATATTACACAGCCACAGTTTGAAATGGTGAATGCCGTGATGACAAAACAAGAGATAATCAGCAATCACTGCAAAGGTGCGACAATAAAAAATAACAACAAAGACAGAGCAAAAATGAACGAAAAAAAAAAACAATCTCATATCTCTAGACATACATGCGACCCCATTAGCAACCGAATCGAATCGTTTTTCGAAGGAAATCATCGCAAAAAAGAGATAAAAAACCAGCAACCAAAACATTAAAATAGACAGACGAAAAAATGTATTTATCCAAAAGCGCAACATTTATGCAACACATTCACTTTTCTCACTGCAGCACGAATTTTCTTTTGCAGCGTTGATTTCGCAAGTGAAGACGGAAGAGTTCATCATTTTTGAATTTCAGGAATAATTTTGTTTATTTTGATTTCTTTCCCCCCGATGTCACAATCAGAAAAATCACAAACGATGAGAATGACAATGCCATGGCTGCTCATAATAATCAAAACCAAACACATGTATCAAGCATATTGATCATCCATAGCAGTTATCACTTAATTGATCTGAAAAATTGGCGATGCAAAGACAAATGCAAAGATGTCAATTAAAACAGCCAGTTTTTGTGAGACTAACTTGTTGTTGTTGTTATTTGTATTGATGGTTATTATTTTTCTTTTTTCATTGAAACACGCACTAGCATCGGTCACACGTATTCCATCGTGTAATCACCATTTTTTTGGCAAACATTTTAGAGAGAAACGATAAAAATGGAATGTCTCGACAATGTACGCATGAGAGACAACAAGCATTTGTTTATATTACAAAGAGTCAGCCAATTCAAAATGATGATAAACACAATGGGCGAGTGGAGAAAATGTGGAAACAAACACACATTTTATATGATGAACAAAAACGGGCTTTGTACGACATCCGCACTTCAAGTGGAAAATCAAAGAATTGAAGAAAGCTTGAAAATTTATTGAGTTGCTGCTATATGCCGGCACATGTAGTATGTAAGTTGTTGTGTGTATGACAAATACACACACACAACACGAAAAAATAAAGGTAAACAAACAACTGTGGATAATGTGATGCACTAAATTTATTTAGCTTGTTAAACATGGCTCTTGTTACTATAACATCATTCATTGTTTATGCTTTATTACTTAACTCAAACTCTCTATGGTTTGTCTCAGTGTGTTCCAATTCATGGTCCGGACAATCTTTCCTCTATTTTTTTTTCGATTTTTTTCTTCGTTCGTTCGTTTGTTTTGGTTCGATATTATCCATGCGACAAACAAGGAAATTTACACCAGAAGATAAATTTTACTCCAACCAATTTTTTTCTTCATAAAGCACTTTTTAATAGTCTCTCTCTCTCTCGCTCTCTCTCTCTCTCTCTCTCTCTCTCTCTCTCTCTCTCTCTCTCTCTCTCTCTCTTTTGTGTGTGTGTGTGTGTGTGAGATTTTGTATTTCGTTTCCCGTTATCGCTTAAATAAAATGGTTTTCAATGTGTGGGCTCTCAATGCGCATTTTTTTTTTTTTTTTTTTTGAAAAAATATGCATATGGCTACATTGAACATTCAATAAAAATCATATTTACGCAAAAATAATAATTATGTAAGAATACGTGTAATGATTGTTTTGATTACAATTCATAATTTTAACACATCGTTGCGCGCGCGAGAGAGAGAGAGAGAGAGAGAGAGAATTAGCATGATACCACAACTGTGGCTCTATGCTAAATAGCATAATAAAAGTACGTCGTGGATCCATATTGGGGAATGGGCATTGGGCATTGTCCTGAGTACGTGCTAGTTGTGAAAAAACCATATGTATTAAATTTAAAAAAAAATCAGCTGCACAGACAAAAGCTTTGCTTGAGGCCATTTAAAAAAAATCGATTGATAGAAAAGCATTACAAAAAAAGTAAAAAGAATAAATGATGTAAATTTGAAAAAGGTAATAAGATCAAAGAAATAAAAAGAAAAAATTAAAGAAAAGAGCTTAGAGGAAATAGTGCCGAAAAGCATGTTTATTGTTTGTAAAAAGAAAAAAAAAAACACAAATAAAATTGAAATATCGGGAGTTAAGTGATTATGAGCAACGACCGAGAAAATCGTGTTTCGCACCACCATCGCAACAGCGAGAGCGAAGTCAAATATTGAGGCTACTCCAACTCAATCGATCGTTATCACATCTGGAGCAAAACGAGAAGGCAAATTATGGCTTTGTACGCATAATTAAAATGGAATCGGGTGTTATGAATTTTTATTTTGGCTGCTTGTACCGATGCAAATCACTTCAACTAGATGAATTTGACATAGTAACAAGTGCTGATTACCATCAAAATCGTAGAAAGATGTGCAAAAAGCGATTTGCTTATTACAACGTTTGTTTGGTATTGTTTTCTATATATCTCGTTTTGTCTCTCTCTCGCTCTCTCTCTCTCTCTCTCTTTCTTCCTCTCTCACGATCTCGGTCTCTCTATCTTTCTTTGGCCACTATGTTGTTACCTCTTTCTATAGCTTTGAATCAAAATTACCTATAGCTTTTTGCATGAATATTATATCGTTTTATTCGCGTTTTCATAAATATTGATTAAATGTGTGTGTAAGTTTGGTATTTCGGTTTTATTTTGCTTTGATTTGTTTTCTATTTACTTCTTTTTCGTTGGTTTCTCTGTTAGAGATGCATCAGCATGAAATGAGGCGATTGATGCGAGCACAAATTATTACAAAACTCTCTCATACAAAAGCAGCGTGCGGTGTATTTTTTTCTTTCTTTTGCAGTTTATCTACTACTAGATATTACTAGAAGTTTTCTTCTTTTATCTCAATTCGTCTGTTTCTCGCTTTCATTTGCGCTCATGCAAAATTGCACATTGTTTACATAAATACGCGCCCGAATATTTTTTGTTGATCATTTATTTCTAATTGCATCGAGGTTACTGTGCATTTCGTACTTATTGTTCACAATTACCCTCCATTTGGATGGTACACCATCATCTTTCACTCTCATCGTGCATAAGAGAAGAATTCACATGAAAAATGATACGAAGAAAATTGCCACACGAAACAAAAACAAAAACAAAAACAGAAATCATAATCGTATTGTGGTAGTGAATATTTTTTTTTTATTTCTCTCTTGAAGACAACAACTTGGCTTACAACAGACCATACAGATACTCATCGTTCATTCCAGACAAAGTGTATCAATGTGAGAAAAAAAACGACTAATTCTCTATATCTCTCTATATGTCGTTGCAAACAAAAGAGGCAAAAAACAAAAGAAATTTTAATAGATGCATTGCAACTTTGACAACCATATGTAATAAAAAAAACACACAAACCGTATGTAAATCGTTTAGATCGAACTATTTATTTTATGCCATTCGATGCAAAACTCTCTGAGTAAAACTGAATTAATTTAATAATTGTAATTCGGTTCTTTGCATTTCTTGCGCATTCATCAACAACCATTTCTTTCAATTATGTTACAAAAGACATAACTAATCTGCACATTTCGCTCATTTTTTTTCGTACGAAAGAAAAAATGTCTTCGCAACTAGAAAATTGGGAAAAAATCGCTCGTTCTCACGTTGTTGCTGCTGCTGCTGCTGAGCTTATTTGTATACATTTAGTGCAAGCAGTATTCAGTATTGCGATGTGCAAATTACAATAACCAATTTTTTAATATGTTGGTTGTTTTTTTTCCAGTTTACTTCATTAAAATGTTCCCAGACATGAAAAGAATGAGCAAGCAACAGATTTTTTGTGTACCGAAATAAAGCCAACAATTCGCACAGACGTAAGTTATTGAAAATAAGTCAAACAAATAAGTGAAATGTCCCCAAACCAATTCGACCAAAGGCCCCAAACCAATTCGACCAAAGATTTCAACAGTGAACAAGAGAATATTGATTTTGAATGGTCTAAGAACATTTTTAATAAGCAATAGTGCAGTGAAAATTCACGATGAGCGTTTCCATTCATTTGTCGCAAATCGATTTCACCTCTTGTTGTGTTTTGTTGCTTGTTCATTGGGAAATGACGAGCCGTTGCGAAACATTGCCCACAAAATTGTTGGGCGTTTTTCAATAACAATTTTTTTTTTTCGTTCGGCTGTTTCATTGAACAAAATGAAAAAAAAAATTAAAAGAAAAGAGAGTGCATAAAAAAAAATTAACTAAAAATAAACAACAACAACAACAACATACAAAACACACTTAAACCGTTCGATTAGTGGTGGTGACAAAATCGCAAAACTACGCTAGCGGCTAATAACAACAATAATCGTCATCAATATGCAATATCCGTTATAATATATCGTTGGCGAACCAATTAAGTGTGTGCTATCGCTTTTTGTTTTTTAAAGTTGTTTTTGTTTCGTTTAAAGTGCTCTCCTTCTAAAAGCCTATTACATGCACTTTTTTTGAACGAAAAAATTTGCAATTGCTTGCAGCGAGAAAAAAACAACCAATAACAAAAACGCTTAAACAACAAACTACTAGTTAGAATGTAATGCTGCTCGATAATTATATAGAATTCAATATGTTGTTGTTGCTACTATTTAGTTTTCGATTAATAATCGATCCCCGCGATATCGAATTGATCCATCGATCGGCCAATCGAACCGAATGAAAATCAATAGTACCCGATTAAGCCGATTGATTTAGTTTTCCTCCTTTGTGTGTGTATGTGTGTATGTGTGTGCGAGTGTTTTTTTTTATGTGTGGAGAAACTCGAATTCAACCACTAGCTCTTGCTTGAAAAATGATATCATTTGAAATAACATATAATTAATGTCATTTATGTCCCAATAATAAAGCAGAAATGTAAATATGCGAGCAATGTGCATACTTCAATATTGATCACAATCACCGCTAAATGCTTATTATAGAATTTAATCTTTTTACAATCTCAATTCATTGAATTTCGGTATATATATGTATCGAAGCTTATGAGCAAAGATACTTGTTTTTTTAGTGTACGGGCGTTGTATAAGTGCACGCGATATAAATGAAAGGTTTAGAACGTTTCTCGAGAACCTTTTCGCATGGGGCGTCCAAAAACGAAAACTGCTTGAAGGTCTTGCGCCCTCGTTCTTCTCGATTGTCAACAACATAAAAAAAATATACACTTTTCATTATTTTCGACATGGCAATTTGTTTCACACAAATTGTTATATAATACAATACAGTCTTTGCGACACTTTTTTTTGTATTGAACTCTGTATCGTAACCATTCTCTTCTCTTTTGATAATTATATCTCGCGAAAGCAATGACAAATTGACAGTTTTGCGAAACATCGATCAGCAATCAATATTATATTGATCCATGAAAAAGAAGAAGAAGAAGAAGAAATGACATATTCAGGCTAATCAATGAATCGCCCTATTGCTGGTCTTTATTGAAAAAACTTCAATTAAATTGTTTATTGAAAAAGTTGTCGAAATACTTCAGAAAAGGAACAGAGAAAAAAATTGCACTGAAGGTGTGTGTGTATATACTATATATCTATTGAGATTTTATGATTTTGCATTGTATTTAGTATTCAAGTGAACATGCTGCTCTCCTCTTTAGTATAGCCAAATTGATGTTTTCCATACTCTCCTTTTTCAAAATTATTTTGAATTTTTTCACGTACTCTCCTCTCGATATACTCAATAGATATACGATAATCACTTGTTTTGCATTCGAAACATTGTTGAAATGCCCTAGGGTTCAATCAATCGAGATCCAGTTCTGCGTGGCATATGATGGATGTGTGTTGATTGGTTTTTCTCTATGGCGCTGCACATAATAGCACACACGAAAGAAAAAAAAATCATATATTATTATGTGTATGCAATAATTTCCGAACTTTTACAACAGATGTCACCACATTCATGTAAGCTGTAGTAGATCAATGGAAGGTACGTCATTTTGAAGGCCTATTCAAATGCTGAAAAAATCAGTCAAAAGAGTTTCATTTGTTTGTGCGCATCATTTTTTTCTTCAACGATGGAACATTTTGAAAATTGAAGGATAAAACAGCATTTGCGGGCGACGATGTCGAATGTCATTCTTTTAACATTATTACAAAAACAATTTTGTCCAGGTGCTGCACCCTATCAGAGTGCTTTGACTTTAATGGTGTTTACATAATTTTGAGAAAATAATAAAACAATGCGAAACAATATGGGAAACAAATCTTAACTATATTACAAAATTACATGTAATATCAATCGATATCAATTTTTGTTTTGATGCGTTTTAATGTTGATTTGCACGACACTCTCTTATTTACATTGAACACGGTCGTTATAGAACGACGAGACTTTGTCGTTGTAGAACGACCGATAACGACGAACATCTATCTGTTACCTAATTTGTTCAGTTTTTTTTTTTAATATGATAACTTAGAATCACGGAAAATTATAGATTTTAAAAGATTTTTTTTTTATTTATTTAATTTTCTTTAATTTTTATTTCAAATGAAATGTGCGGATATGTGAAATGTAAACAAACGTAAACAATTCGAAACAAATTAAAAACCGAAATGTCGTTGTAGAACGACGACACTTTGTCGTTCTTGAACGACCGAGAAATACAAACATCTATAGCGATTATTATTCTCTTATTAGTTTTTTCAATTTTGTTTTTTTTTACTAAGAAGAAATAAATGCTTTCAAAGGTATATCGCTTTCAATTATATTTTTTTTTCCTCAAAAAAATAAACAAATTCAAGAATCTAAAAAAACAATTCTACAATCTTTTATCTGAATCTGGCGCTCTGATAGGTGTCACTATTTTCAAAATGGATATAATCTACGTGCTTTTATAAAGCATGTAAGATTTTTCATCCACAATATTCAGCTACTTTGAACGGATCTTTGATGGATATTAAGGAAAAAATTCGCTTTTTTTTCTTATCGTAATTTATATGGTTTAATTCTTTGGCAATTTTCGACATGTTTATAATATAGTGTTGTCCAAAAAGGTCCTCGATCTATGATTCGTTTATAGTGATTGGGAGTGATTATAGAGTATGCGGCTACGCATCACGAGTCTAATTTTGTCCAATTTAAAACGGTTATTTATATAGGAAACATGCACATTTTTGGTTTTTTTATAATTATAACAGCATATAAACCTTATGAGATTATGTGTTGTAAGATGATTACAAGAGTAAACAATACCAAAAGACAAAAAAAAACTTCCACATGAACAATATGTTATAGTATCGCTAGAAAATTGACAACTGTATTTCCGACTGATTAGAAGAAAGTTTATGGGCTCTGAATGCATTTCCATGCATATTGTATGTGTTTGTGTGGGTTTTGTGAACAAGGAAACAAGTGGTTGTTGTTTCCACTTTCGGTATTTTTTTTTTCTTCATCTATTTAGTCTTTAATATTGTAATGATCCCCAATTAGTATATTAATTAGTGTTCAATGCATGCATAAATACATTCAAAACGGTAGAGAGAAGAGAAAAAACCCAATTTTAATATTTGATTTTCGCTGAAAATCAGCAGGAAAACACATCACATTTGGATAATAAAGACATTGTTTAGCGATAATTAAACTGTGCTCATAAATCGTACGAAAATGGCTAATGGGTATGAGAAATGCTAGACAAAATGTCAACGATTTTTCTTTTGCTCATAACACGCTTCAAACATAATCCGCTATCATTTACATTTCATCTCGCATACAGATATGGCTTCATCACTCCTTTTCATTCACACTTCCATTCAAACTCACATTCATTCTCTTTTCCTTTAACGCTCTTTCACTCTCTATCGTTATTCCTCCATTTCTCCATCTCTTTCTTTCTATCACTTTCTTTTTTGCTAAAATGTCACTGTGATCATCACAAAAATGACACATGTGGAGAAATGAAATAATTTACCAAACAACGAACGAATAATTTTAATATGAATATAAATATAAAGACAAGCAGAAAAACACACGCACACACGTAGACAGACAGACGCACAATTTAAATTTATGATGAAAAATAAACAGACCTTAGATTCGTACGACTCACTTTTCCGCATTGTAGTCGGAACATGTTTAATAATGACGTAGCTTTTTAATATTTTCTGAAACCAAAGTGACTTATTGTATTGTGTCATGTTAAATGTAATGTTGTGTGGTATTTATCATGTAATCTATACAACACGAAAAATTGTCTCAACTATGTATTCTCACGAGGTTTGAATGTTTGATTATTGCAATTAATTAATGACAAAAAAAGCATTTTGTATTTCAATTTGCAAAATTGATTCAATAATAGCGTTTTATTTTTTGTTATTGTCTATTGAATTGGGGAAATAAAATTTGATTTTCTTTCGATTAGCGAAGTATTCGCTGCGAAGATTAATTTTGTTTATTTTTGTCGGGCTGAAAATAAATTGTTTTGCTATTTTCAAGTTTAAAATGAATTTATAAAAAAATTGTTCCATATTTTTAAGGAGATCACAATTGATGAAGACTGTGAAAAATATACCGAAATGAAGAAAAAATTGTATTTTATGCGTTGGTGTACGTCCATCGATATGTGTGCATTATGGAACCAGAAAGAAAAAAAATGTTGAGTGCAATGGCTCGTGAGAAAGCCCGTAGTGACAGACCTGTGTAGATATTGCTGTATCGTGCCAAACGCAAATTATCACACATCAGAAAGACAACAAGAAGAAAAAGAAAAAAAAAAGATGAAAAAAACTAGTACATATTATAATCTCGTTCATTTGTAAAGTGAAGAGGTTACACTTGTACTTTAGCTTGGCATTTGTTAATCGTTGAGTTCAACATAAAATTATGTATTGTGTTTGAGCTGTTGCTGTTTTTGCCTTTCAAATGAAAGATTATTATACGCAACATTATCTTCATCATCATCATCATCATCAGGCGTAGTTGTTTATAATTGTTGAGCTCGCTCGCCTATTTGATTCACATCTATATTTCTTCTATTTTTTGTGTGTTGATTTTGTTGTTCAGCCATTGTATGTGCATCAAAATTTCTTTTGCATCAAGTTGATGCAAAAATATATGGCATTACTTATTATCGATCGATATACATATATCGTTGAATCTTAATGAACAATAACACGCACAACCATTTTGTATACGTACAGCCATTTATTTATCGTACCATTGATTTTGCCATTGCATTGCATTGCAAATACATGGAAATTGTTTATTTTTTGTGATCTTCGTGATCCGGTTGCGAGATGCAAGAAATTGCATATACAAAATCCAAGCCGACGATTGGCAAGAATTGGAATAAAAAAAATCAACGAAATTTCGAATGTTAATACATAGTAATCGCGCCATTGAGTAAATAGATTAAAACGGATATTCGATTCGATGATCAAATAAAATCGAATGCGAATGAATCAATTTTTTGCGTATATGCACACGAAAATGCTAATTAATTAAAAAGTGTGTAAATGTTGACTGGTAAATGTGTGGTTGTTGTAAAACAAGTAAAAATTGATAGAAAGGCGAATGCAATTCGATTTGCAGAGAAGCAGGCAAAACTAAAAAATGAACGATGAAAGAAGAAATGAAAGAAATAAAAAAGAATATCTGAAGAGAAAAAACAAAAATAGATTGTTAGGCCGGTGCTTATGTTAATCAAATTGGTTGTTTTTAATGTTTCGATCCATGAATTGGCAAGAAAATGAGGCATTTGTCACAATATACATACACATCATCAATGACGATCATGATGAAAACATATCAATCGCCAAACAAAATCATCATCGTCAACGGTCGATATATGTATTGAACGAAACGAGAAAAAACGAGCAACAACTTGTCGATAAAACAAAACAATAAAAACATTGATTATAATCATTAAATGTGTCTACCATGTACATTTGTGTTCAGCACAAAATTATCCATGCAACAAGCAGCGGCACACAGCAATCTTTATTCAATGAACGTAAAATAAGAGCAGCTAAAAACTAATAGCAGAAGAAAATAGGAAATTTCACTATAATAAAGTCGAATTAAGCTCGTTAGACGCAGATTTCTCTTTCTCTTTCTCTTTCTCTTTCTCTTTCTCTCTCTCTCGATTTTTGTCGTTTTTCCCCCTTTACTCTTACAGGTAAAAATGTTGTGTTTTTAACTGAATTAGCAGTTGAACCAATTTTTTCGCTTCATTTGACACAGAAAGATGATATTTTTCAATTATTGCATCAGGCACCACGTGAAGGAATGAATGAATGAGAGAGAGAGAGAGAGAGAGAGAGAGAGAGAGAGAGAGAGAGAGAGAGAGAGTGAGAGAGAGAGAGAGAGAGAAAGACAGAAACAAAGAGAAAAAGAGTGGTAGATTAAGAGTGATCAAGAATGAATTCGCGTGTAATAAAAAACTAAATAAAAGAATAAAATCAGATCCATGTTAATGTGCAGCGATTGTCAAGGATATTGCCATTGGACAATTGGATTCAAGGTGACTTTTAGGCATCTGTGAGTGAAATTGAAAGATATACCATTTTTGCGATCAATTTTTTAGCATAAAAAAAACAAATCCTCCGAATGTTCGTGAGCATCGCATCAACGGCTTTAATCGAATTTCCTGCAATTGTGGCATTCTGCAAAGTCAAATGTCACGATTTCAGTTGAAAATTGGAAAGATTTGTTTGTACCAGTAAACAAGCATTGAACTTATTATAAATCACTCGGCAGAAGCAAAATGTTGATTAAAAAAAGCATTAGAATTTAATTTCGTTGTTGAACAAAAATATAGGTTCAGGTCAAATAATGGTAAACCAACATTTTATTTGCCCGAATGTGTGTGTGTGTGTGTGTGTGTGTGTGTGTGTTTTGTGTGTATGTGTTGCTTATTATCCATATCACATTGTAAACCTGCAATAGTAAAGTCGTTGAAGTCTTTTGTTTGATTATTCTTGAGATTATTGTCTATGAAGTCATCTGCAAAAAATTGTGTATAAACATCTGGTGCTCAATATCAAATCTCTATAAATGTTTATAAATAGTAAAAATGTGGCGCATCCTTCTTCCTGATCACGCAGTCGCATAAACAATTCGTTAAATCTCTAATGATGATCGTTTAGATGATGCCGCTCAACAATCTTGCAACCATATGTAAGATTTAATGGGTTTTACCACTGCAAAATTTGTCTCCATTTCTAGCGAAAATTCAACTGACCAAATATTCTGTAAAAGTCAGTAATTTGCCATTTGGTTTTATTTTCTCTTTCCCATCACTTCACTTTATTTCATGTGCTATTTTTCCTGATTGTTTCGTTACTCCAAACAACATTGCCGAGGAATATGTTGAATGCGGAAAAATTGACACCAAACATATTTGAAGCGAAGTATGTTTGCAATATTTTTGCTCCATATTTGTGTGAATGAGTACTCAAACTCTTATTTATTTCGGCATGTGAATGTGTGTGTATATAATTCTCTCTCACTCTTTCTTTATTTCTGCTTCAATTTCATAGAGTTAAAACACTTTGGTCTTTTTTTTTTTGTGTGTGAGCGCATATGTGCGCGAGCGTGTACCATATCAAAACATAAAATTAAATTATCTAAGCTAATCGGAGCGGCCAATAGCATGAACAGTGAACACTATAAAACTTTGTATGGATGCCCAAATAGCGATGTATGTTTGCCATTTCAGTCAAACGGCACAACTATACAACAGATCGACAACCACAGTCTATTTAGTTCACAGAAAAAAAAACAAAACCACAGTCAAACGTTCGTACAATTTTTTTGCTCTCTCTCATTCAACTCGTTGCTCTCTATTCTAAATCGATGTTGCAACAAAATACGATTTTTCGTTTCGATAACGCCACAACATTCAATGCGCCATGTTTAACATGAACGATTTTTCAATCGACCACACACAGCCATATAGCAGTCAGTGTAGCCCGAACTGTGTATATGCAGTCTTTACCGAATTTCTAAATGTTTGAACGCAAGCAAAGAAAAAAAAGAAACGAACGATTTTCAATCGCAGAATAAAAAAAATACAATTATCAAGAGTTTCCTTTTGCATTCTGAATGGGCCGAAATTTGATGCAAAATACCACTTGTGTTTGCACTATTGGTGATTAACTTGTAAAAATGATGGCTTGCTTCTATAAAATCCACAAATATTCAAGGCTGATGTATTTTCGCATTTTTGTTATGCAAAATGGGAAATTGTTCACCACGTGCGCGATTACACGAGATTTTTCAAATTTACTCATGATTTTTCCTTCTTTCCTTTTTTCAATGCAAATTTGGTTGTTGCCAATAACATCCAATGTGCAAAATAGGATTGTCAAACGTGGCATGCGTACAATCGGTTTTTGTTTTAATGTTTGTTGCGAAAAGGGGAAAAAATAAAAATGAAAATAAGCGTCAGTTATTTGATGTTGCTCTTTATACAGTCAATTATTAATGGTCGATCCACCGATACGGACTTCTCACAAATAATATCACTCGACTTAATTGCGTACACATTCACCAAAGAAAATGGAATTGAAAAATTTCCCAAGCGTACGGTTTTTTTTCTTTTCTTTTATTCTTTCTTTCAATTTTATATATATATCGCAACGATCGATTTCCTAGCGCAAAACGCCCCGGCTGATAATAATGTAATGCGGCACAAATAAAACAACAAGTCATTGCATTTGAAAACACATTGTTGATTCCAAATCAAATGACGAGAATGAAGAGAAAAAAAATATAGAAGATGAATGAAAAAAAAAAAAAAAAAAATGCCAACACATAACTTGAAATCGATCATTGTGGAGATTTTTATTATTTTTATTTTCTTCGTTCATTTTATTACACATTTCGTTGAACGACAAAAGTAGCAAAACATTTTTTGATGGCAATTATTCATGTATTTTTAACGTTTTCGCCGCTCCCTTAAAGTGCGGTTTGAAAATTATGCGCGAATCATTAATGCTCCCATAACCACTTTATAAGCTTTAATTCAATAGCGAGTGTGCAAAGCAAGTCTCTCTCTCTCTCTCTCTCTATCTCTCTTTCTCTCTTCATCACCAAGATTATTATTATAATGTGATTATCGAACATTGCAATTACAGCAACAACAACACATTGCAAACAATTCCCATCGTCATATGTGCTTGTATGCTACGATTGATCGAGCTTCATATGTTCGCCATTATTTTTCGCTTATCGAGATAGTTGCTGTATCATATCCCTTCTATCGCTTTAATTTTATTTCAAGCGGTTAAAATTTAGGCATGGGATTAAAAACAAACATACACATGTTTCACCCAATTCAACATGAACGATATTGATTATCATTCTCACACTCTCACATCATCGACTCACATTTTGCAAAAAGCAATGAAGGGAAAATATCGATTGATCGATAGAAAGAAATAACTACAAAATAAAGCCATTTTTAGTGTTGAACCAATTCGATTTTTGGTTTTTTATCACATTTGATTTTTTTTTGATTTTGGTTTTTTATCAATTTGATGGCAATTTGATTCGCCATTTTGACGACCCGATCTATATATATATGTATATGAAACGGCAATGTATGTTTATCGATCTGTCATCAATAAGTTTAGGTCATTAATCGTGCTATTTGCATTTTCTTTTGTACAACGTTTCACTTCCATTTTCAATTATGACTATTTAGTTATTGATAATTCCTTTTATGTAAGTTTGAAAAACGACAAGCAAAACAGTTAAAAATAAGAGACAAACATACAGAGAATGAAATGAAAGAGAATTGTCGTTGTTAATTTTATTGGGAATAATTGTAGTGCCTCGATAGACCCTCTCTTTTTCTTTTTCTTTCCTTCTCTGCATCTATTCCAATAAAATGCAACTATTAATTTGCCAAATACGAGCGCAAGTACAGTGGAATTAAACAATTTGATCGAGAAGAATGATAATCGATTCAATGCAGCGTAACGCATTGTGAATTCACACATGATACCGTTAGTATTTTAAATAGTTACACACACACACACACACATTTGGCCACTCAATGAAGTATATGTTGATCATAAGTACTCCAGTGAAGTCGATTGAAGTGATACTCAATTGAAAAATGAAAAACCGAAAGAAAAAATAATATTTGCTTGAATAAATGAGTAAATATACAACTGAAGAAAAACTAAAAAACATAAAAATAAAAACCTAAATAAATTTCAATTAAATAGTTATTCTTTTCAAATAATGGAAAGTTGATGAGTGCCTCACGTAGAGAACGTGCTGCTTGTATGTGCCCAAATGCGGGCAATTGATGGCTTGATACTCTGGTTTATACACTGGATTTCGCTGTATTTGACATTAAATATTGCGTAAAGCGCATATATTCACAAGATTGTAGCATTTAATCGCACGCATATGGAAGTCGGAAGAAATATACATGTATATATGCATTATCGAATGGCGTTCACTGAAAATGGAACTTCGTTTTCATATGCTTCGCGCATTTTATTTATTTCAATTATCGATGAAAATTCAATCACATTATTATTCACTGAACGTTTTTATGATATTTTATCAGTTTTAGCCGGTGCTAAGATTCGAAGATTATTTTCATTTTGTATTTCTTTTCTATTTTTCGTCGTTGTTTTTGTTGTTATTGATTTTGTTAATTTGATGTAAATTTATAGGCAATTAACAGAATGATATTGCCGGTTGACAATAAATGCTTTAACAATGTTGCATCGAAATAAGTAATCGAATGAATTACCATTTTGAAAGCGTTTTGCGATAAATGCCGGAATCGCACGCTCAAACAAATTGGCGGAAATAATGTGACGATTGGTTATAGACAATTCACACTACATCGTTTTATACGATATTCAAACTATGTTGAACATGATTCGAGTCTTCTATAAAACCGAAAAATTGTGTTAAGTGTTTTGATTTTCTCTTTCGCACTCGGGCATTTACGTTCGATTACAAATGCAATCAACAAAAATAGAAGAGAGAGAGAGAGAGAGAGAGAGAAAGTATATGGGCCATTCGGCAGCAATTACAGCATTATTATTTACGTTTAAACGCTTTCGTGGTAAAAATTTGCTCGACAATTGTTCGAATTTGGCATTTAGGATTAAATTCAATAAAAAAAACAAACATTTACATAGTCCGCATTGAGATAAAGTCAAAAAACCGGCTATTTCCATGTGCTCGCGTCGACACCGCAGAGAGAAAGAAGCGGGAGAGAAACGATCACGCTTATGCTTATAACTGTATGGGCGAACAATGGTGAATTTAAATGGTGAATACAAACAAATCGAACAGCGACCAACTTTATAGTAAAAAAAAGAGAAAAAAAAAATTCAACACCATACAGATTTAGGTGGAAAAGCAAAAGAGGTAGAGAAGAGTGTGGAGAAAAAAAATGGTGCACAAATCATAATGACTGGCTACTAAGTCGACTAACCGCAATCTTTTTTTCGTTTTATCTCTTTCGTTTCATTTTCAATTTTCTTTAACACTTGAATGCAATTCACTTTTCATTATAGATCCAGTTTTACTGAATAACAACACCTGATAGAATTTTCTAGAACCTTATTTAATAATTCTGCTATTGAATACTTAAAAAGCACGAACAATGAAACTAGTCAACGATAATCAAAAACATTCATTAATTAAAATAATTTCAGTCGCTTCAATGTTCAATCATTCAGCACCATTCAACCACAAATGTGTGGCTATATGGTTGCAGCGGAATTTTTTCACGCTCAGTTATTTAATCGATTGCTTTTCTCTGCTAAGTATATGACATGCGCATGTTTTATAATGCAAACACACAAATGCAATACCATTTATTTCAATCGAATACATTTTACCCTTTTCGACATTTAATTCAATTATTTCATTTTTTTTCACTTCGCTTTACTTTGTTTCGTCTACATTGCCCTATTTTCTTACTACATAGATTTTTCGACATTTGTTTTGAGTTTATTTCCGATTTTTTTTCTTTTTGTTTTAGTTGTTGTTTTTTCTTTTCTTTTCTTTGAAATTGTCATGGGGCGAGTCCATGCTGCTGCACTGTCGTAAGCTCTAGCATTTCATTTACAATTAAGTGATATGATCTAATACGGTTTAATTTTTCGTTCATTTTATTGACTATTTGTTTCCATATATTGCACGGCGGGTATAAATCTTTACTTTCTTTATATTACGAATGAGACGTGTTTAAATTTGCTTCGCTCATTTCATTCCATTTTTAGCATATTTTCAGCTAGTCAAGTTGAATGATCTGTTTTCTGCATGGAATTATTCTCTATTTCTCTTCCTCTCCCTCTTTTTCCCCTCATTATTATGGATTAGTGCAATGGAATTTATAAACATGTGAACCGAACATTGCTATATTCAAACGTGCACTATATTTAAAACAAGATAAAAGATTACATTTGAATCATAGTACTTTCCAATATAAATCAACAAAAAAATTAGGTAGTTACGACGACAGTTTTTTCATCTGTTTAAATGTTTTTCGCTACATTTTTATCTCTTTGTAATTTCTCAAATTATTTAATTCATTGAAAACTTTTTCTTCACAATGCATTGCAATAAAATGCATGTTTCTGTACATTTTTATAACGATGTTATCCCACTTTTTTTGTTATCGCATAATTTTTTTCTTAAATTTTTTTCTCACTTGCCTTAATTTTTTTAACACTCTTTTGAGCTTTTCTTTGTATGAATTTTATGGGTCTTTTTTTGCTTTAAATTGTGAAATATGTGTAAATTAATATTCACCAAAAATTATTGAAATATGTTTAAATCAATAATCACTAAAAAAACATTTGCCAAAATGAATTTAATGCTCGTTAAATGGTTATCGACCAAAAATGTGCAGTAAAATTTAAACATAATGTGGCGCATCGGAGTTCTTTTTCGAACGAAAAGAAAAGAAAGAAAAGAAAAGAAACGAAGAGAGACAAATAAACAACGAAAAAAAAAAAAAATAAAACAATCAAATAAAAGTTGATGGAAGCCGTGAATTATGGTTGTAGTTTACGATAAGACTTCGATATAAGTGTGATTAAATCAATAAGAGATTCACTGTGAATGAACGATGAAAAACGTAAGAATGACGTAAATAAAATTGGGTATTACGACAACATGACAGGCAATAATAGTGATCGCTTTAACCGCTATCCACTTCATCAATGGGTTTCTAATAATCCAGTCCACAAGTTAATTTTTTGAATTATTTACATTTCCATTATGAGCTAATCGAAAAGTAAAAAAAAAAAGAAAGAAGAAACACACATTTAGGAATAAAGCAATAGAGTTTCATTCGAATATTTTTCAGTCAGGTCGTCGTCGTCGAATTTTTGTCGAGGAACAAAAGAAAAAACATGTTCAAACATGGCAGCACAATAATGGCAATAAAACAGAAGATAAATAATAATAAAAGCGTATTTCGGTGTATGGGCAACAGAAGTTACTCGCGAGACATAAAGGAAAAGGAACGAAACAAAATGAAAATAAAATCGAACAGAAGAAAGAGAAAAACTGAAAAGAAGAGGGCAAGAGCTTTGGTGCAGAGGAAAAAAGCGATCGGTCATATGCGAAAGAGCCAAAACTTGAACGAATGAATTATTTATTTTTTTTTATTCATATAAAACAAAACGAAAGAAATGTAGTATACCCGAAGAGCATTTATTCGGTTAATACACTATGCATACACCACATTGTATATCAAAAATGATCAGAGAGTGCCCCAATCGGTTCAATTGTGCGAATTCTCCGTTCATTCGCAAGTCGATTGATATGACGTGTGTTATGATATCATAACACGTACTACATAATGCCCGTTCGCATGTTATAAATGCGAAAAAAAATTTCGATATTCTTGTTAATACTATTTTCCCTTCTGAAAATGTGTACACGTTATTTCTACTGTTGCTCACATAATCAAGATCTAATATTGATAGATATACATTTCAACATTGGATAAAAACAATGGAGCGATCATGGTGCTTAGTATGCATTGCGCGCGCGTAACCAAGTACCTAAACACAAAACACACACACCCAGTTTCATTTTCATTTCAGCTAATAATAAATTGATAGAAATGTATTGAATGGGCTCCTAAATCAATTGTTTCGACTCGAATTTCTACTAATTCAATTACTCGAACGAATGTTCGACTCTGCTTCTGCAGTTGTGATTTCGTTTGTTTTTTAATTTTATTTTTTTGCTTTCTATTTATTTATTCATAATTGCAAATGGCATGAAATTTGCGATATCATAAAAAGTATTGTGTGCACTTTTTCCAATGTGTGTCAGTCTGTCTTTGTATATTTTTTAAATTATACGATTCTTACTATATTGTTGGCATCGTTACTTGTTTATGTTATTTCTCGCTCACAGATGTTCAATTCTTTTCAATGCATTAAACAATATATATACTAGGCTGTTTACAAATGAAGGTACTCTTGTAAGAGGCGGCATCTTTTGATCGGGATCGATAATAATTTTTTAAAGTACAATCCTTCAAACCTCTATTGTTAAAATTTGAGCGCAATCCAATCAGTAGTCTACGAGTTGCAGCGCTTGAAAGCAACTAACCTCCGAATATTTTTGTTAAAATGGAAAAAAGTGTATTCCGTGTGATGATTAAACCAGAGAGTAAAATAAGGAATTGGTTTGACTACCGAAATGTTCCGTTTCGTTTGACTACTAAAAGTAAAAAAAAAGTCTCCAGTTTGAAATGAAAGAGCAAAAAAAAAAAAAAAAAAAAGGTCTTCAGTTTGAAATTTGAAAATATTTGTTATTATTTTATTCCAAAGTTGTTAAAAAACATATGTAATGTATAATAAATGGTATTAATTATTTTAGAAATCCAAAATATTATGCCCATCATTTCATTTTGGTTTTCAAAATTCCTTTTTTAGATTTCTCGTCGAAATTTTGGACTACCGAAAATGGGAATTTTGACTACCGAAATGAAATCTTGAGTACCGAAATTACGCAGAAAAACGGCTTATTTTACTCTCTGGATTAAACACTATTTTTTGCGTGGAAAAAGCATCGCACAAACCGAAACTGCACTCAGAAAGTATTATTCGGACTCTGCACCGTCTCATAAAATGGTTCACAAGTGGTTTACTGAATTCAAGTGTGATCGTACTAGCACAGAAACAATACCAAGTCCAGGTCGGCCAATAGAGGTGACTTCACCAGAAATGATTGTAAAAATCCATGATATGATATTGGACGACCCGAAACTGAAAGTGCGTGAGATAGCTGAGGCCACACACATCTCAACTGGGTGTGTGTTTAATATTTTGCATGAAAAATTGAGGGCAAAAAAGCTTTGTGCAAGATGGGTGCCGCGTATGCTCACAATTGATCAATTTGGCCATGTTTCAAAAGAATCCATCTGAGTTTTTGCGTCGATATGTGACCATGGATGAAACATGGATTCATCAATATACACCGGAATCTCGTGAAGCATCGAAAGAGTGGCGTTTACAGGGTGGAAGTGCATTAAAGCGGGGAAAGGCGCAACAATCGGCCGGTAAGGTTATGGCCAGTGTTTTTAGGGATGCATATGGCATAATCTTCATCGAGTACCTTGAAAAACGTAAAACGATAACAGGAGCATATTATGCAGCGTTATTGGATCGATTGGATGATGAAATCAAAACGAAACGGCCCCATTTGAAGAAGAAGAAAATCGTTTTTGATGACGACAATGCACCATCTCACACATCAAATATTGCAAAGGCAAAAAAACATGAACTGGGGTACGAATCGCTTTCCTACCCACCATAGAATTTTGCCAAAAAAATGTGTTTTCATTCGAAAAGTACCTTCAATTTTAAACAGCCCAGTATATATAAACAAAAGAGAACAACTGTAAAGCTCCGCTGAATTTTGCGGAAGATTTTAAAAACATATAATTCATTCCGTGATGGAATTAGATCCAATTTGAAGAGAGAGAGAGAGAGAGAGAGAGAGAGAGAGAGAGAGGAGTGGGAGAGAGAGAGAGAAAACACACACAGAACTCTGTACGATGATTTGGAATGTAAGCTGAAAACTGTGAGCCAATACACACAATCTCTTGGCTAAATGAACAAGCAACGAGTGCACAACGGACAATTTGTAGATATTCGATAACATTGGTAGTTCAGTGTCTAATGCGGTTGCGTCGGTTTTGGTTGAATTTCGATGCGTATGCGAAATGAATTATTATGCAAACAAATTTTATATTTATAATCAGATAACAATTTGATTCAGGCCATACCATGCCGTGTGTATGGCCACAATCAAAGAACCTCTACTGGGCTTGGTTTGTTATTTGCAATATGTGTTTAGCGAGTGTGTACACTCACGTGTACGTGTCAGTGCACGTTTCGTATTTATTTTTTTTTTTCCAAACCCACAAATATCGTTATGCTGACGTCAATTTTCAGCGCTCAGAAAATTCAACTAAATCAACTAAAACAATAGCGAAAATTACTTTTACAATGGATCTATTTCGTTTTGAATTTTTTATTTTTTGAATTTCATCTCATTCTCTCTCTTTCTCACTCACTCTAGCTCTTTTCTCTCTTTCTCAACCATGTATGTTGCTCGCTTCCTCTCTCTCTCTCTCTCTCTCTCTCTCTCTCTTCTTTTCCGCTTATAGCTTTGTTTGGCCGTTTAATGGTTTTTGGTTCATGCGAATCAAATAAATTCCATTTCGCTTAAGATTTTTTTGTTTTTGTTTGTGTTGTTCAAATGAAATATTTTTTTTTGGATTTCAGAGCTCGATGAATTATTTGATAAGGTAATTCTATTATTTTCTGAAATATTTTTTCCCTTCTGAATTTCAAATACAGTCATAGTCCAAGGATTTTTTTACGATTCTTTTTCTGCCTAAAATCTAATTCGATTTTTTTTCGTTTTGAATTTGAAAAACAAAAGAACCAACTCATTCAATTGTAATACAATTATTGTATTAATTTACTCGTTTGTGTGCGCAAAATTGACAATTGTTTGATTTTTATCTATGTATTTCAACCTTCTTTGTGGTATTTCAACAAAATAAGCGCTGAAATTATTTCGAAATTGCATTGGGATGACTATAAATAAAATCTAAATCGATAAAAAAACAATTTACACGGATCAATTCAATGACTACCATTATCGATTACCGATATAAATTATGATAATGAATGTATCAATTTCTTGTAACCTTCTTATGAAAGTTGCACCAACCTGAGAATGACAAAAAAAAAAAAAAAAAAAAAAAAAACAAAACAAACAAAAATCATATGAGAAAAGCAAACAATTGGAATGGATGAATGAATTTGAAAAGTAGAAAAAAACAAAATAAAAAATATATAAATATTGATTTCGATAGATTTATCTGTGGCCCGTTTGTGGATAATAATTGCGGATATATAAAGTGTTGATTTGCAATTTAATCGCCGTATAAATATATTTGCCGATAAAATGATCCGTGCGTTCTCCTCTAGTTCTGTTCATCGAATTTGCATTCCGATTTGCCCGCGAGACAGAGAGTGAGAGATCGAGGCAATCGAGAATGAGTGTCTGTGTCTGTGTGTGCGATTGAATTTGATCCGTATAATATGCAATGTAAATTGAACTGCTTGAGTGCAATACTCAAGGTCGTTTATTGTGTTCACATTGAACGTTTGTCGATTGTCAGTCTACGATCTTTTCCGATTTGGTATTGTTCTTGTTTTTTTTTTTTCTGATAATTTACTCATTTTGCCCATTCTTCCTTCTACTTCTTCTATGCTTTTTTTCTGTTTATCTGTCTCACAATATCCATCTGTCTATGATATAGTGTCGCAACTATAGCGAACAATAATACCTACGCAATAAATCAAATTTTTTATTATATCACACACAGGTTACAATTACAACCAATAATATCCAAACAAATGCCGAGAGAAACGAACAAATCGCAACACGAACAAATGAAAAAAAAAACCAAAAATTAGCATTCTCTCAAATGAAATGAGTGGTATTGTATGTTTGAAACTTATGCTCTATTTTTTTTTTTTTTTCGGTTGTTAGCAATTTGTCGAACGGAATTTATAAATGTAGAGTGTAGAGTGACGGCGAACCAGAATGTTCGGACGGACTTACAAGAGTTAAAAAGAAGAAGAGGAAGAAGGAGAGAAAGCAACAGAAAAACGCTTGTTCATTAAACAAATAGTGAAAGGGGAGCCAGAAGCTCAAAGCGAAAAAATACACAATCGCAACAATATTTTAAATCACAAATTATCGCTCCAGTTTGCGATTCTGATGCGAACGAGTTCGACGCTGTGCAAATGACACAAAATATACACCATAAAACTCCCAAATGATGCAGTCATTCATATGTTCGATTTGATTGCAGTTGCTATTGTTGCTTTTCGTTTTTGTTTGTTCGTTTTTCTTACTTCTCTACCACATACACCAAGATGCCGTATGTAATTTCTAGAGAGCGTGTGGCATTGTGTGTGGTAAATAAACAATGTTGTTTCAATTGGAGATGAAAAAAAGCAAAATCAAATAATATAGTACCTGCACATGTTTCTCTCTAATTGAAATGATCGCATGTGTGTATATTATCCAGAGGAGTTAGAGCGATTACTCCATAGCCAATTCTAGCCCATTGATTATGGTTATTTTGCATTTTGTGGGATATCAAATCCACAATACCCACAAGTGAAATAGCAAACAAAAGAAAAATGAAAAATCATCATCATCATCATCATCATCATTGATTTCGAAAGATAAACAAATACAACAAGACATTCAAATGTAAACAAGGAATTTTACGTTCAATAGTTTTTTTTTCCATTTCGTTTCTGTAACCGATTCTCAAATCAAGCAAATTACAAAAAATCGATTCCACGTGAAGAATTGATTCAAATTGATTCCATACTGAAGTGTGCAATGAAATATGTACTGTAAATCCCTGGGATTTTTTTGACCAGAATGAAATCAAAGCACATACAAAATCAAAATCAAAATAACCGGAAGCACAAGTTATTAAATGTGAAGGGGAAAATTATGTACCTACATAAACCGATTTCTGTTTTTTTGTAAAAATGAGTGTGAAAAGGCCCTTGTCTTCTATTGAAACAATAGATTCGAGTTCATCGTACAACTTATCTCTGTCTGTTCACCCCATTTTATATTGGCGATCATTATATTACAAATAGATGGTCATTTTGATCACTTTCGAAGGCAATTATCACTACATTTAATAATCATAGCTCTAAGTTTAATAATAACATAACAATTAAAAAGGGAAACGGTTTTTCGAGAATTTCAATTCACAAACTTGGCTCTATCATCAAATGATGTGCTTTTGTGTGGCCATCGATTGTGAGATCGTTTCAATTTTCGTTTTTTTTTTCATTTTGTATTTCTTTTCGCTTACCTGATGCGCAAATTCCCGTTGCGATTTATCTGATTTCGGGCTGATGATTTTGTGCCGGTGCCATTGTTCAGCAGTGATAATTGACTAGCGCTTGTTCGCGGCAATCGTGGTGATGGATTACCAGTGCCGGGTCGGACTGGTGGCGTGCACACTACAACAATACTATGAATCGCACAAAACCAAACAATCACAAACATACTGATGGCCATTAAGGCCTTCATCGTGCTTGAGAGCTAACACTTTTCGATCGACGAATGTTTTTTGTTAAATAATATTTGTTGTTGTTTTTTTTCCTTTTTTGTTTATTTTATTATGATTAATATTGCTCGAACTTTCGAGCTAATTCTATTTTATACTCGATTTTATTTTATTTTCTTCTATTGTTGTCGTTGATTCTCTGCTAATGACTTACGGTAAATGATTCTTATATTTTTTTTATTGTCTTTTTGTCGTTGCGTTTTTTTTATATTTTTCTTCGAATTTGCGGAGTTGTTTGCGTATATTTTCGAAATAATTTGCGTTTTTTACTTTAGTTTTGGAAGTGTAAATGAAAAAAAAACCTTCACTTTCACACCTTCAAACGTTACTCGATTCTTTTCCTTCTCACTTTCTGTGTTTTTTTGTTGTTGTTGTTGTCTTACTTTTCGTTGAATTTCGAAGCGATGATAATATTTTCCACTGGACACACACACTTTGATTTAGGTGTCAGGTTTTGTTCGCACTGTCATGCAATTAATTTCGGTTTATACGTGTTTATTAATATTTTTTCGCGAGCTGTTTTAAAATAAACAAAAAAAAAAAGTAAATTCAATAGATGATTTTTGGTTAGTTTCTTTTTTTTCATTTTGTTTTTTTTAAATTGCAAATGTGAAATGATTTGGTGGGCCTGAAGCGCGTGAACGTATGTGTGAAAATGCGTCAATGAAAATCTTTCCATTTTGACCTGCTCGATTTCATTTAACTTCATTTTTTTTCGTCATAATCGACAATGCGCTGTAAGTTACATACAAGTTACAGCCTGTAACAAATGATATAGCCGAAAACCAAACTGCAAAAATATACGAAATAAAATCGCACACAAATCAATGAAATATAAAGCGAATGACAGAAAGAAAGGAAAAAAAAGAAAAAAAACGAAATGACCAATTTACAACTGAATGTGCTTGCGATAAATATTATCATTGTTCTGTTTGTGTTGTAATCATTTACGAAATATATGTAAATGATTAATTGTTGATATTGGGTGTGTGCAAGAATTTTAAAGAATGACAACCAGATGGCGTAACTTATACTGTGACGCATCTGGCCATACTGTAACCACCTTGATATTAAAGTGTCATCAATTTGCTTTACTATTCAGTATGTGTCAATTTGTCGAAGTGAAAACAACATATTTTTTAAATGTTAACTTTTGTTCATACAAAACGTGCAGCAGAAAGTCATCGAATGTTGCGTGAGGCTTACGGAGTACATATTCCGTTGAGTTCAACTTGTGAATACTTGTTTTGACCATTTAAAAGTGGTTATTTTACCACTGAAGAGAAGGAACGGCCAGGTGGACGAAAAAGGTGGAAGAAGCCGAATTGCAAGCATTACTCGATGAAGATCCATGTCAAACGCAACAAAAACTTGCAATGGCTTTAAAAGTTGACCGGGCAACCATTTCTAGACATTTACATGCAATGAGAATGATCCGAAAACTGGGAAATTGGGTGCCACATCAACTGAATGAAAATCAATTGAAAGCACGAATCGAAGCGTGGAAAAAAAATCTTGCTGAGCAAAAAAACATAGTTTTTTGTATCGAATTGTTACTGGCGATGAGAAATGGGTCTATTACGATAACCCCAAACGTAAGGCAGCGTATTAAACCCAGACCAACCAGGACACTCACAGTCAAAGCGTGATATTCATTGCTAGAAAGTTATGCTGTGTATTTGGTGGGATGAGGAAGGATTATGAGCTACTAAAACCTGGTGAAACGGTTACAGCGGAACGCTACCGACAACAATTAATCAAAATGGAACATGCATTGAAGAACAAACGGCCTCTGATAGCGACCAAATTTCACGATGATAATGCCAGACCACATCGTGCATTCATCGTTAAAAAAAAGGTAAATGGGATCAGCTTGATCAACCCGCGTACTCTCCAGACCTTGCCCCTTTCTGACTACTATTTGATTCGATTGATGCAAATCGAGCTGGGCGATGCACGCTTTCGAAATTTCGAAGAAGTACGATAATGAGGCGATAACTGGATAGCTTGAAAAAATGAGGAATTCTTTCGACGTGGAATCCATAAACTTCTTGAAAGATGGCGAGAGGTATATATATTCAGTCTGGATATATTCAGTAACTGAATTCCGTCATTTGCAATAGACTGGTCATAGCTAACGATGACGAATATTATATTGGTTAATGTACTCATTAATTCTATAATTGAAATAAATGTTTGTTTCAACACAAAAATTCTTTAAAATTCTTGCACACATCCAATACATATATATATATCTTACGCATAGCACCATAGTGCTATATGGCGTCAAGTGCATGGCGAGCGGCGAGGACGACCATGTTGTATAAAAAAAGACTAAGCATATTACAGAGATGAGAAATAATTTATAAATACATATCATGACTCATGTCATAAAAAAAATCACATCAAAACAATCAAATTCGACGGTTTGTCGGTGACAACGACGGTCATTGAAAATTGTTGTTGGTCTGATTTTTTTATCAATGGTATACAAGTCCTTCGATATAGTAATTAATCGAAGCGATTTAGCACGATATAACAGTTGTTTATATTCGGAATTGATTGAACCAGTTTTTTTTATCTTTTGGTTCGCCGACAAAAAGATGCATTTCAAAATGATCATCAAGAAAAGAAAGAAAGCAAACTGTTGTTGGATTTTATTTACCAAATAAAATCATTGGCATGTCTGTCGGTCTGTCTTTTAATTCTCTAAATTTCATCAATTTCATGGAGAATCAAATAGTATGTAGATGATTATGTGAATTACATATGCCACACGAAACTAGATCAATGCATCTTACCTCTTAATCACAAACACACACAAATCGGCATGTAATCGCGTCCAAAATTAGTGACTGTCATTAAAATTACAAAAACAAAGCGATATTGAATAGATTATTTTTATTTTTTTTTTTTTTCGTTTTTCATTTCATTCCGTGGACGGTATTAAATGTTTTCGTTATTTATGACAAGATGACTGACATTTGGTTTCCAGTGACATCGAAAAATGATATACATACGCGTACATAGCAATACACAGAGAGGTGAATGCGCATTGAATGACTATGACATCGATGAATATGGCATATAATTTGGCGTAACCAGTTCCATAGTATGTGTTGAAAATTGGGCTAAATATTCATTAATACGATAGCCTATTGAAACAACCAACATTGGGCTCATTTTTATCTTGGCTATCTATTTAGTGTTGTTCTCCTTTCGGATATACTCAAAACAAAACAAAAATTAAAACGCAAGACAGAGAAGAGAAAAAAACAAGCCAACAACAATAAATGATATTATTAACTTCGACAATGGAATTGGGCCTGTGTGCAGCTTTCACACTTGATTTGACGAGTTTAGGTTTGGCTTAAAATGCATTTTATTTTATTTTTTTTTTTATGTTGGCCGATTAAAATCGAAAAATTTTTTGGTGAAATGAAATCACTTTAACATTTTCACATCAGAATGTGAATTATCCATCGATTTTGGCCAAAATAACCATTATATTGTTATCATTGATTGAATCAAAATAACCATCAACAATTTTTTGCAGACGAAATAGTGACACATTTCAACATTCATGCCAATAAAATTCTATCGTTTTGCATTTTGATTGTGGTTGCTTGTTACAAAGTTTTATTGCACATCATTATCATCATCATTTTCATGTGAACAACATACACACACACACATACAAGCAAAACAAAAAATAATAATGAATCGCAATCAGTTCCAAATCGATACGATGTTAATGTTCAATAAAATTATGCTTTTTTTGTATTTTCATTCGTTGGAAACATTTCGGCATTGTGCTGAGATTTATAAATGTAAATTTGGTTCACAGTATTTCGGTTTGTGATTAAATGAATGGTCATAGTTGCTAATCCCGTACCATCAAACTGATTTATCAAAACACTGAATAATTTGACGATGTAAATTAAGTGTGGTATGCGCATGATTAGCAACAAATCAGTAAAAACACTGAAGCCTTGATTTCAGTTTATTACAACCTGAATTGGTCAGTCTCATTCTCTCTCTTTCTTCTTCTCCCTCTCCCCCTTCTCTCTCTCTCTCTCTCTCTCTCTCTCTCTATCTATCTATCTATCTATCTCTAAATCGCTGGCTGGCCCGCTCTAAATCGAAAAAAATGATTTTACCTGTTTCCCTTTCGAACACGCTTCACCCAGTTTTATATGTTTTTTTTTTTTTATTGATTTAATTGTGCACCCAAAGAACACTGATATGATTGTTTATAGTAAATTCGCTTTTTTACGAATTGATAAGATCGCATCAATTTTATGATATATTCCATAAATATGTGACCAAAAGTCTCATAAATGACAAATTATGTCGATATTTTTGTGCGTAATATGGGACGCAACACTGACCTCTGAACCATAAACTATGAAATATGAAGAAAAAAAAGAAATCATATCATGAATATTACGCTTTCGAAGCTTATCGGCTCTATTTTTATAAATATATCATCATAACGAATTCATAATTTAATTAGATTTTCAATCTGAATGTCAGGTTATGTAGTGCGCAAAATAAGCGAGTGATGAAGAGAAGACATGAAAACAAATAAAATAAAAAGAAACAACCGACTCGAACTTAATACGAAATTCACTTAATAAAATCGATTACGTGGCCAAATATGATATCGCATTTCATCAGAGAGCATCTGAAGTGATCGATAAAATGTATTTAACAATAGCCAAATAAACAATGTAACAACATTTCATCGTAAGAAAGCGAGACATGAAAAAATTATATGCATATTTGGTGTTTATTGATATATTACGAATGCATGTGTGTGTGTGTGTGTGTGTGATTTCATTCCATCACATCTTGCTCAAGTAACAATCAATTATTGACGTTATTGGTGGAATATTCAATATTACGTAATGTACACGGCAAAAACTGTGAATATGACCAATGTGCAAGTTTCGTCGCCAGATTTATTTGTGATAACAGGTCAAACGAGAAAAATACAACCATGCAAAAAGGTAATCCATATCGAATCAATCACAAACCACAAAATCCTGATTCTTTCTGGAACTCAACTCTGTGATAAAATGAAAATTGCAATTATAGTTGTTCGTCTAGGTGACTGGCACATAATTAGACAGCAATGACATTTTTAATCTGGTCAATTGAAATGCCAATAAAAAAAAAAGAAAAACGGTTCCAAGTTGTTTGTTGGTTCATTGTTTTATTTGAGAAAATTTTGCAATTTAATTCACAATTTGTGTATTTTAGGAAGTGTTATTTCGAAAGTATGCTATTTTTGAAAAAAAAATGCAAAAATGTGCGGCTTTTTATCATTGAAAAAAGTCCAATTTCAAAGATCACCATCGTTGTAAATTGTGAAACATATTGCAAATCGTTGCAACTAACTAACACAAGACACAAAAAAGACGTAAAATTCTTACGGAATTCACTTGTTTCTTTGATCCATTGAACTTTGATCCTAGATTGTAAAGTTTGTAATGCAAAAGATTAAATTATTTTCATTGAAATGAAGAATTAATTTCGTTCCACTAACTTCGTTTCCAATGAAAGGGTCCACATTTTAATATTGGTTAAATGGATCATTTAAAAGAACAGATTTTCCCTCGATTGAAATAATATAACTGCCGAGCAGCTAAGACAAAAAAAATAACACAAACGACCATTTTAAATCTTTGATTAAATAACAATTAGCACAATGATTGTGAAGCTTATTTGTCCGAATGGCGCACATTTTGCGCATGTTGATAATATCAGATGTCACAAGTTGTATAAATTACAATTATTATGATTTATTGGAATTTATACGTGAATAAATGGATATGCTTCTCTCGTTATCTGGCTTCTATACTATTCGCTAGACGATATTTATGTTGTATTACCATCCATTCATCCAACCATCCATTCAAACCAATCGATTACAAAATTAAATCGAAATGATATGATTCGCTTTTTTTTGCCTGTGTGTTTTTATTTATGTTAAACCGAATTGGATGTGATGGAAAATTGAAAAAAAGTTGTCAATAGCAAATGATAAAAAAGAGGCCAGGTGCAATAATAAAATCAAAACAAAAAGAAATGAAAATAAAAGGGAAAGAAACGCTTGAAATTTTGAATATTTGTTGTAAGCCATCTTGTCACAAATTCCAGAGCTATGTTTTCCGATTAACTGTTACAAATCAACAAATAATACGCAATCAATGCCATCATTACGTTATGGATATTACACCAGAAGCTGATTTTGACACCGAAACACAATCATAAAACAACAAAAATAGCAGCAACAACAGCAGCAGCAGCAGCAGCAACAGCAGCAACAGCAGCAACAATAATGACACACATTGAAAATTGATTTCGATTTATCTTATCGATAGTTAATAAGCTGAAGTTTTTAATTTATTAACATGATTGATATTGAGGTTTTTCGTTCACTCGGTCATTTCTTGTTCGCGGACAAATAAAACTGCTGGATAACAAAAAAAAACTAAGCTATGTTTCACATATTAAATGCACATGATTTGACTGATTATGACAGCAAATTGGTTGGATCACACTTAAAATTTCAATTATTATTTAAGATGACGAGAAGAGAAGAAAAAAATCACCAAAAAAGTTATTTAAAATTGAAATTGAAGTCGCACCAGAAAGAAAAACATACGAAACATTCAATATTGAATATTTATTGAAACAAAAACTATTCACGCTGTGTAAATAATTTCAATGTTAAAAGACACTCTGAAAATTGTTTTCCGCATTTTGGATATTTCAAAACGAACACAGCATGTGTGTATGTGTGTGTGTTATTCTCACGAACGGCAAACGACAACTGAATTTCAATACTGAATGTGAGTTCCACGGGATAATATTTATCCCGTTTTATGTTTTTATTTCGTCGAAAATTGAAAAAGAAAAAAACGAAATAACATCAAATATGATTTGATTGTGATTTTAACAATGTATTATATGGGGATTCAATGGATTTAAATGTGAGCGTTTTGTGTCATTTCGCTGTTTTGATATGTTTTTTCTTTCTTTTTTTTTATTTTTTGATCGTTCTTTGAAGATGATAGTAAAAAGATCACGATCAACAACCAAGATTAATTTTGATATTTTTGGAATGAAACGGTCAAATTAGTTAGTGCAAATGTTTTCTAAACTGATTTGAGAAAGAAAGAAGAGTACAACAACAACAACAACAAATGTTGTGTGGTCAGTTTATAAACAAATGAATATGTCAACGAAATACATTGATAAGCGCGAACGAAAATGGTAAACGAACAAAAAAAGACACGATGGATGGCATATGGCCAATTCGTCAATACGGCTTGATGAAAAAATTGAGATTATTTCGATGAAAAAATTGAAATTCAAGCCATAAACCAGAACAGATTCTGTTTTAAATATTTAAAGTTTAATCCAAATATGCTCTGAATTAAAACTGATTCATAAATTTGAACGTGTGACGTAATTAATGATAATCTGCAGTAAGAAGTGAATAAGGAAAGAAAAAACAAACAAACCGAAACCCATTTTATAAATCTATTGAGCGTTAAAAAAAACTATAGAATTATCGTCTCAATGGTATTATGTGAATGAAAGGGCTAACAATTGAACTTGTGCCAATGATGACAGATGTTGAATAATCATTCGCATATATGAACAGCATCATGAACCATCAAACAATATAATAATTCGAGGTGAGATCGCTTAGATCGATCAAACTGAAAATCGTACCATGAATGAATCATAAATGTTGATGGTGTATCGTATCGCATCGCCTTCGAGCCATTCCGTCGATTCGATAGTTTTCAATTGGCTCGATTTTATCGGCAGCCGCACACAATCTCGTTTAAAATTTCAATTGACCAATGCATAATGACCAAATCACATGAAAACACGCACATCAACGAAAACAACCAAAAATAAACGAATTTAAAACGGCTATTTGAATTTTTATTTATTCATGTGTAATTTGTTTTCTGCATTCACTCTTCAGAAGTGGTCATCTTCTATTCGAGATTGAGATCATCGAAATAAATTGACAAAAGTACTAACAACAGGTCAATACAGTGGCATTTACACAGTTACATACACGCACACACATTCATACGTACAACAGTATTCCCTCATTTACACGTGATCATCAGCACCACACCGTATTTAAGCGGATGCTTAAGACACCATTAACAAAACAAAACAACCATTTGAAATGATGAAAATATATTGTGACGGAAGATTTCGATTGAAAAATGAACATAATTACTACACAGATGACTAAAGTGGAAAAATTTTGTCTTAGTATTGGTTAATATATTACAACCGATTTTGCGAAAAATTTTATCCCAAAAACAGCTAACTTCAAACATGTAAAACTCTATTTAATCTATGCAATGCAAAGTAATTTCCAAGTAATTCGAAGTAATTTCAAATTAAATATAAATATAACTCTTAAAAAATGTTAAATATTTTTTTTATTATCTTGAAATTACTTGGAAATTACTTTTTATTACATAGATTAAATCATGTTTTACATTTGCATTGATAAATTTTGTCCCAAACGTACATAACCTCGCTGAAATCATTTTGCATCGCATAGATTAAATATAGTTTAACATTAGAATTGAATTGATGATGCAAACGTGACACTTAATTTATTCTATGTAACACAAAGTAATTTCAAGTAATTCGAAGTAATTTCAAATTAAATATAAATTTATCTTTTAAAAAATGTTTAATTTTTTTTTTATTTTCTTACAATTATTTGAAAATTACTTTGTATTACGAATATTACATTCAATTAAATTGTATTACATCAAGTTTTTAATTACTTCATATTATATGCAATGAAGTTAGCTGTTTTTGGGATAAAATTTGTCGCAAAATCGGATGTATTGTCATATTAACCAATACTTAGACAAAATTTCTCCACTTTTGTCATCTGTGTACCACGTAAATGGTAGCCATTGTCTCATGTCCACAAAAATTCATCACATCACATCATACAAACATTGTGAAATTTGCAGAGAGAAAAAAATTGATTTAATGCCTGAGTATTATTTTAAAGTGCGCCTTTTGTTTAATATTGAAACAAAAAAAAAAGTGTTACGGTTTTTGACTATGGGAATTAGTTAACAATTTGCACAAGAGCACCGCATATGATCATTTCCAAGCTAATTGTAATCAAATTGTAAGCAAATCTGATAGCAATGAGAGCTTCAATGGTCCGTATGACATGATATTAATCAGTGACCAACCGACCGACAGACAATCCGAATGTTGACTAGTTTTACTTGTGAATGTCTTTACATCGAATAGTTTGTATGTTGCTGTTGTTGAAACACATACACTCTTTGGACCGTTTCTAATATGCCAAATTATTTGCCACTTGTCTATTTCTAATGCGTAAATAAAAACCCGTTTATTTTATTTTGGTCATTCATTTGTTATTTGCTATGTATATATGTTTCCTTTCTCTCCTTCTTCGTGCAATTTATTGTGCCTGGATTCATTTATTTTTTTTCCTATTCATGTCTGGCTACACCGCAACTTTTGCCCTGGTCAATGCATTAATCAACAATTTATCTTCTTTCCGAAAGTGAAACCAAAAAAGAAAGAAAAAAAAACGTAACAACATCTCAACTTTTTCTCTGGAAATTCTTGCTGAAGAGCAAAAAAAATGCCGATAAAAAATAGTCGCGATTAGCAACATCAATTGTAGGCTGTGTAGCTTAATGACAAATCTGCATTATGTCTGAACGTGTGTACCGTTCAAACAATCTACTGAACACGAATGTAATCAGTCAATGTGATGGCAATAAAATTGCAGGTTTGCATAAAAAACAACAACAATAACGATGACGACAACAACAACATTAACGGTAAAACAATTTTGTATAGATAAATCGACCGAAATTGGCTGTGGCATTTTTTTTATGTTCGTAAATCTTTTATGCGTTTATCTTTGTGTTTCTCTCTCTCTCTCTCTCTCTATCTGTCGCTTTAGTTTGCGCTTTTATTTCATTTTTTTTTTCTTTTTTCGCATTCAAATTGGTTTTCATTTATGTTTTTACGATGAATGGAAGCGAATGCGCGTTTTAACGACTATTGTGCATTTAAAATGTCAATTTAATTCTTTTAAATTTAAAGAGTAAATTAATTTTATTGGCGTGATTTTGTGTATAATAACACCTACATCAAAATGTGATCCAACAAACAAAATAAAAACGATGAAATATTATCGCTAACGGGATTTTCGAAAAGATTCGCCCAATTTGCCCACATTGTTCGCACTCATTCTCTCATACACACACAAACAGCTGAAAATTCAACAGACGCAACGACTTATTCATTATAGATATTTTTCCAATTGTATAATCATTTGGTTCAACAAACTTAATGCCCATATCTCTGAGTGGGAATAAACTATAATCACAAGCCATTAATGGACAATAGACGATCCTGCCCATTTCACTCCTTTTCCAATATTGATAATTTAAATGATATTGTGGACCAACACACACATCATTTGGACGATGAAATTCGATACAATTCAAAGAACTAATGCATTTTTCAATAAATCGATCGTAAAAAAAATTGTGAACCATTTCATTCACAAAGCATTAATCTAAAATGAAAGACATATCTGTGCTGATGTTATATTTCACACCTCGATCATTTTATCACATACCAAATTGGTGAACAATAAAATGGTTAAAATCAGCATATGGATAAAAATAGATGATTGATTTGACTGGTGAAATGATTAAGTGCTGTTTTCATGCATTGTTTTTCCTTTACTTCTTTGGAATACGAATTTCTCCCATATTTGGACGACACATATTTGGAATAATATTTTGGGCGAAAAAGAAAGAGATAGAAATTCTTATTTAATTTCTGAACTGAATGTATTTGAATTTAACTGAACCCTTGACAGATTACAAAATTCGATTACAGGAAATTAAATCTGTACTCAGGTCTGTCTATGTGTGGGTGTGTGTTTTTTTCACTGTTTCTGATTCAGGGGTATTTTCGGCAATGGTTTTCATTATTTTGAATTATAAGTGTCAGCGTGTTTTGCTTTCTTCGGTTTGTGTGTGTGTATTTTTTGTCTTTCTTCATCTGTTGATGCCAATGGGCTTCTTTTTTGGAAAACCACTGATTATTTCAGTCAGCAGAGAGAAAAAAATGTGCACAAAGTCGAAATATACTGGCTAACAGATCAAAAAGTCACTTGTCTTTATTTTTGCGGAATGTGATCGACGTATGTGCAGAAAAATTAAATAAATACATAGAGTGTGCGCGGCCACTTTTTCGGTTCACAATTTTTTCTTCTGCACATACAAATATACAAACAGTCGCTGAATATGGTTCATGGAGCTTGGAAACAATAACAATATGATATCAAAAAAACGGCAATGACGACGACGACACATCGTGCACTTTCTTTCTTTTCACGACTTTTACTTAAAAAAAAAAGTTTTTTTCAGTTCGAAAACATTAAATATGAAATGGCACACCAGACGTTGGGTGTTCGCTTTTGATAACATGATTACATCGTTGCAACCGATCAACAGCAATAAGAGCAACAAACACAACATTCAAAAAGCCAATCTTTTCTTTTTCATTGTGCCTTTGTGCTCTTTCTTCTCCTTCATTTCGGTGGCTTTTTTTCACAAACACGTCAAGTGAAGCAAAGATATAAAGACGGAAAAGAAAACGAAGAAGAAGAAGAAGAAAAAACGAATGTGTGTAGTCTACCGAAAGATAAATCAAATGCGTGAATGAAGATGAAATTGAAGCAATTTATGCAGATTTTCTGCAGAAATGGATGAGTGCTAAGTTTATCATCTCATTGGCATTGTAAAAAGTTTTACAACTTCATTTTTGGCTTTGTCTCGATGCTGTTTCGTTTTTATTTCTTTAGACACAATTGCATGTCTTCATGTATTTTTTTTTCTTCTGCTTCTTTTTGGTTTTGTATTGCTTGTTTCATGCTTATATTCACAACTTTGAATTATGGTGGGAAAGTGTGAGTGTATTTTGGGACAATGAAATGAATAACACTAACTATGATTCATATCGTTCAAATAAACGGTATAAATTTCGATTAGATAATAATCTAACGACACACACTGTGAACAAGTGAATATCCATCAAAAATTTGTGGAAAGATGTATGCAAATGTGGATGATGAGATTGTAATGCTTCTGGCATAGAGATTGTTCGGGCTAAAAACATGAGTGGCCAACCTGTAGCAAAATTGAACCTTAATTCTTGATTAAGGTGAATGTGAATGAGAATTAAGCCATTTTTCAATCAATTACAATTAATGAAGTTGTATTTTATAATTCACATCGATTGAAATCGCAGTTCTTGTTGTTTTTTTCTTTTGCATTGATTGATACTTGATCAGTAAGTTTTTTTTTTTTCATACATTGAAACTTGCACTCAATCTGCATATGAAATCAATAAGATTGAAATTCGAAGATAAATTGTCGATTTTGCACAATGTGAAATCAGAGCCAAACAATTTTGCTTATTCTTTCATTCCTTAATTTCAACGACTGTTCATTGTTCAATTTCTCGAGCAATTTCTCTCATGATATCATGAATCATGGATTTTAAAACGGAGAAAAATTGAATAAATTGCAGTTCATTTGTTTTTTGTCAAATAAACAAAGACCAACTGCTGGAATTAATTCACATTTTACAAAATGTTTAAAACCAAAATCATATGGTTTTTCGCTTGGAGCGACAAAAATAACAAATTGTGACATGTGCATTTACTTCTGAATACATGATATTCCTTTAGATTGAATTTAACAGAAATTACCGTCCTCAAAATGATATTATTTCTTTGGACAAAAACAAGCTTAAACAATGGAATCAATGCGAACAACGAAGAAATGCAAATGAAAAACAATGAGCAAAGAGAATAATATTGTTTTTAAATGAAAAGAGAGAGACAGAAATGGTGTCTGTTTGATTTTATGATATGAAATGTTGGCCTTTGGGTCCCTTTTCATCGTAATTTGGACACACTCAGTCAAAAGCCAAGAAATGGACATTAGAGTAAGTTTTTTTTAAATTTTCTTACGAATTAATGAACCATTTTAAACTGATTGCCCGTCAAATGCACTCACAGAACATTCCAAAGATAATTCGGTTTTCAATTTTTTTAATTTGATTTTCATTTGCAAACAGAAAATTTGTTAATTTATTTCAATATTTTTGTTGGGGCAATTTTGTTGAAACGTTTATAGAAAATCGAAAGAAAATTTACCCACTGTAGCTGTATGTTCCTTCCATTTATGCACTTCGCTTGCTTTGATTGATTGCGATTATGTCCAGTGCAGTTCATACACTCGCATAGCGCTCTCAGATCAAAAAGCCGTACCGACATTTTACATAACATTACATCGCACATAGCATTCGGGCATTAATACCCGATACAGATATGGTTTTGGTGTGATAAATATTTGAGCGAGAAATGCACCGAAAAAGCAACAACAACAAAAAATTACGAGATTCGAATTAAGTTGATAATAACCTGGCAACAATTGACAGCCGGCAATGAGAAACGCAGTGGGAATCGAAAAGCTGACACTTTACAACAACAAACACAATTCACATAGTGCACTGGACCCTTTCTTTCTTCTGGTCACCCGGTTTATTATTTCTTCTCTCTACGTTGTGTTGTTGCTATTTTCTTACATTTTCATATGTGTTGTATGTTCAATGAGATCGTCCATTTCATTTGGCGCCTTAAGCGCAACGAACTGTTCACATTCTCAAACACAATGTACACACATTTCAGTAAAAATTGCGAATTTTGTGCGTTTGTTGATCGTGCAAACAATTTGTGTATCGATTCTTGAACTGCATATATTTGCCATGTGCGCATATTTCGTTTCAAAAAGAAAGCGCGCTGTTTCTTTCTTTCTTTTTATTTTTTTCTCTCTCTCTCTCTCTCTCTCTCTTCTTTCTTTCCCTCTCCTTTTCTTATTTTCTTTCTTTCTTTATTTAATACATTTTAGTGTTTCTTTCTTTCATTGAACTGTAATTTTGTGTTATGCATTTGATTTGAAAAAGAAAATCAACGAAATATGAAGTGGCGAACCAAATTGCGAAAGTACATCGTCTATGAAAAATCCGCGCCTAGTTGAATCAAGATCGCGAACTTTTTGAAAATCATAATAATTGAGTGCATAGAATGTGCACATGAGATTTAAATTGAATGGGCAAATTAATTGGAATATATAAGAGAGAATGTGCGTGCAACTATGAAAAGTTTAAAAGACGACGACAACGACGACGATGATGGAGATGATGGTGATAATGGTGATAATGGTGATAAAGGTAGCAAAAAGAAAACACATCAACAACACTAAACGGTGAAAATTGATGAATGAGCACTTTTATCTGTGATCGGCATTGAAGTATTATTTGAAATTTGTGTGTACAGAACATCACTTAAACGAAGTGAATTCCAGAAACGAGATGAAAAAAAGCAGTAGCTCGCAATCGAAGTTCCAAATATGTTAGGCATAATCGATGCGAACAAAAAAAATGAAAAAAAAAAAAATATTAAAAACATTACTGATTAAGTTACGTTTTTGTATATGCTGCAACCGTCCATTCTCCGTTAAAATGTACAACTTCTAGCTTTTGATTCTTGTCTTATTTTTCAGTGTGTTTGCATTGGTTGAAATCATCAACGGCAATGACAGCGACAGCAGCGTAAAATAAATGTTCAAACAGTGGTTTTCTAACCGAAACCAATGAAAACACTTCAATTATCAAATGTTGTCCAACACACAACACAAACGACGAACGAATAATGGTGAAAAAAATTGGTCAATTTCGACAGCAATATCAATACGACAGAGTAAAACAGAATTTCAAGAGAGTTTGAGAGATACAAAACATAAGAGAACGAAATGCGCAATGCATCGACATGAAAAGAGTGTATATCTAAGATAAGCCAAGATTGAATGGTTTCAATTCAGAGCCATTAATGGCCATACATAAAGGTATTATGTGTACCAAGTCACACACAAAAATACGTATCGCTATAGTTGTACACATACCAAAACGTAATTGATACAGGTTTTTGTTTTTTTCTCATTTTAGTATTATTAACATTCATTTTGAGTAGTTGTTGAGTTGTTGACTCTCTGAAATGCATCAATGTTTCTTATATTATTTTTTATGTTTTTTTTTTTCGTTTGGCTGTTGTGCTCATGTTTTTGTCGTATGGTCGGCCGGTTAGTTGTAATTCAGCTGCCTTGTATTATTTCTCTATTTCACTTGTGTTCCATATTCTCTCGTTTTGTGTCTAACTATATGTGTGTGTGTTTGTTTCTGTTGTTTCTTTTTTTATTTCTTTCTTTCTTTCTCATTAATTCTCACACTTTCAGTGTCGATTTGATTTACGTTTAGGAATATAATCGAAAAGAGAGACAAGAAAATCCGTTGAAAGCAACAGCAACAGCTTTGGTAAATGTTTACTTTGAACGATAGAAATTATAATTGCACTTGGGCTGTTTTTGTTATTGAGCTTCAAGTTGTTGGTGTTGTTGCTTTTATGAATGGTGAAAAACATACGCTCTCCCCCCCTTCTCTCTCTCTCTCTCTCTTTCAATCTCTTCTTTTCATTCCAGTATCAATGCTGAGTGGCTTACTTCATTTAAGAAAATGCAGTGGTTTTCGAATGGGTATTTGATTCCCTTTAGCGTGTCTCTCTCTCTTTCTCTCTATCTCAGTGAGTTGTAATGTCATACAAATGGTACGGTGCTTAAAATCCCATAAGGTTACGCTTATTGTAGGTGCACGCGTGAAGATTGATTATATCATTTTATGTTCTACACGCATCATAAAGATAATGGATGCTGAGAATCGAGAGTGCAATATACAAAAGAATAAGAAGACGAAATGAAAAAAAAATATTGTTACGATCACGCGCATGCAATCAGTTTACATATACACACACGCATCTCAAATTGTAAACCGCGATGATGTATCACTTGCACTTTAAATAGAAATTAATCACACGACATTAACATCAGCAACAGCAGCCAACGAGCAACCGTGTGTCGGCCTCTCTTGTATCGTAACGCACAGAGTATATTTTCATCAGTAGATATTGTTGTTGTTTCTTCTCTCATTCCATTTCGTTTCATTTTTTTCTTCGTCTTCTTCTTCTTCTCCTTCTTTCTTTTGTTTTTCTTACTTCTCTCATTTTCATTCCACCAAGAAAACTGACCATATGAAATTGAATTAAAAAAAATACAACAGAAGAGAACAGCACCAAAGAATTGCCGATGTATTTATAACATACACACCGTCTTAATCACTGATTGCGTCCCTCGCGAGATCATATTTAGACGAGTCTCGATCATCCTTGCTACCTAATTCATATCTTTAGAGGAATGCCACAAATTACCATTCAGTTAGGGATTTTGAAAGAAAATTTCATCTCACACAAGCAATTCAATAGGTAAATTGTTAATATAATACTCGAGAGAAGAAACTAAAAAAACATACATAAAACCACTTCTTACAGCAATATACCGTTTGGAAGTTTGAATCAAGTTACTATTTCTTTTTATCTTCTGCAATCTTATTTTAATTTCATTTAAACGTGAAAAAAACAATCGAAAGTTAAAATTAACATATTTTATGTGACTACATTATCACATTTGACATTGTTTTTTTCTTTTGAAAATGCAAACATTTTCTTGCTTCTCTTTTGTTTATAATCCTGTCATTTGTTTGAAATAAAGCTATCAAAGTTTAGAAGACTTTGAGGTTTTTTTTAAATTTTTTCTGTTAAATCTTCTTGAAAATGTCATTATTGGAGGTATTATGAACTTTAACTTTTGCTCGACCCGATTACATGTGAGTATTTTTCGAAAATTCACTAATAGATCGATTGTTTCTGATTTTTTTTTTTTTTTTTTTTGAATATTTTCAAATTTTTTTGATTTTTTTTCTACTTGCCAGTTATAAATTAGATTTTGTATAAAAAAAAGCCAATTTTTTTTTATCGATTGTTTGCAACCATCAGGATTGCATCTAGTTCACTATGTGTAATAGTATAAAATCTAATTTTTCAAATGACAATTTTGTTTCCTCGATATTTCCAATACAAAAAATAATTCTTATTACCTGTTAGTCATGACATAAAACTCACTGAATCTTGAAGATTTTTTATATGTTTTTGAATATTTACTGAGACGATGCAGTCGGTTTTTTTTGTTTTGTGTGTAAAAATTTGACCCACTTTTACGTGTTGGCTTGCAGAATCGGTTGGAAACGAGACAAGTGAACATACACACACATGCAAATTGTGTGTGTGCGTGTGTATAAAATGTTGATAATGGAGAAGTCATCTTTGACAAGTTCAAATGGCCAATATTTTGGTCGATCAAATAACCATATTGACCACTGTGTGAAATGGAAAGATTAATTCTTTCGCTGTTTTGTATATTTTTATTTATCTCTGGTTTTATCCCCACATGTTTTGCGGTCCCATAGAAGTGAAGGCAAGACATTTTGAATTCGATAATATCGCAATCAATCACATGCACATGGCATTGTGAATATATATATTCTATATTATATATTATATACAAAGGTATAAAAATCACACAAACACTCAACATGGTAGGGAAAAAACAAAGTCACTCACTTCCACACAAGATTTGTGCATATTATTGAGAATTGATATTGGTCAGTGATAAAAGCAATGCCAGAATAAATCAGATACATTTGAAAGCTCGGATCAATAACGAAAAAACCGACTGAATGGAATAATAATAATCACAATCAAATCACCGCCATTCATTCGTTCAACTGTTGTAGTTCTAATGTTGGGTGTTTTTTTGTGTTTGTTTTTTCCCTCATTTTTTTCTCGAACAATTAATCAGTGTTATCAGTTTGTGTACCCTTTCTAAACTCCGGTATTGTTTCATTGTTCATTTTTTTTTCCACAAACATACACACACACACTTAGTTGCAGCACATTGCCGTGATACAGAACACGAGATACATGGGCTTTTCGATATGATGAAGAAAAAAATAAATTGTCATGATTTTCATGTTCATTTTCATTGTAGTTTAAATTTTAGCCGTTACAAACGATCATTTTACACATATACACATTCACACTATCTTTGGTGACCGGTCGAAAAATAAATGAAAGTTTAAATTACAAAATGATGATAATAATAAAAATAAAAAAAAGATAAATATATATATAACGACGGCTTCAGTTTCTTAGCGATTTGTTTTCATTTCACTTCACTTAGACAGAGGAGACAAAAAAAAGAGTTGTGAATGACTTAAAATAAACCGCCCTACTTCAAGGATTTGCAATAAAACTTACAATGATCACTTTAAAAGACAATTTTCTAACGGTTTAACAATTGCACGAATTAGATTTTTTTTGCTAATGTTGAAACAACTTTATGGAATGAAAAACGAAAAATTGGAAATTTTCGAAGAATAAAAAATAAAAAAATTTAAATAAATAACAAAAACTGCGATTTTTTCCAAAAAAAAAAAAATAGAAACAGCAAAATACACATCCGTTGTGAACCGCGGCTAAGTTAATTCTGTTTATCGTGCACTCCATAGACCAGCATAACCGTTTCTCAACTCCATATGCCGCAACCAGCGAACCATTTAGCAAATATCTATACATGTGAATACGAAACGGCAATAAATGTGTATTTGCATTTACAGTGAAATGACAAGAGTCGATCGATAGGCGAACAGCAAAAATATAAATAAAAGCAACGAGTATAAAAAAGCACGCGAATGTGCACTTCATAAGCATATAAATGTTGGAAATTGGCATAGCGTGCGTGTGAATGAGAAGGGAATGCGCCAAGAAAAACATAAAATGAATATCACAGACAACATCTTTTAAAGCCAATCTCTTTTTCCAAGAGATTTTTCATAGGCGCGTGAGCGAGTGAGGGAAACCATTCGGTATAAGTGAGAGTGTGCGCGCAAAGACGAAGACATCGACGACGACGACGATGTCGGAGAAGACGGCATCAGCAGCAGCAGCAGCAGCAGCGCGGCAAGCACTGTGTATAAGTGGGCTTATGCGAATAGCTGAGCCGATACTTTTCGCTTTTGATTCGCGCAACTTATGCGTTTGCCAGCATTTTGAATCCAACCATTCATGGTAGTGCTTACCAACTGTATTTGATCAGGCCAAAAGATCGTGTGCTCAAACATATAAAAGAAACACAAAAAACAAAAATCCAACCGTTTTCTTATCCAATAAACAATAAAAACTAAGCAATTTATATGCATTTTAACTATGCCCAATGAATAATTTGTTTCTATTTACGCATTCCAATATTTGCGTCCATTTCATGGAAATCGAAACCTAAAAGGAAACTGCAAATACAGCGACTCGTGATGTCAAATATATGCTCGATTTTCTCGCTTGATTACTCTCTTGTTATGTTTTTGCAATACGATTGTATGTTTTTTTTTCAGTTTTTGTTTTGTTTTGTTATTTTTTTTTTCATTTGTCACCCCGCACTCGATCGCATTCACATTCCATTGATTTATTGTCGTAAGCCAATACTTTTTTTCGTTTTCTTCACATATTTTCCAACATTTCAACAATAGATTAATTCACCACCACATATTATTTGTGTGTATATAAAAAAGAAAAAAATATAATTTTTCCAAGTTGCACAAATCATTTAAATATATCATCATCATATAAATGCAAATTTTACATCATTTGATCGACCGCGCTGATAACATACATATATATATATATATATATATATATATATAATGGACTAATTTTAGCCGAGCTCACATTTTTTGAAAAAAACATCACGTTTACATTATTGTAAAAAAATCGAGATTAATATTTAGTTCATGCGGGAGAATGTCATACAGTGATTTGATTTTGGCTTGTGGGATGTTTTGCCAAGCCGTCTCTATGGCCGCATTCGTAACCATATGCTGGAAAATGAGGGCCAACCATATCCTGGTATTGTATTGCATTCATTCTGTTGGATACAAATCATTTGTAACAAATGACAGCGGCATTCCATCATCTAGGCCATCCAAATTGCATTTTTTCTCATCCGAAAAAATTATTTTACGTCATTTTTGAGTCCAGTGGACATGGTCCAATGCGAATTTCTTCTGACCCTCAATATTGGCCAGTGTTAAAAATGGCTTACGCTTCAGTTTTTTGTATTCTAGGCCGCGTCCCAATTTTATTCGACTGAATTCTACCAAATGTAACCAAAAATTTCAACTGTGCATGAAACAGTGAGCTCGGCTAAAATTAGTTCGCACTTTTTGGGTGCAAAAAATAGAAAAAATCAAAAAAAATCGAAAAAACCAAATAATTTCCATCAAAATTTTTCGTAATGTATTTATTAAGAGTTGATGATAAAAGTGACTAAAAATCAGAAATAAATTTTTCAATTCAATTGAATTTTTTCAAAAAATGCGAACTCGGCTAAAATTAGTTCGCGCACTGTATATATTTAAATTTTATTTAACACACAGCACACACCGTAACTATATCGGTTACAAGTCTTCACAGCCCAAATTGACCATTTTGCATTTCGAAACATAAAACATGAACATCTAGCTCCTTCGAAATATTTATAAAAATGATGAATGATTATTATTATTTTTTTTTTGTCTTTTTTGATATGAATTGAATTGTGTGTAGCTGGTTTTTTTTGCGCCACTCAAATATGCCACAAAAATGAATATATGGCATAATCTAATCAAATATTTTTCTTTTTTTTTTTAATGAGTATTCCACATGGATTTTTACGTCTTTTTTGCGACCGTGCGAAAACCCAAGAGAAAACTGCATGAAAAAAGAAAAAAATTTAATATTTTTCTTTCCAAATACATAATGAAAGTTTGAACACGTTTCGTCCATGCACATTTTTTACATATTCAACGCAATATTTTACTTGAAATAGATTTTCTAAACTGATATACTGTATGTTGCATTGTCTTTTTTCATCTTATTTCATATTTGGTTTTTGTATTGAATTGAAACACTATTAAAAGGTTTAAGTTGCACAAAAGTTGTTCTTATTCAATTCCGTACTGGAATTCTCTTTCACAAAATAAATAAGATTTTTTTTTTACATTTTTCATCTACAAGGATTTTTTTCAATAAAAAGTCATCATTAATCCACTTTCAATCAATTTAATTTCTTATTAAATTTTCATTCAAATTTGATTATGTTCATAACATATCCAATCCAATCTAATCTAATCACTATGTATAAATAAAAATGTAAAATAGTTTAGATAAAATCATATTATTATTATTATTTTCTTTTTGAAAAATTTATTTATAAAATGTTAAAAAGTTGTAAAAATGAAAAATAAAATGAATTTTATATATCGCGTATGAAAATTAGTTCGTTAATTATTTATGAAATTTTCAACTATTACAATGGAACAAAATTAAAATTTTTGTATGGGCAACTATTATATGTAAAATTGTAATAAAATCAAAGATATAATTCATTTCCCAAACCAAAATAGTATTATGAAAACGTGTTTTTTTTTCTGGCTTTTTCGTCATTTTACTCACAGAAGCATCGATTTAAAATCAACAGAACTGCCCATATAAATAAATGGTGTGAATAATGACGAATATAAGAGAGAAACAAATATGAGACTGATGTCGAAAACAATTTTCTCGTTTTTGAAATGCGATTTTCAGTCGATTTCATCAGTTTCAGACTCGATATCATTTAACTTTGAAATGGGACAGTTAGCCTTTTAACCTTTTCATGCATTTAAAATTTCTTGCACAATTGACATTTTTTTTGTCTTGCCGCACAAAATCACCTTAGCTGATCAAGTTCTGCTTAAGCGAAAAAACCAATTGACAAATGGTTTAATGGATGAACTTACCAATTTTCAAATTGTCTTGATTTTCTAATTGTTAAGTTTAAAGAAATCCGTTAAAGTAAATTTTGGAAGTAGGTTAAAATATTTTATAATGATTCATCAGCTGTTGTTACATAGAGGTCGCTCGCTATTGGACGCTAGTTAAAACAACTTCAAATGAATGAATAAAAGCTTTTTACAAGACTTTTTTTTTCGCTTAGGGAAATTTGTTGTACCTTTGAAAAAAAAAATTTTTCTTTCAAATTGCTTTTACAACAAAAATTGATGCCATTATGCTAAGAGAAAGTTATATTATATCAATAAACATTTGTCTCAATGATCAAATGGGTGTTAATTTGAATGAAATACATAATTAATTAATTAATTAAAATGTCACTTAACTATCATTTATTTATCACTAAAACATTTATTATTTATTGATCACCAAAAAAAGCATCAGTCAATATGAGCTTGCAGTGTTCTAGTTCAGTCAAGTCTCTTTTTTGGGTGTTCTTTCTATTTTTTATAGAGGAGCGCACCTTGTCGTGCAAGTTCATCAGCACGTTCGTTACCACGAATGCCAACGTGAGCCGGCACGTATTTCCATTGGATTTTCATATCCGAATTCTCCGCAATGATTCGATCCAATTTTCGAAAATCATGTTCATTCTTTACTGGTCCACCGCTACTCAATCGCCAATCACGTTTTTTCCAATTTCCCATCCATTCTGTCACTGATCGTATAACAAAATGTGAGTCTGAATTGATGCATAATTTCTTTATGTCACAACTGCTAGCCAATTGTATGGCTTTTGTGGCACCCTGAATTTCACCACGATTATTTGTTGCTGGCCCTTGAACCGGCTCTGCAGTGTTTCTGTGTTTTATGAAATAGATATTGAAAATTAAAATAAATGATTTGAAATGATTGCATGCTAATCAAAAATAAGGGATTAAAGTTGACAACATACTTAATTCTGTTCAAATTGTGCTCGAAATATATACGTACAATGAATGTCCTTCGCCAAAATATACACCATATCCAGCAATAGCATTTGGCCGGCCATTATTTTCACACGAACCATCCGTATATACATGTACATAACCTTCATTATCTTCCAGAAAATGATGTGCACCATACTTTTTCATTTGTGTAATATTTGATGTAAAATCGGTCGTTTTTTCCTCATTAATTTTCGATTTCTTAGTAACAGATCCAGAACCTCCACTTTCTATGGCTGGTCGCTTATTGAACAAATTTGATTGCTTATTCTGAAAATTTCATTATTGAATTGAGAAATTTCATCATTTTTTTTTTGTTGCTTCAATTTCAGCTCAAAAAATAAAAATTTCTTTTGAAAATAATAAAGCATATCAAACCAACTGATGTATATGTGACTGCCGAAAGTGTTGCATTTGTTCGTTTCTGTTCAATAAATTGATTTGCTTCGGCTTGAGTTTTGAATTTTTTATAAATTGCTCCAGCAAATCCTTTTACTTGCATCTCACATTCTGGCCTATTTGACAACCAAACAAACAAAAAAAGCAATAATGAGAGAGTCTAGTTGAGTAATACGAAATTTAGTTCTGATTGAATATACTATTGAAAGAGAAATTGCCCATAAATTAAATTATTCTTATATATTATGAAAATAAAATATTTACCAAGTATCGAAGATGCCAACACTTCTGCCACGAGCTACAGCATAAAATGGCATTTTGGCGAATGATTTGCATAGAACGTTAAACATAAATATTATTTCTTTATCAAAATGTATGTATTTGATACATTTATCCGGACAAAATCACAAATTTTATTTTAAAACAAGAAGAATTAACGTTCTTAATGCTATAAAACGTGTATTGCTACTGTTTATTGTATGAAAACAAATGCAGATGATTTAGATTGACATTTCGTCGGTCAAAAAAAAAAGTGTGTCAAAAAAAAACAATAATCACATGTTTCAATTCTGTGTCTTTGAACACTAGATGGCGTTGGGTGTTTGAAATTGAAAACTGATGTGTCCAATCATACCGATTTTATATTTTGATTGGAAAATATTTTACATGAACAAACATTCCCGACATTTCCCAAAAATTTGGCATACTTTTAACGATGGTAAATAAATGTACTGACCTATATTTGTTCATACTTCGAAAGATCGTCGTAACGTTGAGAAAACGTGAACAAGCAAAACATTCATCATATTGAAATATTCTCCAAGATTTTGCATGCGTTTGTAATTCAAAATGTTTATATAAAATGATGTTTACATACAAAGCGATTGTAAAATAGTCAACGAGAAAAAAGTCCATGCGTTGAATATAATGGCAATTAAAAATGCCACCAACGAATACTTGTGTAACGACAAAATATTTCATTTTGGATTTTATATGCTTATTGCATGATAAGCAACATTCGGCAATTGTTATTAGTGTCGGTCATAGTGTTGTTCTTTTTTTTTTCGAATGAAATCGAAATAAAAGGAAAAATCAAAGTCAGAATTTCGGCATTGTTTGTACAGTGGCAAAATAAAGAAATTATATCAAGCGCATTATTTCATTTTATTACTGTTAAATTATATATTTCTTGATACGAAATATAGCAATCAACATTGTTGCAGAAATATACACAGCGAGAGAGAGAGAGAGAGAGAGAGAGAGAGAGAGAGAGAGAGAGAGAGAGAAGAGAATACCATTACGAAAAGTGAGTATGCGGTTTCATTACGGAATTAATTTATATGCTTGTGTGACAAGCTCAAACATTTGTTTGCCTATCGACTTTAATAGGTAAACATTGCGAAATAATATCAAATAATGGCATTCAACAATGCACTATATATCCGGTGAAACCGCAAATGAATGAATCTTCTTACAAAAAAAGCAACACAGCCGTTGATAGCAGGACTAAATTTCACCAAAAACAAACCTATCGAAACATTGCTTACACGAAAGAAACAACAAAACTTGCACACAACAATAACAACAACGAAAAAACGTGCAAAAAAATGTCGCAACAATAATGTGAGACATCGACAGCAAAACTACTCACTTTTTATTATTTGATTAAAATGACTTAATGAAATCTTAAAATATTCAGAATACGATTGAATGACTGGCGCCCGATCTACCAATTGTCTCACGCTTTTAATTAAAGTTGCAATGTATGACTTTCTGCATAAAAACGGATTGTAATATGAGTGGGAACGTGAGTGTCTGTGTGTATGCATTGTATTGTTCCATCAAAAATAATTATCCAAACACACCACACCACATCCAGCATGGATATACCGTTCGGCATGTGGCATGCGGCTAAATATTGTATAAAAATGGACATTTTTCTGGCTGAAACTAATAAAGACAACGAATCATTTTCTGCAAAAAGTATAACAACAAAACAAACAACAGCAAAGGCATTACTGCGAGAAAGAAAGAGCGAGAGAGAGAGAGAGAGAGAGAAATCGCTTTGCATATTTTCAAGTAAATATTTTCATTCGTCGCATTTGGTGCGGACATTTATTTTTCCATGTGTATGGTAGTATCATGTAGCTTCTTTGCAATTTCATTTGGATAATTGCACATACCATTGGATTGTTGCCTTAGAGCGCTTTGTTTCTCGATAAAATGTTTCATTTGCAATTATGCCATAGACCTGTCGACCAGAGAAAACCCGGCCAAAATTGTTTTTCGTAGCGACTTGAAATGACTGCTACACTTATAACAAAAAATCAAATTCACATACGAATCAGCCAGTCTGCCGTTTATTCATTGATTTTGTTTTTCATTCGTTTGATAAAAAATCCGTTTTTAAATTGACATTTCTTTTTTCCATTGAATTGAACATTTTAAATGAAGCGGCACACACAATATCGATGATAACCAATGACGATTTTCAATTAATCATGCATTCTTTTCTAGTTGAATGTTTTAACATTATTCCTTCAAATGAATTAAATGTTCCAACACATCAAATATTTCATTCACTTGAATGAAAATGTTTTTGAAGATAGAAATGATCAAAAATGCAAAGCTAAATTAGCGTACATTTGACAAAAACAAATTATGAATGCATCTATATGAATTTGATTTATGGATGCATTCTTTTGCCATCCATTGGGCGTATTTAATTGCGATAGTGAATTCGTTTAGTTTTATGTGATATCTTTCATGCAAATGTTATATTTACAAACAGTGGCAGAAAACTTAAACGGTTGAGAAAGAGCCTCACAAATTACACTTACACACCCATTCTTTACAAAAATAAAAAAAGTGGGAGCGATCCATTTACATAAACACGTTCTATCGATTATGTGGTAAAAATTTGAAAAGTTCAATTGCTTTATCTAAAGTAATGCTATCAATTATTAAACTTTATGTGAATGGAATAAGAGCGGTTACTGGCTAGCCAAAGTAAATGGGTTCAAATGAGCACAGAGAAAAGTAATGGTTTCAATTGAGGTAAAACACTAAGGCTTCTTCAAGAGAAATGGTTTGTTTTTAAAATGATTTAAATCAACGGATGCGAGGATAAAAAGAAATTTTCAGTCGGAGAAATAATGAAATCGTTTGAGCGATTATATGCTAAACCGGGTTCATGGACGCATATTTTTATCATTTCTTTTTTTGTTTATTTCAATTCAGTTTCAACGAATAAATCCAGCCAGTTTTTATACATGTCACACCAAATATTTTTTCTTATTTTTTCGGCTCATTTTGTTTTGGAAACAATTGTATTCTTGATATCGTGTATTTTCAATGATTGTGGCTCACAGCCGTAAGGATACAACCACCACCGTCGCCAATTGTTATGATACAATCGACTTTGCACATTTTTTACATCGCAATGTTCAGAATGCTTTCGTATTTAATGTAAAATAGTAAGCGGTCGAATATGTAAAAAATCCAGTCGCACGAACGAATCGTCCTAGCAATGTTTCATGTGTTCAGTACACAGTATTGAATGTTTTAAGTATAGCGAGAGAATATCATGTGTTCAGAGTTATCCACGAAAGCTACAAATTCCCACAGAGACGCAGAGGGAGAGAGATAGGGAAAATCAGAGAGCCTGAGAGCTAAAGAGAGCGAGTGAGAAAGTATAAGTGCAAACGGAGAATGAATAAGCGAGAGAAATGATAAGATACACTTCAGTGTTCAGCATTTACGCACGCATACTATAGGACACATCCATATCCAAAGCTATTTAGCTTTGCCGACTATGCACAATCCATCACTGAACGCACGTTTTTGATTGCCAGTTTTCTGTAAACAGTTGATTCGATCAGTTGGCATCTGATTTTGCCTGCCGTTACTCTCTCTTTCTATCTATTTCGAAATATCTGGTTCGATTTACGAGTATTTTTTTGATAACAATTCAGCGACGAACCTCGTTCACAAATTCACAAATGTTTTTTAATGTAAAGTAATTAAATTTGGAAATTGAATTGCTACACATAGATTGTGACATGGAATGACGAGATTTTCCATTCTCACGTTGAGTGAGTTTCTTTTTGAATTTGTGTGTTTATGACCGTACGAATGAGATGGTAATGTACAGAGTATAAGGATAAAAGTGAAAAATAATTTTTGAAAATTATTACAACACGAAATGTAATTTAGCATAACGAACAACCACAAAATATTATTATGCTAATAGATTTTGATAGATTGACACTTTGCCTATATAATACAAGTGCTGAGACAACGACATAATTCAATTTTAGTTTTGAATTTCGTTCATATATATTTTTGTTTCTCATTGATCGAAGCATATCGCGTGGCCGCTTCGTTCAAAATTTAATAATTGGCCGCTTCGTTCATAGTTCGTGTAATAAAACTCAAGTATAAAAATATATTAAGAGCAAATTTCACTTGACAAAAATCAAAAAAAAATTCCATTACGAATCCTGTGAAAAGGTGAGTTTTATGTTTGTACCAATGTTTCGTTGCACCAATTGCCATTTTTTATACACTTTTTTTTATTCTCTTCATTATACTTGCTGGATTTGATTATATATTTAACTCGATTTATATTGGGTCTGGAGCAATCAATGGTGACAATGAGAACGGTGAACATTTTTCATTACAATGGAGCATTTAGCAGAAATTCCCTCGTGCCATTTTTTGCCTAAACTGCTCTTAATTTCTTTGGAATGCGCCGAATGAGCCATAACCTTTCATCCATCAATTAATATATTATACTTTGCATTTTTAATGTATACAAAGGAATACTTGTAAAATTTTCTCTTTTTTTGTTATTGATTAGAAAGTCTGGTTCTTTTCATGTAGCAGACGAAACAACTTCGAATAAATGGATCCAAAATCGATTTCAATTTTAAATTCAATTAAAATGGCGAAAAAATGATTTCTCTCTCTCTCTCTTCAAATCAATCTCTTGATATCAAATTATTTCTACAAAATTGACTTTTCAATTGATGCAAATATTTCATTTGATGTAATGTAATCTGAATGGTAATGGACACATTCAAACACAATCAATCGTTTACTATTATATTAGTGCATGCAGTTTCACAAAATTCCCATCATAACTATTATATCTCAATGAGTGCATAACAATAAACATTGAATGTTGACACAATACGCTAGGTATACCGTATTGCATTTTCATGAAGCGTATCAAGTGTTTTTTTTTTCTCTCTCATACATTATAATTGATTTGCAGATCCGATTAAAATGAAATGAAATACAAGACGAAATTGCTATAAATTTTGTATATAGTAAAATGCAAAATGAAAAATACTGAAATAATGCTGAATTTGTGTTTTTGAATTTTATTTGTTTTGCTTATTTGTTGAAATGTTTTTCGGAAATTATTCGAAGGATTAATTTTAGAACATGTAATTAATTTCAATATTTATTTAGATTTCGTATTATTTCCAAAAAATATTATCTCGTATTGTTCACTTAAATTAAATTAAGTCAAATAAATGCCAATCTTACTGTCTTTACTTAGAATAAAAAAAACAATAAATAGCCGGAATGATTCGACTATTAAATCCAAAATAACGACAATTTATTAGTTCTATAAAATAAGATCACTATAATAGCAACGATATAGAGAAAATAATGAAAATAGTTTCTTTACGATTTCTATGTATTTTTTTGACTACATTGTATTTCAATACATGTTAACAATTGTTAAATTCAAAACAATGTTGACATAATATAGTTTATAGCTGAGATGAACTGACTCATGGACTGACAGGACGTTATTCGCATTGCTTTTCAATTTTCCACCAGTTTTGTTACACATGAGTTATATTCACATAGCTTTTCTCTTATAATTTTGAATCATTTTCCTTGTTATAAGATGGTGAAATCTTTGGATGAAATGAAAAATATCAGAACATTTTTAAAATGTATAACATTTTAAGAGGAAGTTAGTTTTTAATTTGGTGAGAAAATTTGGAAAATCTATTTATAAAACTCAATTTATCAAAATCGGTAATGGCTAAAAAATCAACTAAAAAACCAATTTCATAAAAATCCATCGATAAATCGAAAATAAAGAACTTTTTTTTAAATTCACGACGATATATAAAAATTATTCGTAGCTGTTCATTTGAAGGAAATTACGTGAATTATTAAAACTTGTTGCGCCAAGCAAATAAAACATCTCAAAATATAATAATAGCTACGAATTACTTTCTATGAAAATAACAACATCAAATACACAATTAATCCTGATCAATGCACAAAATTTGGGAAAAACATGTGGAAATTCTAACACAATAACTCATTCATTCAAAGAGACAGCTTGAAACAATGCATATATCGAGATATGTCTGAATTCACGGGCAAAAATTTTTCTTCGTTTTACTTTATATTATTTTATGAAATGCGCACTGCACATCTGTTCACATATCGAGCAAGACATGTTGCTCAAAATCAAAGAAAATCCAAATTAGTGTATTTGAAATGAAACGGTTGAAAAATCTTATTGTGGGTGAAGAAAAGAAAATATAATAAGGCAATCTTAACGAAGACAAATTGAATGTGCATTTATATCAAATCGAATAAAGAGCGAGCGGAATAAAAATAATTGCGGATAGGGAGAGACAGACTTCTATAAAAGAGAAACGAAGAGAGAAAAGAAGAGAGAAAAGAAAGAGAGAGAGAGAGAGAGAGAGAGAGAGAGAGAAGAAAGAGAAAGAGTTACTTTTCTGTATAGAAAGTAAATGTGAGCGAAATGGTAGGAAAAAAGCATTTACGCGTTGCGATGATAATAAATAATAGACAATTTCAGCGGAAAGCTCTTCATATTTGGTTATAGGTTACATGGGAATTCACGACAATGGTAAAAACACCATGAAACAACAGATCGTCTTGAAATTAAGATTCTAGAATTTGACGATTCAATTTTTGTTACAAATGGTTTTTGCAAAGATTTTTTTTTTCACATTCGATTCCATGCATTTGGGTTTTAAAACAAAACAAAACATTCTCTTTTTCATTCGAAGTATTTATCAAAGACGTTATCAACTAATGTGAATTTAACAAATGATAAATTATCATTGTAAGAGAAAAAAAAGACAAATGAAGAAAAATCGAATAGAAATTGTTATTTAAACCTTCCTTATCACATAACGACTACGAAGCAATAAAACGAGTTCAATTTTATATCAAACAAGCGCACAAGCATTTCACAACTCTTGATTCAATGACACGACAAAAGATATAATTTGTAAATTGAACAGTTGAGAGTGAAAATGTTATCCAGAAAAGTTCCGGGTAAAAATGTTATTATTGAATGTATTTGTTGTTGTTTTTTGTATGTTGAATACACTGAACAATAACATTTCTACCCGGAACTTTTCTGGATAACATTTTCACTCTCAACTGTTCAATTATTACATAATAAACAAAGCGATGGAAAAAAGTTTTTTTTTTTCTCTATTCATTTTGCCAATCATATCGATCGCAAGTGTTGACGACTCAATGAACCGTTTTGTATAATTTAACATGCAACATAATCGCACTTGGCGAATGAGATCGATCGGGACTGTTGGAATAAACAGAAAAGTCTAGTGCATGTGTTTGTGTGTTAGTTTGTGAAACAAGTTGAAAATGTTAGACGCTCAGTCACACTTCGTAGTATTTGAATGAAGTAATTAATAGTGAAAATGATTAGGTGTGACAGAACCGAAATGAATGAATAACAAACTTGCATGAAAGATTCACTCGTCAACTCATCCCCCAGCCCCAATCACCTTTCGTGTGGTACAAGCTCGAAATTAGTTCCTCGATTCATCAACTCCAACATAGGCAATCAATCGAGTATTTTTCATGAAAAAATTTCACCAAAACGATAATTAGTTTAGTTTTAAAGTATTGATGCTTAAGAAAACTTGCGGATTTATTTGAGTGATTTTATTTGCCTGTTAATCATTGATGAATTTTTCAATTATATAATCTCTTGTCGAATGAATCGTTTCGAGTGGTTTTTTTTACAATTTTGGGCCAAGAATTCAAGTAATGGAATGTGTCCCCAATGCAAAAACATCGATACTCATCGTTAATTTTTCACCAAAAGTACAAAAAAAAAGGGAAAAAAAGAGAGAAAGAGAATACATTTGGACGGCTTGCATTTTCACATAGCGATTGTACGGCATTTTTGTGCAAAGCGTACAAGATGAATTCTGTGAAAATTTATTCGAAGATATGGAGGAAAAAAAGCACAAAAAAGATGAAAAAAAATATTTGTAAAACCTCGTGAAATGGATCAAAGTGTAAGATAGCAAAATTGTGATAAACGAGTCCTCTGATTATTTTTTCTTCTCCTTGAAGTAAAGTAGCGAAGGGCAATGAAAATCAGAAAATTATGCGACAAGAAAAAAGAAACGAATGGAGCGATAAAATATACGAGGCGGGAAAACGAAGGATCGCGATTTAGCATCGTTGAAAAAGTGCAATATATACGATTGAAATTACGAAAAAACCCAAGTGAGGAAATAGAATAACTCAATCATTCGCTATAAGCCATTTAAGAAAAAAAATTCAATCAATTCCGCTTGATTAGACCAAAATATCGAAGCGTTTACACCTGGATTGATTTCGGGATTCCAAGTATTTTTGGTTTTTTTTTTCTTCACTTTCGCACAAATTAATCATTTCGATCAATTAAAAATGCATTTGCAATTCATTCGAATGGTTTTGTAATTAATTGGCATATTGTACACGTGGAATGCACACAGTACATAGTTTACAGTGTACGTAGTACGTACACATATCGTGGCAATTGTGCCAATAAAAATTTTCGATCGCAATGTAATTTCATCACAACGAAAATGTATTAGTCGAGGTATTCGATTGAATCGATGTAAATAAATGCATACATATTTTTATAGGTGCAATAGAAAATGCCATTATTATACTAATGGATTTCGTTATCAAAAGCTCCCAGACGCTTTTGGTCCAATATACACAGTATGCATGTTGAATATTCATTTAAACTTCCATCTGCACTAACTCAAATATAATAATATGATAGGAAACATGTATTCTGAAAGAAGTGCCATTGTTCAAATACGCGAGAAGAAAAAAAAACACACTACATCCGTTCCATTCGGCCAACTTTAGTTGAATTTGTTGCTGAATGCCACGAAACAAATTATTAAAATGGATGTGAAAATTATGTTTTTAATTTAAAAGTTGAATAAACTAAATTAGAAAGAAGAAGAAGAGGATGAAAAAAAAAATAAGATACAACTAGGGGGTCGACACGAGAAAAAAAAAGAATGAATGCCAATAATTGCCATCTCTGTGTATTTAAATAAAGCAGTGATTTTGCAATAATTTAAATATAAATTAGTGAATAAAATAAGTAGTGAATCTGAATGAATCTCAATGAATCGCTGTAAATCTTTGTATCATGAATCTTTTAGATATGAGTGAATCTAAATGAATCTTTGTCTACCCCCTAGGAATGCAATGTATTTACTGAATTGATGTTATATTTATTGTAATTAAACACCGATGCTATCAGTTAAAAGCTTTTCATATAAACGTAAAATGGGCCATTCCGTTGTTGTTTTGAATGATAAAACAAGATAATGAATTCCTTACAGTTTAATTGAAAAGAGCAAGAAGCACTGAAGAGATTTTGAAATGAATGGAGCAAGGTATCTGTTATGCAACCGCATACATATGTTATCATGCGGATGGTTAATGCGAGATGAGAGAACCAAAGACAATATACTCAATAAAGTTGTAATTTCATATCTGTTGTATTAAAAATTATAAAATCAATACAAAATTTACTTTGCGTCAACTGAATGCTATCCAAACAACCGATTCATACTTGGGCAAGGGGGAGTGCAATGCAATCTATATTAAATTCAATACTCTATACATATATTGCTATTGAAAGCGATAAGATAATTTGAAATATGGCATTTAGTGCGAGGCAATATATTAAAGGGTCTAAAGGAAGTTGTTAAATTTCGATTTCAATCGCACTTAAATGACGCCATCAATTCACAATCAATGCCAAAAATCAAATGCTTAAAAGAAAATGGCCAATCAAACAAATACGACAACCTCTTCTCGCTTCTATTGACATACATACAATTTGCTTACGATTTGTTATCTAAAGTTCCCTTTGGTAATGACTATTTCAATGCATTGTTAGCTTGTGTTCGGTGGTTTCATGGGTTCAAACCAGTGACAAGCTTGGCTAATAACATTCAAGCTTTCTCTCTCTCTCTCTCTCTCTCTCTCTCTCTCTCTCTCTCTCTCTCTCTCTCTCTCTCTCTCTCTCTCTCTCTCTCTCTCTCTCTCTCTCTCTCTCTCTCTCTCTCTCTCCCCCAAAGCTGTTCCCGCTGTGTTTGTCCAATATGTGCAATTTTAATGCAATATAAACTAGATTCCATTCGGTGAAATAGATATTTTTGCGGTGCACCGCATATGTGTAAATTGGTACGAAAAAGCGTGTAATAAAGACACCAAATCTACATCAATTCACAAAGCCGACTTTCGGTTGTGCTAATTTTATTGTGTGAAAATCTCCCAAAAACCAAACATTTCACTCTCTTTTCTCTTTTCCTCTATTCACATGTTATATTAATACATATAAATATTCATTCATTCATTCATAGCGATGTTGAATGTACGTTTCGTGGTGGTGTTGTCGATATTTAAAAGTTTCATTGTTCTATTAGATGAAAATTTTTCACTCATACAAACATACAAGCAATCACTCAATTTGATTCAATTAAATGTTGGAGTAGCAAAATGGAATATCTTTTAGAAAACTCTCAACTCATTCAGTAATTCCGTTCATGAGCACGCGAATTTTATTGCTGAATGAATACAAATACTATAAACGTACAAACAGGCAAACAGGCATATATAAATATATATATTTTGAACTGGTACAGTGCTCAAACTGAAGAACGAAAAAGGGATTTTGTCTAGCTCAATAACAACAAATGAACGGTTTAGAGTGAAAATGTCATGTAGAAAAGTTGCGCGGAAAAATATTATTACTCAGTGTATTCAACATACAAAAAACAACAACAAATACATTGAATAATAACATTTTTCCGTGCAACTTTTTTACATGACATTTTCACTCTAAACCGTTCAAATGAGAATTACAAAATGCTTTTTATCTGGAGTATAAATCTTGTGCACACACGGCAAAAAAAAAGTTTCTTTCTTATTTGGAGTTAAAAATCTTGACTAGTTGAAAATGAATTTTCGCATTCGTTCGTAGTTCGTTCCATTCGGTCTCATTTGTACCTTCAGTCTTATTCTTCTTCATTTTCTGGCTCGTACAGCCTACAGTCTTGAATTGTAGCCCAATCCCATTCTGAAATGATGTGAAATTGTTTTGTTCTTATGTTTCTTGTTGAGACTTTTCCCCCTCTCTCTCTCCCTATCTCTCTCTCTCTCTCTCTCTCTCTCTCTCTCTCTCTCTCTCTCTCTCTATTGGCTCGTTTTCCGGCGATAATACGTGGAATTATAAATTTATTCCCATTAACATTGTAAGCGTGGATTCACTCATTTATCTCAATAAGAATTCTTTGTTCGCGGAGAAAAATAGGGGAAAAAGTTGAACGTTAGCGAAGAAGCGTAATGTTGGCTCGAAATCAACTTGATGAATTTAATAACAGCTGGAATACATCAACACCAAATGTTATCTTACTCTCTCTCACTTATTTACCCAAAATTGACAAGACACATTCTATCACGCGCATTCCATTCACGTACGGAAATTATATCTATTTATCGATATTGATTTGAACTGAACAATCGTAAATTGTGATTGGTTTTTGCGTAATATTCCTCAGTTTTGTGTAGTTCGATTGACACTATAAAATAAATGAATGGATTTCACCGTAAAATACACACATATTTTATCTTAAGCGTAAATCGAACGAATTCACTTCCGTGGTTATTTCGTCGTTTTTCTCCTTTCACTTCGCTCTTTTGCTCTCTCCTTCGCTCTTTTGCTCTCTCCCTCTCTCCCTCTCTCCCTCTCTCCCTCTCTCCCTCTCTCCCTCTCTCCCTCTCTCCCTCTCTCCCTCTCTCCCTCTCTCCCTCTCTCCCTCTCTCCCTCTCTCCCTATCTCTCTCTCTCTCTCTCTCTCTCTCTCTCTCTCTCTCTCTCTCTCACTCACAAGCTCACTCTCCACACTTCAATAGCTTTTAGTCAACAGCTTGGTGTTTCCGTTTCACTTGTGAAATTGCAAAGACGCAATGAATAAAAAAAATACCCATTCTCTTTCTGAAGTATTTATACGATGCGTGTGACGATGTGATTATGGCAACGGTCATCCCATTTGCGAGGCCTACAACACTCTTTCATACACACATTTGTCCAGCATGAAATCGATTGCGGTTTGAAAAGCGGACATCATCCGTTTTGTTTCGTATTTAGTGCGTGCTTTCATACAAATAGATGCCATTTAAATGGATGCAATCAATTGACAGACACACGCACATACGCACAACTTTGGTGCCCACTGAATAAAATCACATCTTTGGCTTCGTTTTTGTTGGAACATAAAATGTGAAAATGTCTTAATATTAATAAATACAATTTCATTGACCAAATGAATATTCATGGCATATATTTTTTCTGTTCTCTGTTCTCTGATCTCTGTTGTTTATATGATTTGTGTTTATGCTGTTTGATTGTCTATTTCCTTACAATCCTACTATTTTCACAGTGATTTTAAGGATTTTCTTTGTTGACATTCGTACATAGTAGGTTTTTTTTTGTTATCGTTGGTTGTGAAACCGATTACATATGGTGGTCAGGATTTGCAAATTCTAGATTGTATTAAATGTCCTAATCAATCGAATAAGTAGTGCGTTTCAAGATCGAAATGCATGTTCAGGTTAAAGTAAATCGAAAGATTCGTGTAGCAGTGTTATTTTAGATATTCTGTTAGTTGTGTAAGGAGACACGTAAAATACGTGTTGCTAGAAGAGATTAAAAAAAATATTATGAAATAATAAATGGCTGAATGTTTGAAAAAGCATGAACAAAACAAAAAATCACCGTTCATACACCATTCCCATTATTTCTTTTCTAATCATTAAATTTCTTTTCGGTTGCGGTCATTTATGATATAAAAATTGTAAAAACTATACAACATTACTATTGTTATCGTTCAAAGCCAATGGACCACCACAGTAAATTGCACAATAAACAGCATCTTTATTATCTATCTTGGTTTTACGAAACATATCCGGTTGGATTTGTTTGAATATATGTGGCATACTCTAGACAAAAACTCCCAACGCATGTTCAAATCTGAACACAGAGAAATGTATAATTTCGATAAAATGGACATGCAATGAAAAAACTCGTTGATTATTATGATTGAAAATCGATAGCAGAGCACCCATGTAATGCGAGCATGAGAAAATTTCACTTAATCGAAAATTTTGTGTTAGTATTGGTTAATCTGACAATACAACCGATTTTGACCGACAAATTGTATCCCAAAAATATCGAACTTCATTGCATATAATATGAATGAAGTAACTAAAAACTTGATGTAATACAATTTAATTTAATTTAATGTATTTTCAAATAATTTCATTCATAATTCTCAATTATTTTGCATTTATTATGTAAAAATAAAGACATATTGATTTGAAATTACTTGAAATTACTTAAAATTACATTAAATTAAATTAAAAATAATATATTAAACTATAAAATACATCATTATTTGTTCAATCAACATGAAGTTAGTTGCGTTTGCGTATGCCAATTATGCCCTCCCCAAAAATATTCAAATGTGAGATCCATTTTAGTAAATTCGTACAGAGTTTTTAGCAAATAGTTTTTTGACCTGAAACTCGAACCGAGAATCTATGATGATATATTGCATTATCAATGCAATTTTTTAAAATTTTCCAATTTTAATCGGATTTGAATTTTTGAATTTTTCCTTCATCTGAATATATCAAAATTATCGTATGAATATTGAATGTGGTTTTCTAGGGGCTTTTATGTTTAAATATACAGGGTGTTTCATATAACAGGGCCACTACTCAGGAGTATTAATATCGATTTTTTTTTGCTACTATCGTTTAGAGGGGACTAAGATAAGAATTTCTTTCGGAGTGGATTTTTGATTTTCCCCTGTGGGGTTGAGGGGGAGGGTTTTTTCCACTCAAAAAATGAATTTTTTTCAAATCTTTGCAAATAAACTCAAAAATAAGTTCGAATATTTAGCTTTTCATGGTTTTATGGTATTCTTGGAGTCTTTCTCTACAAGATAGAACAAATTCCCGATTATTTGAAATACAAGGGGGGAGGCAAAGGGGTGATGAAAATTTATATATTCCCGTAAATCAAATTTTCACGTAAATCAAATTTTTCTTAACTCTATCATGTTCATCGATTCCTGTTCTATAAGATAAAATGATTTTCAGATCATTTTTATCTGATTGAAGCCGGCCAGAGCCAAAATTTCGGCGGCCTAATCCATTTTTTACCCAATTTTCCTATATTTTTGAATTTTTTGTAAGGAAAGTGGTCCGACGACCTCTATTTTCCTTGTCTCTATCGTGTTCCTTGAGTCCGCCTCTACAAGATACGACAGATTTCAGATCTTTGGAATTGCTTCTAGGCCGGCCAAGGCCAACTTTTTGGCGGCCGACTCGGCTTTTTCAATTTTTGCGCATTATTTCGAAATTAGACTGAAGTTAGTAGTGTCTTCTTCACTTTATCGTAATGTTTGAGTCCAACTCTACAAGATAAGATAGATTTTGAATCATTCCATTTATATTTGAGGCCAAAATTTGAGCCGCTAAGCCGCCAACTCATTTTCTCAATTTTGGAGTTTTTTTCATAAATGAAATCAATTATTTGTGGGTTTTTTTGCATGTTTTGTACTGTCTGAACTCCTTCCCATAAAAGAGGCTAGTTTCTGTATCATGATGCGAAAATGGGTGCGTTCAAAGACGTTTGATCAATTAAAATCAATTTGAGGGGTTTAAACGCACCCATTTTCGCATCATCGACTGGTCATCGTAAAGGTTGGATTGAGAGCTACACGATGACTTAATAAAAAAATTGGAATGAATGCGTTTAAATGCATTCAAAGACATTAAACGATTGAAAACACGAAAACTTCAATTTTAACGTTGAATGTATTTAAACGCACCCATTTTCGCATCATCAACTGGTCATGGTAAAGGTTGGATTGAGAGCTACACGATGACATTAGAAAAAAATTGAAAATATGTGTTATGTATGTTCATATTGAAATTTCACTCGACATTTTCTATTCAGGAAGCTATTTTATACTCTGGAATGTCATGTTTTTCCTCTCTCGATTGAATGGAACTGGAATTGAATGCGGAACAACAAATATTGAACATTTCAGATGATTCAGAGAGACATTATAGTAACCGAGTAAAAATGTATGCCCTTTTCCCCATCCATTCAAAGTCAATAAATAACTATGTTCAAGCTATTCAAGTTCCTTGTTTTGTTTTGTAATTTGCACAGAGAAAATAGAAGGATTTACGTCATGATTTTCGCTTTTTTTCAATTCGCTATATTCAATTTGTTTTCTATCAAATAAATTAAAATGACGGTTGAATATGTTGCTATTTGCTTGTTAGATTAGTTGTGAATTGTTTGCGTCCAGGCGAGTGAATGTACTGAATTGCAATAAATATTTTAACGTTTAACTATTCGATTATTATTAACGACCGGACAAATTGTTTACTGTCATTCAATCAAAGTGTTTATGTGATCAGTGTGTGCGTGTGTTTGTGTATGTCCAATGTGCAACATTCTGGAACTAATATGATCGATTTATATCCGTAATTGCAAGCAATTTCGATTTAATTTTATTGCTTATTAAAGTTGTACGGTCGTGCGCAGCACATACAATAAAAATTTCGGACGAAGACAAAATATTCTGTTGCAAACAAAAAAATCATCATCAATAAAAGGGCTTGTTTTATGTCGCCATTGAATCATCATTTAATTGGGCATTTGAGTGAACAAATTGTCGATTGAATCGAACATTATTCCCAGCAGCTACATATTTTGAGTGGAAAATCGTCACCATTTTGCATATGTATTTGTGTATTATATTTAAAGCAGATCTCCCACAGATCTTGTGTTGAGAGGAAGATGAAGAATTGAAAGAAAAAAAAAAATAGAAAAAATGGACAGCATTTCGACTCCATATCCTTTTGTTATTATGGGAATGTGATTTTGTGCATTTGATAGCAGCATGTTTCGATTTCATTTCTATTGTGTGTTGTGCTCATTACATTAGTGACTTTACAGTTCAATCTATACCAATGAAAAAAAAAACTAAACACCAAAACAATTCTGAACTTGTTTATATAAAGATTTTCAATCTTGATGTTCGACCAATGGAATCGTTCATTTCAATCTCTAATAAATCAATTTGATATATGAACCTTTGATTCCCTTTTGCTACCAAATCATATACACAAGCAATGCTTTATTCATTTAGCAAACTGATTTATATTTACTTAAACTGGCTTGTGATATGTTGCTTGTGTTGATCGATTTAATTTATATGCAATGGACATAAAAACAATGTAGATCGTATGCTGCAATGCTAGTGACATCGACAATGCCGATGATGCACGGACAATCTATGTCGAATTGTTAGACGCATAAAATGAACAAAAACAAATTCAACAGCTTATCACCTCGAATTGAAACGGATTTGATAGTGTTTATTTTGTTTTTTCATCTCATATGGATTGTGAGGCCATGTTATAAATGTTGTTTTCTCTCTCTTAATATCCTTCTCACTCATTTTCCCTATTTTAAATGCGAATCAATTGTGCCACATATTTAAGTGATGTTTGAACTAGCGCGAAAGTGAAAATCAAACCACACACATGATAGTTAATCACATTGATTCGGTCGACCAAACAATAAGCCGAATCGTTTATTCATAGATGTATATAGTGAAAAATTGTTTATCCAAACTGCCGTCCGTTAAAAAAAAACAATAACAACAATGGATCAAAATCGAATGCCAAAATGAAAAACGAATGAAAGTAAAACAAAACAACAACAACAGCAACGACCAAAAAGCAGATATTTTAATCTCAATGTCATGGTCTCCTTATGCATGTTATATAAATATAAATGTTTTTCTTCTCGTTTCTGTTTTATATTATTATTATTCAAACGAGAATGGATCGTGCATAGTTTTATCGCTATTTTTAGAATTGCAGATCCGGTATTTTCTAGTCAAGACACACACAATTTAACCTATTGTGTCTACACTCTGTACATATGCCAAAGAAAACGAATAAAATATTTATCTATAAATCGTTGAGATGTTCGATATTGTTTGTTTCGATATATATTGCACTAGGTTTTATATAAAATTCGTTTTAAATTCGATACAGCGGAATGCGTTCGTATGCTTTTCCACCGAAATTTATATTCAATAATTCGGAAAATAGCTTTGGATCGCATTTTATTATACCCCGAAACGATATTTTCAAGCGTCAATCGGTCGTTGGTGGTCTATACTTAAAATCTGTTGTGCACAACAATACCCATTCGCATCATCGAACCCACAATATTTACACGGATTTAGATATTTTGCTTCCAGCATTTTGATGTAGAAAACCAACCGAAAAAGGAAAAGATGTTCGAACTCTTACTAGTTTCATTTATCTTTATCATGTTCAATTCCCATCGAATAAAACGGGAAATCTTTTTTTTTTTGCCTTGAACTGTTCTTGTTCGCGAAAAAAAAAGAAACATCGTTTGCACAACTTTCATTCTTATTTCTTTCCAATTTGTATGGTTTTCTTTTCATTCTCATTTTCATTTTCATTTCAGAATTTATGCTCAAATTCAATTCAATTCAATTTGACCATTGCTTGTCTTCAATTGAACAAAAACAATATATGAACTGCATCAAAAAAAAGAATTTGAAATAAGAAAGAAAGTAAGAAGGAAAGAAAGAGAGAGAGAAAGAAAGGAATGAAGAGATAGAGAAAGAGAGAGACAAAGTAGGAGAGAGAGAAAGAGACAGAAAAGAAAAATATTTATAAAATAATAAGCAAAAACTTAATAGAAAAGTTTATTACAATAGCTGATTAGCAAAAAAAAAAACAAAAAATTATAAAAATTGTTTGAAAAAAAAGCTTAATATTTTGCATCATCGCTTATGCCAATTGACGACTTGAACTGAATTAAATAAATCCGCTAACAATAAATTATTTGATGTTCGCAGTGTTTGCCCATCTTATAGTGTACAATGTACATAACTTAATCGTTGCACCGTTTCGTCAATGAAGAAAGAGAGCAATGATTATGAGATGATGATAATGGTAATGATGATGATGATGATGATGATGATGATGATGATGACGATGGTGACGAGGACAATGACGATGATGATAATATTATGGATTGAACGCAACATTGTAACGTTTCGACCGGTTTTAAGCTCGAAAAATGAATATTGACGATTGTTTTGTAGCATTTACTGTAACTTGTATTAATAAATCCAATTTATAAAAGTGTTACAACTTCACTTGCAAATAATGAAAAAAGAAAAAGAAAAGCAAACTCGAAAAATAACGGGCAAATCATCCGTCTTTGTGATTTTTGCTTCGTTCTAATTTTCTCTCTTTCGCTTCGGTTTCGTTTGAAAACAAAGGAAAAGATTCTGTGAATTAAATCATGTCAGAGAGTGCATGCTGTTTTTATGTGCACATCAACTGAATGCTGGAAAGTTCAAGACGGCTTTGGATTTAATAAATGTCTACTTGTATTGTTCAACTAATTCGCGCTATTATTAACGCTATTTCACTTTATCGTCACTCATTTGTCCATTTTTTTTTCTATTTCAGTCACATGCACGCGTTGCTCATTTCTCTTCCTGGCTTAGTTTCGTTTATGAAAATTGTCAACCACTAGCAAAAACAACAATAACTTCAACCTTCAAAGTTGAAATTTAATGGCATTTGGGTCTGAAAAGATTGACGCAAGAGCAAAAAAGAATAATCACCTTAACTTTTGAGACCATCAATCAACGATGCGTCCTTTTTATCTTAATACACTCAAGTGATTTTGGTTTGCTTGCCGTATAATTAGCCAAAATTAATATTCTTAAGTGATGATGCATGCATTTTTCTCATCATAGTTTATTTTATTTTTTTTTGTATTTGTTCACCTTGTTCCATCCCTCTTTAACTTCTCTTATTCACGACAAATTTCGTTTTCAATTAAGTCTCTTTATTTTTTGTCGACATTATATTGGACAAATTGAACGATTCCCTCTGTATTACCAATTTGTGATCGAATTCGCTCAAACATATTAATCCAAAGCGATAGGAAATACGATATAATTAATCGTGATAGATGATATTCGTTTTCATGGTTGAAATTTACTCATCTCCAATAATCCAATCGAATCCAGTACTCATCTTCTACCAGTTTTTCTTATTAAGTTTTCATTGTTTCCATTTTCACAGATCGAATCCGATGATTTGTGAATCGATACAAGCATTTATATTGTAAATAATAAAATAAAATAAGCAACAGTCTTCATATAAACCCAAATGTACGAGAACATAACCATTGAATGAACATAAAAATTATTAATTTTACGATTTTCCATTAAAAAAAAAGAAAATGCGCTATAATTGAATGATTCCAAATAATCTAAGCTTTATTATTTGGATGAATTTGTCATCGTGAGAATGCAAATTCTCTTTGAGAAGCCATTGATACATTTTAATTGAATTTCATACGTTTCGTTCAAACTGGTTTTTTGTGTGTCTTGGACCATTCATTTGTGTATTTTGTTTTCATTTTATTTTTTATCGAAATATACAACTACGTATAAAATTTAGGAATTGAAAATGGGCAAGAAAAACAAAATGAAATGGATCACACACACACAGCATAAATAAATGGCATAAAAGTGTCATTATTATACAATGCGAACATCTTCTATCATTGTGAAATCGTCTTGGACATGGTTTTCGATTATATGGTTTTGTTTTCATTGAAAACGCGAACATGTTTATGTTTATATTGTGCTGTGTCCTACCCCATTGAGAGAATATTCTTTCAATTACCTCGCAGCGATCTCTTCACAATATGATTGTGAAGGAACACACATACACACACAACCTAATTGTCTCTCCCCTCGAAATACAAGCGAAAAATAAATTTTACTTTGCTATCGGCAGACATTATAATAATAATGTTCTTGCGAAAATATTCTTAGGTGATTTGTTTCTAACAGCATCGAACTTTTTTGTCTTTCTCTCTCTCCCTCTTTTCACGGTCTCTTGTCTCGTTTTGTCTATTTGTCGTTGTTTTAGTCCTTTTCTTGCATTCCTAAAACTCTCTTTTTACTTTCTTCATGCTACTGTGTGTCATTTGGTTTTCATTAGAACAAAAATAAACGCTACCACCCAACATTATAAGCTTAGACACAATGAATGGTTCGTATTTACAGTATGATGAGATGAAGAGAATGCTTGAATTAAGCAACAACAAAAAAAATGTATCTAAACAACAACAACAAAATATGGTGATTGTACAAATAGATAAGATAATATGACAGCACAACATGCGTGTTTGAAAACTCTAGACTTGTGGTATGTGTGTTTTTTAATACAATTTCATTGAAGCGTGGAATGAAAAAAAAAACTGAAAAAAATGCCGCCTCCAAAGCAAATAGCAATGGCTGAAGTAGTTGCGAAAAAAAAAATCGAAAAAAACTGATGAATAAAATAAAATGCTTTTTTGTAGAATTGCCGGTGAAATTGTAAGAGCGACAGAAGAGAAAAAAAACAACATATAAGATCTCTGTTAATTCCATTGCTGGTGTACGGATCATTTAGTATGTTTTTTTTGCTCTCGGAACATCGGCATCGTCGAGACGGAATAAACGATATTATCACCAAAATGATAGCTGAATCCTGTGAAAAATGCATACTTTTGCATTAGAACACCAGCATTTGGTGTTGTGGCGGCTTGAAAAGGGGGAAAAAAAAATAATGGGAACAAAACATAATGTACCCAGATAATTTGTTATGACAATCGGTGAATAAATTTTCATTTTTAGTGGTCGATGAACTTGTGCGATGAATTTTCCCATTTCACACGACATGATTCGGTTGTGTATTTTTATTCCTTTTATCTCCTTTTTTATAAACAAAAGTGATAAGAGCATTAAAAGAAAAAAAATAGAACAAATAATGGTGAAATTGCAATCGCATTCAATTTTGGTTATGATATTTATTACTATGATTTATAATCGACTATTGATAGATGGACAGCAAATACCTGTGACAATGTGACAATGTGTCAATGATACAAATTGACATGGCCTGACATATTTATCATTTTCAAACCATTTTTACTTAAATCAACCCTAACCTACAACATTTACCTCTTACACTTTAGTCGCCAAAATGTTTTGTTCGCCAAAATACCAATTGAAAAGCAAACAGTAATTGCACATTATTTGGCTGAAATGGAGGAATGAGTCGCGAATGTGTTTATACATCAGTAATTGATCGGCTGCCAAGTTGGATTTTATGTCAAACGATGGCATTACATTGGTGCTTGCTACTTGTTTTTTTTTTTAATACGTCGCATATTTTGTGTGTATTTTGCTGTTCTGTGTTTGTGTAAGTTAACAATGTGCGTACATGATATAGAGTCGGGGATATGCAAATATAACCAAATAAAAAATAAGAGAAAAAGCATTGATACTGTTACAAAAAGCGAAATGCGAACGAATTTTGGCTAGATGCTTCATCACAACATTAATGTATGCTTGTTTGCCTTTGCCTTTGCCTTTTGTTTTGATTGGCAAACCCTATTGCCCGTTTATTTGTTTTTCAATTTTTGGTATGTGTGACACGCACAGTGTGAGTGTGTGTCTAAATAGTACTTGTCACATTGAATCAATGGTACACTTTTATTCGCTTTTTCTGTGTGTGTTGACATTGACAAAATGTTGTTTTACATTATACCTCGTGTGCTCAACGATATGAAACGAAGTTCATATACACAGATTTACTTTACTGTCACAATTATTTATTTTCGATGATACAGACTAAGAATAAACAGTTGCACATAAATCCATAATATTGCACACACACACACACACACACACACACACACACACACACACACACACACACACACACAACACACACACACACACACACACACACACACACACACACACACACACACACACACACACACACACACACACACACACACACACACACACACACACACACACACACACACACACACACACACACACACACACACACACACACACACACACACACACACACAAAAAAAAAAAAAAAAAACACACACACACACACACACACACACACACACACACACACACACACACACACACACACACACACACACACACACACACACACACACACACACACACACACACACACACACACACACACACACACACACACACACACACACACACACACACACACACACACACACACACACACACACACACACACACACATCAAATGTGAATGAATTGTATTTGATTTGTTCGGTCAGAAAATTATTCAAAATGATATCAGTTACATGGTATATATGTATATATATCGATAAGCCACCAAATATTAATAATATATTAATATTTCTTTATGTATATTGTTAGCATTGTGATGAATTTCATAAATTTCTAATTATGTCTTACTTTTGTCATTTCTCTAAAAATCACTGTGTAAAATGAAAATGAAGACATATCAATAAGATTAGAAGATGAAAGTCATAAGAAAACAACAAAATCATCTTATAAGCTTCATTTGATAACACCAAACACGAATTAATTCGAAACAAACGTACATAATGGAGTTTACAAGAAAAAAATGGGTGAATTTTGAAATTAAAGAACACACTACCCATAAACCAAGGGGGAAATCACTCTGAAAAAGTAATTTTCGAAATTACTTCCACAATTACTGTTTTAGTAAAAATTAGTTTTGCTATTACTTTTTTTGATGAGATTACTTTTTATTTGACAATTACTTATGTCATTTTATAAGCATTTGGTATGAAAACGTACAAAAATAATCGCCAAATGGAAAGTAATTGCAAAAAAAAAGTAATAGCAAAACTAATTTTTACTAAAAAAGTAATTGTGGAAGTAATTTTGAAAATTACTTTTTCAGAGTGATTTCCCCCTTGCCATAAACACAAATAACACTGGATTTTCGATTTAGGTACATTTTAGTATTGTGATATTCGTTGTTGAATTTCAATAAAATTCATAAAACACGATGCGAATGAGCAGAATGAGAACTTAAACAAAATATGTTCAAAATTGCAGGGGCGGGGGGTTGTGGATTAAAAGCAAAAAGGATAAAATGATAAGGTGAAAAAGGAGATGCGAAGGATTGGGGTAGGGAAGGGAGAAGGAGATGAAGAGATCAAGGGTAAATCGTGATCGTTCAAAATGGATGTTTATTTACCATACCGTTTCGTGCATATTTTGATAACATCTAATATTGTAACCTTTCCATAAATGAAATGTAGAGTTTTTGAATTTTAAATATTTGCTGTCATTTGGATGCCCGTGAGTCTGTTTGGAAATTGAATGCCGGATCACACAAACAAAATTACTATCAACAATATTCACTGTGCGAACAAAACAAACAAACAAAAAAATGGAAAAGTCCCTCAAATGTATTATTCAATTTGAAAAATATCATACCAAGCATTACGTGTTTTTATATGCAAAAGCAAGAAAAGAATGCTTTACATTGATATGACTACACTTTTTTTACTCTTTTTTCATTTTCGTTCGTTCTCCGTTCTTTTTTTGGTCATAAATCAAAGCTTATGCACCATCGATGAAAAATCGCATCGGCCAAAGAGTAGACAAATGGAGCAAACTACAAATAAACATAAAATTTTACATTCCATTTACAGCAAGCGATCCGATAACAAATCGATTTATAAGCATCGCACTTGCTCATCGATGTCGTCGTTTTCGCCTCATTCGTTCATTGTCCTTGCGTTTGACGCACACAATTTGACATTTTGATTTCAATTTTTAATAAATGGATCTGTGTCAGAGAGAAAGAGAGTGAGAGAAAGTGAATGTGGAAGAGAGAGAAAGAGTGCAAGAGGGAGGGAGAAAAAGAGTGTGAGAGAAGGAGAACGGGAGGGCAGAACAGAGAAGAACAAAAACATGAAATCGAAAAAGAGATTGTGAATGAAACTGAGATAGGGAAAAGCGAAAGATTTTTATTGTTCAAATATTTTTATGTGGCTTTTGCACAAGTACTAGAATTTGATTTATCAAATAAAAAGTTAAATTTGTGAATTTTTTCGGGGTGTACAGTAATCTTAACAGTGAGGATCTATGTTGAAGTATCGATAAACCCAAGGCATTTGTAGCTCATTGTTCAGTAAGGTGTAAACGCGATTTTATACGTTTACAAAAACCAAATCATCATTATCACCAAAAAATATGGGTTAAAAATCATAATAACAAAAACAACAACACAAATGCGGCAAAAGAACAGCCATCGATCAAACATGGTGTAATGAGCAACAAATTCTTATTGAAACAAATGTCTCGATAAATATTCGAGCCTATTTTTAGCACATTCATTTGGATCAATAAAAAAGATTTTTAGCATTTGCTTGACAAACATGCACAAAAAAAAGAAATATAGCGAAAAACAATCACTCAATTATTTCGAATGGGTTTATTTTGAGAAGTTTACCAAACATTCAACAATGGCGGACATGAGCCCAACAGAATTTTCAAATAAACAGAAAACGTCTCCAGGCATTGGGACAATTTATAAAATCTGTGATTTCTTTCTTTTTCGTTGATTTCTTGCGACCAGAAAAATGAAAAATAAATATTAATATATTGACGAAAGCAAACTCATACACGTATTAGATTCGAATGTTCTCCAATGTGGTTGTAATATGCTACGAATACTAATCAGTTTCAAATATTAGGATGCTATTTCCCAAAAAAAACCTATTTATTGAGCGAGGGAGCGGTACATTTTTTTTTCAAACAGAATTACGTTGGTTCATTGTATCAATTACGAATTGACGATTTAATTGTTTGCATTGCGACGAATGTTGATAAAAAAAATTGATAATATTCTCTTTTTCTTCTTGTCAGAAAATTTGATTCCATCGCAAAATGATAAATAATTTTAAAAAGAGGGAGAGAAGAAGAAGAAGACGAAGAGAGATAGAGAGATAGAGAAACGCACGTGTTTTTCATTCTTGAAACAAAGCATAGAGAAAATGTTGATTTCTTTTGGTCATACTTCGTGTTCAATAGAGCATTTCTTAGATTTTTTTGCTTCATATTCGATTAAAAAAAGCATTGATTTATTTGCGTACACAATCAGCGGCGCTGTTTTCAATAAATTCTATAAAAGAATGTCGCCCGTAATGATCCATTAAACTTGAATATATTTTTTATATATTTACCACTCTCCCCCCCCCCCCCCTCTTCTCTCTCTCTATCACTCGTTCGCTTCATCTTTTATAGTCAAATCAAAAATTGAACCATTTGCATTTTAATATTCCTCAAGTGTATAATGTCACACTCATCACTTTTCAATACACACCGATAATATTTTGGAATTTATTACAATTTCACTTATAAAATATTCAATATATTCAAAAGCTTTTTCCAAATAATAAAAATTCATATTTGGATCAATGGTGATAAATAGGAAAAGTTTTTCTCGCCCACCCTTTCTCTCCTTCAATTCATCTGTTGTCGTTCTTCCTAATGACTTTGTGATGTTATGCCAAATACTGAACCAAATTTAAAATATTAACAACTCGACTCGTTAATATTTGAACATTTGGATTGTTGTTGATCTCAGGAAATTTCTAATGCATGAATAGAAAACTTTTTCAGAGAGCAAAGACGATGCACTTTTTTTTTTATTTTCCGAATTAACATTCATTTGGTTTGGATTTTAGGGAAGAAATACATTTAGACAGCGTTAAATTAATGAGATAAATTTTGATGCGCTGTGTGAGAGCAACCAATAATCTCACATAACATATTACTCATAAATTTCACAATATAAATTTTACAACAAATTTTATGATTGGGTCGAGCATGTTTTATGCATCGATGTTTTTTAAAATCGATTTTTTTTTTTTTTCATTTTCAATTTTATTCGTTTTGTACGTTTTTTTTTGTTATGGACCAATATAAACGTTTTAATGAAAAAAAAAATTGTGATAAAAAATATGTTGGTTGCCTAATTTTAATCAGTCATTGCATGCATTTTGAAATAACGTCCTGTTGTCAATCGTTACTCAATACATAATTTTGTGCGTGTGATGCAAGATGCACAGAAACGAAACAAATATATTCATTGCAATAGCTTTAAAAAAATTCACCGGCGCTAAGTTACCGCTCTTCAGTCTTCATTGATGTCATTTCTGTTATCCGCAGGCACACATATTCTTATTCATATTCTAATTTTACAACAAAATGTAACTCACAAAAAACTCTCATAATAATAACGCAAAGTTATCAATAAAATTGATGCGGCAATATGGCTCCGAATTATGGCCCATAAAATACGCGAATGAAATTATTTTTCAACTGAGAACAATTGTGAATTTCATAAGATATCGTAATCGTAAGATTTTTAGTCATTGAGATTGCGATAACACTAAATTCCATGTGTGATTATTACGACAGTTTTACCGAGTTTAAAAGTTGTTTGGCGGCGTTTAACAAGAGATCATATTGCATTCGCAATTCGAAGTGAATAAAAATTGTCATAATTTTTCCCGTGTTTTGGTTGAATGTTCAAAATAATTGTTATTATTATTAATGCACGAAAATTCAAAGAAAAAATTCTCTTTACTTGCGTTCGTCAAAATTTAAAAATGAACATGTCGTTCTATTAAAAATTTAATGTCATCGTGCAATAAATTGAAATATATCAATCAAATGCAAAAATAATTCATTTGATTATTAACATTCATCCATACATCCATAATCCATGCAAATCATCGAGCAAACATTAACTCCATACAAATTGAAAATTCATTCGCATCAATTTATTCAAAAAATAATCGTTAACAATAATCATATTTTGCAAATGTTCCACTCACATATTCATTAATAATGAATTATTGCAATGACTTAATGTCAGATTGACATTGAGCATTGGACATCTGAACAGTTGTTATTTACATTATTCGATTATATCATTCTAATTGCTAACTAGAGTGGTTGTGGGGAGAATTGATTAAATTGATGAGAATGTTGCAAGGATTAAAAGCTAATTAAAATCGCTTATGAGAATGAAAATTTTGTACAATGTATAACCAATGTTTTAAGAAATGTTAACCTATATAGTTTCACAAACTGACTAATTAAGCACATCAAATCCATTGGATAATGGTAAACATAAGCTTTGGAAATGCCCATGTTGTTCAAATATTTAATAGATTTTGACGCATTCAAATGTGTTTGTATGTGCTATCATAATAGTTGATGAAGAAAAACATGTGGATTTCAAAATATACACTATCGACAATTAACGTTTATCAAAATATAATATTATATGTCAGTTAAACAAATGAAATATTACCCGAAGGAGCAATATTGCAATAATCCGCATGATGTTGGCATGAGAACGCATTGTATATCAAGTTGTATATATTTGCAGATAGAGATGATGATGATGATGATGATGATGATTATGATGAGTGATGATAATAATAAAGACAATCTCATGAAAGAGAAAAAAAGTTGCACATACATGCTGCACTTTCTCATGGTTGTTTGCTTTTCCTTTTAATTCTCGGTTCTTAAGAATTCAAGTATAAGCACCAGTAGTACCATCATTTTGTGCGTGTTTTTTTGCATGCTCAACGTAAATGGCATTCAAATGTGCGAAGATACTGACTAACGACTGGCACGTGAGAAAAATTCACACTTTTTTTCTTTTTTTCTTTTTTTCTCTCCTTATTATTCTCAATCCAAATAGCTATTAAATATGAAGCTTGATGGCATCATCCGAAAGTTCCAAAAATTAAGAGAATATTCATATATATTACTGCATCGTACACCTCAATGCATACGGTGTCGATATCTTGACACTGCCCTACAATCATCTGCTAATAACTTGACTCTCGGTGCAATTTCTCAGCGAAAAAGTTTAATTGCCATTTTCAACAAGTGTTTTTTCCTTGGAACGAAAAGTTCACTTATTTTTCTGTCAGCACATTTAATCTTCGTACAATGAACGACTATAGCACGTGACATCCATTTACAAATCATTATTGAACGAAGAAAAATGGATAAGTCACAAAATCCTGAGCTATCACACAAGTGATTGAATATTTTGTATGCGATGAAATTTTCATATTTTATGTATATTCTCTTAAAGACTTGTGTTTTTATGTTTTATTTTTGTTTTTTTGGATAATTTTCAGCGAAAATACGATTTGGATAAACACAAAACATGATGATTATAATTATGGCGATAGTTCATTGCGTTTATTTCTCTTCCATTTCAATTTAACGAATGTTTAATAATTTATCACAGTTTCGAAGATATAAATAAGTTATCAACTGTTGCATTTGCCTCAAACAATGATCCATGCCAAGCTCATTGGACCAACGCATATTTTCAACGCAAAATGTTTAAGATTTAAGTTTTCATTGCATAATAAAGTTTAATATTGAAGGTAAAAGGTACCAACTATAGTTTCGCAAAATTCTATACCAAAAGCGTTTCGTTTTCATTTGTCCTATTCCGTGCAGTGCATTTCCATTTTGAAAACAATATGGGTTCGCTTGTTTTCCAACGACCATCCATTTCTATGAAATGAAAAACAACGGGGAAAAATAAGGAAAAACCAATAAAGAGAATAAGAATTGGAAGCAAAGGAAAGATTTGAAAAAAAATGAAAGAAATTGTAGTTTTACATGTTACCCAACCAACTGAATGCTTGTTAAATATTGAAAACTAAACGCGCATTTTAATGAAATTTGGAACTCATTTTCGGTTTACTTCATTCGAAATTGAAATTTTAGTGAAAACTCAATATAAATTGGGTTTTCGAATTGAAAATGGAAAAACACTGAGAAACAAACACATATATCTATGCATACACATAGAGCCAAAAACAAATATTTCGGTTCATTCGCTTGAAAACGTACGCTAAAATTAAATGAAGTCATTCAAGCGTCTAGTATTTACAAGCTTGCTTAGCACCATTTTAAACATTGTGTGTTGATCTGATAGCGGTGGTTGCAACGACGACAACGACAACTATGGCGGACTTGAAGAAGAAGACTACAACATCAACAACAATAATAACCACATTGCTGACTGCCTAAAATGCGTGCTTCCTTCTGTTGTGACGGGATTTTTCTCCGTATTGCGCGTTCATTTTCTATTTACAGCTAATCAAACAAACATTTCAAACATCACTTCTATAATGACTTGTGATGAATGTGTCGATGAATTTACTTTATATTTGAATCGTTTTCAATGGCGTATCATTCTCTCTCTCTCTCTCCTCTGTTTTCTTTTATGTTTGCTGATGGACAAACTTTTTTTGGCAGATATTTTAAAAATGTGTTTATTTTTATGGAATTTGTAGGTGTTAGAAATTTCTGCCAAGAAAATTGAATTTTAACAAGAGTTTTTTTTTTCACGTACATTTTCAATTATATAATTGTAGTAATGAAATTTTTTTTCTAATACAATGGACATCAGTTACATGCTCAAAAAAAATTGCATACAGGTAATTGCACTTGTAAGTAGAGTACATTTTTTAATTGAGTTAAAGTGCGTGGATTTCAATTAGTGCAATTAATTTTGGGATGAAATTTTTTTTTGGCATTGTGATGATATATTCTATCTATATTAGAGTTTTCTGCCAGATAACTCAAATAAATAGTGTGCTAACTGAAATCACGATTGTTTACGTAATTTTTTCGCTGTTATCCATTACCTTTTTCTTTCTAATTGCAAAGTATATTTTTATTTCGATTATTTACTTCAAAATACATATATATTATGCATTATCTGCCATGCAAATCAAAAAGTGACTCTCTTGTTCAACAGCTCTCGGTCTATCATTGAATTACAAAACACATGGAATCGATTCGGAAGTTGTAATTGAGCTAGAATCTGGTGCCAAATTTAAATCTTTTGTGTTAAAAATCAACATAAATTCTTAGTCGTAATTCATTCGAAATTTCTTGGTCAAACTTTGCTAAAGATGTTCTCTTAAATGCAGTAAATAGTTGGAAAAAATGTCGAAACTCTTGGTGAAAAACTTGTATCGATATATTTTTTATTCTAAGTTGAAAATGAAACTATTTCCAAGCTTTTGCAAATGACATGAGCTCAAAGCAGAACAAAAACTCCGTTAAAATTTAATGTATTGAGTTTAATGGTTTCCCTTTGGATATTTATTAAGATGTTCTTCATTTTTTACGTTGTAACACGTAAAATTATACTCCCAGCACGATCACATCCATCCACATCGCGTTGGAATTGCTTTGAAAACGTATTCTCATGCTGTTTCTCATATTGTTGGCTATGCGCGCGATATAAACATGTGTGAATTGCACGTAAATATCAACAAGCGATGTGTTTTCCCCAAGCCATTTTGAGTCAATTTTTTATTATGTCATTTTCTGCTTGTTTAGCATCAGTTTAATCTGTAATGCTTAATGTGCACTGTCCAATTGGCTAGTGAATGTGTATGTCGTGAAAATCAGTTTTCTTTTTTTTTTCTTTTGCATTACTTTCAAAATCCACACAAAAGGAGTATATACAGCAAAATTATCCGGCAACCGTAACAAACTTAATTATACCTTTTTGATGTAGAGAGACATACATACATGTTTTGCATATTTAAACATTAGCTCATATTTTCCAACAACAGAATCAACTCAGCAGCAAACTCGGTACGATGGATAGGGATAACGTTTAATGTTTCATACGTTTGTTGTATTTAGTTTCTGTTTTTTTTGTGCATTGTCTAGGCTGATAATTGCATACTGTATACTATTCTAAATTATAGCGCATACTACATATAGAAACATTTCCAACTGTGTTGATTGAAGGAAATATCAATGGTTAAGTCAATATGAAATGAACCATGCTCAAATGACATAAACACATAGCTCATTTCTTTAATCATTGAATTAATTGAATTGTATTTTTTTTGATTTCAGTTATTTTTAATCAAACGCCATTATCATTTTTGTGCAATCCTAAATGAATGTGCGTAAAAAATGCGTTATTTTCGCTAACTTTAATGAAAATGATATGGAACCTCCAATACCACTTCTAAAATCATATAACTTTTAAAACCAATTTATCCAGCTGTAAAATTAGGACTGCAACAGGATACTTATGATCTTGGGAGAATACGAAGAACTAGCTCCGAAGTGCCCAAAAAAAATCTGATGATGCAGAACTGTTGGGATAGTTGAAGATTAAAAACCATTAAATTTTCAGCCATGGATGACGATCACATAGCGGATCCGTAAAATGGAGATACGTCGAGTGTAAATGATGACTTTTGTATGAGAATTATCCAAAATAGGCATTTTCTTGAAAGGAAACTCATATTTTTTTGCAAAAAAAATATAGGTCCTCGAACATTGGGTTCTATTGTTTGTTTAGTCTCCAGATGGGATTTTTTGTGGAAAACGCCACTTTTGTATGAGAAAGTATCCAGAATAGGGGTTCTTCGGTATTTTGTCATAGAAAACTGACATGTTTTTGCGAAAAAAATATTGCTCCCCAAACATTGGAGAGCATCGATTTCATTGTTTGTTTGGTTCCCTGATGATATTTTGGATGGGAAATGACAAGTTTGTATGCCTAGCACGAAAAAATAGCATTTTATGACGTTCGAAGTTTGAACCATATAAAACTATTATTCTTTCGCAAAAACATTTAGGTTTTTATATTCTACTGACGCTGAATTTATTGTTACTTTGACCGTAAAAAGAGATGAATGAAAGTGTAGTGAATGCATATGTAGCCAGATTAGAGGAAAAATTTACGCAAGTTGAATTGAATGAGATGTCAGATATCAACAGTGAATGGGATTATTTTAAGAATGCAATGTTGAGTGCGGTAAAGGGATGTTGTGGAATGCATGTGGGTAAGAATGGTAAAAAGAAGACGGACTGGTGGAATGATGAGATACAGGAAGCAGTGAAAGAGAAAAGAGTGAGATGTATGCGTTGGATGCAAAGTAGAACTGAGGGGGATTTAGAATTGTATAGGGAACAGAAGAGAATAGTGAAAGAGTTGGTGAGAGTAGCGAAAGAGGGCGAATGGGTGGAATTTGGTAGAGATTTAGAAAAAGCAGGGCAACAGAGGAATAAAGTTTTCTGGTCGAAGGTTAAGAATATCCGTAACGGTGGGAAGAAACAAGCGCCAGGTGCTGTATTAGATAAGGCAGGGGAGTTAGTGATTGGTAGAAAGAATGTGTTGAAACGTTGGAGAGAATATTTTGAGGAACTTCTGAATGTTGATAATAGAACAGATTTGAGTGTTAGCGCAAATGCAAGTGTGAATGAAGTCGAAGAAGAAGAAATAAGCATAGGAGAGATAGAGTTGGCGGTTAGAAAACTAAGTTGGGGCAAAGCAGCAGGAGTGGATGAGATTAGGAACGAATATTTAATTTGCAGTGGTTCAGTAGGGATTCGATGGTTGCATCGGTTGTTCAATCTAGCGTGGGATTCATCAGTTGTGCCGAAAGAATGGGGTGGTGCTGTTATCTCTCCTCTCCATAAGAAAGGAAGTAATAAGGATTGCAACAACTACCGTGGAATTTCTTTATTGAGCGTTGTCGGAAAAGTATATAGTGCAATTTTAGAAAAACGTACCAGAGCTATTGTCGAATCGCTCTTAGATGAAAACCAATCGGGCTTCAGACCGATGCGCGGATGTCAAGATCAAATTTTTTGCATGAGACAACTAATAGAGAAGTTCCATGAGAGAAACAAGGATATGTATGTATGTTTTGTTGATTTGCAAAAAGCGTAGGATTGCATACCTAGAGATAAGCTCTGGTCGGTGTTGGGTGAATATGGTGTGAATGGTTCCCTGCTGAGTGCAATTAAGAGTTTGTACAGATATTGTGAAGCGGCTGTGAGAGTGGATGGGGAATTGAGTGAATGGTTTGAAGTGCGAAATGGTCTTCGACAGGGCTGTACAATATCACCCCTTTTATTTATAATTTATATGGACAAACTGATCAAGTCAGCTAAGCTGAAGGGTAACGTAGTTTTGGGGGGAAACATTATCTCCGCTCTTGCATATGCGGATGACCTAGTATTGTTTGGGGGTTCAGAACAAGAGCTACAAAACAGCATTAGCTATTTAGAAACAGCTTGTACGAACTTTGGAATGACCATTAGCAGTTCAAAGACACAGGTGATGCATATAGGGAAAGATAGGAAACAAGTAAATTGTATGTTGAATGGAGGTGTGCTTGAGCAGGTGTCGCAATTCAAATATCTAGGATGCATCTTTTCGGAAGATGGCAAACTGGATAAGGAGTTCGAACATCGCAGAGTGAATGGTAATAAAGTTGTTGCACAGCTTAGGTCACATGTTTTCAATAAACGAGAGTTGAGTAAGGAGACGAAGTTGATGATTCATGGGTCAATCTTCAGACCAACTATCACGTATGGCAGCGAGAGCTGGGTCGATTCAAATAATTTAATTCATAGTTTGGAAGTGGCTGATATGAAAGTTTTGCGTATGATTTCGGGAGTGTCGCGTAGGGATCAATGGGAAAATAGAATTAGGAATGAGAGAATACGGGAAGATTTGAATGTGGATTCGGTTGATGAGATAGCTAGAATGTCAAGATTGAGATGGTTTGGTCATGTACAGCGTATGAATGATTGTCGTTTACCAAAGTTAATTTTGAATGCTGAAGTGAATGCACCGAGAGGTAGAGGTAGACCGCGAAGACGATATTTGGATTCGGTTAAGAACGACTTGAATGAAAGAGGGTATGATTGGAATAGGGAAACTGAAGACCTGGCTCTCGATAGGGTACGCTGGAGAAGAATTGTTAAGGGGCTGCCATTACAAAACAGACCAGACGCTGAAGGGCATTGATGGTCTTTAAATGATTGTTGTTGTTGTTGTTGTAAAAAGAGATGCTACAGTTCAAAATTTCCAAAATAAGAAATTGAGCGAATAACCTGTAGAAAATTCAAAGCGATACAAAGTATCGATTACGCGTCTGTCATTTCACTACGATACCTGCTATAAGTACACATAAGTACACATAAGTACATACATTCCGTATTTTCATTAAACATTTTTTTATATTTTTTAAAAATATACGCAGTAATAATGAACCAAAAACTCATTTATTCGAAATAAAAACTTATTTATTCGAACATAATTTCGGTTTTAGCTTCTTAAAAATAAAAGGATGAAAATAAATATATTTTTTTAAAATATTCACTAACACGTTTGATGTTGTTTATTGACAAAGTGAGGTTAGGTGTCTACTGATTTCATTTGTATTTCACAACATTTTCTGTAGTTTTTAATTTTAATAGCGATGGCATAATTCCAATATTCAATTTATTTTCCAAATTTGAAAACAATTGATCAGAAATTGTTAGAAAATTTTGATTTAATCCGTCGATTATTGGCAAATAATTCTTGGTTTGTGTTTCAGGAGCCGAACCTATTCAGACCTAAATAGATATCTATTGAGCAATGTAGACAAATGTTTGAATTCACGGGAATAGACTTTAAACGATCCCATAGATTTGGCTCTTGAAACCACTGAAATTTGCTTTTAAAAAAGAATTCGATCCTCACAATATGAAACCATTTATGCGCACCTAACATAACAAAATGTGCATTCGGTAGAACATAAATGTGCGTTCGGATATACGACATTGACCGTCACTATAGGATGTGCTCAACACATAAACAATTGTCAAATACATAACAATACACAATAATGCTAATCGATGGCACAGAGGTAAAATGAAAATAGCTGTGTTTCATGAGCCAAAAATCTCAAACACTTTTCGTGATATTGTTTATTGAATTAAATTAAAATACAATAAATATGGTAAATTTAAATTTTTCTGAAGCCCAAAGAACAACAACAAAGATGTATTGTAATATCTGTTTATGTTGCTTGTGCTTATAATACAAATTATTATATCACAAATATAATTATGTGATATGAATACATTGAAATAATATGTATTATCAATTTTAATTAAAATTTCCAACACAAAAGTAAGTCGAGTATGAAATGCAAAAAATCATTTAAAGCATTACTTGAATACGTGTGGTTGATTCGCACTTAAGACTGTCAGGCGTGTATTTAATGTATACTTGTTTCTGACAGACGCGTAGTTATTTTGGGTTGCATCGCTTTGAGACAATTTCTTACACAGTAGTGAAAATTAAATTTTAAGCATAACTTGCAAGTCATTTTTGGTTAACTTCAAACAGATATCGTGCCTAATTCATCTTATTTTGGTGTCATAAATGAAAAATTTCCTCTACAAGTTTCCTTTTCAAGAAAAATATCATAGTTTGGGACTACTTTAGTTAGAGAATAAGTTGTTTTGATTATGGAAAAACGTAAAACATGTCATTTTAAAATAAAATGTATTGAGTTCGTAACAGAAATTGGATAAATTTTATGCGTTGGATTTTCAGTGCAGAAAGTTCATCTTACAAGACATCTTGTTTCTTTTTTCTTTTCCAAATCGAATATTGACATGTACATTTATTTTTTCGTATTTTAATCTTTGGGCTAATATTTCTAATCCATTTCGCTACTTGAATTCATTTGAAGGACACTTTATTCATGTTCAAAATATTCAGAAAAAAAAAAATTTTGTTTACAAAAATTCACCATTTCGGAATATCAATTTACCATTTCAGTAAAACTTTCAATGATATACACATTGAAAATGGTTATTGAATGTTTTCGTATGTGACAGTTTGTCATTCCATTCGCAATGTCAGCCATACATAAAGGTAGCCATAGTACGTCCCTTTTGAAAAGAATAGTGAATAGATAAGATTAGACAGCAAATCTTTATGATCCATTTCAGCGATATGTGCAGTGCGTATAGCGGTACACATAAAATCTGACACTTAAAATTGCATAAAAAAGAAATTCATCGACGAAATTCGATCAGCAAAATCAGTATATTCACATCATATTGCACATCAGTTTTGTTCGTTGTTTTGGCGACACTTTTTCCAGCCCATTGTGTGCATCTCTCTCTCTCTCTCTCTCTCTCTCTCTCTGTCTGTCTGCTGTGTGAGTGTGTGTGGTGGCTAGTTCGCGTATATTCAATTATAACAAATTAACCAATTTTCTAGGTTTCTCTTTCGTAATTTTAAATACAAAACCATCACATTAACATTTATTTGTTTAATTAAAAAGCAGTGGTTTTGCATACAACCGAAGCAGTAATTCAGTTTTATGGCCACAAGTCATTGTTGCGGTTTTATTGCTGTATTCACTTTCAATGTTTCTGCTGTGTGTTTGTGTATACAATGGATTTTAGATTCAATTTTATTTCAATCAAGAAGACCTATAAAAAAAGTCATCATCGTAGACATCGATGGGCCGGCCTCATTGTCCGATGATCCGAAAATCGGATTGATACACACACACACACACATTGAAAGTTCGTTTAATATTCAATTGATAGTGTCATTGGACTTTTTAGGGTCCTTTATTATCCCTCAGTTTTCGGCAAGGATTCGACCACTCCTTGAACAAATAGGATAATTATAAAGCAATTTCTCTCTCTCTCTCTCTCGCTCTCTCTCTCTCTCTATCCAACCACATACTTCGCTCTCAAATTTATTAGACTGTATAAATTTGATTTTTAAATTGACAAAAAAAAATATATACATAGACCTGTCTTCGATTGAATAAGAAATAAAACACAAAAATTTATTTTATAAACTAAAAATCAAATGTGAATGAAATTTTCCAATTTACCCTAAACAAAAGAGAAAAATAATCAATTTCCAACTATGTCGCAAAACAGTGCTCTTTCCTTGGCCAACAAAAAAAGAAAAAACTAAATTTGATTACATTCGTTTGTTTTTGATTCAATTTCGGCTCTTACCAAATATTGATTCATTGTTAAAGATAGTCAAATGAAAACTTGATTCGTGATTTTGCAGTATCAACAAATTTTCAATGAATCAACACGATTTATATGGTAAATCTAATAAACAAAATATGAAATACATGAATGAACCGGACCGGCCGAAAATTAATCGTTAACCCTTTCACATTTTTTTCGTTCAATTCGTATGTTGAAATACACCTTTTGCGGTTTAAAATCCAACAAAATCAACAAATAATTAATTCAATCGAACACATTTTTCACAACTTCTCACAATTGAGTAATTATTTTACTGTCATTTTCCATTTTTTAATTACACAATGCATACGAATTATTATTTTTCAATTTTCCGATTAAAATAAAATCATTAAATTTGAAAGAGTTGAAATCTACTTTTTTTGCCTCGTTCAATGAAAACTCACTTCACAAGTGACAAAAACATTAACTGTGTTAGGTGAACTCCCTATACAGAGTGGGCAAGAATAACTGCAATTTTTTTTTTGCACCTACGTAGAAACAACTGCATTAACTTTCCGATCAGCCTTAGTTTACCGTTATGTTTGATCATGTTTTGGCCATCCATTGTGATGAAAAGCAATATTGCGCAGTTCTTCTTTACTTTGGAATAATAATGGATGTGAAACGTCAACTCGTTTTGAATTTGTATAAAAAAGGTTTGCGGCAAGGGGATATTTTTCGGCGGCTTCACGATGAAAATATCAGCTTAAATTTTATTCATCGCACTGAAAAACGATACGAGGAACGTGAAACAGTGGATACAAAGAAAAAAACGAGCAGAAAAAGATCTGTACGAACAAAAGATCTGGTCAAAATGTACGAGAGAAAATTCATCGAAATCCGAGAAGAAGTGCTAGAGTCTTGGCTCGTGACCATAATATCAGTCGATCTTCCATGCAACGAGTATTAAAAGAAGATTTGGGAGTGAAACCATACAAAAAAACCAAGAAACACGGATTCAATCAAAAACATGCAAGACAGAATCTAAAAATGCGAAGTGTTGTTGCGCCGGCAACTTCAAATATCGTTCTCTCAGATGATAAATTGTTCCTTTTGCAACCAAGTCTTAATGCGCAAAATGATCGTGTGTACGCAGTGACTATTGAGGACCTTCCTGAAGATGATTTGGTGGTTGAACGATTTCAGAATGTACCAAAAGTAATGGTTTGGGGCGCCGTTTCGGCCGACCACAAATTTTCTCTTGTTTTTGTTGAAAGTGGCGTTAAAATCAATGCATCTGTGTACAAAGAAGAAAGATTGCGTACAAAATTGTTACACCACACGCCAGAAGAGTGTTTTGTAATGAACCATGGGTTTCAGTCTACCCTGGTAAGCAGTCTATATAGCCCTGTACATTTGTATGTGAGTCTCCCCGTTAAGTGCCATCTAAACGAACAAACATAAATTAGATTCACCAACATTTGATACTGAATCTGAATAAAAATTGATTATGTGTAAAAATAATTAAATATTTATGTACAATAAAATATTTTTCATTAATAAATTATCGAAATATAAATATTTTGAAATAAAATAATAAAAACACTTCATTGAGAAATTAACAATACAACTAAAGCAAAACAAACTATTTATATTAAGTCTCCGCATGTTTATTCGATTGGCGTGTTTTTATTATTTTATTTCAAAAATATTTATATTTCGATAATTTAATAATGAAAAATATTTTATTGTACATCATAAATATTTAATTATTTTTATATAATTACACATAATCAATTTTCATTCAGATTCAGTATCAAATGTTGGTGAATCTAATTTATGTTCGTGAGTTTGGATGGCGTTCGGGAACGTGTTTGAATTTTTTTTCTCACTGCATAGCTCCCTAGGTTTCAGCAAGACGGAGCACCGCCACATCGAGCAAACACAGTGCAAAAGTGGTTAACTGAAAATATGCCGGATTTCATAAACAAAGACGAATGGCCGCCATCGTCTCCAGACTTAAATCCATTTTATTTTTTTGTGTGCGGTCACATGGAATCGATTCTAAATGGTCTGAAGATTACGAAAACTTCAACATTGGATGCATTCAAAAAGAAAATCGCCAAAATTTGGAAAGATATTCCGATCGAAATGGTGCGTGCCGCGTATAAATCGTTTTCAAAACGTTTGCGATTGGTGATCCACAACAAAGGAAGAAGGAAGATTCAAAACCGAAAAGTGAAAAACAAATTTTGGACCTTAATTTAACATTCAATAAAAAAAATTGTTGATTTAAGTACAAAAAAAGACATTTTTTAATTAAATATAAAAATTGCAGTTATTCTGGCCCACCCTGTATACTATATAGTTCGAGTGAAAAAGAACCCGTTAGTTATAAATATAATTTATATTATATATTCGTATTTCATAGTAAAGGGCGTAAAGTATATCGCAGTGCTTTATTTCCAGAATTTCCTAATCACTGGATAATGTGAAAAAATCATTGTAAGGGAGAAAAAAAGGAAGCACTGGGATATAGCTTCAATATAAAGCTTCAAGTATGTAGATGTGTTTTCCACTTTTTCATCCATTATTTTAATAAATTCGAAATTATAGTCAAAGACATATCCATTGTAACAACCTATTTGTTTCCTAAGTGACTTTCTTGGGCCGTGTTTGAAAGGAAACAAAAAGTATATTCATAGAGAAAAGAATTCAAACAGTTGGTATAATCGTGGAATCTTTATTATCATTCGAAAGAACATTCTTTGCCATTTATTTTTTGAATATTATGCCTTTCAAATGTTGGCCGCAACTACGCTTGAGATGGTCCATCCTAGGTGGCCAGTTTACTGCTCCACGACGTGAAATTAATTGTTCACCGAAGTGAAATTCTTCAGCCCATATACGGCAATTTTGCTTATTGACATAGCCATTAAGCCAAAAATGGGCTTCATCGCTGAACAGAATTTTTGTCGAAAACAGTGGATCCTCTTCGAGTTATTCAAGAGCCCAAATACTGAAATGGTGACGCATAGGTAGGTCGACTGGCTTCAATTCTTGTGTGAGTTGGATTTTGTATGCTTTTAAGCCAAGATCCTTAAAAATGCGCCAAGTTGTTGCATACGATAAGCCAAGCTGTTGAGAACGGCGCCGAATCGATTCATTACGGTCTTCGCGTACACTTTCAGCTACCGCCGCTATGTTCTCTTCACTACGGGCTGTATGTGGTCTATTTGGTCGATGATCATCCAATAATGAATATTGGGTTTCAATTTTTTCAATTGTATGCCGAATAGCGTGTTCGGTGTAAGTCTTTCCATGGTCGAAATAGCAAATAATACTGAGTAAAATGACATTGAAAGCTTGACAGATTTCACGCGTGATCTGTCAAAAAATCCCTATTGAAAAAAGTACCTCTAAATGAATCACCCTTTTTATGGTGAATGCAATAAACACTGATATGTTGCAAAATTATTGAAGTCTGTATGTGAAGTTCTCCAAATTAACCCCATTTGAAGAAGTTCAATTTGAACTAAGGAAAGAAAAAAACAACTTGAATTTGAACTGTGTCAAATCATTGCAACTTTGAGCGCTTAAGGAACACTTAACAATTTCCATTGTAGATGGATTACAACGAATCAAAGATACCGATTGCCACTCATATTGTAACGCTTGTCGGTTGATACACTTTCTGCCATCAATACAATAAGTTCTTTGTTAAGATAGATGTTCTTGATTTTATTATTGAAGACGATGGATTTTGCACAGAAGAACATTGGTTTTATGTAGAAAAATCGACTATTTTGATGGTCGAAAGAAAATATGGCATTTCATCAATGCAATAAGTTATAAATCGAACTGGTTTGTTCCGGAGAATAACGGCGATTGAAGCTATTATTGTTTGAATTAGTATCGAGTATTGTTTGAGCTGAGATTAACATTAGTGGGATTGTTGCTTAGGTCATTTGCAGTGAATTTGAATTAAACAATTCTTTACACTGTACAGCAACTCTAGGGGGAAAGAACTATTTGCGTATTTGCAGGCATTTACTGCTATTTGCACAAAGTTTGTTGTATATTCGTGAAATGTGTTTGTATGGATTGTCAATTCTATGATCGAAATTTACCAACAGTGATTTGAGTGATAAAAAATACGCATCTTATCAAATCAAACATACCAGATGAAATGGCATGTAAAATCCTACACAAGAATTGAAAAAAAATTTTAGATTTTTTTTTCGATTTTCAACAATTTTCGATTACTCACAATAGAAGGTTGTATGAAAACATTGGAAAGCCATTGGATATGTTTGTTATATGTATCACACGTACTTACGACAACACAATTCTAACCGGCTTCAAATGGTTTCATGAAACTGACTACAATCAATCCTCTTCATTGGCAAACGCAGTACGCACAAATCGCATATTTATTTTGATTCGCAATTAATTGTTTGACAAAGTTCGAAGGTTGTATGAAAACAATGGAAAGCCATTGGATGTATTTGTTCGTTGTATTTAACGGACTCACGACAACAAATATTTTTAGTTATCGGTTATGAGTGCTTGTTACAAAAAAAAATTAATTCACAAATCGAAGAAACATACTCGTTTTTATAAGTACGCCAAACATACAAAATACATACTCTTGTTTAACTATTTTCAAGTAGAGTGAAACTTACTCTTATTTTCTGCAAACGAATCGATCAGAATACATACTCTGAAGTTCCGGTTATTCGTGTAATTGTTTCAAAATTATTATTACTCTCATATCGTAATGAGATTAAGCGGCCCTTTTGGACATCCGTTAGTTTTTTTGTCGGTCATTTCGTGTAAAACAATCCATGATAAATAAAATGTAAAAAAATTAGAGCAAATGTATTATTATATGAATCAAAGAGAACTAAAATGGAATGAAATCAGAGTTTTGGGACTTGTATAAACAATAAATGTTACCGTTATATAGTGACAGAGTTTTCATTGCAAAACTGTATGCATGATAACATTGCCAATATTCTGCAATAGCTTAGTAATAAGATCGACAGAGTGATTCATTGATCGATCCTTTTCTGGTCATATTAGGCATATCTAACATCATTCATTAAATATAACTAACACAAAGAAGAATTACCGAAACATAATGTAGCGATCAGAATGTTTTGTATGCATGTGAATGTAGTAGGGCATCAAATATACGCAATAAAAAAATATTGCGCACAATTTAGCCCACACTAAGTATTGCAATAGTAAGACAAGCGAACGGATAAAAGAGATAGAAATAGGAACATATTTTTGTCACCGAATATACCTCCGACTGACTATACGTTTCCGGCATTATTTTCCATTCTTTGTTCAAAATTTTTTCACTCGAATCAATTTCTAATATTTCTCACTATTTCCGCTGCAACAGCTTGTAATTATTATTGAATTCGTTGTTTATCATTTTATTACAAGTATTATATCCATCGCTTTGATGGCATCTAATATCGTTGTTCGAAGTAACTTGTTGTCAAAATGACCCAAACGGGGTTGACAATCAAAAAGCAAATACATTAAATGGATGAATTAAAATCGATTAAACAATTGAAATAAAATATTTCAAGAAGAAGAAATTTCATGAATGAAGTGGAAAAATATGGCTTTTAGCCGCCCATTAAGTCATTTCCTCTATCCTTTTGTCTTTATTATGCGTTGTTATTCTTTTTCTCTCATTCCAATTAACTTGAATCTCTGTTTTTTTTCGTCTACTGCTTTAGCTTCCTTCATACCATGTCATTTTCACATCGTTTCACATTTTTTTTTCTTTGCCGATCTCTTTCGTCGGAATTGAAGTCAAGCCACTTTTCTTCGTCTATTGTTCACTTTTTATACATACAAATTTATGACTTTGAACCAATCACAATGAATGGATTCATGCAATATACATATATTATTATGCGTATGAATAAGTTGGTTGTTCATCATTTTATTGTGATTTATTTCATTGTTAATATTATGAAAAGTGTGTATCTATATATGGTTTTACTGTTGTTTCACACAATGTTGCTACATCACTAAAATGAATTATTATTTTTCATATTGCAATCGACGCACTTTTCCTATCTTAATTTCTTACCGTTTTTCTCTTATTTTTTATTTTATTGTTATGTTAACGATGAGAACGAAAAAAATTAAATGAAAACGCACACATATGATTGTTGTCACGAAGATAGAGATTGCCACACAAAAATCCCAAGCCACAAAATAAAACGCAATTTAAAGGAGATAAAAAAAATATACACGAAGTCGTGAATTGGCGAATGCGATGAACAACGTAATATGCTGCATCAAAAATCAGCATTAAGTGGTTGATGCTCTCTTTCATTTCATTCATGTGTTTTCAAATTGAATTTATTTTAGCAGATACTTTGTTTAGTCATTTTATATCTTCTTTACGTCTTCTACATCTTTCTTGTTCAATTTCTTTTCTTTTTCTCTCATTTTCGTTCATGTGTTTATTTTCTCATCCAATCGCACACCCTCACCCTCACTTTTCTCTCTCTCTCTTCTCTCTCTCTCTCTCTCTCTCTCTCTCTCTCTCTCTTCCACATTCATATAATCTGTCAATATATTCAGGAGAAGGAGTTCGTTTTACTCTATTTCTTAATGTCATGCATGTAATTTCGTTTTTAATATTTATTCGTTTTATTACTGTTTCCATTTTAAAAGATCCTCTAGAGACGTTTTGTATGTGAGATCGTTTCGAACGCAGTACATTTTCTGGTTGCAAGTCAATTTATTCAACATAAAGGATTTTTGTGTATAATACGCGCTTGATATCGTTCAGCAGCATCATTTTCAGTGGTTCGCTATTCTATACACAGACACACACATCATTCTCCCTAGTAAGTGAAAGGCATGAGTAAATGGAGAAAAATCGAATTCATACGAACTATGCATGGTTCTGATTGAGAGACTGGGCGTGGAAATGAGAATAATGCGTCACCATACATTTCACATATATAGACAAGACGCACATACACTTTTCTCTCATACAAATTTCAGCTTTATTAGAATTCTATGCGAATTGCTTTTATTGTCTGTAATTCAATGCAATAACAATAATTCTGCTACCACAATTACTTTAATGCCTTTAAATGCGTGTTCTTTGGAAATGTATCTTGCTATGATTGTTGTGCGGGCGCACGTGTATTACATACACACTTAGCACGTGGAGAATGGAGAATGGGTGAGAGAGCTTGGGTAGCTAGCTAGCTAGATTGTTTGCTTGCTTGCTTGCTTTACGCTCTTCAACTCGAACAATTTTCGACTTTTAAGTAAATTGTTTTCGGCTTCTAAACTTAGCGCAAAATTTCCCATTGTCAATATGATAACTCCATGAAATTCACAAGTAAGACACAACCGAGAATAAAGAAGCTTTTCAAAATCATAAATTCAGTTGAATAATAATGATATGGATGTTGTTGTTCGATTGTTCGGAGGAAAAAAGAGACGAGTTGTTGAGAATTAGAGATATAAAAGATATATGTAACTTTACAACAAACTGCACTCACATATAAAAATAGAGATAGAGAGAGCAAGAGAGAGGGAGAGATTGAGAGACAAAGAGAGAAAGAGAGAAAAGAGCATTATGTACAATGTATTGCTAATTTCTGTCTGATTTTTTTTATGTGTCTCGCAAATGCGGAGACTATATCAATTCCCGAAAAATACAAAATTTTTTGCCATGTCTAAAATCACACACTCTTTTATCGAAACGAATCAATTTTAATGTATTTACCATTGAATTTCAAATTGAAGATATTTTCCATAAACTGAAATTTTTCATATTACAAACTCATCAAAAAATATCTATATAATGAATTTGAATCATAAACAAAAAAATGTTCATATTCAGCTATTTCTTTGGGGTTTTTGAACTCTTCTTAACACAATTTATTAAAAAAGACTATAAATTACACTTAAATTGCTATAATAAGATAAAAAATAAAAATTAATGATTTATTGTGGTGTCACTTGTATTCTTCATGTTGCATTCGTATTCAATGAAATCAACTATTTTCCAAATGATCCATTTTTTTTATTTCGAATAAATTGTGAAAAGGGGAAGCATTTTTTCGATACAAATGACACTTAGAATGCTCCAAAACAAAAATTAAAGTCGGTTTCATCCAATTGATGTGGAATCCATTGAATTAAATATTCACGACATCAATCTCATTATAATAAGTTATTATTTGAATAAAACTTTGTTCATGTATTTGTCTCTCTTTTCTAATTTTCTTTGTATTTTTGCAAATTTTCTTTTTCATTAATACGTTTCATTCGACAAAGTTAATTAAATTTGAAATAAAACACAATAATTTGTAATATTTCTCTCTTGATGGATTTTTATTGGTCCTTCACCTTGGGCGGAGACATATTAGTAATTTATCCATTCGCCTTGTTTCTCGATTACACGGGCACAACGTGAAGGCATACTTTGGCTCAAATTTTTAGCATATTCTTTAGAAAAACTGTTCCACTGGCGAGTTATGAATGAACTGAGCTGCTTCAAATTGTTGAAACGTTTGCCTTTGAGTCTCCCCTTGATGACTGACCAGACGTTTTCGATCGGATTGCAATCTGGTGATTGTGGCGGTCATTCCATTTGATCGATGCCATTTTCCGATTTCCAAGCGTTACAGAGACGACTCTTGTGTTTTGGATCGTTGTCCACTAACAGCAGCCACTTTGAATTGTCGTTGCCATAGAACTTCTTGGCGGTGGGTAACAGTGTCGATTTGTACAGAGCGCACATCCTCTCTGCGTTTAGTATGCCTGTGAACACCGTCAATTTGCCAAAACCGGCTTCACAGAAGGCTCCATAAACATGGACTTTCTGGGGGTGTTTAACAGTGCGAACAACCACACTTTTTTCGGCTGTAGACCAGGCATGAGTTGTGTTATTCACCAGCCAAAACGAGGATTCATCTGTATATACCACCTTGCTACAGTCAGTCGTTAAATTTTCAGTTGCCCAACGCAATCGTTTTTCGATGCGAATTTTTGACAAAAGTGGTTTTTTGATTATGGGACTATAACGAACCGCTGCGGCATGCAATCTTCTCTGGACAGTCGACCTTGAAACCTCAATTTAAAGTTTCGATAGCCGTTCGACGCTTTGAGAAAGCGACATACCTAGATTTTTATCGAATAACTTGTCTATCCTATTTGGACGTGGATGCTCGGTTTGGCTGCACATTAGGCTGATCATTCACATTTTTTTCACGTTTATATTGTTCAGTCCACTTCTGGACGAATGAAACTGACTTTCTAATTTGTCTAGCGGTCGCAGAAACTGATAATTTTGGTCCACGGGGATGCAAGAAAACCACTTCAAAATGTTTTGTAAAGTGTTCCGAATTCATGTTTTTACTTCAATACAAACATTGCAAATGAATGACATCTGCCAAATTTCATCTCCGCCCAAGCTTAGGACCATATCTGGCCACACCAAAAATCTTTTTTTGATATTTGAATATTTTTGCGGTTTTTTGATTAACTTTATCGAATGAAACGCACTGTAATTTACTAAAAATGCGTGGCAAGTTATTAAAATTCTTTTTTATCGATTGAATCTTCAAAATTGATTTGCCATATGTGTTCAGAATGTTTGTTAGAGGAATCGTTTTGCTCTCATTTGATTTCAATGCTCTCAAGTCGTGTGTATTATTTCAAGCGACTGTTGTGTTTTTGTAGATAGGTGATCATGTGCATAAGACAAAAAAAAGAAGAAAAAAGCGTATTGCTATTATTGAGGGAGATGGCAAAATGTGTTTAAATGCACGTCATATTTTACATTTACACAAGCTGTGCTATTTTCGAAATTTAGCATAGTAAACATTTTTGGGTACATATGTTCTTTCATTTTTTCATACTCAATGCTTTATTGTTTCGTTTTTTTTTTTGCGTCAGCTAATGTGTTGCTTAGACATATTGAATTCTCACCAACGCTTAAATCTTCACTGCGTCATTTTCTATGCCTACAGTCTATATTGTTGTGAATTGTGAAGCACAGGACCTGTGAGCACAGACAGAAAGTAATGTTCTCTTTGCTGGCGTCATAAAATATTCTAATGTGTTTATTAATATTTATAAAAACAAATTATGTTTGGATGCTGGTGAAAAACAAAAACATTATCCCAAAAGAGACAACAACAAGCTTTACAAATTACAGTTGAGTTGGAAAAAAGAAGAGGAAGATGAAGAATTAGAAGAAGATAAACATTGAAGAAAAACTTTATATACTTAAGCGTAAACCACACAAAGTGTACAATATAATAACGAGAATATGAACGATAGAAACGGACGATAAGATAATAAAACAATGAAACTCAAATCAGCAAATAATGAAGAATTTCTAGTCTGATATGATTATGTGGTATGGTGTGGTGTGGTGTGGTGTGTGTTGTGCACAATGCATACGGAAGCAATGAGTGACCGGATTTTGAGTGATGTTAACGTGGTCGAATGCACAAAAACACACATACACTCGATACTCATAAATTATGCGGCAAACGTACATGTCAGCCTAATATGTATCCAAATCTGAGCATAGAATGGCCGCTATCATCTCGCTTGCGTTGGCACAATAACAAGAAAAAATCACGCAGCATGAAGAGTGTCAGAAATAACAGAGCAACAAGCGACATACTTGAGTTTATTTAAATTTTCCATTTTTTTTCTTTCAAAATTCCAAAGCAGCATTTTCAAAATTAGCTACCGAAATTATGTAGGTTATATTACCTTTAATTGTACATGCCACAGGGGACGATGAAACTGAATGAGAAAAAAAATTCATCTTGGAAAATTCAATTGAATAATTCAACATATTAAATTGAACAATTTTCCTTAACCAACGAATGGTTCGTAATATGGAATTCGTCCTTTTTTTACAAATTATTTCCTATATTTAAATAATGTAAAACGAACGTATACCCAGGAAATTGTATTAGAATAATTCCGGAGAGAGGAAAACGCATTGTATAGATTAAAGAAAAGCGAAAATCACATCGAAATAGTAAGGAAGCACTGCGAATCCGTTTCTTTTTTGCTGATTGCCGCACAATTATGCCTCAAAATGTGCACTTGGTCGAAAAGACTCATGTGTTTTCACAATGATTATTTTTAATAGAAAAATGCGATGAAACGACGAAAAATGAAATGAAGAAAAGATTTCCATTTGCTGTAAGCATCTAAGTTTTGGGCGATAATTTCATTTGATATATATACAGTGAAAATTTCAAGTAATAGACAAACACAAGGAAAGTAAATTAGTAATGATGGTTTTAACGATCGCAATTGATGTCGAACAAAATCCTCTTTGATGCTAATTTATTTTCTTAACGGCATCGAATAATTGGCAAACCGGTGAAATGTGTACATCACATTTGAAATTACCGTAATAAAACAATAATCATTGTACGATTGTATGATTCTACGATTCTTTGGAAATGTGCTTAGATGGTGTACGAGGTCGGTTGAAGATGTTTAAGGGGACGCATATTGCGTCGCAGTTGCCATCAATAAACAACGAAAATCTCTCTCTGTTTTGCAATTTGTACACAATTACTATATGACAAGCGAATGGAATATAGATTAGGGTGATCGAAAAAAATGCATAATGACTAATTTAATCTCGGCCCTATCCATAACCTATGCAAACATATGTTCCACATTTTTGACCTCTGGAGCTCAAACTTTCAGCCTCGAACGATGTCATCCATGAAAAAAATCAAAATAAACTTCGAACAATTCTCAACATTTATTGGGCAAAATTTTGGGTAAAGTCCATTAAAGTACTCAAACATGGTTGAAAAATTTCAGGAGCATAATTTTTCCAATTTCCAAGCTCGATTTGATGATAAAGTCTTTTATCTGATCATAATTCTATGCACACATACATAGAATTACATACCTTTCCGATTATGTAATGGAATTTGGGGGGAGGAGTGTTTGGAAGCTTTTGACAATATTTGGAGCCCGTGCTTTTCAGTGATTTTATATAATTAGTTACGATTTGAATGAAAAATATACTAGTCCCTCCCAATAGCCCCACCAATTTGAAGAGCAGTCCAACTTAATTTGTCAGACTCGTTAAAGTAATCTGAACATTAATGAAATATTTCATCACATTAAAATGGCTCTTTTCAAGCAGAAACGGTTAAAATTAATGACAACCACGTTTTAGTCACAAAAAAGGTCACAGCGCCAACACTACTCTCCACTTTGGATTGAAGAAATTTTAACAAGAATATAAAAATTCGTATTTGGATTTTTTAAGATGGCCAAATAAACGTGAAAAGAATTTTAACAATCGATTCGCAAATTAATAAGCTATATTCCTGGAACAATTTGAACAATTTGAACAATTTGGTGTAGTTTTTGGGGCCGAAATTACGTTAGAAAATCGATGCACCCTAATATGGATGTTTTCGATTTTCTCTCTCTGTATGTGTGAATGTGGTTGGCTCAAGCTTATAATATGTATACAATCATCTTCATTTCGTCGAAAATTCAGCGAAAAGCATCAAAATAATGCTAATGACATAAGTGAAATTGAGTGAAGTGAAAGGGCTGACTAAGAGTGTGTCAATTTGTTTGTTGCTGCGTACTGTTGAATTAAAATAATCAAGTGAGTGACGGGAGAGAGCGTCTCATTGTCACATCATTTGTGTAACTAATATCGCTGACTTTGACAATGTTTTCACATTAAATTTATAATTATGAATGGACTGATGTTTTGTAGTATATGCATTCGTAAAAATTCACGTGTACCGACGCATTCATTGTTTCAAGCTATCTATTCTAAACCTAAAGTAATTAAATGATCTCTCATCGATGAATTTGGCAATTTTACATGCTTTGTTATATATTCATGACGTAAAACTAGCTCGCATGAATAAAAACCCTTTTGAGACTTGCTTACGAGCTAAATGTTCATTCCTTTGGGGTAAAATTTTGGGTTTTATTTCTTGGTTTACAATTGAACTAATATGGATTTGTAGAAAAATGTTATGCAAAACGCTGAATAAACATTCAATTGTTTAAATGAATCCGTTTAATACATCAGAACTATATAGAATATTTACCATCTAATTCGAAGTTTGTGTTTCAATGTTGCTCTTATCGCGAATAGCAGTAAATCGATTGAAGAATAAAAAGGACATGAGTAAAATAATTTGAAGTAAAATGTCTATAAATACACTCATTCCCAGCTCCAATGGATATATATAAACGCTGATTGCGTTTAACGTTGTGTTTTGCTTATGACAAATGATTTTTCTAACGAGCAGCTCATATGTCTCGATCTATTAAATATCAAATGAGGTACCATTACCACATACTTTGCATCGACCAACGAAATGGTAAAATAGACGAGAATTTAATTAATAAAAACACGAAATCATACAAACCGACTGTAATGCCGATGTTTTTTTAATGAGCAAGATCTAATTCTCACCAAAATCACAGTTGTTCGTCATTTCATTTGTTTTCGCAAATTAGGCCTATCGTTCGATTTGTGTCTCTCTCTGTGTATTTTGTGTTTAAATCAACACAAAATGCAAAGCGGAATGAGTTGAATATGATTTATATGTATTTCGAGGGAGAATCATTCGTTTTATTCCATGCCATTTGATTTCGATGTAAAATGTTGTTTAATTATCCATAAAATGCTTTGTACATTTTCACCAACACATAAAAAAAGCGCTAGAGATCAAAATCGATTTTATAGCTAAACCCGCATTTGGGTCTTTTTTTGTCATCACGCCGAAAGAAATTTGCGTTTCAAATGTTTATCGCATATTTTTTCATTTTCCGCATCGGAAAGAATAAAAACAAAATGAGTATAATCGTGTTTTTACAGTGGCCGAAGGGAAAAAAACTGCAAACATGCAAAAATGTTTGTCAAAAGCCAAAGAGCAGAGCAGTAGGTCGAAAGATTTCATGTTCATTGGAAAGTTTTTTTTTCGTTTTTTCTTCCAAAGGAAAAGTTCTTAGAACTTTGGTACCTGCAATTAATTAACGAATACTTTATTAGGATGACAAACAATAAATGTGTGTGATGACAAATCAAATTTCCCTTCCAATGAAAAAAAAAAAAAATTGATAATAAGATAAAACGATTGAAAAAAGGAAATTCAATTCATGACACAAATAATGTAAATGGAATACGCTTCAATGTCAAGCAAGGAAGGAGACACATTTAAAGACGGTAAGAATTCACAAAACGCCACAATTTGTTTTCCTCATTGCTCCAGCTGTTTATATTGATGTCGGCAGTTTGGTGTTTTGTTCTTGGATTTGTCGTTATGCATTAAAACAGAGGAAAGAAGGATGATGATGATAATGAAAGAGATTGAGAAAAAGAAATAAATGCGAGAATGAGATTGGGATTGATGAGAAAGGCTGGTATGAGTAAAAGCAAGCGATTATCGTATTGGGGCTTGTCTATTGATACTAAACGCCATTTTCTCGAGACAAATCAATATGAAAACATTCCATTGAATTTGTCTACATGAAACAGGGTCGCGACAACATTTCATTGTCAAACAGCGCCAAATTTTTTTCATTGTAGCGAAAGCTACCATGAATTTTACAAAAAATTGTACTGTCATGAGGTAGTACAACTAGTATCTATGAGCATTGGGCATTAGGCATTTTGTTATTTCTCATCATTACAATTGTGTCATCCACGAGTTTTCCAATTTTTTAACAAATTTAAATTTTTAAGCACATTGATGAAAGAAAAAAGTACACACAAAAAAAAAATAGACAAACACACACACTTACAGAAGCTATATAAAAATCGTTGCGTAGCGATTTCCGTATAATTTCTTGCGGCATTATATAGAATGTGTACAATGAGCGACAATATCATTCATTCTCTCTCACACAACAGTGAACAGTTGCAACACACAAGCAGTTAAGATGACAAATGGTTCCAAATCAATCGCATATCAATATGTATTGGTCATTTGGAGTAGTAGTGCAATGCGATTGATGAATGTTGTGTGAGAGAGAATGAGCGATATTGTCGCATTTATTGTGTACAATACACATTCTATATAATTCCGCCAAAAATTATACAGAAATCGCTTCGTAACTATTTTTATATAGCTTCTGTATTAGTGTTTGTATATTTTTCCTCTGTGTTTAGGTTTTCATTGATTAATCCGTCACAAAAATAGAAAATAGAATGAACCACTGATAATACATCTGAAAGTGAGCGTTTATTTAGTTTTATGTTCTTTGTCGAAAGCATGACATGGATTAGAGATTCTAATTCTAACGAAATGTCACACGAAATTTGCTCCAACTTTGAAGTGATGATTTTCTGTCAGTGTACTCTCTTCTTAATCCAAAAGTATAATTTTTTTGAAATTCCATCAGAATTATCCTGCCCAAAATGCGCAAAAAGTCATTTTTTTTTTTACTTTACTCCATTTGAGAAGCCATAAACCAACATACTTTTTTGACATTTTTTACATTTTGGACTGTAATTTAGGAAAATTCAGATGGAATTCCAAAAACAATTATAGTTCAAAGTTTGAGTATCGCAAAAAAAATTGTGACATTGTATTATTATTATTGTTTAAGATGTTAAAAATTTTCTGTATATTATTCGGTAGATTTTCTTTCATTTCGATTTAAAGATTTTTTAACTATAATTTTCGATCAACTTTACAAAATATTCTACATGAATGACGTAAGTTGGTTTTGAAAGTATAAAGTTGAAAAAAAAATGAATCTAAAACGGAAATTATGAGCAATTTCTTTCAACGAATATAATATCCGCATAATATGAATGATTGCGCAATCGAGAAATTATCAAAATTTCCAATTGCGGTACGTGCAAATTGAACAGAAATTTAAAAAAATGACTGCGAATACGAGTAACAAAATCAAAAGCAAATGAGAAACAGCCACGAGAACACGAAATGCAAGCTGAACAAAGAAACGATTCAGAATGAACGATTGAGAAGTATGACTACGAGCATGGACATTTGCACGAGTTTGAGCAATTACTCCAAAAAAAACAATTTTCCTTTCTACCAAACTGTGCGAGATGATGTAATGGTTGTCACTTTTTCCCAATCTCCCCGTGTGACAAAATATCCCACGTACATTAGGAATGCTAATCGCTCTGTCGATTCATGATTCGTTTCAGCAACAAAAGTTTTAAATCGGGTGAGTTCATAGAGAGTACACAAAAAGGAAAAAAAATGTAAACTTTGGTTCAACGAATGCAATCATGTCAAATTCGTTGGACGTATTGAATTTCAAATCACAATAAATAGAGACATACCGCTGATACGAAAGGATCCTGCTAGCATCTTAATTGGTTTGAGCACTACGTTTAATGTCCATAGTACACACTAAACACACACACACGACAAAAGCAAAATTGAGTTAATAGTCGAATGCGCTTTTTTCCGCAGGGTAGGCTTTGACATATACAAGTGAGGACTACACGAAGACTATTGTCTTGACGTAAATTGCCTTGACTTGGAAATAAAAGCAGAAGAAAGAATGAGAAATAGGAAGAAAAAGACAAAACAAGAATGGAAAATGAGAGAGTGAAGTTAGAAACAAGAAACAATTTCCTATCAATAACAGCAATTGTGGAATCCTTTCGTGAGCAAAAATTTGTATTCACATCTCGAAACAATGCAAGTTTCAAGGCTGAGCTTCGTTATACCAAAACAATCTCATGTAGATTGAGAGAGAGCGAGAGCGAAAGAGAGAGAGAGAAAGAGAGAGAGAGAGAGATTGAGAGATTGAGGAAGCGGGAAAAACTATGCCATGAGAAACTAAATCATTTGAAATCCAATGTGCGGCCAACGTACACAGTACTAAGGCTTATTTCGTGAAATTGGAAGCTTACAAAAGTTGTTTTGTGTTTTTCTTGGTTGCTTGAAAAGAAATTGCTGAAAATGTTCTTGTTGATGTTAGAATTTGTCGCCTATGATTCACTATGATATCGTCATGCATGACAAACATCAATTTATGAGTGAAATAAGGAAACGAAAAAAAGGAGAACAACATACCAAAACAATACAAATCCATAGCAAAAACCAATGAGTGGCAAAAACTAGAGAGAAAAACAGTAAGACATCTTAACTTCATAGAGTGAGGAAAAATGTAGAAAGTTACAGTAAAAGACAGAATGAGAATGAGAATATGAATACGAATGAGAGTGGCAGTGAATTGAGAGAACGGAGAAAGAAAACGAGCAAAAAGTATAAAATAAAATAAAATAAAATGAAATCTCATCAATCCTGTGAAAATACAAGCGTCCATAATATATGTATCGATTATCATCATAATGGAAATCCTGCTCTGATGTGCGGATAAAAAACAGCTTTCAAAGCGACATTGCTATTGCTTTGTATTTCGAAGAATTTATAATAAGCCAAAAGCAAAAAGCGAAAAAAAAAATAAACATCGGTAAAAACAGTAGAACACCTTCTAACGAGAAAAAAAAATTTCAATTTCCAACAATGTTGTAACCATACAAATGTTCGTTAGTTTTCGCTCTCCATTCAAAATAATTCAAAGTGATTTATAATGTCATGTAAAATTCTAATTCAACGCTCATCCATTTGGAGTTGGATAAAACTTATGAATGTCGAATATGTTCAGTGTTCAATGTTCACACGCTTACAAAAGTTCAGTTGGATGTTTTAACTTCATTTAATGTGATACGAATTTTTCTGATTATTTTGCATACAATGTTGTCTTTAATCATGCACTGGTTTTAGCCGGGGGTGTGATAATAACTTTGTCCATGAGAGTGAAAGAGAGAGATAAAAACCACTCCCATAAAATGTTTCATGAAAATGTGCAATTGAAATGCAAACTGTAATTTACAGTTGAAGATGTAGAACAGTTTCTGTTTGCAAAGCACATACAAAGCATCGGATAGATGATGGTAGTAATCAACGATGATGAAAATCCAAAGCTCAAGTAAATTAAGAAAAAGCCTCTCCATTAATGAGCATTTCTCTCTTGTTCATCACACGAAACTCTTCTTTGTTTTGATACATATCTTAAAGAGATACGAGTATCTGGTAAAGCCAAAGGCGGTCATTTGGTCATGACAATAAATGACATTTCTGAAAGTGTTTTTCTTTATTTACAAAATTCTTCTTTTTAATAGAATACATGTTATGATGAATGTTTGATTTGAACCTGGTTAAAAAATGCACTTTTTACGAACAATCAGCAAATAAGTAAGCAAAGTCAATCAACAGTAAAAAAAATGCTGCAATGCTTGCGGAGTGTGTCGTCGGCACCAAAGTCAAGTGAGAGCTTTGGTTCTGTTGCAATCAGCTTCTATATTTGTCGTATTCATGAAAGCAACATTCGATGTAGCTCATTTGTTTGTCTGTGTTCCCAAAAAAGATTATGAATCGTATACTTTACAAAGGGAACGATGTCGAGCAAGTTTCAAAGATTTAGAAGGTAGAGTGGATGGTCGAATGTGAAAAAGAATGAGATAGAAAACAGAAGCTTCTAATGTATGCATAATGCAGTAAACAAAATCATCGAAAAAACACCGTGAGGAGTGGCATGTCATTGTTGTCGAGTTGCATTCGTGCCTCGAATCAGCAATTACATTCTCTCTCTCTCTCTCTCTCTCTCTCTTTCTCTCTGTCTATCATTGTTTTAACCATTGCATTGTTTTAAGCATTGCATAAGAAAACGTACGGAACATTTCATTTCATTTGAATGTGATTGTGTGTGCAAATCCCAAGCATCAAGAATCATTTACCAAGCTGTATATGAAAATCTCTCACGGCTTTACTCTTTTGTACGTGCTGAATGAAATGAAGAGAACGAGTGTGATAGAGAGTAGAAGAAAGAGAGAAAGAAAGAAAAAAAGCGAGGGAGAGAGAGAGAGTGAGTTAGAAAAAAAACACCGTAAAATAAAAATGGAAAAAATGTGTGAGAACACAGCGAACAAGAGAATAAAAAAAAGCGACGTAAAGAGATCACTGTTCGCACAAATAACAATAACAAGAGTGGTATATAACCTGACGACCGTAACCATTGAACCGTTCAAATGAAGCGCTGCCGTTCGTTTTTTTTCCGAAATCATTGACACATGATAAAGACAATGACAAAATAAAGCAAAACGAAAAATTATCAGGCAGCGATTAATATTCAAGGCACATGTCTCTTGGCGCAACGCTGTGACTCGGTTAGTGGTATTACTGTGATGCTGTTGCCGTTTGCTATTTTGTCGTTTGATGGTGAATGGGGACCATCATGCGGACGCATTTCAATGTGAATTCATTGCCAAACAATGCCAATTTTATGACTGACGCTTCGCCACTGCACACAAATACGTCATTTATCTTTAGCGCGGCGTTGTTTTTCGATCACTTGAATGTTGCACATTGTGATTGTGATCTCATGATTCATAAAATTGATCAAAAATATCTTCACCAAAATGAGTGATTTCACTGATTCAAACATTTTTCTTTTATATTCTCGGGCGATTATCAGTCAAAGAAAAGAAAAAGATGTAGTTGAAAAAAAAACTATGCGCACCATAATTCTATTATGGCAAACAATTCAACAGTTTTTATTTGGATTTTATGGCTTTTAAATTCCATGCTATTTTATAACTTATGTCAGTCGACATTCAGCAAAATTAATCAATTAAATGGAGTGAAATGCAGCAAAAAAGAAAAGAGCGAGCGATGGTTTTTATTTATTTATTTTATCGAACGAAAAAAATTAGAAAGTGGAACAGAACAGAGCAAAAATGAAGAGAGTAAGAGTGGGGGACTAGAGAGATAAATAAGCAAACGAACACACTAAAATACTAAAATAATAAAATTAGGGTCGATGGATGCCGAATTGGCAACGAGATTATCGTCTCTAACAGAAATCAAGTTAAAAGAAACACACGATTTTAATGAAAAGAACTGAAAAAAAATGTGAAAAGCAAGAAATAGAAAAAAATTAAATAAACAAAAACAAAGAATGAACGAACGAACGAATGAACGTGAAAGAAAAACAACAAGCACTTCCGCATTTGATTCCATCCAACAAAAACATCGGCATACTGTTTGCCGAGAATTTTCATTAAAAAACCCACAGAAAAAAAAGACTTTTTAGCTACCAAACGCTTTGGATTTTAACTCTCCTAATTCCGAAACGATATTACTATTATTACTATTATTACTCTCTTGTTATGATGACCAATTTTTTATTCTCTCCAATTTTCATCTTCAACAATACTAAAAGAAGGAGAAAAAATCTCTCGATTAAATGCTGGTGTCTTTCTTACATCTTTGAGCTCATTGTTCATATTTTTGTCAGAGTCGTTATGCTTACTTGAACTACTCTCAAAGATATTTGATGGTTGGAAAGTGCTGCAAACCAAATTATCAAGGTTTCATGCATTTCAAAGTATGTTCAACAATTCAAACTTTTCTGAAACTAATAATTGAATATTAAAATAAAAGAAAAAAAAATAAAACTGAACGGAAGAGAGAAAACAATCGAAACGAAAGAACAAATAATTAATTAGAAGTATGAAAGGGAATAGTTTTCAAGCCAAAATAAAACGAAGTTTTCGACAATGTTGTAATGAAATTTCATAAATTGTTGTATTGTATTGACAAAATCGGTTCCATTAAAAGATGTCAAACGAACTTTTTTGTCCGTCCGTCCTTCTTGTCAAGAAGGACGGACCACTTTTTTTTCTGTCTTTTTCCTCAAGAGAGACGGACCAAATTGTTTTGCCAAGAAGGACAGACGGACATATATATTTTCAGGAAAGACGGACAAATTTCATTGAACGGACAAATTTTAGAAGGACGACCAGAATTTTGGCCATTTGAACGAAATTCTTGAAGAATTTATTTTTGAGATTTCAACGTAGAAAGAATCCAATGTTATTATTTCATGAACAAATCATAATAATGTTCAACTTTTTTTTCAATTTAGTGTGTAAACTATTATTATTCAACTGAATATTGCTCAGTTTGCTGATAGCGATGCTGGCAAACAAAGTGACAAAAATACAAAGCGCATTTTTATAATACACAATTAAAAATGTAATCATTTGAGCAACAGTCGAAGGGACTCTCTCTCTCTCTCTCTCTCTCTCTCTCTCTCTCTTTCTTCCTCTCTCTCAATTTTGTTCTCAATATATCCATTGTAACTCTATGATGATGTTCACAAACCAAAAATCAAATAGAGATGAGAACAAAATATATTTAAAGTTACATTGTTAATCAGTTATTACATTGACTTTAAGTGGCCCCGAAAAAGGTTTGCCAAATATTCATAACAAAAGTAAAAAAAAAAACGGTAAAACTTTTTTAAAAGCGTAATTGTTGCTATGTTATTTTGAAATTGCATTGAGATAAAAACTCAAAATTGCATAAATAAATAAAAACGAAATGAATTTCATTCATTGAAATAATGAAATAAGTTTACCGAAGTTGGTATGCTTTACAAATAAAGTGGATGAGATAAGATGTGATGTCGCCTCAAAATGTATACATACATAGCTACGCGCATATGTATAACACATATTAAAACAAGAGTTATTTACTTCGAATACCAAATGCTTATCTTCAAAAAATCAAAATTATTATCATCATAATTCAGACGAATAAATGCATCCAAGCATGTGATAAAAAGTCAAATATTTACGATAACAAAATGTGATTCAGTTGAAAAATTTATTCAGTATGGTTTTTCTAAATGTGACACAACAATCAAATCAAAAAGATATAATGAATTAAAAATAAAAAAAATAAAACAAAAAACATAAATCTAGAGAGAAGAAAAAGTGCGTGCTTATTTTAAATGTCATTTGAGTATGTTGTTTATTTGCTAATGTATTTAGCGGAGACGGTCATCAGTAGCAAAACGACAGGTTCAAATTTATTCAATACTTTTTTTTCTCGCATATTTATATGTAAATGTTGATAAAACCGTTTGAATGACGTATGGTTGTAGAAATATTGATCGATTTGCAAACCGGATGTTCATCATTTTTTTGTTTTTTTTTGCGTATTGCAGAACATCCTGCTTTTAGATCGTAGTGTCCCAGTATCCCAGTGTCCCGTGTGGAAATATTTTGACTGAATAGCTTGTCGATTATTCTTGGTCATTTTTGTACGGCATTAATGGCTTACTAACATTACCTCCAACCAAATTATCAACTATTGTTTACAGTTATTATAGTCAATATTCAGTTAAAATGCTCCAAAATAAGTGATTGATAAATCAGCAGAACCGACTATTTCCCGAAATTTTCAAACTCCATAATTGAAACTGATTATAAACAATTTTGGTTACTAGTTAGACAGTCAATATTTTCACACGGGATGTTGCGTTTGTTTTCTATTATGCTTTAATTTCAAGTTGATTACACGTTGTTTCATATGTAAAAGTGGAAGTGAACAGAACTGGGTGAAATAGAACGGATAAGCTTGAAATAAAATCGACAAAATAAAGGCAAATGGATGATATGGGTCAAGAAAATTTTACCAAAAAAAGAAAAAAAACGAAAAAGAAATGAACAAACAGTTGAGAGTAAAATCCCTTCGGTGATGTCTCGCTTTGCATCTCATTCATTTTCTCATCTGACACACAATCTCTTTTTTTCACATTTTTCGGGCTTGTACGCCTTCACTCATCATCTCTGGATCATTCGCTCGATATCGGAAAAGCGGTCGAGAGAATTTTACACCAAAACTAAAAGAATAAGTATATTCCTTCTATGGCATCGATAAAGCCAATGTCCAAAGGTCGTTGTAGAGATTTTCATGAAATTCTCTTTTTATGAACCGACATAGATATTTCAATCTAAATTACATCACGAATACCGTGCAATACACAATCGGTCAATATAAAGGGGTTTTTCGAAAAGATGCGATACGAAATGAAAACGAAAATGAGTATGGGGAGGAGAAAAAAAATGAAATGCGCTCAGCGGTATGTCAAACGGAAATTCATTCGGTCAGAGAGTGCGATGGATAAAAATGAAAATAAACATTACACGATGGTGTATATATGTATGTGCGATATTAAATTGGTTACTTTGATATATTTGCTTATTACGGCTTATTCATCAAAAACCACTGTGTATATGTATATAAATTTCGGAAGTTCAGCGTTAGGACGGGTGAATGAAAAAAAAAGAAAAAAATACATATGAAGAAGCCTTTAATATGCCAAAGCACTAGCACCATTTTGATTAACCACAGAATTTGACCAAATAAGCCAACAACAGCAATCAGTTCACCATTTCTCATGAACATACCAACGTAGTGAGTACGTTTTTAAACCCCATCCCAACAAAATAAGTTAACTGTCTCTTGCATGGAAGATAGGGCCACCGGGCCCGTCGTTGCTCCACAATTTAATGTATGCAAGAAGAAAATGAAAATGAAATGGGAACCTACATGATTCGCTGCCATATCATGAGTCAATGCGTATGCATTTCAGCAATGACTACAATGAAAATGGTGTGCTTGGTGCGGTTGCAGACTTCACCCAACATTTGCACAAATGTTAATAAAAAAAAAGAAGCATACAACGATCAGTATTTCTTGACGAAATTAACCTTTCTCATGACTAATACCATTTCATACAATTTTCCAGCCACCATTTATCAGTTTACTCTTGAACATCACATCACAATTTCATAAAATTTGCAAATTCATACTATTACCTTAATTTGACATTGAAAAAGTTTCGACGAAAAAAAAATAGAACCAGAAACGAAGGATGGGGAATTTAGTCTGATTTCTTTTTTCTTGCATTTCGTGCTTAGAATAACCCTAATTTGAAATTATTTAAATTGAAATGACTCACATTCTTCCATTCAAATATGAAATGAAAGTAATTAAATGAATAAATCATACATGTAAATGCATGGAATTTTAAAGAAAATTGTACTTATATTAACCCAAACACCAACAACAACTAAATTCGAATGTTAACTAAATATAAAATATGAATTTTCAAGATTTCCATGTGTTTTGAGGATAAAAGGATAATTTCAGTTGCATCCTTTTTTTTAAATGAATCTTAAGATATAGAAGCATTCTAAACATAGTAGTGCACAGGGTAGAGGGAAGCCCAGATGACTTTCTCATAAATTGTCGGCCGAGACTTCCGTTCATGAAGAAACGATTTTTTTTGTAAAATTGCTAGGGATTTCAAACTCTAAAGTTCAGACCTTTTTTTTCTTATTTTTTTGCTCCTAAAATTATTTTGACACCACCTTTTCCCCCTTCCTCAAGTCTGCGGGTGTCCACTACTATGATTCCAAAAGAAATAGTCAATTTCAAAATAAATGGTTTTTGTTGCTTTGAGCATGTCACAAATTCCATTTGGTCAAGATTTATGTTTTGAAGGTGTCATGTGGTACTTAAAACACTTAAAAATTCAATTTAAATTAATCACTGTGGCTTAAAATCAAAATTTAATGAAAGCAAGAGAGAAAGAAAGGTAGGATCTTACATAGAAAAATGTGTGTGAGAATTTCTTTCGTTGCTCCATATTTTTTTGTTCTTTTCTAATGACGCTAGCTGTGTCACGTCAGTCATTAATTTATTATTCATTCTAAGGTTTTTTGCGATTAACTAGCATTCATGTTTGAATCTACGTTTAAGCTATATTCAAGTTATGTGAAAAATTAGCAGACACATTATTTTTTTTTAAGCTTGTCGGAATTACTTGGCAGATTTAGAAATTTTCTTTGCTTTAATATTGCTTTGATTGAATTGAAAAATGTGTGTCCTTTTCTCTCTCGCATTTTTTTTATCATATTACGCTTGTTGGAAATATCCCGCCTTTCAAAATTATGATTTATTCGCCAATTTTTTTTCTTTAATAAGAATAAGTGTACGGGAAATGGATAGATATGGATATATAGGAATGTAGAAACTTTTGTTCTTTTCTTATGCGTGAGACTGGCGTGACTTTGTATGCATTTGGTATGTTGGAATATTATTTGAAGTTCCAATATTTCTGCATGTAAGAAGATCTATTCATTTCAAACAGACTGATAAGAATGATTCATTGATTTTGAAGTGTGTTGGTTACTAATTCCAATGTGGCATATGGAACTTCATCATGGATATTCAATATACACACTAGAGCTGTCCACGAACAGTTCGTGAACACTTTTTAGGAACAAAAATGTTTGGTGTTCGTGAGAACAAACTTTTGTTCCTTTTTGCCCAGAACATATAGACACAAAATCCCACTTAGTTTGAAGCGGTGTTTGTAGCAAAAATATTTGTTTCTTTTTGCCTAAAACATATAAATACAAAATCTCAAATAATTTGGAGCAAAAAAACTGTTTGTTCTTGAAGTGTTCGCGAACTGTTCGTGGACAGCTCTAATACACACATATACACATATATACACTATCTAATATTCATACCTCAAACTACATGGATGAACTAACTGCATTAGGAATTTTCGCATCAGGAACAACAGGTCGTTTCAATGCTTCACGAAATGGAGACGGGATACGAGAAAACTTAACCATATAGAGAGAGAAGAGAGAGAGAGAGAGAGAGAGAGAGAGAGAGAGAGAGAGAGCTTTGACCACAACTAACCATTCATCGGAATGTTGAGTGTGTGTCTGTGACCAATAATAGCAACATGATTGCAACATCGAAACGAAAAAAGCATTGATGATGGTTAATATTCGCATTTTCAAGCAAAATAATGACGCACAATTTGTTGAATAGATGTCATCAATGAGATGATTCATTTGTCATTCCATATACCTCCATCATGCGAAAACGATGCTTACATTGCATATCATGTAATAGTGTGACAACAAGTCAACAAAGCTTTTGCGAAAGAACAAAAATATATGTTTATATATTGCAAATATGTTTAATATATTTCCATCATTTTCCTATTCTTGGCTCGTCATTTATCACGTGATCATATACCGCCCGTCAAACAAATGTAAAAATAAGAAAGCCGAGTCTCATTTTCTTTTGTGTCATTTTGTCATTATTGTGTAGTTCAATTGCGATTCCGATAAATGTAATCAGAGTGTGTACGAGTATTTTGATGGTCCCTAACAACACACAATGTTGATGTGTGCTGTGATAAGGCCCAGAAACACTAATTCTTTCAGTTCTTCTTTTTTTTTCTTCTCTTTCTTCTTCAACAAAATTATACACTATTTTCTACACTGTATGTATTTATATTTAGCTCAAAATTATTCTGTAAGGCGAACCCACACTCACACTCACACACACCCAAACCAATCTAGTTAAGCTATTACCGCTTTATTCGATGATAGATGATTGACAAAATAAAAAAAAAGAAGGAAAGAAAGGAAGAAACCACTTCATTCTTGTGATGTGGGTGATTTTGTTCTTTTTTTTGGTGTGCATTGTTCGACCGGAACGAATTTTCGTATTTTACTTAAAAATGTTTTACTAAGAAAAATAAAATGAAAATAATACGTGGAAATTGGATTTGTTACGACAAAAACATCACTGCTTTGCATACGAGTACTATACATAGCCGGAATTTTGGCCTGTGTGTCTATCTGTAAGTCTGTCTTTCATTCGGTAAATGATGAATTTCCGCGTTAATCATACTTATCTTTGTGATTCAATTCTTTTTACTCAGCTTCTATATAAACTGGTATGGTATTTACTGCTCTTAAGATGAAAACATTCATTCTTTGTATAGAAATAACCAATCTCCAATCATAATTTCCTATAGCATCCCATTTTAATCTATATTTTATATTATATTCAGCATCGGTAATTTACACTTCAATGTACTTTTTTTTGTTGTATCTGACCACCACAAAATTATGTGTTTCGGTTTCATGAGTCAAATAACACGACGCGTTGTGTTGTCATTGGTTTTTATTTGTTTTAGTTTCATAAGTCGAATGTTAATGGACCCATGAAACCAAAATAAAAAATTTACATCACAATAATTTGAATAATATTAGTTTGATAATAAAAGCGTTCAATTATCAGATGAAAACTTTGCAATTTCACTGTTAAAATCAAAGTGAAAATTGAAAATGCACGTCGAAAAAGGGTACCCGGGGGAACAATTATGTACACTCGTATGGAAAGCAGTAAGATTCACACACGTACAGAAGAAATATTTTTTAAGCAATAAATCGCAAGAAATTCGCTTTTAATAAATACGTATCTGTGTATATGACGAGTTGTAAAAATTATTTCAATTATTATCTTTTTTTTGCTTTTTCTTTGTTACGAAATTTAATATAACAATATTAATAGTTAATGAGAAGAATATATTTGTTCTTTCGAAATATATTAAAGTAAAAATCAAGTGACTCATGAAACTGATGATTCTGACTCATGAAACTAAAACAAATAACCAGTATCAAAACTACGGGATGCACTTGTTTGGTTTTAAGTGTGGCGAACCACTCAGAATTTGCTGAACACATCGAATACCAACAGATGAATTATTTTCAGCCTTGGCCGGCCAGTGTGCTTGTTTTTATAATTTTCGCGATTTTTGAGGAAATTCCGCACAACTTTTTCACTTCGGTTCAACTCTTTGGCAATTTGAACGTTTGACAATGATGTATAATCTTTTATTGTGGAAATTTTGGCTTTTTTCGCTTCGGTTCCTTGTCCCTATGTGTTTCGATTGAATTTTGGTTGACAACTGCGTCACAACTATAGTAAAATTGCACCAATAGACATAAAATGGATGCATAACAGTAAATCACGTCAAAACAGATCGAAAAATGTAAGCAACACTGACAACTGTGCATGAATCAGTGAGCTCGGCTAAAATTATTTCCCACTTTGTGGGTGCAAAAAATCGAAAAAATCAAAAAAAAATCGAAAAAACCGAATAATTTCGATTTAATATTTTTGTGATGTATTTGTTAAAAGTTGATAATAAATGTGACCAAAAATCAGAAATAAATCTTTCAATTTACTTGATTTTTTTCAAAAAATGTGAGCTCGGCTAAAATTATTTCGCGCATTGTATGTCACTATTTTCACGTACTGACTTGTAGTTGTTGTTGCAGTTGTTCATTTTATTCCTTAATAAAGGGGTAAAATTTTTTAAAAACGGTTGTACTCAATTTATTAAACACTTTTGGTTGTCCATTTTTATTACAGACGCAATCAGTGTGGCGACGATAGAAGACCGAACTTCCAACCTGACGGTTGATTCAAACTCAGACTTAGAAGAAATTCTATGTCAACATAATGCAGAAAATGAAAAGCGTTTTAAGGTGAAATCAATTAACATAGCTCGTTAAATTTGCTTTATAACTACTGTGATTATTTGACTTTTTATCATATGTTGTTGGTTATATTCCATTTTTATATTCGTTTTTGTGTTGTATTTCTCAATTATGTTCAAGTCTATGATTGTTATCATAAAATCCTTTCTAATCAGTTTTTCATTAAAAAAATGTCCATAATTTTCTAAAGTGTCTTAAATATTGAAGTACTTTCGTCAATTATGTATAGTTGAAAAGAAAAAAAGAATGTAGGAGTATACATCTGTTTTAATTTGGTTTTTTTTCTTCTTCTTCTTTTTCTTCTTCTTCTTGGCATCCCTTCTTGCTTCCATTTAAAACTCTCAGAACACTTCTTGCCTAAGTAACTTCGATACGATATTATGTTGGCCGAGGACATTACGCGACACAATCGCCTACCTACCATGCCCTGCCGAAATCGATGGTGTGGCCGACTACGATGTAACAAGTGAGTACCGACAAAATATTCACAAAAAAATCAATTAAGCTCCTTAAATTGATAAACTTTTTCTTTCTGGCTTCATTTTAACAATTCCTTTTCATTCCCAAATGAAACAACATGAAAAAACATATATTTTATAAAAAACAGAGAATGCATCGAGGATGTGCCTGCATGATGGCAAATGGAATAATTACACTAATTATGATTTGTGCCAAACTGTATCTTCACCAACAGCTATTTCAAATTTTTCACCAGGAATAGAATTGCCAGCAATCATCTATTACAGTGGTTACACTATTAGTTTAGTGTCGCTTACTTTAGCCGTAGCTGTCTTCGTTTATTTCAAGTAAATACTAAATAAATGATTTTATACAAATTCAATTGGTTCACATATGTTCTTTTAACAATCCGAATTGTTGAAGCTTCCGATGATTGGATTACGTTTTCACACTCAAATCAGTGATTAGAATGAATTAACCGAAAATATTGAAAAGATGAAATTACAAAACCATGTCAATAAATTTAGATTAGAATTTCTGGCTAAAACTCTGACCGAAAAAAAACACAAGACAGTAAAAAATAAAACAAAAAATATAAGCGAAAATTTAAATCGTTTGTCATTTCATTGCAGAGATCTTCGATGTTTACGAAATACGATACATGCGAATTTATTTCTAACGCACATTTTATCGGCACTGATGTGGATAGTAATGTTTAATCTTCAGGTATGGAAATAAATTATTCATTGCATTTCTATGGGGAGGAAGGGAGGAGAGGGATTTTGTTAGAAAATAACAATCACTGTTGGTGTGAAATGTTATTTATAACGATAAATTTATGTGACAAAGTTATGATTAAAAATTCGGAGGATGAATATTCATTTCCGGAACGGAAACAACTGTTCAAAAGCAATTGAATTGTTTCAAGTAGATTGTAAATGTTTTGTTTTTGTTTTGTTTTACTCTCTTCTTTCATTCAAATAAATCTTTGGAAATTCTAACATACATTTAGTCTATCCAAATTGAAAGTTTTCAACTGTCTCCTTCGCCGCAAATGAACCATTTTGAATGTTCACACAAAGTGATCAACACATTTGAAATTCATTTATAAATTTTTCATTTTCACTTTTGTTTCGATTCATGTTTCTTTCACAGATGGAAGGTTCACCTGGAAAAACTACTTGTGCATTACTTGTTACATTTTTTCACTATTCTAGCTTGACGAACTTTTTCTGGATGTTAGTTGAAGGTATGTTTTTATTGAGATGAAAACAAAAAAGGTAAAACAATTACGGCATACGTCATACGGCCTAAATGAAGGTTCACTGCCATATTCTTTGAGCATAATTTTTTTTGTCCTTTTGCATTTAAATTCCAATGAATTTTTTATGATCTATCAATGATTTTGACGGAACAAATCCAACAATTCGTAAGACACAACAATTGTTTGCTTGTTGCAGCTTTCAGATAAAATAAGAAGAGAACAATCGACTTTAGCCTTATTTCTTTTGTCGAAAAATCTAAAGCCAATTTAACCAGTAATGTTCTCTGAAATTGTTCATAGTTGAAATGTTTCAGTTCATATTGATGCCGTTGATGGTTAAAACGATTGTTATAGAATTTGAAGAATATGGGTCAAAAGAAGTAGGAATAAAAGTCACAATGTTGTGTATATCTTTCAAACTTATTCAGCAACAGAAATCCAATGTACAAAAGTGTAATAACCAGTTACAGTAAAAAAGCATATTATAAATCATTTCATTTAACCTGAAACTTTTCTGCTACATTCATTTAAAACCGCTTTTCATGCTTTTCCACTTTTCCATTTTTTCTTCCATTTTTTTCAAACTCCATTATTATCGCCACCATGAATGACGAAAATAACAACAACAACAACAACAACAACAATAAAAAAAATGAAAATATATTAGGACTCTACTTGTATATGTTAGTTGTGCAAACGTTTTCCGGTGATAATCTAAAATTTAGTATTTACGCGTTAATTGGTTGGGGTAAGTACTTCATCTTTTTTTTTGTTTTACCATCGAGAAAGGGAGAAGAACAATGCTGTCCAATAATAAAAAGAGCAGTTAAATTTGTTTGCCAAAGGAAGAAAAAAACATCTATTGTAATACTTTTGTTTTTCGCTTTTCATCACACACAGTTGATTTACTTTGTTTTTTTTTTGTGGTTTTCCTTGAAAGAATCATTTTGATTGTGACATAAAAAGTGACATCAACCTTTTTTCCTCCTTCTACCATCCGTATTTCTCATTCTGGTTCCAAAAGCTTAAATTTTAATCAGAACAGCAGAAGAAAAAAAAAAGAAAGGAAGAGTCATGCGTACGCTTGTGCCTTCGTCTGTTGTAAATCGCGCAAAATAAATTCGTTAACTCTTTAGTTATATTTTTAACTGTATTTTAAAAGTTAGAAATGATGAGGACTTTTGCGTTTTTGAATTGAAAATTGGAGGGAATTATGCGACACAATGTGATAAGTTGCGGGAAAACAAACATTTCCCAAAAACAGAAAATTAAAGGGCGACTTATGTGAGTTGAATAAAAACATGAGACACAAAAAAGAAACGACAACGACGACGATGACGAAGAAGGAAGAATATAATAACAACAAAAAAGGAGAAGAAGAAGTATAACTTCATTCTCGTATATGATTTTGTGTACACACCTAGGGGAAATACACTGTTTTCTACTATTGGGTGTGTGCAAGAATTTTAAAGAATGACAACCAGATGGCGTAACTTATACTGTGACGCATCTGGCCATACTGTAACTAATTGGCTTTACTATTCAGTGAGTAACCTGGTGAAGCAGTTACAGCTGAACGCTATCGACAACAATTAATCAAAATGGAACATGCATTGAAGAACAAACGGTCTCTGATCGAACTGGCTTTAACAAAGAAATTTACGTTTCTTACGCCATCTCTACGGGTACGGTATGAATTTAAATGAATATCAAAATTGTGGAAGTTCACACAGTGCACTCATCGTTTAAAAAAAGGTAAAAGATTTCGAACGGGATCAGCTTGATCACAGACTGATGTATGCTTTCGAAATGTTGAAGAAGTGCGAAAATGGGTCGATGACTGGATAGTTTCAAAAAATGAGGAATTCTTTTAACGTGGAATCCTCAAACTTCCTGAAAGATGGCGAGAAGTCATAGCTAGAAGTCACACACACACACACACACACACACACACACACACACACACACACGTCTCTGTACAGAATAAGAAAACCAATGCCATATCCATAGCATAATGTTTTCTGTGGGCGGCATATTTCCAGGCGAAATCGAATCAAATGGAAGTAAAAACGTTTTACGGAAAAGTTTTAATAAGTTAAACAACAAACCAATTAAAATGTTGTTCTCTTGTGGTGGCATAGCATGGTATGGCATGGCATGGGTGTGCATCTGTTACATTGACTTGCTATTCAGTCCATTCTCATAATCATTTTCTTCTCTTCTCATTTCCTTTTTTTCTTTCTGATTTCCTTTTTTCCCACCAAGAGTGAAAGAGATCAGATACAGAGTGAGAGCGTGAGAGCGAGAGAGAGCACGCGGTTCTGCATTTCAAATCAAGTTTTCTGTAGAAAAACCAAATGTTATTCTTTCCGAATTACCTATGTATATAAGTATAAATATCTGCATATATGTTTTTAAATATCAAGTTGTGGGTGATTCAAATTGGTTCGATCGCATAAATTTCAACGCAATCTTATACTTTCATACACAAGTTATTACTAAACCAATGAATTTGCATCGACCTCTTGTAGTGGCGAGAGACTCAGTCGCCTGTAAAATCATAAGCTTTCATATTCAATTTTGAGTTGTAATAATTCAAGTTGTTTGAAAGCAGTGACGCGTGAGAGAGAGAGAGAGAGAGAGAGAGAGAGAGAGAGAGAGAGAGAGAGAGAGAGAGAGAGAGAGAGAGAGAGAGAGAGAGAGAGAGAGAGAGAGAGAGAGAGAGAGAGAGAGAGAGAGAGAGAGAGAGAGAGAGAGAGAGAGAGAGAGAGAGAGAGAGAGAGAGAGAGAGAGAGAGAGAGAGAGAAGGGAGAAAGGGATCCAGTTTAATCGACATCATATATGAACGCTTGCAACAGTTCCGAAGGGAGAAAGAAAGTGAATTGTTGAACTTGGTGATGGGAGCGTAAATTAATCGATGAGTTTTGATCATAAGTTTCGATGAATTCAGGCGGAAAATAAGCTACAAGTTTATTTAATAAAATTGATGGGGAACAAAACAACAACAAAAAAGAATTTGAGTTGATCTTTCATTCACTAAGAAAGCACTTTCACTTATTTAAATGCATTCATCTTTGCAAATGTTGGACAGCATTGTCGAGGCCTATGTTTATTGAATTTAAATGATTTTTTTCATTCATTTTTCGTGACTATAATTTATTGGATACATGCCATTTTTCAAACAGGTGGACCAGCCATTTTTGCGCTAAGCTGGGCTCTTTCTAAAGCCTTTGCCAACGAAACGAATAATTTATTAGGAGTAACCGAAGGAGTAAGTATACATTTTATTTGTTTGTTTGTTTCATACTTGTTTTTACCCTTCATATCAACACCGAAAAATAAATATTATGTGCTAAAGCCTCTTCATCACACTTCAGCATTTAGTTTATGGGTGGCATGATGGGATGAGATATCTTTGCACATTGTTATTCAAAAAACGGCTTTGCCGTATTCGTAACACAAAAAATCTTCTTCTTTATGCTTGCATGTGAGTCTTTTTTTCTCTCTTCTCTTTATTGGCAATGTTGTTTTGTGCGTTTTTATTTCTTCTTCTTTTGCTTCTGATTTTTGATTTCATTCAGTTGGGCTTATGTTGTTATGTTTCACGTTCATTGGTATCATGTCATGCTGTGATAATTTTGACTAGACGAACCATTGTATATTGTCTATAATAAATGTATTACATCCATCAGTGTATGTGCACCGGAACATCAGTATGTGCGTGTGTTTGTGTAAGCAAATCGAACCATTGGCACGCACTCATAGCGTAACGTATCACTAAACAAACAATAACAATGTATCAAAAACTTTTCCAAACAATTAAATGAGCTGAATGGAGTCGTATTTGTTTATTCGCATATCTTCACGCTGGATGTTCCATTCTTTCACTCTCAGTTTTTGGATCAATTTTATATTCGATATGGTTGAGTACACGCGCGTAGTACACGTGTGTGTGTGTGTGTGTATGTGTGTGTATGTACGGATGTACGGATGTACGGATGTCCCTTAGCGTATCAACAACATCATCTCACCACTATTCGCTGTTATTTCGATATATATCCAATATAATCACGTATCTGTATGCGATCTGTATGTTGATACATTGATATGCCTTATCGTGAAGGTATTCTTTTTGTTAGATATCATGTTGAAGTGACGCTTTTTGTTGTTTTTCCAGTTGTTAATCTCGCGTATGAATGAATTCAATAAGTCATTCCGTATGTTTGATGCTTTCTCATCGAATTTGACGTAACTTTTTCTTGTTTGTATGTGTATTCAACTTTGCTTCCTTTCTTTTTAACATTTCGTTTTTCTCTTCTATACTTTTAATGTTTTTTTTTCTTACTTTTACTCTCGCTCTATTTCTCAATCTATGCGTTTCATTTCATTTCATTTCGTTGCGTTTTCGTTTGTTTTGTTGGGAAATGTTTGTCTGAATGGAATTGAAATATGATTTCAATTTTTGGCAAGGCTTTACTTACGATGGAAACGTCAGCTAAAAATAAATCCATCAGATAGACTCATCCGATGGATTTGACTCTTCGTTGGTTGCATTGGATTTTTTGCTTTCTTTACAATGTGGCCTAATTTTTCCATTATGAGCAACGTCCAATTTGAGGCTACATTGAAAAAATACACAATTTTTGACATTGGTCACAATAGAAAAATTAGCCAAATCGTAAATAAATACAAAAAATTCAATGCAACCAACGCAGCGTCATAGCTATCGGATAAATCGATCTGATGGATTTATTTCAACCTTAAGTAAAGCCTTGATTTTTGGTCGGAACTTCACTTGGAAGCATGGCGATAAAACGAAGTGCACATAATGCCTACTACGCGTCCGTTTGTACAACTGAGAACACATATTTGTGCTACCGAGAGAACAGTCGGGCGCGTAGTCGGCACTACGTGCACCTCGTTTCATCGCCTTGCATAGCGATGAAACGTCGGAACTACGCGCCCAAGCTACATTATGCCAACTACATGACGTAGCCTACTACGTGCCCTAACGTGTTTGTATGAACGTTTCATCGCTATGTCGCCTTGCTCGGAAGTGATGGCTAAAACTGAATTGATGACATTCAGCAATGTGCATTTTTTTCTTCGTTTCTTTTCGGCGCAAAACTTTTTCTCTTATTGATAGCATCGAATCTCTGCTTGAATTGTAATATGGAAATAGTTTTATCGAAAATTGATTTGATGCCTCTTGAAATAATAAAAGGAAAACTTTTTCATAACTGAGCTTATTATTAAATCATTTAATAAGAGAAAATGAGAGAATAAAGAGTGGAAATCTTTTCCAATCAAATCGATACAGATGAATTTCAATCAATTTTTTGGGCGAAAAAAGTTGAATATGACCACCACTGTGAGAACTAAATTGATGATAAAGAATCGCAAATAATACACATGACCAATGGTGGCCAAAAGTAAAATGAAAATAAACATTAATTCGTAATTTGTTTGCCATTCAAGTGAAGAGTTCTCTATTGAGAGGAGAGAAACTTTCCACAAAAATATTAATTTATACATTTGAAGTTGTAATTCGACTTGATTAGGAAAATTATTTGACGCTGTTGTGATCGTTCAATGCATAGCGCGTAACGAAAATAAAGAAAATTTGAGTAAATGCAAAATGAATGTGGAGAATGGGATCGATAACGAATGAAAAATGCTCAAATTTCACAGTAGTTGAATTGTAATATTTTTTGCCTCAAAAATTTCCAATGAAATTTGACACGTAAATCTATCATATAAGCGTATAATAGACAGAATTATGAATAGAAAAAAAAGAACTTCTTTTTGTCAATGTGGCCGCAATTGAATTGTTTTGAACAAATCGGTGTTTTGTTTGAAAAAACAAACCGAGAGTATTCATACATTTGTGGTCAAAAATCAATATTGAAAACAAGTATATTTCTATGTGAGATTTATCTCTTGTGTTTTTGCAACGATCAATCGGATTATAAAAATTAGAAAGTATTTTCGGGCATTTAACATTTTTAGCTAACAATAGCTGTGAATTCAGCCAATCAATTTTACGTCTCGGCAATTTTTTTTTTTTATTCTTAATAATCATATGGTAACAATGGCATTTCAATACAATTTCACCAGACCATGCAAGAATATACAGTTAATATGTATGCGAAAAATTTCATTCACAGGAATTAACTACCATTTATCTATTACAAAAACTGAAATGTATACGAAGCAATCAAAAACACAAGTGGAAAATTCGTTCTTTACGTTAGATGCTAAACTTGCATTCGGCGTCATCATCGTATCGTTTTTATTGGTGGACACAAACTGTGAAAATTTATTCGAAATGTTTTTTTCATTTTTTCCATGATTTTGGTCCATGTTTTATGCGGACATAAAAAATAATTCATATGAAATGAAGTATGATTGTAAAATAAAAAAAACCATCTTAATCAACTTTACAACACAAATAAAATATTTCCAATTCCAAAACATACATTTTCCAAGAAGAAGAAGATGAAGAAGAAGAAAAAAAATAAGTAAATATGATTTGAGTTATTTTCAACTTCAAAAATTTACTATGTTTGAAATGATAAAATTGCTACTTTTGACTGACCCGACGCATTCATTTTGCATCACCCTCTTTGAACTCTTTCACTTTCAGATGTTTATCCATTTGGCATGTTTCATATCGCGTAAGTTATGAAATGTGACACACACAAAACTTGCATCAAAATTACAATAATAAAGCTATTAGCCAATAAAAAAAAATGTTGTTGTGCGCGCGCTAACAATCATGAGCGATGATGATGAGGTGATGCATTCCGGCAGCGGATTTTATTGCAAACGTAATATTTATTAATTTTATAAATAGTTTTGCGTGCAAGTGCAAGAGCAGTCTGTATTCGTCATAATAAAATGTAATGTAATTCAATGGTATATAATACTAATTTCATGCAAAGACTTAAAGTGGAAGCATTCATAAAATACAAAAAAAAGTTGACAAAGTGTATACTTAATTCTCACTATGTTGTGAATAGCAAGAGAGAGAGAGAAAAAAAAAACATCGCATAAATATTCTACCTCGTACAAGTTCTCTGAAATCATGTAATGTAATAATTGTGAGAGAGAGAGAGAGAGAGAGAGAGAGAGAAGAATGACGATCTGAATATATATATATATTTATTCAATCCGCTTAGGAGAAACGAACTGTTTAATAACAATAGCATAAAGTAGTCAAGGTTGGAAAACAAAAAAAAAAACAATGACAAAAGATGACAGTTATATAGGCAACAGAAGCAGAAGATGTATGCTATTCTGTATCAATAAATAAATCATTGTTTGCTATTCAAACATACGCATTCTTTTTCGTCTATACTTTCTACGAGGTTACATGCCAACGGGCTGCATATTCACCAATGAACGTGAATATATTCTAAAATGATAGTATCGAGTAGTTTTTTACGACTCAGCCATGTCTAGTCTAGCTTTTGACAGCCTGCCAAAGTGGCTATTCTCAATATCAGATCTATAATAGATTAGAAATTGACTACTGAGCAGAGAGATTTCAATTACGGATTTGACATAGATGATCAAAATGAATTTTGGTTGTAATTTCAATCTTCATCTTTCATATAACATTTATGATTAACGTAAAAAAAACCAATCGAAATTTTATTGAGATATTTTCAAATGAAAACAATTAAATGGAAATTTTTTCTGTTATTGTTACGAAAATATTTTCACTTCTTGCATTTTTCGAATTTAATTCAAATAACAATATTTTTGAAGAAACTTTTTCAGGTTTATAAATTCGAATTTTTTGTTTGTTTTCCAAATGGAAATGATTCATAATCAATTGCTTGAGTACTTGTATCATCATTAATTGTCTGTATAATAAAACCAATTCATTAAAGCATTCATAAAAAGTATTTTATTGTAAAATTCATTTGAGGGGAGAGACAAACTCATTTGAGTCGAACAAAAATTTTATGATTAAAATCAGCCAATTCGAAATCATTAAACTAAATATCGATGGAATAAGTTTCAGAATGAAAACAATCACAGTTTCTCTTTTCAAAAATTTCCGTGTTTATTTTACGTGGTGCACAATTATCTGTAAAAATTGCCCAAAATTGAGTATTTTCAATTTGTGTGGGCCTTTTGGTTGTCTCTTGTCAAATCTAACTCCCAATCGTATATCATATTAAATCAAATATATGCAAATATTGGGTAATATGTAAGTGTATGGAGTATGAATGGTTCCATTGTGAATGGAAAATGTACATTTTCAGTTTGGAAATGGGGCTCTCAAACAGCAAATTCTGGGAATCTGAGATTGTCGTCAGATTTCCTTTTCGGAAATGAATAAACAGAAAAGAAAGTATCTGTTTAGATAGAGAGGCGACTATGATATAATCACAGAAAAAGTCAAAATACACAGATATTTGTACCATTTGACTATGATGCGGCAGAACAACAATGATAAAAATCCACTAGACTTTCTTCATTTATTTGTTGCCATTGCTGCTTGTCTGATAGTGTTGCGAAACATGTAAATTAAATTCGCTTGTCTTGTATTTTTATAAATGACTCTCTGCGGAATGAAAGAGTAACATAGATTTAGCCATTTATGCAAAGAAAAGCAACTTCAAATTGAATATTCTGTTTGCAATAGCTTTTTGCTTGGAATTTGAATTTATTTTCGGCCGACATTTCATTGTATCTGATTGTAGAAAAGAGAGAAAGACGAAGAAAAAAAGAAATAAAAACATTGAAATGAATAGGAAGAGAAAGTGGGAGAAGTGTAGGGAAAATGCTCTGTTTTCTCCTCCATTTTTAAGCTCCGAAATGAGAAAAAACAGAGTCATGTTTTGAATGAATGTGGATTTTCCACATGCATACACATTTCACATAATATTTATGTACGAAGGAAAAAACACTCTGATTCACTTACCGTATGCTTGATACCGAAATATGACAACCAGAATGATAACATATGTACTAATAAAAAAATTATTAGCAAAGAGACGTAGTGGCACATAGAGAAAGAAAGAAAAAAAAATTAGAAAAGCTCAATGTGTGTCGAGGCTAATTACACAAAAATATTGAAAATTGGGGCAAATGTTTACTACAAATTAATTTTACCATTTGATTTCTGTTTCAGTTTGAAAAAATGTGTACTTGGATGGAAACGACAAACATCGATTGGATTTTTCAAGGTCCTGCATGTGCTGTACTTGTAATGAATTTAATATTCTTATTTCGTATCATGTGGGTGAGTAGAATTGCGCATGCATGTTCGATTTCAATTCAATTCGGTTATTTAATTTAAACTAAAATACATGAAAGTGTGAAATATTTCATTATATCTTTCAATAGACTTGTAAAAGTAGAAAAAATCATTTCCAAGCAAAAAATAATCAAATAAAGAAAGAATCTACAAATGGAGAATATTAAGCACAATACATCCATTTTAATTACTAATTTTCAGGTACTAATTACGAAGTTACGTTCAGCAAATACCGTCGAAACACGTCAATATCGCAAGGCATCGAAAGCGTTATTAGTTTTAATACCGCTATTAGGCATAACATATCTGGTAGTTCTTGCGGGACCAGGTCCAACCGAAAATAGTGTCGGCAGTTATATATTTAATTTTATTCGACCTTTTCTTCTCAGTACACAGGTAAATGTCAATAATGTGTATTTTCTAATTCCCCTTGTTTTTGTTGTTTCCAACATAACAGTTGCTCTCAATCAGTGTTAGCATCCATCTTTATGTCACGTTGTCATTCCCACACTATGTGACACAATTTTTCTTTTTTATATCTTTCTCACTCTCGTTTCTTCGTATACTTATTTGCTTCCTACGATTTCCTCAACATTCTTGTGTAATTACAGATCACTTATTGGTGGTAAACAGAATCGGCACTCTGTTGTACAAGAAAACCAAACAGATTAATGTGTTTGAAACTGAGGAGATGGGAAAAACGATGCGATGCAGTTGTTGTATTATTCGGAACCAAAAAGAACACAGTTTTCAACAGAATCAAATTGTTTTTGTAAAGTTTGGTTTATGTTTTTTCTTGTTCCAAATAACTGTTCTGTTTATCATTGTTATTTAACAAAACAATTTCGAGATGGAAGAATAGAGAGAGAGAGAGAGAGAGAGAGAGAGAGAGAGAGAGAGAGAGAAAGGGTGAGAGGGAAAGAAGAGTTTGTAAGCTGAGACCACTTCAAGTTCAACCAAAGTCAAAGAAGACAAGAAACATACCCAAATAAATCGAATATGTAACAAGTAAAGTGTAAGGAAAAAAATCTAGTTAAACTCTCAACCATCCGAGTCGGATGATCCGACCAAACGAACAAATAAAAGGATAATTTCGAATGCGTGTATGAGTTTATTGTAATGAAAGTTGTTTTGTTCATTTTTCTTTTTTTTTCAAATGGAGATCAATACCAATTCAGTGATACACAAAAGAATGCAAATATGAAAATTACGAATAATTGTAATACCTGAACTACCTACACGCTTAATACTTGCTCAATTGTAACAAGTGTTATTTACATGCTGATTCGGTTGCATATCGTCACAATAACAAATGAATAAACAAGAGCAAAACGAGAATAAAAAGCAATAAATTGATATGAAACAAAATAAAACTTTCATATCCACTTCAGTCAATGTATGTTATTCCCTCTGTATGCATTAAAAGTGGCTCGCAAATGGGTGTGCTGTTCGTGCTCTTTTCTTTTTTTTTCTCTTTCTCCTCCTCTTCTTCTATCTCTTTCTCGCTCTTTCTCTCTCTCTCTCTCTCTCTCTCTCTCTCAATATAATGGCTTGATTACACTGCATCATATGCTTTGATTGCGTGTGCACACTTTGTAAGTGAAATACACTAAGAAAGTAATTATCAGCCTCTCGGAATCGGTTCATGCTATCAACAAGGAAAAAATTAAGCCTCATGTGCTCCTTCTCTCATACTTTTTCTTTTGAAAGCTTTTGCTTTTCTATTTACTTTTTCTTTCAATCTTTTCCTTATACATTCATTCCGACATCGCAGTCCCTAACTCTCTCTCTCTCTCCCACTCTCTATCTCTCTATCTTTCCCTCTCCGCCCTTTTTATCAAAATTTACCTCTATCGCTATCGTCTCTATTGGTTCCTTTCTCTCCCTCCTTTCAGACCAAATGCCTTTCCTTTTTGTTCTCGTTTTCGATCGAGCTTCAATCTTTTTCCATTTGTTCAAATTCACTTTCAACACTGGCAGATATTCATTTTATCGTTATCTACTAGCATGGACACAATTTTATTGTATTCGCTCTTTGTATTCTATATCAGCGACAATGAATTTCAACCAAACCACCCCCTCCTAACACATACAGCACTTATGCGATTATGAAATTGTGACTAAAAAAAAAGAATCATTCTGTGAATCAAAAGTTCCTTTCAGCACACACACGTTCACTTTTCACATTGCTTCAATTGAATTAAAATGTTACAGTTCACAGTGCATAAATAACGTGGGTGAAAAATTAATTTTTCAGCAAATGGAAAATGCTTTAAAGCGGAAAAGATTGTTTGTACTTTCCTGCAGGCTGCAGCTACCGTCTAGATCCTAGTTTATGAACGGTTTCGTTCTCATTTTGCGTTCTCTCTTTTTGACTCTTTCTCTTTTGTGACTACCTGAGAATGAAAGAAATTTATGAATTCTTTCGAACAAACACGAGATTAGAATCTTAATCCAGGAAGAATTCTGCATAAGTTCACCGTCGGTGACATTTATTTTTTTTTAAATTAATCTTTTTCTTTGATAAATTGTTCTTTCACTCGTAAAATTATTGATAAAGTATAAGAAATTCTTGAATTTCTTTATTCAAAATCAGTTTCCACATTTTTGCATTATTTCATTAAATGTATTATCATATGTGTAAGTGTATATATGCGAGTATGTATGTGTGTGTGCGTGTTTGTAATGCGCTAAAGTGAAATATTCGTATATATGCTGTGATAAATGCATATAACGTATAAATACGCATGTAAAACTGAAATTATTGTAAATTATTAATTATTAAGTGAATAGTGTAATTGAACGAATAAACTTTAATTTTTTCTTTGGTAAAATGGTGATTTACCGAAATTACTTTGCCATCAATATTTCCAATAATAATTTCTATACAAAATCAGCCGTGCATTAAACATTTTTTATTGTTTTTAAAGTAAAACTCAAATCAGATATATGGAGGTTCGATATTTCTGTTACAAAAAACACATCAAAACTGTTATCTTTCATACTTTTTTCAATGATTATCATACAAAAAAAATAACACAACATATCGAGTCGAATTGGATTTGAGTTTTACATTGAAAATAATATTTAATGCTTAATTTAAATAGTTGATTTTGTATGGAAATTATTTTTGAAAAATTTTCAATGAAAATATTGATGGGAAAGTAAATGCAGTAAATCAACATTTTAATAAAAAAGGAAAATTAATTTTATAATTTTGGTTTTGCCGATTGGATTTTGAGTGAGCATATAGACGCCATTTTGAATATTCGGAGATGAACTTATACGTATTTATACGCATTATATTCGGAGATATACGCAATTTATTTCGCAAAATATATGCAATATACGTGAATATATTTTTGACATAAAAGCCTTTAGATATTGAAGCTACTTTCTTATCCACCAAACATAAACTGTTTTAATAATGTTTGTTATTCCATTATAAATTTATATCGAGTTGAATATTATTATTTATCTTGGTGTATATATTACTTCGTATCGATCGTAATAATAAAGAGCAAAAATATTTGTGAATTTCTTATTGGAAAGAAAGTAAGAAAAATAGAGCAAGAGAGAGAGAGAAAGAGAGAGAGAGAGAGAGAGAGAGAGAGAGAGAGAGATAAATACTAAGTGTGTTTTAATGACAACACTCAGTAAAGCGAAAACTAGCCAAAAAGAGATAGAAGAAACTATAAAGTATTTTGTTGAGCAATTTTATTTGCTTGATTATGATTCACACTGATAATTTAATTGCAGGGCTTTTTCGTATCCCTTTTTTATTGTTTCCTCAATTCGGAGGTTCGGACAACACTACGACATCGTTTCAACACCTGGCGTGATGAGCAAAATATACACAGTGGACAAACACGACAAAGTCGAAGGTAATGGATATCATTCGAAACATACTATATTCAGTTTATTTTATTGGCAATTTCATATTTTGAATCATTACGGAGCCATGGCACGTAACCGTATGTAACAATAATTAAAATGACGGAAAGTTGGTTGGATTGACTTGATTGAGAATGAAAAAAAAAAAAAAAAAATTAAAAAAAAAATAACTTATAAAATGCGCCAGACATTTTACACATTCAAAAACACACACAATTGAAGCTTAACCGTAAATTCTTTTTTGATGGTTTTGCGCTGCATTTAGGTACACTTCAGGAATGAGTCAATCAAAAGATTATTCGCCTAGATCACGAACGGAAAGTATACGGTACGGACACATGATAAAATCCACTCTATAATATCCCTTGACTCATTTAAATTTCGTTTGCTTATTATGCTGAGACAAATAAAAGAAAGAAATTATTAGAATAAATGCAATAACAGCGATTAGAAATAGCAATCATTTTATTATCGATGTGTTGAATGTTAGTTGATGTCGTTGTTTTTTTTCTCTCTCTCTCTCTCTCTCTCTCTCTCTCTCCTTAGTTTTTTTATTTTTCGTTCTCTTTTATTGTTTCTCAACAAAATATTTTATGAATCACGTAGAAGATATGACATGGTCGTTCATTCACAATATTATTGTTATTTTTATAATTTGCATGAAGAGTTCTCAACGAAAAAGGAGCATCTTTAAATAATGCTGGTATATATATGAAACTCAAGGCCTAAAATAAGAGCAAAAAAGAACTGCACATTTTTTTTCAAAAACAACAAAGAATATTTATTAAATATTATAGATTATTAACTCAAATAAAAATTGTACTCAACTGTAACTGAACGATGACGATGTGGTTTCGATAAAAATATTGCTCTTAATATTGGCAAATTGTAATGCACATATAAATATCTATTTTGTGTTTCAGTCAATAGAGAGTATCGACGAGGAGATCTTAAAAGATTACTAGCATTTATTGTCCTTTCCACATCTGCTGCGTGTGGTGTGCTTACTTGAATTCGTGCCAATAAAATAAAAATTTCGTTGTAATCATCTCGTAATTATTCCGATGATAAGTTTTTGAATGTCTCCACTAACGAAGAATTCATATCCATGAGAGGGCAATCTTGATATTGCATGCTGAGATCGCTTAAAGAAAGATCACTGCCTATTTTGTTGTGCATTTCCGTAATGTTGACGTCCTCCTTGAAATCGACGAATTTTTTTATTTCCATATTGAATTCTTTGCTGGTTTCAAATCTATCAGTTAAATATTGCTCAAGGAAATCGATGACTTCTGCTCGGAACGTATTTACATCATCAATCGCAAACATTATCATTTTTTTCATTTGTCTGTTTTTGTTTTTTTAAACACATTTCCAGCGTTTGCTGTGTGCGTTTTTTTTTTGTTTGATTCAGATTGCATTATAATAGTTAAATTTCATTTAGTTGAGATAGCGACAAATAGTATAATATTCAAAAAAAATATGTTAAATGTTATCACACATTGTCAAACACCTGAAGTTTGTTGATTAAGAATTCAAAACAACATTCTACTTACGTAAAACAGTTCGATTGACATTTTAAATCAAACTCTTCTTCTCAGTGATAGATGGCATTAGTAGCCGTGAGCAAATTTCGAGATCCCATATTAAAAATCTCTCATGTGTCATGTATAATAATTGTAAATGATAAATTTTCATTTTGTGCAGTTGTAAAAAAAACAACTGCACGCTTATTTTAGGCCTTGATGAAACTATGTACCACAAAGTATTTGGAAAGAAATGAGCGATACTCAAAACACAATTGAAACTTGACTCAAAACTTATAAACTAACTGTGTTTATGAACACTTGTACATTTTGAACGAAATGCAATTTCAACACTAATCGCACAAAACCATACATACACAATGTTATTTATACGTACTTGAACGTAACATGCCAATGTTACAAATATTTTGAATTGTTCACGAAACTGCACATGCACTGGCAAAAAAAAAGGATAGGACCACTCACATTTTTCCAAAGTCTCATTATACTATATAACAATGACAAATTTCAGGGGCTTACGCCATCTGAATAAAGTTCCAAACAAATCTCCACAACATGCAATACATTTTATATGAACAACGGCAAACGGTATGTAAGAGTCTGTGTGTACACAGAGCTGTTGTTCATATAAAATGTATGCCACTGATGCCGTCGCTGCTGTTTAATACTGTGTGAACAACGAATATGGGAGAGAGAGAGATACCGTTTGCCGTTGTTCATATAAATTGTAATGCAAGCATTGCCGTTGCTGGCGTCACATTCTCTCTCTCGCATATTCGTTGTTCACACAGTATTAAACAGCAGAGACGGCGTCAACGTCTCTGCTTGCCATCGTTCAAATTCCATCCGTTGAGATGGCGTTGTATAGGGAGAGTTCACACCTAAATATACAGAAGTGTATAGAATGTAATCAGACTTTGCATTTTTCATAAAAATCATTAAAATTCCTTATGATTTTATGTTTATTTCTTAATGAATTTTATGAAAAATTATTTAATTTATCATCACAAAAAAATTATTTCCAAATTATTTCGAAGTTTGGAATTTATCACGTTTTTTTGAATGTTTGAACTTTAAAAGTGAGAAATATAGGTTAGGACTAAAAACTAGGAGGTTAAAAACTATAATTTTCTTTGCAAAAACTTGTATAGTATTGGGTTCATTTGCCTTTGGCATCATGTAACAGTCATACAGTGATTGGATTTTAAATCCTAAACCAGCGCATAGATAGCCATGTGATGGGAAATGAGGGCCGACCATCTCCTGGTATTGTGTTACGTTCATTCTAATTGAATTGAATGACAAAGGCATCTTTTTGAAGTAGCCAATTGAGCCCCATACCATCACAGAACCACCGCCAGATTGGCGCTTACTGAAAATCTTTTCTTCGGTGCACAAATCGTACCAATAATAAGCAGATCCATCTGGGCCATTCAAATTGAACTTCTTTTCATCTGAAAAATGATTTTGCGCCATTGGCTTGTCCAATGAATGTGATCCAGAGCGAACTTCTTACGGACCTTTCATAAAATTCATTAAGAAATAAATATAAAATCATAAGGAATTTTAATGATTTTTTTTGAAAAATGTGAGTGGTCCTATCCTTTTTTCGCCAGTGTATAATAATTAACTAATTTACATTCCTCGTTAAAAACTTTGATTGTATAATTTTCTACCCCCTCAAATATAATACACTCACTCTCATCATCTCAATGACATTTACACTTACGTTTGGCCTTTTATGATACACTTGTACGTTTTATCATGTGATTTGCTGTAAATTGTTCTTTTTTTTTCAATTTGAATGAAATGCAACACAGAATTGCAAATCTTGAGATGCTTTAAACCACATGGTTATGATCAGAATGCATCAATGCATTTACATTTAATAATGTGCACTGTACATTGTATATTTCCCTAGGGGAATTTATCGAATAAATATCCGTAGAAATCTGCAAAAAATCTGCTCAATTTTTCTAGCACTAGAACATCAAATATTGAGTGTTGCCTACGAATATTTGCGGATTTTTAGCAGATAGCGCGGATATTCACTCTATGATCACGAAGAATATCCGCTGCAAATCCAAACTATCTGCAATATCTGCAACACATCTGATTTGATAAATCCCCCTAGATATTTCCACGATACATAAATGTTTTATCTATTCTATTACATAATGAATGACTTCTTTTTGTCCTTCATATTTCCATTTAATATGGATTTCGTACATTTTTAATCTCAAATTTCACCTACATTCTACTCAATTCAATTCAATAAATTGATTTGGACAAAAAAACACCATTTTCTGATTTTTCTCTTGAATTTCATCATGTTTTGTCCATTTTCGTAAAATAATTTGACACGATTGACAATCGATTTTAAACACAAATAGTTTTCAACGAATTTTACGTGAATCACAACACAAAAACATTCGAAAGAATTTGAATCAGTCTGGTACAAAGTGTTATTTTTAGAATTTTATGAATAAAGTATTTCCATTGAATTGAGAGAGAGAGAGAGAGAGAGAGAGAGAGAGAAAGAGAGATCAAAGTCGGAACTCAGTTTAAAGACGCCTATCACATACTTTGTGTTGTAGAAATGAGTCAATTTCAATTCAAGTCATGTAAATCCTTCAATTTTTTTGTGTGAAGATCGAAGAAGAATAAAATAAACGCAAGAATAAAATAATAGAGAGGGAGAGGGAGAGGGAAAGGGAGAGGCAGAGAGGGAGAGAGAGAGAGAGAGAAATAGAGAAAAAAAGGGACATTGAAAGTGGCTGATAGGTTTTCGGTATTGATGTCAGACTATGTTATTCAAGCATTATGACAACATTTTTGTTCTCTTTTTTATAAAATATTGAGGCTAAGCTCTTAGCTGTTGGTAGTTGCAAAATAGATCATTATTTCATTACCATGTTCAATATTAATAAAAGTTTTGTTTCATTTTTTCTCCTTCTTTCTCTATCTCTCAATAATCGTTGAACTCTCGTATCATTTTCTGTTATTTAGTGTGTGTGTGATGCATGTCGAGTTAAAAATGTGCTTACGTACAAGTTGAGTGGTAGCAAAGTAAGCTTTGGTTAGAAATCAATAATATTGAAACGCTTTGCCCTTTGATCTTGATTTGTATGATGTTAACTCTTTCTTTTTCTTCGCTTTCTTGCTTTGATTTGCTTTCCTTTGCTTTCACTTAGTGTATGACGATGTTAATAATACATTATCGGCTTCTTTCTTTGGCTTAAAAATTTTACGTACGTTTGCATTTTTCATCTTATTCTGTTATTCACAGTATTTGCTTTTTTTATTCGTATTCTGTTTGTTGCTCAAATAAAATCCATTTTTGCCGTGAGCTTTGCATTTTGTTCAATTTTGCAAAGTGCGTACGGTGCCGTGCCCGTTTTCGTTGTCAGCGTTATGTTGTAGTTCCCTCTACCTACGCACAAATTGGTATTTTGTGTGTGAAATATTGTTCTCTTTTTTTTGTTCTCTCTTCCTGTACTATACCATCAGTCTAAAAACAGCAACAACAAAAACAAAAACAACTAGTTTTTGAAGTACACATAATTTTTGTTATTTTGTTTTGATTTTTCTGTGTATTTCTAGCTTAACATCGATCAACATGTCGCCATCAGTATACGTATGAACAAAATATCTTCTATTATATCTAGAAAGTTACCGCAAAACTGAATCGAATTCATAAACGTGTCAAAGAATAAAAGAAAAAAAATCACATAATTCTAGTTTTTAAACGAAACACATTGGTTTGACGATGAAAATGAATGCAGAACTAAACATAACCAATTAACAATCACATCGCATGTCAGCGCATGACTTTCGATAAGCTTACGCTTTGATATATCATTGGCTTTTCGTCATTTATGTTTCTTTCGTTCATTCTGTTTTTGTTGTTGTTTTGTTTTGCCTAATATTTTTTTGGTTTTATTTCGAAAGATTGTATTTTGATTAGTTTTTTGTTTTGTAAAAAGTGGAAGAAATTAAAAAACAAAAAAATATCAACCAACAGAAACGTTCATTGTGATTTAAATTAAATGTTTTGACTGTTTTAATATCAAATAAATTAATTTTAAAGTCTAGATTGTGTGTTGGTTTTTCCATTTAATATGTAAATAATTGATGGTAGGGGATAATACTTCTAGTGTGTTTTTCAGCCAAAAATCAAAAAAATTCAATGCGAATAATGTAAAATCATAACTTTATTTCATCTACTTTTTTATCATTTTTTTCGTTGTTGTTTTATTTTGCGTGCTGAGCGTACGTATGCATCTGTTTATGTATCAAAAAGTCAGATCAAATAACAATGTTAAATAAAATCAAATAGGCGCCTGTCTTTGTTATTGTCATCATATTACAATTTCAAATTTATATAGCTTGAGTTTCAGCAAGACTGCATTGTGCTAATAATTATACCACAAAGATTTTTGTAATGCAATTCACGTTTTGCGTTTGAGATGTGATTCCTTTTGTGTGTTTCAAAAGAAATGAATTGGAAAAAACGCTACTTCTTTGTCTAAAAATTGATTTCCTTTTGTTGCATACGAAGTAAAAAAAAACAACGACTATTTCCTTAGGCAAAAAATTCGACCACAAATATTTCGAAGAACTTTAGACGAGCTGTGTGTTTCAATTCCATGTGAAACATTCATTTCGAACACATTAATTCTATTTGCACTCATTTGAAAATGGGATTAACAGAGAAAAAAAAAATGCATACATAAATGCTCAATATAGACAACGTGTTACATGTGAACGAGGAAAAAAGCACACAAATGTTTGTTTGCTGCGAACTCATTGCATAATGCATGGGGAACGGTATTCAATGCAATTTTTGTTTACATTGGTTTTATCCATGAAAAACAAAAACTAAAATGGGAAATCTATGGAAATTCAACATTTTGATTCATCGTTCGCAAAAAAAAAGAATGTATAGATAACACAGAAGCATTTTTAACGTAGAAATCATAATTGTATTTTTATTCATTGATGCCATAAGAGATTTTTAAATATCACAAATGCATTTTTCAAATGATAATTGCACATTCAAACAGATACGCGGCTGTAAACTACATACAACAAGTATATTTTGTGAATTAAACTGATCTGTATCTACCATTTTAAATTCAAAATTAATTCCATGATGCTTTGTTCTTTTTTATTGTAGATAATGTAAAATTGATTTTATTTAATTTGGTTGGCTGTTTATTCATTCGATACATCAATAATTGACTCCCATACACGGCAATAAATTACGAACAAGTAATGAAATACTTGAAAAAGTAAATCATTTACAGCTGATGAAAATTATTTTCGATAAATTCTTCCGATTTATCAAAACCATCGATGTATCTGAAAGACTAATCAAAAAAAACTTCATTGAGAAAGCTATGACTTTAATGAGACTTTGATCAATGGCCTTTGAAGTTGTGAAAATTTCATTATGTATGTTCAGTATATCAAAAATAGTCAACTCATTAAATGTTAGGATGTTGGTATTTCTTCAATTTTCAATCGTTCATTTTTAAAGGAAATTGATTAAATTTCTTGTTCGAAATTAGATTGAAATGTTTGAACGACACACGAACTTTTTACATTTCGTTAAAAAGTATGGTAGCATAGTTTTAGGCGATTGAATGTGCAAAAGTGTACATTAAAATTTCAATTCCATGAGATCGATAACGGAAGACTATAGGATTCACGAACAGGCGAACAACGGTGTACTTTACTAAATTAAATTCAATAAATCAAACTTTTTCAACTATATGGTTGATTGTGTGATAATTTGTGTCATAGCAAAAGTCGTGCCGCGATGAACGGTATTGCTCATTGAAGCTTTAAATCTGATGGTATGAATTGTCGATAATAAAGGTGTGAGAGAGAGAGGGGGGAGGGGGAGAAGGGGATAGAATGGAAGAAACTCTACAAGAAAACAGTGGAAATTAAGAAATAAGAGTTAAAGAAGAAAAGAAGTGAAGCAAATCAAGTGATTTTCAATGAATTGACGAAAACTTTGTGATTTTGGAACTTTGTATTTCGAAAACCACTGCGAGAATTACTTATTAACACATATCAAACGGAAAAAAGCCATTTAAGCAACCGAAAAGTGTTGAAAGATGCTTTATCAACATATTTAATTAAGTTTTCTGTGTAAAAATGTTCATAAACTAATGTTCATGTTGGTCCATTTTATCTGTTGTTCAATGTTCAATTGTCGTCGTTTGTAGTAGTTGCCAACTTTTGTTCACTTAATATCCTTGAGTACATAAGAAAATCCTGTGTTCACAAAACACTTAAAAATTAGTCTTGTATTTGACTTTGAACACCCATTGCTGAATGTATAGGCAAAAAGAGAAGCGAATAATGCTAATGTTGCTAATTTAAACGGCGCACACCTTCTCTTGCACATAAATACACATACAAGAAAGAAAAGTTCTTTAATAAAAAAAAGAAAATGATTTGACTACAAATTATCAAACTAAGAAGTTGAGGAGCGTGTGAGTGTGGAACGAAAATTCGTCTATCGAAAACGAGTGTTTCAAATATGATTGTTTTTGTTGCCGTTCCAGAGTTATATAATTTGTATAAATTATACAGTTCTTGCCTTGTGTGCACTTCCAAACGTGGAAATGAATGTTTTATTTTTCGTTGATATGGAAAATTTCAAAATGCAAGTGTGTGCTTTGTTTACGGTTAATTTTCACTCAATGTGGTGTATGGAACAAATGATAATATTGAAATTAGCACAAAAGTATGGCCCGTCGACATTTGAATAAACATATTCGTTGGAATCAATTGACAGGTGGCTCAATGTGCCACACAGAACAATGTACTTATTAATGTTTTCCACATATATTCACCCCATTTCGTTGTTGAATACAGTCCTTATACGGTTCAGCGAAAAGCGGAAGAGTCGATTGTGGTAAATGGCTTTTTTAATCCGATTAAAATGGTAATTTTTTTCAAGTGGTTGGAATATACATGAATACACCGAACGCTTCATGGCCTGCATTGATTAACTTAAATTACAATTTTGTATCTAAAAAAAATACAGAAAAAAACCAACAACGAATAATGATCAGCACACACAACATATATACATTGCACGTTTTATGAATTCTCTTTAAAACACGATGGCCATTCCAAGGCACATTCCAACACACACACACACACACACACACACACACACACACACACACACACACACACACACACACATATATATACACATTAGGGCGGGCCAAATTTTTTGACGATTAACGGCGCCCCCTGGGAGTATTCTATGGACAATTCTAAGCAACTTTTCCGAAGAAACCATATGTCTATCTCGAATTTCGAGCCGCCATTTTTTCAAAAATAGCTGTTTTCCCCAATACAAAAAATGCATCGTATTGAAACAACAAATTCTTTCATCTTTGTTATGTGTATATGGGGGCTTTTGGGGTCAAGAAATTCATTTGTGATGTTTATTTTTACTTATGACCACCGCCAGAGGGCGTTTCATGCATATTTTGCCATTTTTCACTTCTTTTTCGAGAAAAATGACGAATTTCCGTGCATACAAGGCAGTTTGATATTGACCTGACTTTTGTAACAGGCGCCATCTATCGTTCAGATTCGATTTTTTTTTTTAGTGGTACCATCCTTCAAACCTCTACTGACAGCCATTTATGTTGATTAGTTTACAAGTGACAGCACACAAAAAAAAACGCGGTTTATGTACAGCAAAATGCGGTAACTTGGCTGAGTGCGGTGCATTTTTTACTGATTGCGGTTAAATTTATTCTATTTTGTTGGAAAATATATCTTGTATGTGACCGCATTCAACATAAAATTGTCTACAAATGTAATTCAATGCAGTATTGAACATGTAAATGGCGTTAATTTTGCATGGATTGTGGTAACTTAATTGATATATTTTCCGACCAAACAGAAGAAATTTAACCGCAATCAACGAAAACTTCACCGCACATAGCCAAGTTACCGCACTTCATTTAGCATCAACCCCGTTTTTATTTGTGTGAGCTATTGAAAGCAAGCAACCTCCGATTTTTTTATACAATGGAACAATTTTTGTATTATTGGGACTCTGCACCGTCTCATGGAACCATTCACAAGTGGTTTACTGAATTTAAATGTCGCCGTACGAGCACCAGAACAATACCGAGTCCAGGTCGCTCAATTGAGGTCAAAACCGAAGAAATTATCAAAAAAATCCACGATTTGATATTGGACGATCCAAAATTGAAAGTGGTAGCTGAAGCCACTGAGCGTGCACACATATCCACTGAGCGTGCACACACACGGGTGATGCGCAGTTTTACTGCACAATTTTGTACAGAAGCGTTTTCTACACAAAACAATAAAAAATGTGCAGAAAACTGGCACAAATTTGTGCCATTTCTCAAAATTTGTTTGTACCATATAAATTGCAAATACTGTATATTTTTCAGTGGTTATCAGAATCAGATTAATTTTTTCCAAAAAATAAGTAAATTAAAATAAATAATTTTCAGTCTGCTATTTAATAGGCGCTATTCGATGGGCGCTATTTGCACATTTCATTTCAATGAGAAAAAAATATTTTTGACTTATCAAATTAAATCTGCATTTCAAAGGTGAAAAAATCTTTCAATCTATTTTTCACGCTTTTCCGATCGGAAAATTGGAAAAATAAATAGATTTTGCCCTGTGGCGAACAAAATTTCGAGACCTATTTATAAAAGTGTCATTTGCCCAGGCTGATCCTTGGATTCTCAGTATTTAACCAGAATTCCAGAACTTCTTATATGGAATTTCATATACAATTATGAAATTTTATATGAAAAGTTCTGGAATTCAAGCTAAATCCTGTGAATCCATGGATCAGCCTCGGCAAGTGACACTTCTATCGATAGTTCTCGAAATTTTCCGATCGGAAAAGCGCGAAAAATGGATCGACAATTTTTTTCACCTTTGAAATGCAGATTTAATTTGATAAGTCAAAAGTAATTTTTTTCTCTTTGAATTGAAATGTGCAAATAGCGCCTAGCAGAATAGCAGACTGAAAATTATTTATTTATTTTAATTTACTTATTTTTTGGAAAAAATTAATTTTTGAATTTTGGAAAAAATTAATCTTTTTCTGATAACCACTGAAAAATATACAGTATATGCAATTTATATGGTACAAACAAATTTTGAAAAATGGCACAAATTTGTGCCAGTTTTCTGTACATTTTGTATTGTTTTGTGCAGAAAACGCTTCTCTGCAAAATTGTGCAGTAAAACTGCGCATCACCCGTCGATGTGTGTGTTTAATATTTTGCATGAAAAATTGGGTGCAAGAAAGATTTGTGCAAGATGAGTGCTATAGCTGTTCACGAACAGGAACTGTTTGTGTTCGTTCGAGTTCGTTCGAATTTTAACTGAACATGAACGAACATGACCAGGTCATTTTCAATTCTGAACAACTTGAACCGAAATTGAACGAACATGAACACCCTTTTTTCTCTTTCGAACAACTTGAACCGAACTCGAACGAACATGAACCCGAAAAATGTTTCCGAACGTGTTCAATTAATTGAACCGAATTGAACTGTTCAATACAAAAATTGGTTCAGTTCGAATTGAACTGTTCAATATTATTTATTAAAAATCGGGTAAAAAAAACAATGTCGAAAGTTGAAACGCAAAATGAGAGAGGAGATTGAATGCTGAAGTGAGACCGAATGCTCTGTTTAATGAAAGTTTGAGTGTTCACTGTAGTAATCGAACAACAAATCTCATTCATCTCTTTTGACTGTCTCACAAGGGAATATTATATGAAAATCTCAAAAAGCCGATGGTTTGCAGTCAAAAATTATTTTTCATTATGCAAACTGCACTCTATCGGCTTTGCGACAGATTCATACAACATTCCCATGTAACGATGATTAGGCACTGCCTATTAGGCAGTCAAATACGATGAATGATATTTGTCTTTTCATTGCTACAGCGAATTATAACATTGCTTCAAGTGAAAATTATCGTTCATCATTCTTGCTGTTAAATATTTCATTGTATGAAATAGATGTTTCATACGAGACTTCGAGAAATTTTTTTTTTTTCAGATTTTGCAAAGATTTAAAGAATTTCAAAAAATTTGAAAAAAAAAAAATTTCCCTCAAACTCTCATATGAAACATCTATTTCTATGTATTTTGACGCGCTGATTTCGAATCTGCTATTTAAAATTGAGAAAAAAAATTATTATATATACACATAACAAAGATGAAAGAATTTGTTTTGAGAAGCCAAATGTTGTTTCAATACGATGCATTTTTTGTATTGGGGAAAACAGCTATTTTTGAAAAAATGGCGGCTCGAAATTCGAGATAGACATATGGTTTCTTCGGAAAAGTTGCTTAGAATTGTCCATAGAATACTCCTAGGGGGCGCCGTTGATCGACTTTTTCGGCTCCATACAAATTGGCCCGCCCTAATATATATATATATTTCACTGAAAAATATGCATATAACTGTTGCAAATTGACTTAACTTAATAGAAAATAAAGGAATGAGTGAAACAACCATATTGATGCAACAAAATTGCTATGTTCTGTGGGACTTATGGAGTTTATACAGCGGCAAATTGTGTTCTGTTTCTTTGAATATGCCACGGCCGATTATGCTGATAGTACTATAAATGAATGAAGACCAACACTGTAGCCAGAGACTGACCCATAAATTGCAAATATCACTTGTGCTTCACTCAATTTGCATATTTTAATAGACATAATTTTATCAACATGAATGTTATGTGTTTGGTCTCTCTGCTCTCCTTATCTCACTCCCACTATCTCTCTCTCTGTCTATCTCATTCTCTTTAACTCCTCATCTTTCTCTTTCTCCCCCCCCCCCCTTTGTTCTCCCCTTTGCTTTTTTCTATCTTCGTCTCTCAATTTCTCTCTAATATAGAGAAAATGTGTCTGGTTCTTCTGAACGCGATTGCAATGGATGTTCAAGGTGTAACATTTATACATATTTCAAATGAGAGACAATGTAGACTAATTTAATTCCACCGAGACACATAACAATATGATTCGGTTGAGTTTTTTTTATCTTCGTTTATAAAAAATCTCAACTGACAATTTGGAGATTTCATGGCAGCTCAAGCAAGAAATAAAAAACGAAACCATGATGGGACTGACAATTAAACAGTGAAAGTTTGCTTTGATGCACTTTTCAATGCAACCATCAAGTATTTGATGTCACCGTTACTTGATTAGATGACACAAAACAATCATGTTCAGTCACATCTGTGAAAATTCGAATGACTGTGGTTCAACACTCAACATTGTGTTTTGAAATCATTACTTAGAACTTGGTGAACTGATTATAATTTCGTTTGAAAAAAGCAAAGTTCAAATCGTCAACGAAATACAGCACGCTTGTAAGCTGAACAAACAACAAAGCCGCTAGCATGCAAAGTAAACAAACTCCTTTTGATGAGAACTTGTTTGGTTCGGTTCAAATCAAGAGTATCATATGATTAAATCGATTTTGAATTCAAGACATTTAATTTGCATTTTTTTGCACTGCCAATTTTTTGTCAAATCATTCACATCCATGCTTCAGTGCTCAATTACATTTTTTTTTCTTTTCACTCTTTTTTTTGTTATTTCCAATTTTCTCGATTCAATTTAATTCAACCTTTTTTCGCCACCTTTTTCGTCATTGCCACTGCCACCGTGATCGCTTCTATCATCTATCGTCATATCATTTTTGCTTTCCATGACTTCGATGACTCACCAAACGCCATATCTATATTTTTTTCTTGTTTCTTTTTTTTGGTCCACCAACATCATCACTCCATCACACACACATTCATATGCTGTTACATGTGTATAACATTTTATTTTTAGACCGTTAACGTCTTACAATAAACGAGAATCGTGCGCATCATCGGCAACAACAACAACCATGCTCGGACCGCCATCTAGTAATTTTGCATCACAGCGTGGATCAAACGGTGCATTGCATTTGTATGCAATGCCTATGCCCAGAGCCATAAGCCCACTGATGCAGGTAAATCTAATACAAACATATTATCTCAAATGTCAAACGATCAAATCTTCACTCTCTAAACTCTCTCATTTTGCATTTTCAAAACCAGTACCATCTTCCACTTTGTGTGTATTTGTTTTTCTTCGTTTTATTTCTCCCCTTATTCTTTTGCCCTCGATTTGTTTATTAACTTTTCAATTTAAGTTAATAATTTACATCTCTTGTTTCTTTTGGCCATTGACATTGCAGCAAGGATTGGATGAGAATTGTGTATGAAGGAAATAAACATTGACTGTATCAAACTCAATTCACTACATCAAATGAATCACATCGATTAACAATGCATTCAAAACTTTTAAACAATTTTTATGATGTGAACCAATGAAATTCCTAATTTGGTAATGTTTCTCGCCATGTATCATCAACATCAGCATCAGCATCAGCATCATCATCATCATCGTCATCATTATCATCGTCAGAATGATACAAATTTAATAAATGTTAAAATGTGTCCGGATGGTGTTTTGTTTCATACATCTTGTTTTTTTTCTTTTCGCTTAAATAAACACATCTATTCTCATTGGAATACATGAAGTTTATAAAATTCTCATTCAATGTCAAAATGTATGGTGAAATATAGTTTTAATGTGTATAAAAGTTTAAATAATCAAATAATACATACGATTGTTGTTACAAAAAAAAGTGAGTAAAATATTTAAATCGATGGAAATAAAATTTAAAAGAACAACAAAACAAATTTAACAGAATCATGTTATTTATTTAAATTTTGCGATATGAGATTGACCAATTTAACCCATTTCCAGCACACACAAAGCGTCATTGGCAGAATAATGAGAATGTGGTAGTGAAAATAAAATTTACCGCCACTGTCGTTTGTATAATATTCTACTTTGATGCTGTCAATATGATTTGACAAAACGAATTACCACTAACAATCAACAGTGGCGGTAAATTCTATTTTTACTACTATATTCTCAATATTTTGCCAATGACTATGGACATAATTCAAATTGCAAATAACAATCGCTTCTATTTTAATTATTAGTATTAAAATATATCACTATTTTCTCTCTCTCTCTCTCTCTCTCTCTCTCTCTCTCTCTCATCAAATTACCCTGAACGTTCTAATGAAGCGGTTGTACTCAATTATATTTATTTAGTCATGGAACAGAAGTTTCTTTATTTGACATACTAGTTCGTTCGTTCAAAAAGTCTTTGGCCTAACAATCATCCCAAAACTAATTGCACTAATTGAAATCCGCGCACTTGAAATCAATTAAAAAATGAACTCTACTTACAAGTTCAGTTACATGTATGAAATTTGTTTTGAGCATGTAACTAATGTCCATTGTGTTAGAAAAAAAATTTCATCCAACAATTGTTTGCAATTACAATTATATAATTAAAAATGTACGTGAAAAAAGAAACTCTTTTTAAAATTCAATTTTCTTGGCAGAAATTTCTAACATATACAAATTCCCTAAAAATAAACACATTTTTGAAATATCTGCAAAAAAAAGTTTGTCTAATACTCTATCTAATAATCTAACGTTTGAAGTGTGCCCCGAATGGATTTGTTAACATTTTCCAAATCGATTACCAAGGGTAAATTCCTAACGGACAAAAATTGATCGGATTTATACACTACACTATTTGATCATTTTGCAAAGTTTAGTGCACGCTAATCCATACTAAATTACCGTTTTTTGTTTTTTAGAAACCATCCTTTTTGTTTATTGCATTGAAAATATAGAGTTCATGACAATGACAATGACAAAAACTAGGTAAGATAAAAAGAAATATTAACATGCATCAAATTTCAATAATTTTTATTTTCCGCTTTTGCGTCGTTTCTATACACAGTATGAATTTTTTAGACAAATTTCAAATGGCATTTCACACATTTTGTTCTAAGTCAATTTCCACTTGAATTTTAGTCTCTAAAATTAAAGACTCTAATTACCTTTAAATTCGTATATTCTTTGTATAATTTGAATAATAAAAGAAATGAAAATAAAATGAAGAAAATATCTTGGATAAAATGAGTAAATAGAACGGTTTTGAACAATAAAATCGACAACGATAAAATGATGAAATTGATGAAGCGATTAAAAAAATAGTGCGTCATATCTTAAATGGTAAGTAAGCTGATTGAACTTAGAAATGAAAAAGAATGCACATTGTGTGTCAATTGCTTATCGACATCAATCAAGGTCGCTGATATTGTCATTATATAAAACACATACAACGTTTGCATTTCAAAATTGTGTCTCTTTCTGTGTGAAGTTTTTATTTTTCACGAGCAAATTGTTTTCATTATGGAATTCGATTCAATTCAATTTCGTATGTAAGTTAACATTGTCTTTGAACTCATATCGCCTCAAAGTTATTCGAGTTTTTATTTTTTATTGATGTATTTCCTTGATTTATCACCTTCACCTCGAACCTTTTTGTTTAAATCGAATACTTTACAAATTTTTAATCATACAAAGTATTTTATGTCAAATTGATGTATTTATCGTCTGTTGAAAAACCCAAATCTTTTGAATAGGTTAAAATGTTCGAAATATTCTGATTCTTCTATATATTTTTATTTATGACCACCTGAAGATCAATGATTTTACACTTTGAAAATATACATCATCACAAATTATCTGGAAAATATTGAGTCTAGCTGTCAACGAGCTTATACAATGCCATTCAGCTATGAGAACAAACCGTATAAATGGCAGGAGATGAAGTGCGTCGATATAGAATTTGATAAGTTTCTGATTGTAATTGATTTATGATGTGTGATAAATTCACATTATCTGTAGGCAGACGTAATTAAATGCGAATTACAGCCATTTTTAGAATTGAGTATTATCCAAATTGCTATATTATATGAGAAATTATTTAAAACCGTTTAGATTTCTTTTCATTTTCATTTTCATAACAACAACAACAACAACAACAACAACAACAACAACAACAACAACAAACAGGTTAACGACATTTTTATTAATCAAATTCATTGTTCACATGCACAAATTCTTGGCATTTTTTTATTTTGACATAGTTTCGATATTGAATGTTCCATTGATTTTGTAATTTTTTTTTATCAATCTGGTTCGACAAGAGAAATGGAATGATATAAATTACTTCAAAAGGTTTCTAAATACATTTTTGAGTGTTTTTCGCATTGCTTTTGCTTTACCAATATGTTTAAATTACGTAATTTGGAAAGATACTCCATTGATTGTTTGGTCGCAAATTAGTAAATCGTCATTAACCACAATCTTAAGATTTTAAGTATCGACGCCGGCTACATGAAACCAAAATTATGAAAAACAAAACCTTCTTGGAACGGTTCGACCCATTTCAAAATCAATTATTGTGAATAATCGAATCAAAAAGGTAAGTGGTTAAGCAGCAATCAATCATAATCGACTAAATACAAACATGTGAATATCATGCCCAAATGTTTTTTTGTTTATCGCAATTTTGAAATCATAATTTGCTAAAATTGTGATGAATGAATTTAATATGTTTTTTTTTCTTTACATATGAACTAATAAACTTTATTATCGTTGATAGAAAAAAAAAAAGAATTCTTATTCAAACGGTTGACTTTTTCGCAACTACATTACACTTGATGAATTGTATTGATCTGTTGAACGTAAGAGAGAGAAAGAGAGAGGGGGAGGCGTTAAGTAGAGGGAGAGGGAGAGAAAAAGAAGAGAGAATGATAGAACAATAATAGATGATTGGCGCGATTGACGTACAAGCACAGGTATAATTTATTCATTCACCTGTGTGTGGTTTTTTGTGTGCGATTTATTTGCGATCTCAAGCGGCGATCGCTTTGACTAGGTGATATTGTGAATGGAGATGTGTTGTTAAAATGAAGTGGTGTACACAGGTGTTATTAACTTGAAACACCTCAGTTAACTACCGATCACCATCGCGTTAACTGTTTTACGCTGTGTTTATTTGTGTATTTTTTTTGGTTCAAAATCATATGTAGAATTTTAATTTTCTGTTTTACAACAATTCGGAAAATAATAAAACGAAAAATCAATCAAGGAGACAGAAAAAAATAGTAAAATTTCCTGTTGACCGTGAAAAAAAGCTGCTGTAATCGTGCGAATTGTTCCACATAGTTTGCTTACAATTTGAATTGTGAGTGGAAATGTGAATGAAATAGTAAAAGAGCGATAGAATTAACGAACGATCTTTTGATGATCTTTCTATTTATTTTCTCATGAAGTGAATGAGCTCATTTTGCATGGTTTTAATGTGTTTGTGTGCTCGTGTGTGTGTGTTTTGATGTTAGAAATAATTGTGTATCGTTTGACAAGATTACAAAACTGTTTGTATTCAGTGTTATACATTTTCATTTTTCATATATCTTTTATGTTATAAATGAAGTATAATTCCATTCCAATATTATATTTCTTTTGAAAATCAATTTACAATACACAGTTTTAAATCGTCAAAATATTTCTCTTCGGAATGTATAGTTTTGTGGAAAGAACAACGGCGACATATGACAACAGCAAAACAGTGTATTTCAAGATAAATCAAATATCACGTTGTTATTTTGATTTGGCCATAAAAAGTGAGAATTCGCAATCGATGTGATTATAGTCGCAAGCATATTCTTCCCGTTCCTCATTTAAATTGAATTCCTGATTGGGCTGTAATCTTTTATTTCCGGGCTGTTGTTGCCTATTTACAACATATTACTTCTAAAAAAGCGGTAAGTTGTATCGACCAAAAATCGAAAAACAATATAATAAAAGAAGACAAAACAAAAGTAGAATTAGACAGCAGCAACAACAACAGCAAAAAAAAACAGATATGGACTTTTCAGAAGAAATCCACTCAGAATATGCTTAAAATTCATAGAGCTTTTTATGTGGTTTTGTGAAGTTTGTTAGAAAACAAATTCCTTTCGAATTTGTTCTCTCTTTTTTTATCATCGTACACGAAATTAACTAATTTCTTGAATTTTGATCATTGACATTTTAAATGTATGTAAGAGAAACAACGCGAAAGTAGAGAAAAAAACGAAACATTTTTCATGTGTTGAAAAATCGTTAAAAATTTATCAAACAAATTTATATACTATACATAATGACGCATTTCAAATAAGAAGTTTCCATTCATCATTTTTTTCTACCTCACCGTTGAGAAAAAGAGACCCAACCCGTAACCCGTTTTGTAATTAGAATATACTATCTTGACAAGCAAAATTAATTCAAAGGAAAGTGAATGTTTAAACCAATTTAATGTAAATAAAGTAGAAAATTAAACGTTTACTCATAAAAATAAGTGAAGAATAACAGAAAAAACGCAATAATCTTGCTGAATTATAATTTCATGCAAAAATTATTAAAAAAAGTCAATTTATCATGAAAAGTTAAAAGAAACTGCATCATCATTACCAAATGTGAATTAATGAGAGGGGAAAAAATGACGTAGAAGTGAGTTAATGTGTAATGTTTTGTGAAATTTGTGCACACGTTGATTTCAGTTTTCTTATTTTAATTTTATGATAATAATCAAATAAAGCGGAAAAAGGCTTCAAACTGACAATGCTGTGTCATTATTACTGAAATATTCTACACACCGAGAAGTAGAAGAAGAAGAAGAGAGAACACGAAGAAATAATGCCGAATTTCAATTGAGTGTTGGCATGAATTTGAAAACCACTTAATGGACCCAGAGAAAATCAATGCAAGAAAACAATAGCCTGCGACTATCAATTATTTTTTTGTTTGTATTCCAAAAGATGAAACATAGCAAAAATGAATAAAAAAAATTCAACAGTTTTTGCTGCACATATTTTAGTGTGTTATTCAACATTTTCGCATGGAAATTTAGTCATAAGCATGCTTATGATGGCGTATTTTCACGTACTCATAGTATAAATTATTTATGTGGCCAAATTTAATGATTATGTAGTAGTAAACACTGCACGATGCCGATTATATACAAAATAAATGATTTTTTGTAAATGAAAACATATACAAAAGCCATCTGCTTGTGTCATCATTTGGAAACAATGGAATATATTCCGGGTGAGACGTCGACTGGGCGCACACAAATAATAACATTACTCTTTGGTAATGGTATTATTGAAATTAAAGACAAAAAGAGAAAACTTTCAATAGAAAGGGAAAGTAAATTAAAATTATTACTCGTACACGGGGTAAAAAGTGAATTTAAAAGAAAAAACAACGATTTTCATCACACCGACATAAAATGATCATTTGTTCGATAAATTGTCTGGTTATTCGTTCAATTGTATCTTTGTTGATGATGAGGAGAGCGCTAGGCTGTTCACTTCGGGCAACAAAAAAAAAACACCATTTAATAACATTATTTGAAATTTGAGAAACCCAAGCTGAACAACGTGAACAAAAAAACACAAATCATCGATGCATCTTTATATTCGTTTTTGTTTTTAAGTGGATTTCTTCGTAACTATTCATGCGAATTCACTAAGCATCATTACAGTGTCATCATAATTCCTTTTGGCGGCATTTTCTAATGTTTTTGTGGCAAATCAAATACAACACACAAATCATTAGTTCGTTTTTCATTAACCACAAAAAAAAAACACATTTTGAAAAAAACAATGAGCGCATTTTATCTTAACATCGCGCATCAAAACATTACATGTTTCAACATATCTCTTTTTCAAGCTGAAAATTGTCCAACTGATTTTTTGATTTTGCAATTTCACCCAATACAAACTATATATAATTATATATGTTTTTTTCTTTTTTTAATTTTAATTTCATTATTTGTCGTGATTCGATTGACACGCTGAAAAATTATAGTCGTTAAAATCAAGTGAATGTTATTTAAGTGTATGATGAGCTAAAAAAAGGTTTATGCTGATGGGCTGTTGCGCGTATTCCATGAAGGTCATTTTTGTTTAATGCCATTCAGTGAAAAAAATAAACAAAACATAAATTCATATGTAAAATAAAATGAAAAAAAAAAAAAAAAAACAACAACAACAGCATGGGATGACATTGATTTGTCCTAATAACAAAAATATGTTCACATTCCCACAAGATCATATGCAAATCAAAACAAATCAAAGCACAATATTGTAACAATGTTTTCAATGGAACGATCAAAATCTGTACAAAAATAGAGAAGAAGGAAAAAATCCACTGAAAGCAGATGAAATATAACTTAATTCTTGCGCGGTGGTTTTTGTTGTTATGCTGCTTTGGAATGATGAAAACAAATCGAAAGCAAAAATGGTAAAAACAAAGCCGAGAGTCGGAAGGTCTTTTACATTTCAAACCAGTTGTCATTATCAAAGCATAATACACTCATTTAGTGCTAATTCTGGCCTTTTTTTTTATCTGAATACATACTGTGTGCGGGTCTTTGAATGTTCTCAAAAACAAAATAAAAATAAATAAAAGCATAATGCCATGTATGGATGTTTTAGAAACTTGAGTACACTTTGTTCCTTACTGAATGGCGCATATTCATGCCGTAATTTTCACGAGAATTCGCTGATGGAAAATTATACACGACAACAAAGCAATAGCAATTGAATTAATAAATCGACGACTTGTTGTCTATTTTATGGCAAATGCATTGCAACTGCTGCTGCCTCAGATTCTTCGAAGCGATAATAAAAAAAAAAATTCCATTGCACAACAGGTTCAAGGTTGACAACATTAATTACATTTCCAATATTAATTGCTGAAAAAAATGGCTACACCATTATCGTTTATCGAATCAATATTCAGTATACAAAGTACTGCAATTTGGAACAATGCGAGCAGTAAATACCGCCCAACCGACTGTATCAAAGTAAGTTCACACACACAAATCACACACATACAGAGAAATCGAAAGAGACGCATTAAGTGCTCATCAAGCGTGTGCCAAGACATTTTAACAAAAATGAATTGAAGATATAAAAAAACGACAAAAAATTGTACAAAAAACCAAACTGATATAAAAAACAACTGTTGGAATCAGACTCAAAATAGAGAAAAAATAATTTCGTCTTTTTTCCTCGTTTCCTAAAATAATAAACCTAGATTTTTTCTTCAATCACTGACAACTAAATTTTTTTTGGAGAATATTCTAATCAACGAATTATGGAGAGAATGGGAGAGAGAGAGAGAGACAGAGAGAGAGAGAGAGAGAGAGAAAAAGAGAGCGAAAACCAGAGAGAGAATTAGCACTGAAGCAAATTGATTATAAAATGCAAAAGGCATAAAATCAGCAAAAATAATTAATTTGCATTCGCTGAAAAATCCAAACGGTTTGCTTGCTTGCTTTTAATTTTATCTATGCTTAAGCGATAATTATGCAAGATTTTTACTGCATGCAGCACACTGCATATTGCTAGCATTAAAGTGAATGAACATAACTGTTCAACTGTTTACCTCAAATGACCTTCACATAACCAATAATAACAGTACAGCAACAACAACAACATTGATGACGTATGAGTTAAATGAGCGCTGTATACTACAGTTCGAATGAATGATGTTTGTATGGTGTACGGTTGCTGATATTACCTCCGCTGCTGCTCGACTGAATTCAATTAAACTACCTTTGAACTCATGTTCATTCCCCGATGCTTAAGGGAAAAACTTCATGACACGGATTCCATGTCTGACATATACGTGGGTTTTTTTTCACTTTTTATTTAAACAAATTTCAATGACCGATGATGATGAATGCATTTTCATCTGCAGATCGCCATGGCGAACACAAAAACCACATCGGTTCAATTGCAATTTTTTGACCTTTCTCACGTAGTTTGATGTGATATGTTCAGTAATCCTGAACCGGCAAATTTCGAATATATGACAATTGTTGCGTACAATTCTTTGGAACAATTTTCAGGTTTTTTCACATCGTTAGGTGGAAAACGATTCCTATATTTTCAATAATTTTTTTATAACTGTAGACATTTTAACAATCACATTGTGGAATTTTATTTCGATAAATCAATTATTATTCGGGATCTTTCATTTCATCTGTTCACAATATAGTCTGGATCTGCAATTGTATCGCTAACAATAAATATAACAGTGATAAAAATGAATTCAATGCGCCCAATAAATGAACTCATTTATCATCCAATAAGAATATATTGAGTGAATTTTTAGTGGATGTAACCATTCATTTGTAACATATATGAACGAATGTAATCACGGCTACCGGAGATCAAATCAGCACTCATGCGACCAAAGTGTTTTATGTGAGCACAATTTATGACCTAGAAATGAATCAGCCATAAATTCTGCTTAGCGATCAATTGCAAACATTTGAAGAAAACAAAAATGAAAACACGAGTAAACACGTTGATCGTGCATCGCATGATTTCAATGTCACTTTAAAATGAAAGTAATATATATATATATATATATATGTTTGTGGTTTGTTTTAGTTGATATGAAAAGCCATACATACGACTTGTTGGTTCCTCGTTCTTATATTCAGGTAGTTCATTGTATCGGAAATAAAAATTTGGTGGTTTTTGATTACGACCATGACCAATTCATTCAGATGAAACGTTTCAACCTCTTTGAACGGTCAAATTATAATAAGTTTGAACCCAATATAAGTGTTTATTTAATATTTGTTCTGTAAATGTTTAAAAATAGACTAAATTCGAAAAAGAATAAGTCCTAATTTGAATTTTGATCAATACTTGATCAGTTTCAGATTATAAAATAATTGCAATTGTAAATAAATAATAAAAATGGTTGGAATCTGGTATTTGGTGTGTGTGTGTGTGTGTACGCAGGGTGTATGGCGATGGCGCTACAAAACGTGCTTGAGTCAAGTGCTGTAATTCGATTTTATTATAATCAGACGGCAAAGGTTGATTTACTTAATATTCGAAAATTATGAGCCAGTTTTGCGCTGTTGCTTGTTTTCTCTCCCTCTTTTTGCAATTTTACATGAATCAAGATTTGATTAATTTTAAAATACATGACAACAATTACTATCGCAAATGCACAACTGACTTGATTTTCTTATTCATTATTATGATTGAATTTGATATTCATTTTCCTCAATTGTGTCAGAATATATGGATAAATTGAAAAGAAGTGAGAGAAAGAAAAACTCGGCCAACTCGGTTGCAATGTACAAATTCTGAGACAAAGCATCGATTCGTACATTTACTCTGTGACCATTAAACGCTAATAAATACTATTAAGCAGATAAGCAATTTATTGCCAGCGGCGTCTTTTAAATGCATACACTACACTCATGCAAAGAATGATTAAATGAAAAAAAAAAAGAAATACGCAAATACAATCTGTCAGAATGCAAAATCCATTACTTGGTTGCTTGCTTGCTAGGCTTGATTTAATGCTAAACTGAATTGACTAATGGAATTCTGACGTGTTGAATGAAAACAATAAAATTGTTCTGAAATTTAGTGATATGTTTGCTGTCGCTTATTCGTTCTTTTTCATCTTTTTTTTCGCAGATAGACAACGCGTGTATAGTGTGACGCATCACAGAATGGGTTATAATAATCCAGCTTTTGTCGACGATGACAACAACAAATCGTCAAACACAAGGGCAAATGCTCAGCATGATGATATGCAACAGCAGCAGCAACGACACACAGCAACAAATGATGTCGTGCACGAAACAACGGTAAATAATTTAATAGGTGTTTTACAAATATCCGCTTCAGATATCAAACGCAGACTTTGGCGGCTTTATTAGTAGTTCGTTTCATGTTTCTTTCTAATGTTTCTTTTTAAGATTTCTAATCTTTGTCTCTATGTTCGTTTTTCTTTTTTTCGCTTCTTATTCTCGACATTGTCATCAAGAATATATTTTATTCAATTATTAGGTTTTGATGTTTGTTGCTTTAATTTGAATGCGTTAAATTAACCTTTTTACAGAATGGTGTGTCAACAACAACAACAACAACAACAACAACAGCAACAACAACAGAAGCTGCAACTGCCAAAGCCAATTGCAAAGAACGAGCCAATTGGGGCAATGATATTGAATTTTTGATGTCATGCATTGCAATGTCTGTCGGTTTGGGGAATATTTGGAGATTTCCATTTACAGCTCTTGAAAATGGTGGAGGTGCATTTTTAATACCATATTTGATTGTATTGCTTGTTATTGGACGACCACTTTATTATATGGAAATGCTTCTTGGCCAATTTTCCAGTCGCAGCTCTATTAAAGTTTTTGATCTCGCACCTGCACTCAGAGGTAAAGTACAAACCTATTTCATTCACATTTTCTCTCTCGCAGTTCTCATTTTTTCTCGACATAATAATCGAACGCATTGAAAACATATCTTTTGACTTCAATAAAATTCAAAAGGAAATGAAATTCTGTAATGAAATTGAGACAAAAAATATTAAAAATATTAAAAATATTCAAATTTTTTAAAATCAATCATTCATTTCGATATGTGATTTATAATCATTGCTCAATGATTTTCTTTATCTACAGGTGTCGGTTATGGGCAAGTGATTTCAACGGGTATTGTCGCAACATATTATGTCACAATTATGGCCATCACATTACATTATTTCTTTAACTCATTCAAATCAATACTGCCGTGGACTGTATGTCTGCCCGAATGGGGAAATGACACATGTACACCGTCATCATCAGCGGAACTTTCAAACATTTGGTTTACAAATCAAAGTCGCAGATCATCAGCCGAACTTTATTATACGTAAGTGAATATTGATTGGAATTCAACCGAAAAATTATGAAATCAATAAATCAAATCAATGGAATTACAGTTTCATTTTCGAGTAATGATTTCATCATTATCTCGGATAACACAGATTGAATTTCAATTGAAGTTTCAGTTCAGAATATTTGGAACATAAACATTTTGATTTAAAAACCTATCGTAATAGCAGCGAGAAAAAAAATCATCAGCAAATTTAATTATAAAATTGACCTTTTTTCTTCTAATCATACGAGCGTATTTTTATGGCTTCTGTTGTCTATTACAACGCCGCATGATAAATGCCTGTGCGTTGATCAAAGTGACACGGTGCCATCGAATGTATGCCATCAAAATTCATGGATCGATAAACGAATATGTACAACTGTGTAATAAATCATAATTCATTGATGTGTCAAAATATGTGTGTTTCTATTCGATTCAATTGGTTTCGGCTCGATTCAGATAAGAAATACAATGCTTTTGTGGGCTCTGTGTGTTTGCTTTTTTTTTTCTTTAGATTTTTGAACATAGACACACTCTCGTAATCTATCTGTTTCGTATCACACACACTAAAATGTATCGACACAACTCGAGAAAATCTATAAATAAACCTGAAAATAAACATTAGATTACTGACATAAATCGAGCTATAAAAAACCGCAAAATACGACGTTCGCAACAAAATCTCATAGAATTTTGTGCGCAAAAATTCAACATTATTGACAATACTGTGATACGTTGTCATGGCTAAGACGGTAAAGCATCGGACCAATGATCCGTATATTGCGAGTTCAACTCTATGAAAATGAATATTTTTTTATTCAATTTCATAATTGTTTTTTTTATTAAAACATATCTTTTAACATTTGGTTAAACTCATGGAAATTCGTTTTATGATATTTGTTTCTATTTGCTAATATGAATAATAACAAACGATGAACGACGTATGAGTCTCATGAATCTATTTTAACAATTACATTCATCAAAATAATTTACCAATTTATGATTTACTTTTTCTTTTTCTTAAATTCATTCTCAACATATAATCCAAAAACGTAATAATTTAAAAAAAACAAAACAGTAAATGCTTCAAACTCCGATTTTTCCTACAAATAAGCATATATTCATATGGTAACATCAAATGGTAACTTTTCGGTATATATTGGAATAAAAAAAAAATACTTGACCCCGACGTGAGTTGAACACGCAACCTTCTGATCTGGAGTCAGACGCGCTACCGTTGCGCCACGGAGTCATAGTAACATGTAGCGTATATGACAAACTTAACTTGCATTAACTTACGTACTGTGCTGTAAATCAACACAAGACGAAGCACGTGCTTTAAGAAAAATTGTACAACAAAAATGTTTTAGATTCATGTATTTATAGTATTAACATCTTTTCATTCGAGATCAGTAAACTATTTTGTGATTGAACGAATGTAATACACAAACCATCTTCACTTATTAAATGAGTATTTGTCGAAAAACGGAGAAAAAGAGAGAGAGAGAGAACGAGAGAGAGAGAGAGAGATTGAGAGAGAGATTGAGAGAGAGAGAGAGAGAGAGAGAGAACGAGAGAGAGAAGTAGATTAAAAAGAAAAAAACAGGAGGATGAAAGAGAATAGAAGAATGTGCGTTAGTGCGAATGTGTTTGAGCATCAAAAAGTATCATTTTTCTTTTGTTTGAAACAGTTTTTGTTTTCAATTATTTTGCGAAGTTACGAAAGTGCGAGAAAAGAAATAAAGGTGAAGTGAAGATTTATTTAGATTACACTTCAACAAACGCTGGCTGCATCATTAATATAATTATTTGCTGTGAACTGCAGAAATAAGTGAAAACGTTACATATCTTAACTCTGAATTTAACTAAAATCGTTACCTGAATGTTTGTTGGGTGGCAAAACTATATTTTTCTATGTTTTTTTTCATCCGATGTTTTTTGCTTGATGATTTAAACTCGGTCATTTGCTTGCGATTATGTTCATTATAAAAAATACAATTCAAAGATTCGATTGTTCTTGATATTTGTACCTGAGAATATTTTTTTTTGTATTTGTAATGATTTTTTTCTTTTCTGTCAGATAGTTTGGACATTCCATAATTTAAATGTAAAATTTTTGAATCAATTCATAGGACACAAGTATTGAAAGAGTATGATACAATTCAGAATGGTATTGGAACACCAGACATCTATTTGGCATTGTGTTTAGCATTGGCTTGGATAATAATTGTGTCGGTATTGATTAAAGGTGTACAGAGCTCTGGAAAGGCTTCATACTTTTTGGGTAATCTCAATCACTCGTCATTTAATTAATCTCGCACAATTTGATGAACCATTTGATTGACAAATTAACAATTCCCATTTCTAATTTAGCATTGTTCCCATATGTTATTTTATTGATATTATTGGTGCGTGCTGTAACATTGCCGGGTTCATTCAATGGTATTATGTTTTTCATTCGCCCACAATGGGATAAACTCTTCGATCCGACGGTTAGTTGGTAATATTCACCTCGACACTAAATTCAATTGATTTACTTATTTTGTATGCTGCTGAGCAATTTGTAGGTTTGGTATGCAGCTATTACACAATGTTTCTTCTCGTTAGCCGTATGCTTTGGTAATTTGATTATGTATGCATCGTTTAATCGATTCGATCATAATGTTTATCGTGATGCGACAATTGTGACATCATTGGACACATTCACATCAATGTTAGCTGGTTTCACTATTTTTGGCATTCTCGGTCATTTGGCACACGAGTCTGGCGTTACAGATATCGGTAAAGTAGTCAATAAAGGTGCTGGTTTGGCGTTTATATCATATCCCGATGCGATTGGACGTTTCCAATTCGTTCCACAGGTACATTTAAAAATGAAGAGAGTAGAGAAACAGTTCTTTTTCCTTCTCGAATGTTTTTTCAATCAATTCTTGGCATTTTTCAATGGTATTTTTCAGTTTGATTTTTCTTTTTTTTTCTTACTTCAGGCATTTTCAGTGCTGTTCTTTTTTATGCTGTTTGTTCTTGGCATCGGGAGTAACATTGCGATGTGTTCGTGTATTACAACCGCCATACTTGATCAGTTCCCAAAATGGAAACCATCGATTGTTGTGCTTTGCGTTGCTACGGTGGGATTTTTGATTGGACTCTTCTATATCACACCGGTGTGTAAATGCATTTTGATTTTATTTGTGTTGATTTTCGCAGGAAGAGACTGCATTTTTATGTTTTATCTGTTTTTCATTATTAACGATGGTCATTTTTTTTTTTCTCCACATGATTTTCCAACATTGACAACATTCATTCACTTAATTCCATTAGGGTGGTCAATTCATACTGAATTTGGTTGACTATTTTGGAGCTTCATTCATTGTTTTCATCTTAGCCATTGCAGAACTAGTAGCTGTTTGCTGGATTTACGGTATGAATATTGAATTATGCAAAATACTCGTTCTCATTGAAGCGCGAATAAGAAATATCTTTTATGAAATGAAATCAATCGATCAATTATCTTTAACGGTTATTTTAACCTCACCTTTTTGAGAATCAAACACTTGAACGCAGACAATTTAAATTGTGACTTTTTTTTTGCCATCGTTCAATATCGTAAAGAGGTGTGTGTCCATCAAAGTTATTGATAAGATTTTATTTGTTTTCATTTCAATTTTTGCAAATCAAGTTTTGTTTTCATTTACGCGAATTCGTCATTTTTTTCTTGAAAAACTAGTAGAATGGAAAAAACGAATGAGAGTTTCAGAAAGAAATCAAAAGTTTTGAAATTGAATTTAAATTAAAAACCATTGAAATTTCAGGTGTTGATAGGTTGTGTCGCGACGCAGAATTTATGATAAATCGTAATCCAAGTTGGTATTGGAGAACATGTTGGGGTGTTTTAACACCAATGATTATGATTTTAATCTTGCTGTACACATTGATATCCTTCCAACCACTGAAGTACAAAGAACAATATTATCCAACAACTGCATATGGTAATTTTCTACTTTTTCAATATTGAAATGGTTAGAAATTGCTTTCTCTTGGTCGACTGATTCTGTTGACAGTATCGTCTGCTAGAGTAAAAAAGCAAAAGTTTTTTTTCTCTCCTTTTTAATAGTATTTATAAATTTTTAATGATACATTTTACTTGATCTCTAAACACAGCAATCGGTTGGACGATATCCGCTTTGGGACTGATTCAATTGCCACTATGGGCTATTTATTCTGTGATGAAACAAAAGGGTGACACATGGGGTGAGAAAATTCAAAATTCATTCCGTCCAAATGCAAAATGGGGCCCAACTGACCCAGCAACGAATGAAAAATATCAAAAATATATCGCAAATTGGCACAACGAAATCACAGCCAATCCGCCTAGCAACTTTTGGCAAAATATTAAACAACGAATTTATGGCTAAATATACATTCATGAACACCCACACCCACATACACACACACACACACACACACACACACACACACACACACACACACACACACACACACACACACACACACACACACACACACACACACACACACACACACACACACACACACACACACACACACACACAACACACACATACACACGTACAACCACACTAACGCACGTACGCATCTACACGTCGAACTAATTTTGTAGGTTCAAATAAAGTGATTCATTTATCGTTTTAGATAGCAAAATTTTTTTTTTAATTTTTATGTGAAATCCATTTTTGATTAAGGTTGTTTTTAATAAAAATTGAAGAAAAAAAATTGCCAATTATTTAATGAAGAAAATTACTAAAAAAAAAAAAATAAAAAAAACAAATAAATTTTGATATTCGCTTTAAATAGCAAAGGAAGAGCCTATAGTGGAATGAAATGGACAATGTACCATCTCACTGTGCTGGGAATTGAACAGTTTTCCAAAGTACTTTAGTCAATGAATCAACACATTTTACATTAGGCAATGTATAAAATATATTTACGAATGAATGAATTAAAATCTAAATAAACGTGGAAAATATTAGCGTTTGAAAAATGGATTGATGGGTCTGGTGCCAACGTTAGCTACATCTGCAATGGACATGAATAAATTGTTGATATTGACCATTTTCTTTTCCATTGGATGCTATTATTAAATAATTTAAAAAATAAAATGTCTGGATTTCAAACCAATAATTTTAATTTTAACTAACATACATAAATCATGTGATTTTTCAAAAAGTATATGTCTTTTATGCACAAAAATTGAAAGAAACGTATTTCATTGACAGATATCATTGTTATTGACGTCAATGTCATGAATTTCATTGAAATTATTTGACTATAAATCATATTCCAGTCAAAAGTGCACGCATGTGATGTCAGAGAACCATGGCGATGAAATGAGGTGCACATAGTGCCTACTACGCGCCAGGATGTGCTCTCAGTAGCACAAATATGTGTCCTCAGTGGTACAGAGGGACGCTTAGCAGGCATTACGTGCACCTTATTTCATCGCCTTGCAGAGAACTTAGTCACATTGAAAATATTCGCTCATATTACAAAGACTCTAAGTGTTCAAATTTATCCAATTACGATCTGGATAATGTCTCAACTTGGATAATGGTATGATTTAATCTAATGAAATAATTATTGTGTTTGTTTATGCAAAATTTGGTAATAAATTTGCAAAATAATACAAAACATGTGTCTCTCTATATATAATAGACTTGTTGTTAATTTAGCTTGTGACAAAATTGTTGTTATCATAATTATTATTGTTGATTTGGCTATTTTGTCGATCCATCTTTTTTTATTTCGTTTACACTAGTGACCCAATTGTGTTTTATGTGTGCGTTTGTTTTTTTGCACTAATTACAAATCGATAATGGAAAAGTTGTCAGAGCAATTAGTGGCTATTATCAGTGGCGTAGCTAGAACAAAACTTCGGGGAGAGGGGGAGAGGGTTGTTGTTTTGAAAAAAAATAAATATTCTTTAAGGTGGGTTTTCCTAGGCCAACGATTGAAACGTTAATCGTTGTCCTAGGAAAACGCACCTTGACCGGAATTGTTGCACAAACTTGTAACATTTCAAAAACGTTAGGAAAAATCAGTTCATTACAAAAATTTATTCCATCAATAAAAGTGAATGGTTTTTCGTCCAATTCACCCATTTCTGTTTCCACATTAGAGCTTTTTTTTTATTTACTTCAATGCAATCATAATTGTTTATGTTCGGCCGTTGTTGCGTAATTATATCGATGCTTTCATTGATATGCGTTTCATCTAAAGAAACTATTTTGTATGGTAAAATTTTTTCAATTTTAGCTAATACACGCTTATGTATTGAAAATCTTTCATCTAATTGGCCTATGGAATGGCCAAGAAAAGAAATGAACACTGTGAAGTGAAAATAGTCTTCAGCGGAAACGCATTAATGATTATAGCGTTGATTTTTTGCTATTCTTGGAATTTTGATTTCCGTATCTATATTATCGGCCAACACTTGAACAGCTATAAATAATTCGGGAAAATTCATGGTCTGAATTGTGGCGCATTTCATACAATATATTTCTTTGAAACAACAAACCCTCCCCTCCCCCTCCAAGCTACGCCACTGGTTATAATGTATTGTATTGTGCAAGGGATGATTTAATGGCTCCAAGTTTTTGTAGACAGATGAAACAATCAAACAAAAAAGGAAACTGAAGCTATTATGACAAAGCTATAGAATAAACACCGGTTGTGGATGCAACATATTTCTGTCTTTACGGTTTCTATATTTCTATGTGAATTTCGAACAATTGTATGCCAAATAGAATGGCGTATCTTTCTACACAATACACATTGCTATTTTTGTAATTGTTATCAACAATTTTGAGTTCAAAGGAAGGCTTGATCAGGGAAAATAATATGAAAAGAGAGTAGAAGCAGACGGAATGGTTCACACCCTCGCATTTGAAATAGCCAAAGCTCTCTTTGTTGTCACAATGAAATAATATGCTAACTCAATAATAATAATTAGGAAACATAGGCGGGCGGGCTCGACTTGATTTGCTGCTTCTGCTGGTCTATTTCACATTTTATGTCACACACTTTGTCCACTGTGAATATCAGGCGAGAGCGAAAAAGATGTGGAAGTTAGAGTTCTTGACGTCTAAAATAAAAGCAGACTATGTGCAATTCAATTCATTGTCGATTGAATCTATTAAACGATGGCATGTCTATAAATGACACAGTTAACACATTTGACAATAAACAAAAAAAAAAAAAAAAAAATAACAATGTGCTCGACGAACCATCATTTTCAAATTGCTTCGAATTAATGCGAAATGTCAATTTAGCAATTTTCACAAAGCTTCATATTGAGTATCAATATGCTCTGTACTTTATGATTTATGAAAATTGAGGGAACGAAAAAGAAAAGGGGAAAATAAAAAGAAGAAGAAGAGTACGAGAAGGAATGGGAAGGGAAAAATTAGAATGATTACGCAGAAAATATTATTACAGTCTATAAACATCGGCTCAATCTCCTCGTCACATTTTAGGGCGATAGATGATGACTTTGATAGTGCGACATCTTGAACAGAACACACAAAATATGTATATATTTATGTACGTTACATTTTTGCGACGAAAATTCTTTTTCATGTAAATAAAGTAAAACTATAATATGGCTCGATAATGCGTTACATGTTGCCCTATCATTATAACGTTGTCGCAATTTTAATCAAAATACAAAACGACAACGGAGCTATGAATAATAATAATAATAATAATAGCAATATAATATGTGCTATTAGCTTGTTCACTCGTTCTTTCGCTTACACGACTGTCCTCCAAAAACATCTAATAGTATAAGCTATTGTTTTTAATTTGCATAAATTGATGCATTTAAAATAGAGTGAACGTTATTTGCTCAGCAGTTGAATTTAATTGCAATTACGTTGAATATATCGAATTATTTCACATCGAAATTCATACGCATTTTGATAAATTGTTTAAAACACAAAATGCGTTGATTCTTTCTATAATAGAATTGACAGCAAATGGCTAAGGACGTGTATTTTAAATAAGAAAACGAAAAGGTGCTTTCACGTACATACAAATACAAACAAAAACCGTAACAAAAATTCTAAACTCGTCATATCTCTATCGTTTGTAACTGTATGTACATTTTCAATTTATACACCGGATTTCTATTTCCGATATTGCTTTGTGTGTGCGAAGTGCGTGCATTTTTTTTCACTTCTTTCATTGTTTTTCCATATTGATGACAAATAAATTATATAAAATCTTTCCAGGCGTAAAAATGAGGTTTGTCGTTCACATGCGAATCGTCATTGGTTAAAGTCCTTTCGGTAAATATGCGTCGCATTTGATGTGTATCCGTTTTTGGAATGGTTTGTTTCAAAATTTATTTGCTCGTAGCTGTTATTGTTGTCTCAATCGGTGTTTGTTTTTTCCATTGACAATTCACCTTTCCACAATTAGTCGCCGTTTTTTGTACTCAATTCAATTGTTCATATTCAGGATCTCAATAATATCCCGCATCTCTCTATCGCGAGACATTTTCCCGATATCCCAAATTCCAAACGATCTATCTTTTTCTCACTTGCTCACTCTCGCTCTCTCTCTCCCTTTCTCACTCGTTTTTTTCGTCATTCCGCTCTCTATTCGCAACAATGTGGAGAGTCTCAACTATTATGTGTAGCAACATTTTTGTCCCCTTTTTTCCACTCGGTATATGTCTCACTTTTCTCTGGCACTATTTTACTCGTTTTGATTCGCTCACTATCATTTACTTGGTTCGTATCACATCACTTTCGATCTGACTCGCGAAATTTCGCTCATCTTTGGGAGCGCAATAGCATTTTTCAAAATGGATTGATGGCACACACGTACATCTATCAAATTCATGTATTACTGATGTATCTCCATATCTAGTACATAGAGCTGAGCTGAGCCGAGCAATAACAGGCTGTCTAACGGGCTAATAGGTAGGCATGCAGGCAATACCAACAATACGGTTTCATAAAACTTATATATATACGCTGATCCGCCGAGTTCGTGCGTGTAAGACACACGGCCTCGTATTATTGCACGGTACACACCGTCGAGTCGACATCAACATTATAGTCGACGTTGTCGTCGCTGTTGTTGTTATTTTTGTTGTTGTTGTTATTGTCTTCGTCCTCGTCATCGTACATTTATTGTGATTCGTTGAGTTGTCGGTCTGCCTTTGGCCAAAGCGATTACTTCGCTTGCGTATTATTTAAATTCGACGAAGTGAGCGCCGAAGAAAAGAAACAACGAAAAAAAAAATAAAAATGAAAAGAAAGAATTTCAGCAACAACACACACACACACACACACACCATTTTTTGCAAACATGATTTTCAACTTAACAACACAATATTTATCATTTTTATCATCGTGAGCGAGAAGAGTTCAGTGCGTTTCGAGTCGAGTGCCGGTACAGTGTCGTTTTTCCATCATCTCTTGTGTGTGTCGTCATTGTTTTCGGTTATATGACATATTTTTTAGGTTCTGTCCTCAGCCGTACTTTTTTGCATCCATGTGAAAAAGATACTTGTTCGTTGATCAATGTTGATTCGTTTTGTCAACAGATTTTACACAATGAACGTGTGAGTGCGTGTGTTTGTTTCGTGGATTTTTTTTCAACAAAAGTTGTTTATTTTTTTTTTTTTGCCATCAACACAAAAAAACCGAAAAGAATTTATATCATGTTAACCAAAGTGCGAGTTGTTATGAACAAATTTATTTATTTTTTTGCTTTTTCCACTCATTTCTTCTTCGCTTCGTTATATTCATTGCTGTTTGTGCGATAAGAATACTTTTCAGTTGCCGCAAACTGGATTTGAAATTCAAACAATACATTTTGTTGTATGTACGCCACCAAAACCTATTTAAATGTTTAAAGAGAGCAAAGGAGTGATTTTAAAGCGATCCATTTTTATTATTTGCAGACAGGTGCATGTTCTATTTATTTATTTATTTATTTTTTTAAGCTTTAGCACAACAACGTTTCTCATATATTCAATTTCGGTTGTTGTCAAGAAACAGTAAAGAAGAGAAAATAAGAAACTAAATAAATTGAAAGAGAGAAAGAGAAAGAGAAAGAGAAAGAAAAATCAAAACTGAGCAGGAAAGGGAGTAAAGTAGAAAGGGAATTTGCATCAGTGAAAAATTGTGTTTTTTGTTGTTAGTGTTGTTGTTGTTGTTGTTGTTGTTGGTGAAATTAATACGCGGAAACGGCCACTGTTCAAGTTTTTTCACTGCAGGAATTTTATTCGCCAGAAAAAAAAAAACAATTTCATATGTGTTTGTTTGTGTGAGTTGAAGGAAAATCAACTAATTTCAAATGAACAGCCTTCTGGCTGCAATTGTGAACAATTTTTCTTTTCTTTTCTTTTTCTTTTGAATTTCTTCTTTCCTCTCGCTTACAACAAAGATTATTTGATGCATGTGCAAAAGAGAATTTTCCCGAATATTAAAATAAAACCATCTTTAAAAGGAACTCGACAATAAAGAAGATGAAAAAGATTAGTTTGGCGAATTTTTCTCATCCCCCCATCTCCCTTGAGGCAAAATACCAATGCTCACGATCGCTTAAAATCATACAAAATACAAACCACCCCGTTAATAATAACAAATAAAAACGACCAACTAATTTTAAACACACATTGACCGCTATTAACAAAAATAAGAAGCAAAACCGTACGGAGAGGAGCATCAGAAACCGAGTAGTGGCATATAGCTTATTTAATGCAGAATGAAGCTGGAAAATTAATTGCGTTATTTTACAGCTCGCATCACACAAAAAATGTTTCATGATTGCGAAAAATGGTCGCCGATGCCGTTATCGTCGTCATCGTTATCATTTTTAGTGCGTTTTATGCTTGGAACCGCATTCGAATCCTTAATTATGGGTTTATCCAGTTTTATTTTTCCGTTGCTTCTACATTTAAGCAGACGTAAATATTGTATTTGGCTTTTTGATAGCCTTCTCATTTGCTGAAAATATGTTTATGATTGCAGAAGTGGTGAGAATATAATCAAGCTGACCTTTACGGTATCGAATGTATCGCGATTGTGTGTAGCATATACACAATTCCCAGTAATACAGATAGAATAAATATCAATTGAATAAGAATGGCCATTAATAACAGTATTGCTTTTATTTTTCATTAAGCTGTGTCTTCTTCACCATTTATTCACACAGAAGAGAGAGAGAGAGAGAGAGAAACGCGAATTCATCCATTTTCAATGTGATTTTTATTACATTGTCAATATGATTAATGATCAAAATCTTAGCATTCAATATAAATCGCAATCATAATCGCAAAATGAAGAACTGAGCAGAGTGATGTGTGCAGCGTAGTGCACTAGAGGAAACAGCAGCTATGAACATTTCATGTTTTATGATCGAACACTTCTAAATCAAATGTGCTCTGCTCGTTCCTTGCAAATCTTAAATATGTTTTCTTTCTCTCAGTGATAATTACACGTTTCATTTACATGTGAAAGCTGTTTTTTGTATTTTTGTTGTCACCAAGCTCATTATGTTTGCATGGAAGTTCGTTATTGTTGGGATGCCATAAAATATTGCGTTAGGTTTTTTTTTTTATTTTCTAACAATATTATGACTCCGTCGCCTTATCTCTTTATTTCCCTTTCTATCTCTCCCTATTTCATGGTATCTGGTTGTCTTTCTTTTCCTCTCACATCTCTCTATCTATTTTTGTGACTGAAATAGTATCTTTACTATAATGAATAACAAAGAATTTTTTGACCTAGGCAAATAAAAATGAGCAATTGAATACATATGAAACGAAATAAATGGCATTTCGCCATGTATGTTTGTTTATGTGCACATATTTATTTTTTTTTATTTGAATGTAATAACATAGAAGTCAGGGAAGTGCCAAAATGATTTTTCTTCCTTTTTTTCTTCATTATCAAATGAGCTAAAATAGGATTAAGATTGAGAACGATTTATTAGAATTTGAAATATAGTGAAAGAGATTAACAAGAAAAACCGTGCGCGCACCAATTAAATATTCGATTGAACGAAGGGAAGAAAAAAAAACAACCATTTCTTATCATAAAAATGATGGTGTGCCAACTGTAAAGCAGATATGACCACATATTTCACTTGCTGTCTGTGTGTGTATCGCATAGTAAATGAAAAACCGCGCTTTATTTACTCCGTTTATAATTCACGGTGAATGAGACATCTGATCTTTTGACCTTTAAATCGATTTCTATATATCAATACTAAATATGTATCAGTACATAAATGATGGCCTGCTATTCACTTTGTGTTCTGCATTTTTTTTCCTTCTTCACGATAAGTTGCTCAGCCGTTTGATAATCGATCGAAGCAAAGACAGGCCGACACATAGCGTAAATCGTGTTTACTCAACATTCTTGTGTTTTTTCTTTTGAACAAAAACATGCATTTCTGCCATATTTTTTTTCGAAAATTTCTTTCAATTTTTTTGTCCGTTTTTCGCATTGTTTTTTCAATCAAGTAAACAAAAATCATATATCTATGCATGAAATTGGGAGTAGAGTATGTTTCACTAACTTTGTATTGGATAAAGTATTTTTATTATTTTAATGAGTATAAAAATATTGTCAAAGGTAAAGTTAGAGAGTATTGCAAGAAAAACAATTTTTGTGAAGACACTTATTCATTTTTACTTGTCATTCAAAAAATTTAAAAATAGGTACAAGTGAAACATACTATACTTTACCGCTATATGAGTCGAGAAAAAAACATACTCTACTCTCAATCTCATCGATAGAGCAGCAATTCACATACTAGGCTGTTTAAAAATGAAGGTACTTTTGTAAGGGGCGCCATCTTTTGATTGGGATCGATAATAATTTTTTAAAGTACAATCCTTCAAACCTCTACTGTCAAAATTTGAGCGCAACTCAATCAGTAGTCTACGAGTTACAGCTCTTGAAAGCAACTAACCTCCGAATATTTTTGTTAAAATGGAAAAAAGTGAATTCCGTGTGTTGATTAAACACTATTTTTTGCGTGGAAAAAGCATCGCACAAACCGAAACTGCACTCAAAAAGTATTATTCGGACTCTGCACCGCCTCATAAAATGGTTCACAAGTGGTTTACTGAATTCAAGTGTGGTTGTACTAGCACAGAAACAATACCAAGTCCAGGTCGGCCAATTGAGTTGACTTCACCAGAAATGATTGTAAAAATCCATGATATGATATTGGACGACCCGAAACTGAAAGTGCGTGAGATAGCTGAGGCCACACACATCTCAACTGGGTGTGTGTTTAATATTTTGCATGAAAAATTGAGGGCAAAAAAGCTTTGTGCAAGATGGGTGCCGCGTATGCTCACAATTGATCAAAAACGCATTCGAGTGAGAACTTCAATGAGCAATTTGGTCATGTTTCAAAAGAACCCATCTGAGTTTTTGCGTCACCGGAATTTCGTGAAGCATCGAAAGAGTGGCGTTTACCGGGTGGAAGTGCACCAAAGCGGGGAAAGAGGCAACAATCGGCCGGTAAGGTTGGTCAGTGTTTTTAGGGATGCACATGGCATAATCTTCATCGATTACCTTGAAAAGGGTTAAACGATAACAGAAGCATATTATGCAGCGTTATTGGATCGATTGGATGATGAAATCAAAACGAAACGGCCCCATTTGAAGAAGAAGAAAATCATTTTTGATGACGACAATGCACCATCTCACACATCAAATATTGCAAAGGCAAAAAAACATGAACTTGGGTACGAATCGCTTTCCCATCCACCGTATTCTCCACCTCTGGCCCTTAGCGACTATTACCTCTTTCCGAACCTCAAAAGATGGCTGTCTGGTAAGCGTTTTGGATCAAATGAAGTGGTCGAATGGGAAACTGATAGCTATTTTCACCAGCTCGACAAATCATATTATTTGGAAGGCATAAAAAAGTTGGAGAATCGTTGGAAACGGTGTATCGAGCTGAAAGGAGATTATGTTGAAGAATAAAATAGCATTTTGCCAAAAAAATGTGTTCATTCCAAAAGTACCTTCAATTTTGAACAGCTTAGTAATAATCCAACAATTCGTGGATCTTAATCCATGAGAATATAAAAGAAAAGAGAGAGAGAGAGAGAGAGAGAGAGAGAGAACAAGTGAGATTTGCAATTATCTTTATGGCGCTTACATTGTAAGTGATGCTTCGTTTCTTCTTTACTTTGATGATCATTTTTCTCATTTTTGTCGTTTTCTTTTTTTTCCCTCATATTTTTGTCTTTCTTTCATTCTTTCAATTCTAAGCAACATTGAGATCAGGTCTCAAAACACTGAATATTGAATGAAAATTACCAGTTGTTTGAACTGGTTAAAGTTCATATTGTGACTGCCAGTCACTGACTGGATTCAAAACAAAAATTTCAAGAAAAAGAAGTAGAAGAAGAAGAAGTCATTCGTTCATCAACTTAAAACAAATAATCTTTTTAATTAAATTGAATTAAATTATTCAGAACAATTGTCCTGGAGGTTCTTGATGTTTCAATAACGATATATCTCATTATAATGAATTTATTTAAAATGAAAATGATCTAATTTGATGAATCAAACGTTGAAATAAGCATATTGCATGATGGAGGGCGAAACATTTCTTGGGAAAATCCTGAATTATAATTAAATTTGGTGGAAAATTTGTTTGAACTAATTCATAAAAATTCCTTTGATTCAATTGTGAAGTTTTTTGTTAAGTTGTTGAAAAAAATATGAACGAAACGTTTAAAAATCACAAACAATTAGTCGCAATATTTTCATCTTTTTGAAACAAATAAATGAATTAAAGCGAATTTTTTTTTTCGCTCAATGTTTACATTGCTTTTTTAATTTATGCAGAAATCTGTTAATCTTATAGTTTGAAAACAAATGCAGCTGGTTCTAATTTATTATATCGTGACTAATATCAATAGCTACTGTACTGAGCATATGATTTAATTATGATTAAAAGGTCGAAATGTTTATTTATACAAACAAATTTCTTTCGTGGATATAAATATTTGGCATAAAAAAATGAAAAATAAGAAAAAATGATGAGTTCGGGGTGGAAAATGACGAGAGAGAAAGAAAAACTCCAACTCAAAATTGCAAAAAAAAATATACATGAATAGTTGCTCAATTAATACTTAGGCTGTCTTATAAGTTTGAATAATCGGGCCCACACTAATGTCATTCCAGTCAAACTAAGATTTCCATTGGACAGTTTGATATTTTTTGGCGTGAACGTTCTCAGAACGTTTTACCATATGAGCGCTATTTATTTTGTTTACAGTGACTTGAAAAATTTATCGCGGCAAAAAAATGAAATTAACTCTTGAACATTTTCGTGCATTTATTTTTTATGATTTTCGAGTGGGTTTAACTCCACATCATTTTTTCGATCGACTTCGTTTGGCCTTCGGTAATAAAGACCCATCATTACATAATGTATATAAATGGTTTGCTGAGTTCGAGTGTGGTCGTGTGTTGTTCACTGATGAATTCCGTGAAGGTCGTCCAAAATCTACTGTTATGTAAAAAAATATCGATGCTGTGCATAAACTAATAGTGGAAGATCGTCATGTGAGATTGGGGCAATATTAGGCAGTAGTAAGACCAGCATACAAACAATTTTACATGAACACTTAGCTGTGAAAAAGATTTATTCCCGTTGGATTCCACATAAATTGACTGATGAGCCAAAAGTAGCCCGTGTAAATTGGTGCGAACAAATGCTCGATAAATACGACAGTGGACGCTCAAAAAACGTGTATAGTATCGTGAAAGGTGACGAATCATGTATCTATGAGTATGAGCCTGAAAGTAAACAACAATCGACTGTATGGATGTTTCAAAATGAACCAAATCCAACAAAAGTTGTTCGTGCTCGAAGTGTTGGTAAACAAATGGTGGTTTGTTTTTTTGGAAAAAGTGGACATGTGGCAACAGTGGCACATGAGCAACGTAGAACGGGTAATTCTGAGTGGTACACGACCATTTGTTTGCCAGAAGTGTTGAGTGAAATAAGAAAAACAAATAAGCGCCATCGAATCATTCTTCCAAACAAGTGCAGCAAAATGTCGAAGTGTTTACTACGCGCTTTTTACGTGCCCGTAACATTTCGCGCCAAACATGTTTGTGGTTATGTCAATCTGTCATGTTTTCTTTGTACTGTTCGCAGTGTTTGAGCCGAAATATTAATAAATTTGAAAAATTATGGAACAGTTTTATAGTTAAATTAAAAGAAAAAATATTTTCGATTCAATATATTGAAGAGATTATTGTTTGGTCTCATTAAATAATCCTAACGTACCTATTGTTAGTGGTTCTTATGTATTTCGGTTTCATGAGTCAAATAACACGACGCGTTGTGTTGTCATTGGTTTTTATTTGTTTTAGTTTCATAAGTCGAATGTTATTGGACCCATGAAACCAAAATAAAAAATTTACATCCCAATAATTTGAATAATATTTTGATAATATTAGTTTGATAATAAAAGCGTTCAATTATAATTTAAATTTATAAAAAAATAAAAAATTTAAATTAAATTTTATAAAATTTTCTCCACAATTTTCTGTACAATTCGTCTTCAGACATCAAAACCGAATTTCCACATGTATATGCTCAAATTTGCATTTATCAATGAATGATATCATGGCCAAATTGGCCTGAACAGGGAAAACTACCAAGTGAGGTGTTGTATGAAAAAAAGTAGTCTCCCAGCAAAACGCCGATACACGTATCTCATGATTTTCGATCTATTTTCAGAATCCGGCGAGAAAACCCCTGGATTATCATGACTGTTGTACAGTGTTATCAGATAAAAACTTTGCAATTTCACTGTCAAAATCAAAGTGAAAATTGAAAATGCACGTCGAAAAAGGGTACCCGGGGGAACAATTATGTACACTCGTATGGAAAGCAGTAAGATTCACACACGTACAGAAGAAATATTTTTTAAGCAATAAATCGCAAGAAATTCGCTTTTAATAAATACGTATCTGTGTATATGACGAGTTGTAAAAATTATTTCAATTATTATCTTTTTTTTGCTTTTTCTTTTTTACGAAATTTAATATAACAATATTAATAGTTAATGAGAAGAATATATTTGTTCTTTCGAAATATATTAAAGTAAAAAACAAGTGACTCATGAAACTGATGATTCTGACTCATGAAACTTCTATGTATGAAATTAAATCAAAATTTTCACATAATTTCTTGCTATTCTCATTACCGCGAGTCTTTGAATTTCCAAATGGTTCTGGAACCGAGCAGATTTTCATTTTATTTCAAATAATTAATTATCAAATATCATCAAATTTTATTACACTTTGGTTTAAGATTAAACTGAAAAATTTGTTAAGGTTATACTGCGCATATTTGAACGCTTCTATCAGAATTCGAGTTGACATTTGTGTTTTGAGCACGTAGTGTGTTGTGTCACCACCAGTATCAAAACTACGGGATGCACTTGTTTGCATTCTTACAGCCCTGATTCAGTACCCAATGATTTCTTTTTGTCCCCTCACATCAAAGATCAACAGCGTAGGCAACGATTTGCGAGCGCCGAAGAGGCTGTTGATGCGTTCAAACACCATGTTTTGGAGGTGTATCTCGCCAAATGGCAAAATTGTTATGATAAATGGTTCCATCGAATGGAAAAGTGTATAGAACATCACGGAGACTATTTTGAAAAGCAATAAAACCATTTTCCATAATACATAACTGTTCGATAATATTTTTTATTCAAACTTATCAGACAACCCTCGTTTTAATATAATTAAAGCGTCCATAGAGTAAGAAAGTGCTATTATCCATAAGTGTCACGAAATGAGAGCACGTGTGCGAGAAAATAAGAAAAGGAAGAGCGATTTAGCGAAAGAGACAAAATACGATTGACAAAATTTTGAAATAAAAAGGGCAACAAACTTTCAAAACCAAAATTAGTTAAATCGACTTCTTTTCTTAATTGGAATTTAATACGAAAACAACTTACACATATTCAAAATAATTTCAATTCATTTTCATGTTGATGATCATTTTCAAATGTCTGTTACTATTTGCATACGAATCTAATTACGAGCCGGTCATTCGCAAACAATCAAATAGATACACAAAAAATTCGGCAAAGTTTATTTACAAATGTCGGTGTGAAGCGACAAAATGGAACATAAAACCATGGAAAATGTATATTATACATTTATACTCAAAGGAATGTGTTATATTTTATTTCAATTCACGCACTTTTCGTCGTGCAGAGTATTTAAACGGCGATGAATAAACACTGAAATATGAAGAATGTCGCCGTTTTTTTTTTTTGGTTTTTCATCATTCTTCGATTCATAGAAACGCAGAAACTTCTATTTCGTAGTGAATGAGAGGTTTTTTGTTTTTTGAATCCTTTGATCATTTGGCATCGAATGCAAATGTCAACAATTGTGAAAATTGAATTTTTTTCTATGTTTGAAGGATGTGGATCTTCCACAGAGTATCACAATGAATATTTTGGAAAAAAAATTAACCGCCTCAGCTTTGGATAGTTGCCAATTGCTTCAGGTAATGGTTTTTTTCTTTTGCTCATATTTCTGAAATGGTCATAAATTCGTTCCAAGTCATTGAATGACAGAGTTTTTCACTTGTGATTGCTGAGCGAGCGTCTCCCTCTAAATAAATTTTGCTCTCTCTCTCTCTCTCTCTTTCTCTATCTATCTTTCTCTCTCAGTATTTGGTGCTCGCGATTTGGATTAAGTAGATTCATGTATGTATATATAGAAATTTGTGTGTGTTTTGTTTTGTTTTGTTTGTCTCTTTGGGTGTTTGTTTGAAAAGTCTTACTGAAGATTGGAATGGCGCCAGTCGTTTTGTGTCATGACCTGTGTTCTTAGTATGTAAAAGAAGAAACGAACGAAAGAATGAAAGTAAACTGTTTTATTCAATGTAAAACATGTTTCTATTTCATTTGAAATCGAGTAGGCATATCATGTAAATATCACACAAAATTTAAATATCGCTCGCTTTATGTTTACATTTTATGAATTGAATGAAAACAATCAACAGTGGCTGCAACTCAAACAGAAGAAAAACTGCGAACAATTCATTTGGTGATGTGATGTGATATAAAATATTGTGACTGTCACTACCACATTGTCACTGTCAGAAGGAAACCGAAGGCAGAAAAAGGCATTGTTTGAATTATAGAAGGAGATACACATGGGACTAAACAGCGAAACTCAAGGAATCGTGCGATGTTGCTCATTTTGATTTTTGATAACAACAAACAATCGTTTGATTTGATTTCAGTTGTCGAAGGAGCCAAATGCGATGCTTTCTTATATACATTCATAGAGAAGGAGAGTGAAAAAGACAGTGAGATGTGTACGTACGCTACGTAATATTGTAATTATTATTTTCTTGTTTGTAATTCAAAATAAAAAAACAAAAAAAAAACCCAAAGCACAAAGTGTTCTTATGTGCATGTTTTTGCAAGATCCATTCGGGATGTGTACATCGGAATGGAAAAGGAGAGTGAAAAAAAGGAGAGGGAGATATAAAATTGTTGTCGTAATTTCAATCGATTGTCAGAAATGGGGACTTCTCTGCGAATCGTCTTGCTTTGGCCGCAAAGCAGTATCATCATCATCATCATCACCATAATATGTATATTTTGCTTTCATTGTATTGTTGTACGACGTTGTTTACCGCTTTTGTTTGTTATATTTAATTGCTTTTTATCTGATCCAATAGGATCAAAGAGCATTTAATTTAGTTGTAAGCAGCATATTTATTAGAAACAACAAACGGCTGTGTTTGCGCGGTGACGCGATATATAGTAAAAGGAACAGATTTAGACACTTGTGTGTATCGGTATCAAATTTATATTTGTATGCATAACGAATACAATCAACTTATGAGAATATAACAACAACACAGATGAATTTAAACGAATAAAATCCTTCATCTTCTCGTCTCCCCATCTCTATCTCCTCCTTTTCTCTATCTCTACTTCTCTTTCTTACACTCTCCTTCCGTGCTCTATGATGATACTGATATTGATAGCTGATAATAAAAGACTATAACTCTCTCTCTATTACCGCAGTTCAAGCGACACACGGACACTGCGAACGAAAGAACGAACGAGCACCAAACAAACGATACACACCGATACTACTCATACTTCAAGTTAGAGTAATCGAAATATTGGCTACACTCAGTAATTCGCTGAATTTTTAACATGTACCTCATTGAATCCGTGAACAACCGCCGAAACATACCATTTTTGACGCTGTTGAAAGAAGCACGCATTCTGTAGATGTGTTACGATTAAAAACCAGATAGAAAATAAAATCGAAATAAATAAAATAAACCCGAGAGATTTTAACAATATATATATATAAATAAATATATAAAAGTCAATAAACACTGATTCATAATATTTTTTTCGGTTGATGCTATTGCTACTGTTGTTGATTTGAGCTACTGTTTCCCTTATTCCAATTCACATACTCTTGTTTCAGTTACAAACGACCAGCGTCCAAGTTAACAATTTATTCCCTTTTTTTGGTCATTTTCACACGACATGTTTCATTGCTTGATATTTTCAAATTAAATTGGGCATTTAGCTATTATTCATTCAAAACAAATGGTGATGTTTTTGTGCTGCAACAACTAAGTGCTAAATGCAACATAGTGACAGTGAATAAAATTAAATGCGACAAAGTATTTGTTTGGTAGTTTTTTTTTTTTTTTTTTTTTTTTGGTGCACAATGAAAAATGTATACGCACAACAAATTGTACACAATTTATCCAAATAAAGTTTCATGAATTGAGTAAACAAATGAAGTGATTCATTTTACAGTTGAATATTTTGCAAGAAATTCATTCATTTGTTTTGATCATTCTATTAACTCTATTTTTATCAGAAAATATTAGTTAATAGACACTTGTGATGTATTAGAGAAAAAAAAATGCAATTTAATAATGAAAATAAATTCGTGCCAAATGTGGAATTTGTTGCCATTTAACTATGATTGCATAGCAGAACTGTTTTACAAAGCATTTACAATGAATTGAAAGAGATTTTTTTTCTTTTGACAGATAGAGATCAAGATCATGCATTATAAATAACAACATCGGTTAGATAACATTTGATTGAGTGCGGAACGAACACTTAATAAAATCATTAAGTCATATATAAAGTGATTATCAAAGTGAAGTGATTGAAATTTTGAATAACAACGGCGCCAGCTCATAACAAACTAAATCGAGAGAGAGAGAGAAAAAGACAATCAATCTTTGTGTTGCGGTAAAAATTAATTAATTTGAAAGTATTATTGATAGCATTGAACAATGGAAATGATGGAAATGATGGAAATGATGGAAACAATGGACAATTCGACAGAAGATGAAATCGTGACGAAGGAAGAACTTGCGTGTATGGATCTTTACAAATTAACGCCAGTACCGGTAAATTTAAATTTGATAAATATCTAACTCTTTTCTATCTCGATTTATAATCAACAATGCAAACTTCAAATATAAACATGATAAAACTCATAAATACAACACACTCACCTCACCCGGCACATACACACACACACACACACCTGAATTCGTTTCATTTTTTTTCTATACTACTTCCCGTTTTCTCTTTCTCTCTTGCAAACAGACAGTGGTTGATAAGAAGACAATTTTACACAAATCAATTCAACATTCATAAATATGATTACAAACAAGATAAATGGAATATAAAGAAATAAATTTATTCAAGAGCACTTAAATGGATTGAGTACATCAAACGATGTGAAAATAAAGAAAAAAAGAAATAGGGGGGCTAGCGATGGAAAACATAAAACGGAAAATTTGTAAAACGAAAAACCTGGAATCAAAGCCAAAATCCAGACGCTTTCGCGACTTTCTCGACTTTCTCTCACTTTTCATCTTTTCTCCATTTAGTTTCAATTGCAATTTGTATGGACACATATCATTGTGTGAAGAGAGAAAAAAAGCTAAATGTTTATTGGTTGAATGAATTTACGAATAGGCATTTCAGTCATTTTTGATGCCAGTCAATTCAAAGTGATTCCATTTTTAGATTATATGATCATATTATTTTCAATTCACAGCATTTCAATAGTACAATGATACATTTTTACGGGCATGCATTTTTTTTTGAGTTGCTCTTCATTTCACTGAATTTGGTGTTTTTATATTTTGGTTGTTAAATGTTTTTTTTTTCTTTGTTTGTATTTTGTATTAGCAAAATATTATTTTGCCAAAGTACTTAACAACCAAAGTGACCATTGTTCAGTTACGCTCAATTGGTTTGAATTCTTTCTTTCTCTCTCTCTCTCTCTCTCGAGCATTGCGCCTGAGACAAATTACTTATAAGTGACGCCACTATGAATTGCATTAGAACTGTATTGTTTTTATAAGCGGTGGGAATTTGAACTATCAAATTACAACAACAAATTGTATAGTAAGGCGCACCCGTCGTCTATCTCTCTCACTCTCTCGTTACAATTTCTTCAGCAAATATCAGGAGTTGATTGTGATTGAAAAGCTTACGTTGTCATAAGAACGACGGTATTTTCATGGGAACCACATTCTCATGAGAACAACATTCTTTTGTCATTTTATTTGCAAGAAGAACAATAAAATACCCAATTCTGTATAATTCTATAAATAGAAATAGAAAAAAAAGAAGAAATTGAAATCGTGAAAGAACTGCATTGAAATCGTGGAAAATAAACAATAACAATTTTTGACTCATTTTGGTTTTTATACAAACCATTTTTCATAACAATTTCAAAGTAATAACACAAAAGAATTTGAATCACATCAAACAATGTATATCGTATATTATTTGCAGAATAAAAAGAAAAAGATGTCCTCTTATTGCGCATTTTGCCTGTTTACTCGTCGCCGAGATTTGCTCATGATTAAAAGTTTCATATAAATGCGTTGTGCTTTTTTTTATCTGTTTATTTTTTTTTTCTCTTTCTCTTGAGTATATGTGTCGGTGAGTATTCGCCGAACAGTTCTTCAAATTTAGTCACATCGACCATTACATATTCCAGATAAGATAATGAAAGATGTAGCGATTTTCCGTCTATTTTTTCATCACATATTTGGCATTTCACCCAGTTTTTCCACAATTTATGATAAACAGATCAGTGAAGAGAAAGAAAGAAAAGGAAAAAGAAACCAACAATGCTTGAACCGAATGAAAAAAAAAAAAAACATTATCAGCACGCAAAAAAATAATACTGTAAATAAAGTGCGGGATGTAGTGGATTTTCTTATATTTACTCAACATTTATGAATGTTGTTTTTTTTTGTTACGCTTATTGTTCATTCGGCATACGATATGCTTTTCCCTTGTCATATATAGATTAATTATTTACTCGGTAGAATATTTTTTTGCTCATAAATTTCACCTTCATAAAATGAACAAAATGCAAATGCTTGGGCTCATTTATTTCGCCAAATTTCACCTTGAAGAAGAAGCTTTTCAATTTTTCAAACATCAAAATTCGCTTCAATGTCCTTGGAATTTAAGCAATTTTTTTTTCATTTTCGGGCTCTCTCTTCTTTTTTCAATTCCTTTGGCTTCTTTTTTCACGTTTGTTCATATTTACAATTATTTTAAGCGGAAAAAATAATTTATTCATAATTATGAATGTAATCATGATATTTGATCGAAATTAATGACCAAATGATGACCAAGTTCAAAAAAAAAAATCATTGAATTGCACATTGCATACATGTTCAATTTGAGTTGGCGTTACTTTATTTAATTTTCGATTCATTTCAGTCATCAGCAGCCCAACGCTTCCAGCTGGGTTGATCTTATTAAATTTTACCCTGATCTAGATAAAATAAACAGAACATTGTTTTATAATCGGCGCTGATGTTTGGTTTCACGTATAAATTTCTGTTTTTTTTTTCGGGTGTTTTGGCATTTTTCGAAAATAAATGTTGTTTAGCAAAATAAGCCAATGAAAAACAAACGCAATAAAATGACGCTCTATTTGCGCTTTTGAGAAGAAAAAAGAATAACTCCCTCTCTCTCTCTCTCTCTCTCTCTCTCTCTCTCTCTCTGTGTGTGTGTGTGTGTGTGTGTGTGTGTTGTAACAGCTTGGTTTGTTTGTTACTAATTTCATTCATTTTATTCAATTAAAAAGGAAAAAATAGCGGCTTACATGCATTTGACAGCGGCCAAGGTCCACATTTACTGTCGTTCTCTAATGAATTATATCTTTTTGCGTGATTTTTTTTCTCTACTTTTGATTTCTCAGATAATACATATATATGAAATATGTTTAAGAGAGTTTGAATTTTTCATGTTTCGCACATCATTGTACACTGTTTACATGAACTCTCAAACAAACTGGTATTTTGAATGAATAATTTTCGATGCCAAAATGAATTATCATTTGGATATATTTACGAACGATTTGGTAAATTTATTTTAACGAATCAACACATTATACAATTAGTAGACATTTTAACCATGCGTTATCGTCATGATTCAATGAAATTTGCTTTATTTTATGAAGAGATGCGTAAGAAAAAGAAAAGAAAAATATTCTCAATCATAGAACGATAATCTTCAAAGAAGAAAGGGAAAAAGAGAGAGAAAGAACAGACCACCGCAGATCCAATATCCACGAAAATTAATTAATACAATTCATTGATTGAAATCGAATCGATTATTTTCATCAAAAAATACAAACAGAAAATTTTGGTGTTTTATGTAAATTGAACAAAAAAATACGGTTATTTATAAACATGAAGATTTTCAAGTGAAACGAACGCATGAGAAACAGAACAAAAAATAGAAGAAATAGAATCATTTGAATGTTTAGGAAAGACGATGAAAAACCAGTCACGAAATCAACAGGAGTTCAACTTTGTGAGATAGACAGACAGACAGAGAGAAAGAACGAGAGTATGAGAGAGAGAGAGAGGAAAAAGGAAATTTGATGGTCGTTATAGCTGTTTGTGCCATAAACCAAGCGCCAGATATTTACATTGTCAACAGTATAATTTATTCATGAGATTATTTGAATTTACATTGTTGAATTCCAATCATTTTTGTGTGAATCAAAACAATCAAAGATTATGCGAGCCAAATCATCACTTAAGAATACCATATTTTCAATTCGTAAAATCTAAATACTAAATGCTAGAAATAATATTTTTTTTGTATTTCTATTCTTATTTTCTCGATGGCATAGCCTGGCGGATGTCACACAAATTTTGATACAATATTATGTTGGCCACCAACTAGAGCGAATTCGTCATGGGTGTTAAACTGTTTAAAAACGATTAAACTAGTCGAATATGATGATTCAAGTAAGTGTAAAATTATTGATAACAGTTTTACAAGCTCTTTTCTTAAACTGAAAGTTCATTTACCCGTATGGACTATGTGAAATCAAAGTAAATGCCAAGTTCAAGTAATGCCCAATTATTATTCTAAATTTTCCTGAACACACCATCCCCAAAATCTCACCCCGTCATGGGTGCATCCTCCTTCGAAATTAAGTAGCCTTAAGATGTTCCTATGATCCCAAGGGGTGAGATTTTGGGGGTGGTGTGTTCAGGAGAATTTCTACAAATCTACAACTTGGACGAAGACTAGAATTTAATGACAACCCGATTTTTCGCCTTTTGGAGGCGCATGGCCCACAAACCTCTCGGACTCAGCCTCCCAAATTTTGCCCAAATTATCTTTTCCCCATTTCCAAAATGATTGTATGGTTGAAATTCAAAAATTTTTCCGTCACTTCTGAGGGTTTACTTGTTAGTCTCCAAAGTTGTCAATGAACTGTTCGCTCGTAACAAATGAACTAAACGCGCGTTCGCTCAAAACAGTTTCCTTTTCATCTGAAAAGTTTAAAACCAGTATTTCAGGTGATTTAAAGAAAAAAAATTGCGTTCGTTCGTTACGAGCGAACAGTTCGTTGTCAACTTTCTTGGTCTCTTATCAATTTTATGAATTTAAAAATTGAGAAAAAATGTCGGTTTGGTCGCGAGTTTCAGTGTAATGATTCTTGTACCAAACTCACACTTGAACCATACAAAATTATATCGCACTCATTTTGAAGAATAAACTAAGATAATTAAAATAATCATCAGAATTATTATCCGAATTGAATGAAAAAAAGAAAAAAACAAAACAAAGCAAAGCAAAGCATTGACATCGCATGACAATAAATTAGGCACATTGCTTTTTTTCTTTTTGGAATTTATAATCACTGGGTATCGAAATGATTTATTCTTTTAAGAAGAACAAAAATGAACAACAAAACGATAAAATAGTCTTCAAAGTATGACTTGAATTGTTGATTTAGAAATGACCTGCTTTAGTGAATATATGTTTTGTTTAATTTTTGTAATTTTCCGCAAAATTTAACAAATAAACACAGAGAATGCCACACGTTTTTGTAATGCGTCTGGCATTTGGGAAAGAGTGAATTACAACGAATGCATGCATGTGGACACACATTCAGAAACCCCACCAATCGAAGTCGCTGCACACATTTACATCTTTGGATACACAATCAGTTTAATATCATTAATCTTAGGCTTAGCGGTTCTTTTACATTTCAAGTAAGTCATTTAATTACAAAATGGTAATTTTTAATTCTCGAATTTTATGTTCACCATTCATTCATATTATTTATAAAATGTGGGCTTTTTTCAAAACGTGTTGTTTACCCTTTGAAATCAACAAATGGATAAATCACTTTCTATTCCCATTTGGAATGAAGGGATTCCGTTATTATTTATTAAAAAAAAGTAAGTGCGAAACAACATAAATATTACAGATAAATAACAAGGCCTCAATTAATCAAGATATGTCCTAATTTTTCCGCCTTATTCTGCCCATAATCTTCTGTCTCAAACCACCAAAATTCAATATCAAAGGAACAAAATGTTTTATGATAAGCCAACAATTAAGCATTGCATTACACATTGATATCACAATGAAGAATTACAGACTCACCGGATATCTTTGTAATATTTTTGTTTCTCTCTATCTCTCTCTCTCTCTCTCTTTCGTTTTCATTTTCCGCAGAGATCTTCGTTGTTTGCGCAACACAATACATGCTAATTTATTTTTAACATACATCTTATCAGATTTAGCCTGGTTTATTCCGTGGACAATTTGGGTAAGTAACAGAAATCGCTTTTAGAATTTTCATTGTTTTTCATGCTAATGCCACGTTTTGTTTTCCGTAAAATTGTTGTTCTTTTTCCTGTACACTTTTATGTTCCTTTTCTTTTCCGAATGGCAATATTTTTTGAGCAGAAAATCAACATATTAACATTCGAAGGAAATAAATTCAAAATAAAAATTCAACTTTTCTATGGATTTGTGATTTCAGCTAATGAATGATGAGGCAACTGGTTTTGGATGCATACTTCTTACTATTTCATTTCATTATTTTTCTCTGACAAATTTCTTTTGGATGGCAGTTGAAGGTATGTATCTAACGTGCATATTTCCAATATTCAATTTATCAATGCATGAAAGCTATTTTCATTTCTCTCTCTCTCTCTCTCTCTCTCTCTCTCTCTCTCTCTCTCTCTCTCTATCTCTCTCTTAGTCTTCCTCTCTCTCTAAATGTGTCATATTTCAATTATATTTATTTTTGTCTCTCGATAAAATGTTACAAATACAACGATAAATTAAATGTATATTTTAACCGAACAATGAGCCAATTTGATATATTTCCAAGTCATCGATGTGAAATAATTGACGATAAACAATTGGCATGATTCGAAACGCAAATGATTTGCTCAAGCGAAATGTAATAAAAAAGCAAAGGCTTAGAACTACAACAACAACATTGTCTACAAAGTTTGTAGTACAAACATTGTAAATTGATGAAATTGTATGTTTCCATTCGGAAAATAATAATAATAAAAAAAAGTAAGAAAGTGGAAAAAACACACACACAATTTTGATAGCAAATGGCAAATGGCACATGTGCCTTCCGGCATATCATCGCGAAATATGCGTCAGCTTTTGTAAACAAAGGCCCGGTTTCCTCAGTGAAATATCGAATATTTTTCCACACAAATACAATGTGTCTAGAGAATTAACAATGCGCCGGTAACATTAAATCACACACAAAAATGTTCTAAAGCTATGATTTATGTGCTCTACTATAAGTAAACTTTTTTTCATGATTTTCCTTTTAAAATGTGCTTTTGTCTCTTTTTCTACCACAGGATTGTATCTTTACATGCTGGTCGTGGAAACATTTTCAGGAGATAACCTAAAGTTTAAGATGTATGCGTTCATTGGTTATGGTATGTAATAAGGAATTTATTTTTAATATTTTCTTTTACTCTTAATTTTCCCATTCTTTACATTTACATTTGGTTTCGTTACGTTTCATTCATTGGTTTTAATTGGTTCGACATGTGTGTTGCGGCTCTTGCCGTTGTTTTCATTTTTGTTTTATTACATTGACACCTGATATACCTATTTATACCCATATCACTTGTATCTTCCACTCACTCTCACTCTCACTCTCATTCTCACTCTCACTCTCACTCTCACTCTCACTCTCACTCTCACTCTCACTCTCACTCTCACTCTCACTCTCACTCTCACTCTCACTCTCACTCTCACTCTCACTCTCACTCTCACTCTCACTCTCACTCTCACTCTCACTCTCACTCTCACTCTCACTCTCACTCTCACTCTCACTCTCACTCTCACTCTCACTCTCACTCTCACTCTCACTCTCACTCTCACTCTCACTCTCACTCTCACTCTCACTCTCTCACTCTCTCTCATTTACACAATTATCTTCAATTGCTTTTGATATGCGATGCATGACAGTATGATTTTTTCACGTAAACTGTACCCAACAACGGGACATACGACACACATACTCATCTACTGAATGACACACCGTCTACAAAACAAAAGGTGTTCGTTTTACAAGTGGACAGTTTACAACAGAATCAGTTCAGAATATACAACGGAAAAATGGCTGGAAAGATATGATATATTTCAATCTTTTGAAATATGAATGTGATACTAGTTGAATAGCAATATTTTCCACATGAAGCAACAAACAAAACTCAGTTAATATTTCAAAACATAATTTCAATGAATAAAATATACATGGATTCTGCTTTTGCTTATAACAAATAAATGTAATGAAAAAAGGAAGAAAAAGAGATAAAAATCGAGATAGAGAGAGAGGTTGAGAGAGAGAGAGATAGAGAGAGAGGTTGAGAGAGAGAGAGAGAGAGAGAGTAACAAGCGAATTCTTTGCACTATTTAGACTATTGTATTTGCTGATGCTGAAGCTGTGGGTCGAACGTACTTTGCCAATCACACACCCACTTACCGGAATCTTTTCACGTACATATCTCCGTTCGGGAAAAAAAAGAAAGATAATGACACTTACAATGTGTACACATCCCATTACCGTTCATGTCACATGCAATAATCATGATGAACGCATTGTCTCGCATAAATACACAATTTTTCCTTTTTTAATTTAAAACTCAATTAATGTTTGTCCTAGAACACACGCTTGACATTTTTTTATTTTTTTTTTTCTTCTTTTTTTTGGCGCAATATACATATATACATATCATGTATGCAATTTGTCTGCTATTTTTCTCAACCATTTATATCATCGAGAATCTCGATTCGAGATGATTTTTCTTTTTCATAATATGAACGCACACATTGTATGGACAGCAAATAATTGAAAATCAATCAGAAATTCCCAAAGGAAATTATCAGAGAAAATTTGTGTAAATAAGAAAATCAGAGAAAAAAAATAATTTTGACAAAATATAATCATTTGAATAATTAATAATACACATAATAATTTGCTAAAAAATAAACTGAAAATCAAGATAATTACAAAACAATATTGAATGAAACTATTTGAGTTTATATTATTGAAATGAAATATGTTTTCCCATGAGCGAAACGACACCCACATGAGAATTCTCATTTCGAACGGAAATTGAAATGATGCTGTCCCAATATGCCAAACGAACGATGATGAATTTAATCTAAACTTATTTTATAATTTGTTTATGCTCTTTCAATGGGTTTTGGCTCTTGTTTTATGCTCTTTTACTCCCTTGGCATGTCCTTCTTATCCACTTTTCATTTGTTCACCTTTTCTCATTTCCACCATCAACTCTACACTTCATATGCAAGCTACTTTTTCTCTCTCCCTCCCCTTATTCACATTGTTTGAAATTCTCTTATTCTTTTTTTTTCTTTTTTGTTCACGTCGATGCTGTTGTTTGTTCCTTTGAATTATTCAAACATTTTTAACCCAAATCAATTAAATTAGCACGACCACAAGTCGAATTACCACAATTCATGGTCATTTCCTGTGGTGACTTGAAAATGTAGCTAAAGTATGTTTGTGTGAGTGTATGTGCCTGTTTTAGTTTAACCTGTCCAATTTTGCGTACCCATTTGATAAATTTAACAGGTCGGTCGATAAGTCTTTGGACTGACATATAGATTAGGCCGTATCGATTTTTAGAAGACGTGAAAATTTCAAATCGGCGATACCTAAAACCTATTAAGGGTAATTAATAGATGCGAAAAAATAAAAAAAAACATGTGTCTGTGGTGAAAATTAGTTAAGCGCTAGATTGTAAAAGATTTTTTTGAAATGCATGCATTTTACAGTGTAAGTGTATTTGTAAAAATGCAACAGCAGTATATTGTTCGACTCAATACAATGTTCTGTCATGATATTCAATGTGAACATTGGACAGAAACAAAAAAAATATCAATGATAGCAAAACGAGATGGAATGATCAAGACCGTTATACATCAAATCTTATATTCAAAACAAATAAAAACGGTAAAAATGTATGAATTCAAATTCTGCTCATTGAGTCATCAGAACAAGTTGAAATGGCACCTAAATTGCGCTCAGATAAAATTTTCGGTATTTGTAGTGATTTTAAGGTAGATCAACTGCCAACAAATGCCGATGTTTTGAAACAAATTTTATTTTATCGACGACAAAAACCGATTTCATATCCAACATATGAGTTTTTTAAAGATGCAGCTAATGCAATTCACAAAATTTGGAACAATACAAAAATACCAATAATAAATTTCAAATCTACAGTTGATAAGATTAAAAAACTATACGAAAGATATCTTTTAACATGCAAATCATCCGGTAAATCAAATTTTCAATCAATTAAAAAGAAATTTCGTGAACAAATGGAAATAAGTTTATTCGATATTGCTATTTGTCAATGTGTCGTCAATTGTAAATGCTCATACGAATTCAAAATTCCTAAAAACGAAAGTTATTTTTTGCAAGATCAGCGAAACACAAGACAAATGAAATTGATTGTTGACGAATCAATAAATGAAAGAGATACAAATACACAACACCATTCATTGTCATTTGAGCCACCGGTAACCAAACGTAGCAGAAATGTTGAGTTGGTCGAACCACATACAATCAATCAAAAAAAGGATTTGAATGTAACTAATACATCAAGCGTTCCATTGAAAAATGTTGCATTGGTATCTCAACGTTTCAATGTGTCACTTCGAGCAACAGCGTCGCTACTAACTGCTTATGAAAAAGATAAAGGTGAAAACAGAATTATCGATAAAAATAAAATTGCTCGTGAAGTAACAAAATTCAGTAAACAGACAGTAAATAATCATTTAGATGGTGTTTTAAAATCATTGGAAGCAACTAAATATTTTGGTTTATTTTTTGATGGTAAAATAGACAATACGAAAGTTTCTATTCAAAATGCAACAACAAAAAAAAACCATTACAGAAACACATCTGAGGATCATTATACAATGTTGTTTGAACCAAATAGTTTATTTTATACGCACATTACACCAGAAAATGGAGATGCTTTATCAATTGCGAATTGTATTTGGCAACAGTTGAATGAAGATAACATCGATTTTGAGAAATTGATGTTTTTGGGTTGTGATGGCACAAATTTGAATACAGGACATAGTGGTGGTAAATTTTGATTAACCGCATATATTTTGAAAACTTTTTTTAATATCAAAATCTAATTATATCAGGTATCATTCAATATTTGGAATTAAATTTGAATCATGATGTTCAATGGTGCGTTTGTTTACTACATTTTAACGAGCTTCCATTTCGTGCGCTATTCACACAATTAGATGGTGTAACAACTGGACCCAAACAGTTTAGTGGATCAATTGGAAAACAACTATTGACATGTGACCAACGATCAGTGCAGAATTTCACACCAATATTTTCAGATGAAATGCCAGTATTGCCGTTGAACGTAGTTAAAGAATTAAGCAGCGATCAACGGTATTTATATCAAATATGCCATGGAATTCAAACTGGTAAAATTGATAAATCGCTAGAAATGAAAATTCCAGGCCCACTTGTTCATTCGCGTTTTGTCACAACAGCTGCTCGTCTTTTACGCCATTATGTTTCAGTAAATTACGTTTCACAGAAACTTTCGATTTTGGTTAATTTTGTCATGAAAATTTATGCACCAATGTGGTTTAATATTAAATGCGGTGATTCTTATGAAATGGGCTCAAAACATATTTTTAATTACATTAAATTAGTCCGAGAAAATATGCCTTCTCAGTATCATGAATTGATTTTCAATACAATCGAAAACAACGGGTACTTTGCTCACGCGGAAAATATACTACTGACAATGCTAACAGATGATGATATTGAGATCCGAGAAAGTGCAGTTGATTTCATTATGGAAACACGAGAAACATCATCATATAGAGAAAGTATGCGTAAGTTCCGGAAGCCCAAAATAAACTTCGATGCTCCAACGTACTACAAAATGACTAATTTGAATAATTTTGAACCTCCATTGACACGAAAATTTTCTAATGAAATGTTGAGATCATGCATTAATACAGAAAAAAACATCGTGAGTGAAATAATCAAATCGATTCCAAATCACACCCAAGCTGTTGAACGGCACATTCAATTAGTTAGTTCTGTATCAAGCACAGTTATTGGCCGAGACAAGCGAAATAAAAAAATTTGTTGCACAATTACATCGCGAAATGATCTTCCACGAGTAGAGACACGAAAAGACTATGAAAGTTTTATGGAAAAATAAAAAAAATACCAAATTTTCAACAATCCTGCAATATTTTGTGTTATTTCTTTACGTTATATTTAATATAACCCTTTTCTAACCTTTAATCTGCTGGCGCTTAACAATTTTCCACTATCGATCATCTAATATTTTTTTTTTTTTCATCTAAAAGTCAATCCTAAAAGGTTTTGACTATCGCCGCAAAAAAAATGAAAAATCGATACGGCCTAATATAGATGGAATTATTACATATAAATCCTTGATGGTATTCGATAGGAACAACTTTCAGAGGACTCCTGACAATATTTGAACCAACTCTGTCTACTCTTTACAAAAAAAGTGAGTCTTGGCCCAATGCACCTTACACTTTTTTCTACATGAGGACAATTGGAAAGATATTTTACTGTAATGTGGATACATTTTTCTACAAAAACAATATCGGACAATCAAAATTATTGTTTGATTGTATTATTTGGAACTTCTGGGTATAATTTTTATTTAATACACTCGAACAGAACAAATATATCATATATTTCATTTTTTAGAAAAAAGTCGTGTTTTGCTAGAATTTATTAATTAATTTTATGAAATCGCATCATATTGTATTGAAATGGTATTGAATACTGTAGAGGAGCATTGAAACAACATTCTAGAGCATTTAAACAACATATTACATTAATTCTTCAATAAAAAAATTCCATTTTTGATACGAGTGCCGCGTTTTCTTGAATTTTCCGAAGCGAATCCATGGTACAATTTTGAAGCATTATAGGAAAATTTTTTAACCATAATTTAACCAATTTTTTTATATTGGATTATAACAATAGACCCTCTAGAATCTAATGCAGTGGATTGACAGCGATAAAATAGTTGACTCTGTTATAGAATTGCTGTTAAACACATTATGGTCGAAAATCAGCTCTTTGGGCCATTTTTCAATGCCTAGGCTAATTTTTTGTACTAAATGACAATGTATGCTGATATTTTTTGTTGGATTAGTTAGAATTATCATTCAAGAGTAATATACGACATTTTCAGCTGGATCGACGAAGAAATGTAGATTTTTATAATGACATCAAATTTCACTTCAAATCTGCAAAATGCAGTGTATTCAAAATGTTTAAAAATCGAAAGAAAATTTCGTAGATTTAATATCACATCGCTTCCTTCTTTCACATGTGTATTGGCAGGGCACTAATCTACCCCACACAATTAGAAAAACTGATAAAAACTTTTAAATATTACACAAACACATGTAAAAATGTTAAAAATGGGAAAAATACATATTTCGAGGTATCTGGGGCCAAGAATCATCAATTTCGTAATCAGAAGACAGAATTGGCTCAAATTTCGTCAGGAGTCCTCTGAAAGTTGTTTCTATCGAATACCATCAAGGATTTATATGTAGTGATTCCATCTATATGTCAGTCCAAAGACTTATCTACCGACCTGTTAATAATGTCGGCAAAGATATGATTTTTATGTGTTCAAATAAAATTTATTATGTTATGTGGTTGCATTTAGCATTTCAAATTTAGAGAAAAATCGGGGGTGCATCACATTTACTAACAAAACATATGCTCGTTGCTTTAAACTATAACATTTTATGTATTTATGATTGTGTATAGGTTGCCCGGCTATCATCACATCGATTTGGATTTTTATCAAAGTATTTGCTGCGAACGATACTGAATCAAATGCATATAATGATGCAGAGGGCGCACAGTTTTCACAGGTGAATCATTACACCATAATTATTTGCGATTAAAATGAAAATGCAATGTTATTTTTTTTTTTTTTTTTTTTTTTGGATTTAACATTAAATTAATTCCATTCAACATGCATCGCACAATGAAATTTAGAATGGGATGAAATGCACATGGATGAATGATTCGTTAGTTGATTGGATATTTCATGGTTCAAAATTGGCTTGTTTGCTGATTAATCTATTCTTTCTCATACGGATTATGTGGGTAAATGACAAAATTTTTTTTTATATCATATAAAACTATAATAGTTATATCTAAAAGTGTATTGTTAAGGTGCTTGTAATCAAATTGAGATCAGCGAATACGGCTGAAACGCGACAATATGAAAAGGCATCCAAAGCATTGCTTGTGCTTTTACCATTGCTTGGTATTACCTATTTGCTGATTCTTGTTGGACCATCGTTTGGTATTGTTGGACAAGTTTTTTATATAATACAAGCTGTTCTCATTTCAACTCAGGTAATTATTTATTTAATAACAATTTCAGGCATTTTTTTTTTGTTCGATAATTTTTCTTCATAAATCTTTAATCATTTGAGTAAAGTGATTGTTTTGCAAAAAAAAGAGAAAAAAATTTACGAGGAAAAGAAAGATAAAAACATTGCATAAAAATTGTTTTTTTTTTTCATACAACATTTCACTTTAATCAAACAGGGATTTTCAGTGGCGTTATTGTATTGCTTTATGAATTCCGAAGTGAAACAAGCGCTTCGTCATCGTTTGTCGATTTGGCGAGAACGTCGAAATATTGGTACTGTCACTCATTTACAATATTTACAATATTTGCAGGATATTTACAATATTTATTTTTATTTACTTTCGTTCTTTCCCCCTAGGTACTGACACTCAAATGGACTACCGAAAGCATCGAAACGGTTTATCCAAGGACTATTCGTCGCCACGCTCACGAACGGAAAGCATACGGTAATTTAATATATTCAATTAACTCTATACCAGAGTTGTCAACGAATGATTTGCTCAATGTGAATGAACACCAATTCGTTTTTATCTCAAAATCTGCTGAAATTTCAGTTTTTCACGTTTCAAATGAATGAAAAAAAAAATATAAAAACACACATTGTTATCAAGAGAACGATGCCGTTCGTTCAAAATGTTGTTCCTCTTCATATGAAACGGGTAGAACCAACATGTTGGTTGATTCTGGGAGAAACAACTGTGTGTTCGTTCGATACGAACGAATAGTTCGTTGGCAACTCTTCTCTATACCTTCAACATACACTATTTTTGTCTTCATTTGATTTCATTTCAATCGTTTTCCCATTGCATTGTTTTTCCGTTCAATTTTTTTTTCAACGTTATTTCATTCTACATTTTTGTTTCCTTTTAGTTTAACATCAACTTCAAATGGGTCAACTGCCCCAATTTAAATTTATTGCAATCTGTACCAATAATGCACAAAAATCGTCAAGATATTTTTTTCTCTTTTTTTTATCGTCATGATTTTCAAACAATCTTAATTTTCTATATTATTTTTCAAGGAATAATGAACAAAGTTATATTGCATTAAGCCGATTTCGTATTATCGACTTAACAAGTGAAAAATAAAACTACACACACACACACACACACACAAAACAATCAATCAAACAAATCGATTCTTTTTTACGGATTTTTTCATTCGCATACTTTTAACACAAATGCATATAATACGCTCAATCGTCATCAATTCATAATAAACTATAATGGATTTCATCTGTAGAACCGAAATATACGACTTTTTAGAGCATGTAATGGTGTAAGATTGCAAACAAACAAAGGAAATGCGAAAATATTTTCATTCAAACAACGTCATTGAGTTATTGACATGAATCTGATTTTAAATGTTTGTTTACAACATTATTTTATTATTATTATTTTTTTAAATAAGAGTGATTATTATCACCTTATAATATAGATTATAAGAAAAGATTTTAAGGAAGCGATGAGCGATGATTGATTAACTTGCAAGGATAATTAATTGTTGGATGTGCATAGAAGATGATTTATTACTGAAAATCACCCATTCTAAAGCTACAAAAGATGAGTTGCAATGATCTTTGATTATTATGAACAAAATTCTACCAATAAATATCGCTGAAAATTATGTTATGTCGCTGTTAAGTTCCATTTTTGAATAAATTGTTAATAAATGTTCATTTGTCTGTAGATGCGCTTTTAAACAGAACAAAAACTAAGAAAAGGAAAGTTTTTGAAGAAAAAAAGGAGCCAAATTTTTTGTGCTTCACAATTTATTCGAACTGAAAAAAAGGAATCTGTCTCGTGCCAGCAAAAAAATATTCCTGTAGTCAGCTCTTATGATTCATTTTAAGTTGAAAAATTATTATTATTTCTACCTTGAAATGGCCATAAATCGGAAAGTCCATATATATTATATAGAAAATGAAAAATTCTTCATGCATTTTTTGGATAAATGTAACAATTAAAATCATTCTTTTATTAATTTGTTTAAATTACAACACTTTTTTCCTCCATCAAATAAATGAATCTTGATATTTATTTTGCTATGAAATGCATCACAAACGAGCACACAAAAATAAATCTTATCTGGGGAATGTACACTCCACGAACTAATTTTACCGACACTCACATTTTTGAAAATATCCTCACAAAATGAAAAGATTTCGATTTTTTTTTTCATTGTAATTTTATTACAAGTTATTTACCAAAATATTACAAAAACATTACCAAAAAAATTTGTATTCATGGTATTATTTTCGATTTTTCGATTTTTTGCTTCCAAAAAGTGCGAACTAATTTTACCGACACTTGACATTTCAAACGAGACAAATGTATTTTTCTAAAAAAACCCGGGTAATATTTGGTCCATTTATCCTTCGCATCATGAAATGCGATGATTCGAGGCGTTAGACTATCATACAGTGATTCGATTTTGGCCTGTGGGATTAAAGGTGTCAACGGACAAAACATTGCTCGTCCGTCCGATTCAGAAGGTTCGGACGAACGGACACAATTGAAAATGTCCTAAACAAAAATACGTCCGTATTCTCGATGATGTTCATATCTGGTGATTTGGACGGCCAATTGTGGGAAAGATTGATTCCACACTGCTCAAAGTCGGCTAAAGTTGACCTGGCCACATGAATTGGAGCGTTGTCTTGTTAAAATTGCCAGCCTGAACCAGCGCATTCATAGCCAAATGCTGTGAAATGAGGGCCGACCATCTCTTGGTACTATATTGCATTCATTTTGGTTGAAATGAATGACAGCGGCATCCTTTTCAAGTAGCCAATGGCACCCCATACTATCACAGATCCACCGCCAGATTGGCGCTTATTGAAGATCTTTTCTTCGATCTGTAAATCGTGCCAAAAATAGACGAAGCCATCTGGACCATCCAAATTAAACGTTTTGTTTTCAGAAAAAAAAAATTTTTCGCCACTGGTTTGTTCAATGAATGAGATCCAGAGCGAACATCGTACGACCCTCAATATTTGCTGGAGACAACATTGGCTTACGCTTCATTTTCGTGTGTTTTAGACGTTGTGAGCCGCTTAAAATCTTTTGAACACGTCGAATACCAACAAACAAATAGTTTTCAGTCCTTAATCAGCCGGGCAGACTTGAAACTATTCGCCGCACTTCGAATAAAAAACCATTTACTCTCTCTGACGGTTTGACATTTTTATATAGTCATTTAATGTAGAAATTTTGGCCGTTTCTGCATCACAACTATTTCGAAACTGCACCAATAGACGTGAAAAGATGCATAACGGTAAATCACATCCAAAAAAATCGCTAAAATGTAAGCAGCAATATTTGTTTCGTTCGAAATGTCAATTGTCGGTAATATTAGCTCTCACTTTTTGGAAGCAAAAATTCAAAAGAAAAAATAAATACACATTTAATTTAGATAATGTTTTTGTGATATTTTAGTAAATAACTTGTAATAAAATTACAATGAAAAAACAATCGAAGTCTTTTCATTTTGTGAAGATATTTTAAAAAATGTGAGTGTCGGTAAAATTAGTTCGCGCAGTGTATTTATTATTAAAGCACAATTTGTTGGAAAGTGCATTCCGAATAGAGAAGGAAAGCAAAAAAGTAAAAACAAAAAAATAAAGTTTGCTAGTGAACTGCATCAAGACTAAACGAAATCCACTTAAATAAATAATGCGCTGTGCTGTACTATGCATACAGTGAATGTTATAAAAAGTGGCAACGGCATCAGCAGTAATTTGTTGACAGAGACCTCGACACAAATAAATTATGTCAGTGTTTTGGTACTATTTATTTATGCCAGAGAAAACAGATTCATCTAAATCAGGTTGATGAACTCATATTTTATTGTTTAACTTTTGACACGAGAAAAAAAAAATCGTGAATAAAACTAAAAAAATATCAACACAACACAACACAAAAAATAGTCATATAATTTAAGCATAATTTAGATTATCTAAGATTGATGCCAGGCAATTGGATTGATTAAATGAACAAATGAAAACCCTTGTAGTGGCAAAAGAGCCTTTATAAATTAAACGCTGTCAGCCACTGTCATTTTTGTACAGCTTGAATTTTGTCGCAAAATTTATTCAATACGTGTGTAGAATAAACTATATGACATTTATCATTTGGAATATATTCAAAATCTAGATAATAGTCAAGAAAATGTCGAAAAAATATTGGTTTTTGGCATTAGAAACATCATTCCTTCGTCAATCAAAGTGTATCCTTATCAAATTTTCTGTATGTAAATTTTAAGATATTGAATTTTCAATTAGGCAGAAATTTCAACAGGAACAAATCAAATAAACGGTACTTACATTGTTTATATCATTAAATAAATTATCTTCCAAAAATTAACACTTTTCGGAATTCCATTTCAAAATTCGTAATTTAATTGCATTGCTATAATAATAAATAAAATATATCTATGTGTATACAAAAATTAAAACAAACATTTATAAAAAAAAAATATATCAATAAAACCATTAAAAATGTCATTGTCATTGTCATTGTAAATCGTTTTATTTTTATTGTTTATTTTTCTTCGTAATTATTTGTGAGAAAAAGAAACATTGTTCATATCATGCGTGTTTATGTGGGTGTATTTCTGCAAACGTTTCTGAAACGATCAATGATCTGTTTGTTTTGATTAAAAAAAAAAAAAACAAGAAACAAAAAAAAAAACGTTATATGAAACTTAATGTCTATAAGGCAACTTACAAGGTAATTATGATCTGGTTCTTAAGGTACGTTTTATGTGTAAACAAGCTAAAAAAAATCCTAAACATTTAACAAATAGCGCCTATTTGTAATGATTTCCCGAGATTTCTATCCCATCGATAGTTTGTGACGACGAACTATTTTCGCTGTTACGATCTCTTAAATATTTTAATGAATTTTGGTGCAGCGAATGTGTGAACATATAAAGCGTAATGTTGAATGCGAATTAAGAACAAAAACGAAGGATTGGTAACTATGTCGAATTACAAATTTCGACTCTTTAAATAGATTAGATTTATTTTTTGTTTTTTTCCTTCTTTTTTTGTTTTAAATAAACAAGACAGACTGGTTGAACTTTCAAATTAGTATGCAGCATGCTTGAAGACTGAAAACTTAAACAATATATTTTATACAACGGATTATGTGCGAGAGAATAAAAAATGACCAAAAAATATTGAATAAGGAACTGATTACTCGCTACTCTCGTTATTATTACATCTGTTGCATACAATATCAAAGCCAAAAATAAAATTCTCCTCTTTTTGTTTATTAAAATGAAAAGAAAAGGAAACATCGAATGAGGGCCGCACATTTTCAATGTGCTTGACTTTTGTGTACAATTCAAGCAATAAACAACTTAAATTAAACTAAAAGTACTAATAAAAACACGCAAATTACGAGGTAAGCTATTTAGTCAATATATCCGCACTCAATTGATATTACATACGAAAAATGTATGTAACTAGGTAGTAGTAATTCGGCAAACTTAAGCGGTTTGCTCTCGTTTCGCAATCTCAATCTCACTATCTTCCTATTCTCTTTCAATCTGCTTCTTTCTTTCTCTCTCTCTTTCTCTCTCTCTCTCTCTCTCTCTCTCTCTCTCTCTCTCTCTCTCTCTTTCCACCATTTATCATGCTTTAAATTAAATAACACAAAGTAAACTATACACAGAAATTTTTTTAAATAGTTTGTACAGAGACGCTTATTAACGCCGTGCTTTTCAATTATAATAACGGAAGAAAAAAACCAAGAAAAAGAAAAAAAAAAACACATTCATTCCGTACACGAAATTCATACTCTCTCATTTGCCATCTCCATCGAATTTATATTTCAATTTCATTTGAAAATCTCTCTCATGTTGTATGCTATGCAGTATGCATAAATCAGCTTAAGGACGGCGTTAGCGACCCATGAACACGAAATCGATATAAACATGTATAATTATTATTGCCGTGATTTGATTCAATGCGCAATTCCACTAAATTGTGAGATCGAACATTATGTGCATCGACATTTTTTACTGGGAAATACTGCAAACTTGTTCCATTCTCTAAGTACTCATATTCGCCAAATTGTAATGGTTCACCATCATTTATCGTCTCAAGACCCTGCAAAATTAAATAATTTCACGTCAGTTTCAAATGATCGATTGATAAAACCAAAAAAAAAAAAAAAAACACATATTCTATTCTAAAACTTACCCACACGGTGAAAACTTTTGGTGCGGAATCGATTTTTCCATTGGGCGCCAGACTTTTTGGTATGTGTTCCAATGTAAATCCAGTTACAAAAACATTATTATTCAATTTAAGAACAAGATAGCCAGGAAAACCCTGAAATGACCAGCATTCGCCAGGTTGTACTGATGGTGATATAACTGTTCGTGGTGTATTACTTTTATACCTAAGGGGGAAAGGACGAAAGTAAATAAAAATAAATATTGTAAATATCCTGCAAATATTGCAAATATGTAAATATTTATAAACATACTAAATATCATAATAATATGCTAAACATATGACTAAATATTGTTTAAATTTAAGATTGGTAGTTGAGATCATACTGCATTCACGTCTCTGCAATGTCGCCATGTTGAATGTTGACTTGATCTCAGCTACCAAATCTCAATTTCAAGCAATACTTATTTTGCCAACAACAATATATTCACAAAAGCTAACTTATTGATAAAAATGAATTGAATATTCACTAGATATTTCAAATAATTATGGATATGGTGTGTGTATTTTTGAATCTAGCAAATATTCCATAAATATTTAAATATCGCCTGAATATTCTGAATATCTACTAAATATATATATTCATAAAGGGTTCTCAGCCCCTAGTTTATACCACAATGGAATTCCGAAAATTGATATTTCCGCTGATTTTACATTAAAACTTTCGGTACACCTGAAAAACAAAATGTACATAGTTGAGATTGTAGTTTTGTGTTTTAAATTATTATTCACGAATTGCAAAAACCAAGCAAAAACAGCATCGATTGATGTGCATGGAAAGAAAAAAAAATTACCTCGTGGATAAAATTTCACCACCAGCACTTTCCAGTGCATAATCAACCATGCCAGTTTTGTCGGCATCATATACGGCAAGTGCCTCTTTAATAATAGCTCGAATGCGTGTTTCATCAAGAGAAATTTGAATATTTTTTGATTCGCCAGTTTCACGAATTTCCTTTTGTTTTTGTTCAATGGCTACGGTAATGTCATGTTTAATGGTCTCACTAATGTTTCTAATTAAAATGTTTGCCGATTGATTGATTTCATTGTTGATTTGATTGTTAAATTGTCCATTTAATTCATTTAATCGTTCTTCAAGTAATTCTTTAGCCACAAATACGCTTCGTATCCAATTGGTGATGTCGGCATTGTCCAATGGTTTACCATCCGATGATTTATAACCCAAAATATCAGCAAGTACAATGCGAATATGATTATCAATAGCACTGAATTGATTTTCATTTAAAATGTTTAATTTTGCGTCAATTTCTTGCAAAAATTTATCCAATTGTTTGCTATTTTCGGTTTGCATTAAAATCATTTTATCGTCAAGTTGATTGTGCTGTGCATTCAATTGATCAATTGACGAATGTATGGCAATATTGGCAGTGAATATATTACGGAATTTTTCTTTGAGATCGTTTACATCATTTTGTAATTTCATAATTGTTGATTGATGATCAGACAATTGTCCATTTAAAATCGATACCTTTCCGTTAACCCGTTGATCAATTACATCATTCAATTTGCTTGAGCTTAAAATTTTAAACAAAATTTCGTCAATATCAATATTTAAATCGGCATCATTTTTCGGTACACCATCAATTGTTTGCGACGCTTTTTGTGCGATAATCAATTTTTGCCGATGATTGTCAATATTTTGCTTGACAATTTTTGATATTTCTTCTAAATTCTCTTGTGATAATACAAATGGCAATACTTTTGCTTCTTTATTCATTTCGATATTTAATTTGGCATGAACCACATCAGCAATGCGTTTGATGTCATCATTTGTAAGCGTATATTTGTAAGTGATAATTTGTTCTTTTACAATTGTTGCAATGTATAGCGCTAACTTTTGATCAATTTGTGTATCACGTTGTACTCGTTCTTGTTCCACATCATTGATTCTTTTATTGATTACCGTTTCAATATAAGCGTCTATATGTTTTAATACATTTTGATATTCATCAGATGATAAGGATGCTTTGATATTATTGATATTTTGTTGATTTCGACTGTAGAAAATACTTGGCAACCAATTCCAATTGAAATCAAATAGGAACTTAAATTTGTCGCTAACATTTGATGTTTGTGTTCGTATTAATGCTAATGCAATTGGAACGATTTTTGATGTACGTGTGGCAAACTCATCAAATGTTTCATAGACTGAGTCTGGTATTGATGGTAATGATGGAATGGTCATTATTGAATTTGACACATGCTTTCGATATAATATCCGATCAGATTCATCCGATAAATTCCAAGCTAAAAAAAATTTAATTTAAACCCAAAATTAATTGCTTTTTATTACCAGTTTTTCGGTCAAAAATTCATGGAGAACTTTCGCGGAAGATTTTTTTTTTTTTGATAAAAATAAAATTTTAATTTGGTTTTGTTTTCAAAATTTTCTTCCAAATTTATTTTTTTCTCAAAATAGTGTTTGGAGCTTGGTTTGGAGGGGAGTTTTCTTCAAATAACGACCCAGATACCAAATTGCCAATATGCATAAAATCATTGTGTTATCAGAGGTTTCGAAGATATACTTACACTACAATCCCGATGAGAAGAAACCAAATCAATTTATGATTTAGGACAAAAGAAAAATATAGAAAAATGGCGAAGACAACAATAATCCACCAACCTTTTCATGAACATTTCATAGAAAATTGAATTTTTATGGTTCTAAAAGTGCATAGTAATAAGAATAACTAGTTTTGTTTGCTCGTAAAATTCTTTTAAAAAAATTTCTAAAAATTTACAAAACTACTCAAACACGAAATTTCTTTTAAATGTTACTATTTCATTTGAAAATTTTTTTTAAATAAAATGAAAGAATAACATATCCATAAAAGATAAATATGTAAATGATCATTGATATATTATTTAGAACCGTGAAACCACATTGAAAAATTCCATGAAATTTGAAATCATGAAGAAGGATAGAGGACTATTGCAAAATCATTTTCATAATAACAAGACCAAACAGAATAACCAAAAAAAGAAAAAAAAAATTTGTTTAAGTTAATTGCAATCATGGACAAGAAGAAAAAACACGATTTTATTTCTTCTGTGTGTTTTAAATGTATTTTTATCTTTTATTGAAATATTTCTCGATTTTATTGATTTGTTTTAATATAAAAAATACAATTCATACTCAATATTAAGAATTAATTTGTTTTTTTTCTCTTGTCTTCTCTTGCGACACAAAAAGTATGCCTTAAATTTCTATATAAAAATTTTCATTTATCGTACACATTTTTTTGCTATGTTAATAATCGATTCCGATATTTATTTTGATGACAAAAAAATATGTATTTTCATCTTTCTTTCTTTCTTTTTTTTTCTCTTTATTTTTTGCTCTACGATAGCTCATTTTTTTCAAGCTTCTGTTTATTTCAAATTAAAACTACGCTTTCATACTAAAATGAACAAAAAAAAAAAAAAAAAAAATTAAGAGAAAACTGATAAATTGTGATCTGTAATGAATTTATGTTGTTTTGATTTTCATTCGATTTTGAAAAAAAATAATAAAAAAGTACAGACAAAAAAAGAGAAACAAATAAATAAAACGAGAGATGATTCTGACATATAAGGACAATTCTGTTTTTTTTTTGATCGAACGGAAAAAAAATCTAAAAAATACTCTCTATCCTTCTCCATTTTTGTTTGTCATGTTCCGGTTTTTTGCGTGGATGAGTTTTTATTCAGTTGAACCATTTGAAAGAATCAGTGATTGCGTTTAATGTGGGACAGGAGTGAGGGAAGATTGGGAAATAGTCGATGAATGTATGTGTAAATTGGCAGATGGAATGAATGATTTGGGGGAGGTGGGTTTGAAATTTTTGGTTTGTCCCATTGTCTAATTTTGGGGTTGATATCTCATTTTTTTCTTTTGACAAGAAAAAAAATGTTCCTGGGATGTTTTCTATGCGAAATTCAGTTATTTCGCTTCTTGATACTTATTTGTGTGATTTGGGGTTTTTTTTATTTTGATTAATTACGTTAGATGATGTTATTTGTGCTAGTGCCTTCTAATCTCTATTAAATGGAGTGATTGAGTGACTTAATTCTTAACATCTAAACGAAAAAATCATTGTTAATCAAAAAAATAGTCGTAGCTGGGATGTCTTTTTGTCCATGAACGATTATGACAACTACTTGTACATATTTCAGTTTTAGATTAGTGTATTTGAAAAACACAATATTCACTACTATGGACTTATGAGGATCGCTCGACATGCGCGCATTTGCTTTCTTTACAGTAAATTCTTCTCTTTGATTTTGGGAAAATCTCCATTTATGGGAGAATAATTTCGACATTATTTTAATGGAAAATTTCAACAATTTTGTTTTAAAATTAAAATAAGTCGCATACATATTCTTTTATAAAGACTTTTTCTTTTTTGTTTGAATTGGCTTTGCAAAGGCTTACGGACAATGTTTACATCAGTTTGAAAATATTGGTATCCATTTCCATGGGTGAGAAGGAGATATTTGCATTCGTATTTGAACAACTAAATTATTTGAAAAATAAAACAAATAAAATGATTTTATTTGTGAACGTTTCAATGGCATAATTTCAAAATAGCTTTTCTAATTCATGCAAAAAAAGTAATGATTCATTTTGGATGGATTAATGATTGCATGAAAATTCAGCTTTGATCATCAAATGAAGTGGAAAAATGTAAATTTTTCGAAATGAAAATGGATTTAGTCAATGACGACATTCAAGAATATGCAATCCATTACTACATTATTGAAGCCCAACACTACTTGCAAAACATAAATATTTGAGCAAAGCCAACATTCTAAATCACTAACTAAACATGGCAAATTCAATTTATTTTTCTAATTTCGTTCTCATTTTGCTTTTAATTAAATTTTTATTTTGTATTTTAATTGCGGCCAATTGTATTTGATTGGCAATACAGTCATTTAGAACTCAAATATTCTTCTTATTATTATTATTAATAAATGATGTGTATTTATGTGAAAAAAAATACATTGACAATGTTGCTTTTTTCATATAATACCTGACATATAAATTGGAAATTTATTTATTAATGTAAAACGATGACAGAATATGTAGACAATTTTTGTTTCCTCTATATACTAGTATGTGTATGTTTGTAGGTGGCCAGTGATGTGTTATAAAATGCAATTTGTTTGAAAAAAAAAAAAAAAAAAAAAATCTAGAAAAACATTGTAAAATTTTAAGTGTTAATTCGAGAAAAAACGACTTTTAAAATTCATTAATTCGTTTGCATGAATTTTGCTCTATGGAATCGATAATTTCTTTGTTCGATTTTTTGATTTTTAAATGAATGGAGTATTGAAAAATGTGTTTTGAAATATTCTTGAAGATATTTGTTCCTCATTTGTAATAATTTTTTGTTTTCTTTTGTGTGTTTTTTTTGTTTTTTTTTTTGTTTAAAAAAAGCAAATGGCTTTTTACAATCCCTTAATTTTGATCAAAATTAATATGGGAAATTTTCGGACCACAATTTTTTGGCTTCAACCGCCGAATTTTGTGCAGCCGTTTTCACATACAACCAATAGTCCGATGAGATATTGACCACTTTATTGTAATTATCAAGGCTAGCGGTTTTTACATAATCAACCAATTGTGGATCAATAATTTCATCAAAGGACAGAGTGGGAATAGGAGCGGGTTTATCAAGATAATAATATGTACCTAAATTGATATTGACAATGTGAAGAGAAAGAGAAAATAAAAAAAAAATACGGCAATGATAAGTAAATAGTAGCAAATAGTGGTGATAGTAATTTGCAAAGGGGATGAGCAATAAAAAACAAATTTAAGATCAACAAAAAAATAAAATTGATTTTTTTGACAGCCCATTAAAAATCAAATTTTGAAAAGAGCGATTTTTTTTAAAATGTAATAAACTTACCACCGAGAAGAAGTAGTGGCAACAGGATCAGCAAAGCGATAAGGAATCCCTTCTTTTTGCCGCTCGATGTGGATTTTAGTGCCCATGAATCGTAATATAAAACTGTTGAAATTCCGAGATAAATATAACGGAACACGGCTAAGAAAGCATTTATAATGCCATCATATGATCGTCCAATGATGCCTATTGAGCATAAAAATTCATATTGAAAACGAAAAAAAAATCCATTTGGAAAAAAAAAACTTTAAGTTACCTTTTTTCGGTTCAGCATATCGTGCATAATAAATTGTTGTGGGTTGTTCACGTCTAAAAATGCTGGTCGTACGATAGTAGATTGATGAGAAAAATGTTGTGATCACAGTGATCAAACGGCGGATGAATGAGCGCGATTCAGTGTATGAACGCTTTCCATTCAAACCAAGCGAAATATCAGTTTCATCCTGTGAATCGTAGTAATTTTCAGCAGCATTACGCTTTCGTAGTGTAGTCAATGCTTCATAACGACTACGGAAAAATGACTCTTGAGTTGGATCACGACGAATCATGTCATTTACGCGGGATGTATGATGCTCAAGACTGCGACGTGACATGTTTGGCATTGCAATTATGCCTGGTTTCACCTCTCGACGATGTTGTGACAATTTACTATATGTATAATCCGTTTTTGGATATTTATTCCAATATTCTCCGGCTTCTTTGTACTCCTTGAATGCGGCATGATCCTCCAAATTAGTGCCATTTGTAATGCTGATATTATTAAAACTGTTGCTGGTGTTGCTGTCTTTGCTGATATCTTTATTGGCACGTGGTGTGCTTGTCTTTAATTTGGCATTTTGTTCGAGCAGCAAATTTGATTCATTTTGATTAGCCTCACGTGAACGGGTTGTGGCTGCTGATGATTTATTGGTCACCGTTTGTGATTGATGTTGCTTTTCACTCATTAATTGCTCACCGATGCTATTTTTTACTGTTTTCGATGTGATGACCGTTGTTGTTTTTGTCATAATTTGTTCGGTAGCGGCTATAGCCTGTGGCACAACAGCTACTGAATTTGCAATCAATGCAACTGTTTCTTTGTTCACCGCATTTGATTCGGTTGATGTATCATTTGTCACTTTAGCCGCACTACGTTTGGTACGGGTGGAGCGCTGTGTGACGACTGGGGCTGGTGACTCTTCGGTTATTGTTCTAATTGTAAGGAATTTTTTTAAAATTGCAATTAGAATTTGATGAATGTAATGAGGGAGGAAATATTTCAGTTAAAAATCACATTTGGTTCTGAATATTTTTAGATTCATTCATGAAGCATGTTTTATTTAAACCATTAAAAAAAGACTGAAACTATTATATATACAAACATCGTATCTAATATGATAATTCAAATTTGGTTTGTTTGAATTTTTCAAAATTCTTCAAAATCCGACATTTTCAATTCATATATTTAAATTTCTGTGTGATGTTCTGAAATCAATTAAACTCTCAAAAACGAATTCGCTTTAAAATGGAAATTTTGCCAAATGTAAATATTTTATCAGAATAATATGGCTTAAAAATGCATTTAAATTCAAGTTAAAACGATTAATTTAAATGAGAAATGTAAAAAATTACAACAAAAATCGTATATATATTAAAAATGATTACAATCATTTTGAAATTTGAAACCGGTTGAAAATAAAAACCACATTACTTAAATCTAGATTGAACCGATTTCCGTTGAACATTTCATGAACCAATTGTGGTTTTAATTCAATAAAATAACCAAATAACAAAAGTGATACTTACTCAACCGTTGGATTCTTTTTGACTTTTTTCTTTTCACCGTCAACATCAACCTCTCGATCAACACTCGAACGTAGTGTCAATGGGGTTTTTGAACGAGATCGTTGACGTGTTTCACGCTTATTTTCTTCTTCCATCTTATGCAATGTTTAGAATATCAATTTGCTGTGAGCACGGATTAGATAAAAAAAAAGAAGAAATTGATATAAAATGACAATAATTTCGATTGACATTCATATTAAATTGTTTCATTTGCATATTTAGTCTTGCCAATAATTTCTAGACAAAATAGGCAAAAGTAAGTGAAATTGTTCAAATGGTTTTGAAATATACAATTATCGACCTAAATATAGAATTTTCGTTGTGCTCTCTTATTTGAAAATAACCAACTCACGACCAACAAAAAAACAAAAACGTTAATAATCACACAGTGTCATGCGAAAATATACGCCAACCGCTGAGTTTCGTATTTGACTGTTAAATTCGTTACGAATGTTATTTGTACGCGACTCATTCAAAACAATCATATACATCGTGTTCATATTCTTATTTGTATTTGTATTTGTAAAAATATCCTAATTTGAAAATATACTTCGCTTCGCTGTGTAGTAGAATCGTATTTGAAAAATGGAAAAAGCGAAAAGAATATTGTGATTTATTTGAATATTTGAAATTCGACAAATCGTTTTTTGCCTCACACGTTCTTCATTTCTCTAGCTTTTTCTTTTCTCCCTCTGACTGTTTATACTCATATTACAGTCATCACGTCACCTAATCAGCAAATGTAATTCATTTGCTATTATTTGTCACATTATTTCAACAGTGACATGTTGTGAAAGGGAGAAAGACATAGGTAGAGAGAGAGAATGATGGAAATGGTGCGGCCTTGAACCGATTCGATATTGATATTGATATTTTGCTTCTTTATTTGTCATGTGCGTGAGTCGCATTTATATTTTGATAGATCATTTCACAACAGTATTGTCGTCGTCGTTTTCGTTACCATGTATCGGTCAATTCTGTCAAACTTTCAATTTCGCTTACAGTTTTGGCGCGCAAATTCGTACGCATAATTTCTCAACGGTTTTCTAGAGCTAAATTCTAATTTCAATCCGAAATTCTCGAATATACTTTCATACTTTTCTTCACACATATGCTACATTCGTCCATATGCATATGGATTTTGTTTTATTTTCTGATTTTTTTCTCTAAAAAAAAAATTTATCTAAATGATTATCCAAATGAAAACTTCGGTAAAAAAATTGCATATTGAATGAAAGTAAATATTTTGATGAAAATAGCTGAGAAATCGTTGACTTTTCAAAATCGTTGAAAATTCAACTTATTCATTCATTATCATTTGAAAATCGCATTGATTGTGAAATGTGTTTTACGACAATGAAAATTTGTGTGCTCACAGGTTGAAATGAAGTGCTTACTTGCTTTTTCATTTTCTACATCGAATGACAAACAACAACGAGATTGTATTTTGCTGAAATGTCGTTAAATTTCAATAATAGAAAAATGACGAAAAGCAAATATTCTTAGAAATGTTTTGCGCATACGGAAACCCCGCATATTTGAGTCTCTTTCTTGTGTGCGTAAAAAAAAACACTTTTATCGTTATATATCATGACGCAAGCATTCGCAACGGCGAAATTTACAACCACATGTTTCGGAATCGTACGGCATGCTACATTTGTTTATTTTATTCACAATCTGAATCTTTTTCTGATATTTAATATACTGAACCAAATATGAAACGAGACGAAGAAATAAAAATAATATATTCTTTTATCTCAGCGAATTGTCAAAGCAAGGTATTTTGAATGAATGATATTCGTTCAACTGCCAAACCAAATAAAATGAAAAAATAAACAAATACAATTTGGCCGGACACAATGTGTTGCTATCGTATGTCTGTTGGTTTATCGTAACACTTGAACGCGCGCGTTCATTCAAAACATGCTCATTATGTTTTGCAAAACAGTAACATTTTCTACGAAATATATTACCGGATAGCCTTGAATTAGAAAAAAAGCAAGCAACAAAAAAACTGGGAAAGAAAAAAACGAGAAACACACACACACACACCCAGAGAGAGAGAGAGAGAGAGAGAGAGAGAGAACAAAGTGAGAGGGAAAAGAAAAACGATGAATATTCAAATGTTTCGCATCTAATTGATGGATCGCTGTTCCATTATTAATCGAACAAGAGTCGCTCAATGAAATCTACACGAATTACTAGCGGGAAGAATTTATTTAAAATCTCTGTGATTTAATGAGATTATAGTCATGGAGGCGATGCCTATCTTCACACTAAATACCGACGCCAGTTATGCATAATTACAGGAATTTCAAGTGTAAATAAACACGTTACGACAAAGCAGAGAAAAAATATTTTTAATTTGGAAAAATGAGAGAAATCGATGTGGTAAGAAACACAAATGAAATTTGTGAACTGCAACAAATGTTTGTGTATGAGTTTCATTTTTGTTTTCTCAATTAAAATTTATGATTGATTTAATGAGACTCACTTTGGAGTGTATTTCACTATATTCATTGAAGTTCAGCTTTTCTGTTCACATAGGCCATGATAAAAAAAAACAACAGACTTATGCGTCAACAAAACAAAAAAACCGAATCAAATATGAATATTCTCTTTCGTAATGATTTTAAGGGCAATGACAAGTAAGTAAGTCTATACACATCTCTAGTACACTACACAACCAGCCGCATTTTCTTCAACTAATTTAAATTCAATTTAAATGCATAGTGAAGAAAAAGAAATCTAAAAAACCAGTGGAGTGACTATCGCATTGCTGTGCGTCTGCTGTAGCTGAACTGATTTGTAATGTAATCCAATAAACATTTACTTACTACGATAAAACAATGTGTGACGAAATATTTGTTGGCTGGTAATTGCTATTTCGGATGCTGTTTCAATGTACTCAATTTAAAAAATTTTTATTATCATTTACACATGCAAATAGCTGAAATAATATTTGAGCGAATTGACGAGACGAGACGATGTTACTACTTTGCAATTTAACCAATAAAAAGCAAATTTCAATAAAATAAATAATGAATTAAGTGTTAAATTAGTACAAAAAAAAAAAAAAAAAAGAAATGATGTGAAATTTACTTCCTATAGATCAGCTAGAAAAATGCATGTGCACGTTTAAAAATGTTCACTAAAAATGATGATAAATATAAACATTGAGATTGAAACGATATGCCGCGCATACATATTCATTCGATGTATTCGAGTGCATACGAAATGAGAAACAACTACATCAGTTTTGTCTAAGATATAAAGAGAATTTCAAAACAAAAAAAAGCGAAAAAAAATGCATTTAAATGAACAAATACCGCATACTTGGGTGTGTACGTTTGTGTTTTAAACATATTAAATGGCTGAACAACAACGTTTCTAATATCAAAATGCCTCGAAAGAACATAATCGCCGACAAATGAATTCACATTCATCTCATTCTCTTGCATATTTTCCATCTCAATCTCTCTGTCTAGTCAATATTTTCAATTAGACTCTGGCTCTTTAAATTTACAAACACACATAAACTCACTATTGAACAAACAACTGCCTTACATGAATAGTTGATTTTGCGTCGGTTTTGTGTGAGTGTTCACATATTTTTTTAAGTGCCATCAAAATTTCTTGTTCGGAACGAAACACTGTTCAAAACAGAGAGAACGATTGGATATAAAAAAAGAGAAAAAATTATAACGAGAATAGAATTGAGAATTCATCACCGTTAAACAAATGGTGAGATGCGGCAATTTGAACCAAGCATACCCACATACACATACACACACACACACACACGTACGTACGTACGCACTCAAATCAAATACACAAACACACACATGTTCCACACCGATTGGTATAAGTCGCGCGTACTACGCGTTGTTCATGTATGTTGGGTCAGAAAATCTGTACGCTATGACTGTACACTAAATACGCTGTTTTCGAAGCTTGAAAGTAGCGTACCTCAACACAAAAATCGGCAAGACACTCAATTCAAGGATTGAAAACAACAAAACACAGAAAAAAAATATGAAATTGAACGAAAGAGAGAGAGAAAGCCAGTTCAATTGAGAAAAATAATGCGGAATGTTGGTTGAAAATTGTTGATGCCGTGTGTTGCCATTTTATTAATTTTGTGTTGTTTTAGCCGGAGCATTATAGAGGAAAAAAAAACCTTTTCTCTTACACTAAGTTCATTCAATGGCTTCATCGTATCGATGGCATAATTTACCGCATTTCACACGTTCTATTTTTTTCACAAAACCATTTCAATTCCAATACTTTCGATGTTTATCGATCAATTTCATTACCTTTTACACAAAAATTTAACCAATTTTTTCTTTTTTTTTGTTGTCCGCACTTATTTATATCCAAACAAAGAAAAAAAAAATAATAATAATAAATGTAATTTCACTGGTCGCCTTCGAAACACTTTTTGTTGCGATGTTTAACACACAGTGCTTGCTGTTAAATTAAAATGTCGACGCGATTCACATCCAACCAACCGATGTGTATCGACAATTTGTCCATGTATGTGTACGGGTTGCCCGTATATTGTGCCGCATTAATACAATCACACACACATACAACACATTGGTATTCAACGTGCACGTTCCGTCAATGCTGTTTTACCATCACCACTCTTTTGGTATCCTGCTTATTGTACATGGACGCTGAATGCGTTATATTACAAACAGAATCGAAAAATACTTCCAACTATGCCGCATCATAGCAGTTGGTAGAACTGTTGCAAACGAAATAGGCCTACATTTTACAATAAATATTCTTGACAATACAACATGATTTGAATCATTTTTTTTTTTTTTTGATTTTATCTTATTGAATTTTTGGTTTTTATTGTAATTATTTACAACATTCTGTTATTTTGCCCATGTTTATATGTTTTTCAATTATATAGATTTATAAGACGGTCATTATTGACTGATTTGATGATTTTTCATTTTTTTTTTTTCTTTGCTTCATTCATTACATGGATCGGAATGGGAGTGTGCTTGAGCAGATGTCTCAATTCAAGTATTTAGGCTGCATCTTCTCTGAAGACGGCAAGCTGGATAAAGAATTTGAACATCGCCACACAGAAGGAATGATAATAAAGTTATTGCTCAACTTAGCTCACATGTTTTTAATAAACGAGAGTTGAGTAAAGAAACGAAATTGATGATTCATGGGTCAATCTTCAGACCAACTATCACGTATGGTAGCGAGAGCTGGGTCGACGCAAACCATTTAATTCATGGTTTGAAAGTGGCTGATATGAAAGTTTTGCGTATGATTTCGGAAGTGTCGCGTAGGGACCAATGGGAGAATAGAATTAGAAATGAGAAAGTGCGTGAGGATTTGAATGTGGATTCGGTTGATGAGGTAGCAAGAAAGTCGAGATTAAGATTGTTCGGGCATGTACAACGTATGAATGAGTATCGTTTACCAAAGCTAATTTTGAATGCGGATGTGAATGAACCGAGAAGTAGAGGTAGACCGCGAAGACGTATTTGGATTCGGTTAAGAACGATTTGAACGAAAGGAGGTTATTGGAATGGGGAAACTCAAGACCTGGCTCTTGATAGGGTTTGCTGGAGAAGAATTGTTAAGGAGCTGCCATTACAAAACAGACCAGACGCTGAAGGGCAATAATGGTCTTTAAATGATTGTTATTGTTGTTGTTGTCATTCAATCATTCAAATTCATCATTTTATTGTTTTGGGCAATAAGAAAAAATCAGCATTTAGAACTGAGTGTTTGAATTGTCATTGGTATTCAATTATCATGAAAAGTATAAAATGATGCAATGATGGTTTAAATTGTAAAACAATGAAATGTTTTTTAAAATTATCAATTAAATTATAAATCATAACTTATGATTAAGGATGATTAGAATGGATAGAGAACAACTCAAGATTGAAATTTCGCACATTTTCTCGAAAACATTATAATTTTATTGATATTTCCAAACATAAATATGAGTTTTTTTTTTTAATTTTTAATCCATAAATTTTTGATTATTAATATGAGATCAGATTTTGGCACAACGAAAGCCTTAATTTCCAGCAAAATTATCAGCTGTATTTTGTCTTCGTGCTGCGCAACGATAGTGAAAATAATACGATTTATGACAGAGATATGAACCGCATTTTTTCACTCTTTCAATGCTCTCCAAATCGGTATCGGTCCATTCCCAAACATTCCCAACCTAAATGGGGGAAACAATAACAAAATGATCTAAATATCTGCTAAATATGTATGTATAATATACATATACATATGTTCAAAAAAGGCTATTTTTTCCTTAATTACCAACCATATTATACAAATCATAATCATTTTGCCTAAAGCGATCAATGGGACAAGTAGTTAAATAGCCATCATCTCCAGTATTCCCATCTGGAAATTGTCCCTGCCAAATGTTCAACCTAGATCAAGATGAATAAAATGAAATTAACGAAATTAACACGAAATGAAATGGAAAAATGAGAATTGAGAACATTTAGTTAGTTTTAACAATGTTTGTCAGCTGGTTTCAATCTATTTCCATATGGATATAGTTTTTGGTTTTTCCCACAACGAAATGCAACTTCCTGGTTAAATATAAAAGAGAAGAAAGCAATCAAATTGATTCCCAAAGTTTTTCAAAATCATCTGTTGACACAACATACCCATTCATATTCAGTTGGTAAACGTTTCTTTTTCCATTCAGATGCATCAAACCAACTCACATGAATAACAGGATGTACCACTATGGTGCACTAACTACTTGGTCATCACTACATGCTTTTATTTATCTTTTGCGTTAAAATATCTTGAAATACAAAACTATCACCAAATTTCTCTGCATACGTTTGACAATTTGTGACTTTGACAAAATCGGAAAATGCTTCATTCGAAACTTCATATTTGTCAATATAAAATGATTTAATCTTCATATATATTTTAAAAATTGGCTCATTCAATTACATTCGTAATCTCCAACGTCGATTCTCACCATTTCATCGTGAATGAATTCAGTGCTGGTTGGTGGTTTTGAACAAAATCCATTCAAATTGTCATTTCCAATCACAGCCACAGGTACCGGCAATTGTGCCAATACTTACACAACAGTACAGTTCTGAATCAACATTTGAAAAAAGATCAACTTTCAAACTTTAAAAAAAAAAAATTTCTTTTGTTATTACAACCTTGATGCTATCGTCATTGTTGTTAATTCTCTGTCTTATTTATTATTTATTATTGGCAAAAAAACAAAAATGTCACATGAGTACAGTTTACATTGTCAAATGAAAAGATCAAATGTCATCTTGCATATTGAATAAATGTAAATGGAACTAAAACGCAATAAAATGTTCATCAATTTGGTGAAAAAAAAGAAGTATTTGATATTTATGAAATCTGATATTTGGAATCTGAAAATTGTTTGGGCAAAATTAAATGAAATGAAATCCAAAACACAATACGATCATACCGAACATGAAATCCATAACTTATTTATTTAAAAAATAAAAACAAATTGATTACAACTTATTACATATTCAATCAATTGAATTTGCATGTTGGATGTTTTGTCAACGATCAACTTAGAAATGAATCGCTTAAGAATAATAATCGCATTGTGCATTGGTGCTATTGTTTGTTTTTTTGTTGATACCATTTGCTTCATTTCTTATGTAGAGCAGCTGTTTCTAATTTGGGCTGTGGTTTTTGATTCAAACCAGATATAAGTCGTTTTAACTCAGCAATAGCACGGCCTGGATTCAAACCCTAAAATTATTCAAATAATTAGTTTTCATGAAAGAAAAATAATTATAATTGAGTTAAGAAATAAATTCACATCGGCAAAATGGATGAAAATGGAGGGAAAAATAAATGTCAGAATTAGCTTCAAAATGCATACCTTTGGGCATGTTTTGGTGCAGTTCATAATGGTATGGCATCTAAAAACACTGAATGGATCTTTCAAGCGACCAAGTCGTTCTTGAGTCGCTTCATCACGTGAATCAATGATCCAACGATAGGCTTGCATAAGAACAGCTGGTCCTAAGTACTTTTCCGAATTCCACCAGTATGACGGGCATGATGTTGAACAGCATGCACATAAAATGCATTCATACAAACCATCAAGTTGTTTACGATCATCAACATCTTGCAAATATTGCGCGTCTCCTTTTTTCTCATTGGCACTGAAATGAATTGATAAATTTTTGTTGATCGAAGTTTTTTCATGAAAATAAATGAAAAGAAAAAATAAATCAAAATGGAAAAGTTCTTACTTTCTCTGCAGCCATGGTTGGATTGATGTGTATTGTTTGTAAAAGTTGCTCATATCCGGTACGAGATCTCGGACTACGTACATATGCGGTAATGGATAAATTTTGCTTGGTTTACTGAGGTCTGTATCAATTTTACTGATACAAGCCAATGTATTCGTTCCACCAATGTTCATGGAGCATGAACCACAGATTCCTTCCCGACAAGATCGTCGAAATGTCAATGTTGGATCAATTTCATTCTTGATTTTTAACAATGCATCTAACACCATTGGTGCACAATCATTCAAATCGATTTGATATTTTTGCATGTATGGCTTTTCATTTGGTTTATCAGGATTCCATCGATAAATCTCGAATGTTTTGATTCGTGGTTGTTTGACTGGTTCTGGTTCAGCAGCAGCGGCCGCTGCATCCGATCCAGATGTATTAAACAATCGAATCTAATCAATTGTCATGAAATTGAAAAAAAAAAAAACGAGAAAAAAATGTAGAATATTCTCGATAAGTCATTTTAAATAATCACATTTTTTCTTAATAAATTCCATTAATGACATTTCAATGTTAAAACGCAATTATTTGCAAATTAAACCAAAATCAAATGATGAAAAAAAACACATTCAAAACAAATTCATTACACTTGATCTGAGCACGTTATGCAATCATATCTCCCCATACGATATCCAAATGTATCAGTGATGAAGAAAAATGTATGGGATAGAATATGTCACAAAGTAAAGTGTTCTGAAAATTAACACATTTTACCTGAGTCAAAAAACCGCGATTAAATAACAAACGACGTGCTTCCATTGCAAATACCATTTCACTACACTATCAGATCGATTAAATGATGAAAAATAATTTAAATAAAAATTTTTCGTTTGACTTTTCTCAATACGTGAAAATATTGAAACGACACTGCGTTTGCAAAGTTTTCGACTGACGTTTACTGCAATTCAGTATGTGTCAAATGATGTCAATAGGAGTGAGTTATCGCACTAAACTATGTGCTAAATGAACATAGACAAAATAGACAAGTTACTGTTAGTGTCATCTATTGACAACCAACAAAAAAGCCTAATATTGATGCTGATGTGATCAAGTCTTGAAAATTGTTCATTGACAGAAGTGAAACTATAACCAAAAGCTCACTTTTAAATATCCCAAATTCAACTCACTCAAAAAACTAAATAACGGAGATAATACGCCATTCAGATGGATTAAAAAAAATTTCACTACAAATTCATATTTGATATCTTTTAGATTATTAGTGTGTTTTATTTTATTTTAGTATTACATGCTGTACAGTTTCACGGTCTTTAATAATCTTAGCTAACTTCCGTATTTCAGCATCTTTATTCTTCAATTCAGCATCGGTATTCTGCAAATGACGAATTGGTGAAAGAATATAACATGCGTAGGGTAGCTCAATGCCTTCACCTTCATTATCATTGCAGCAAATTTCAAATACAAGCGCTCGAACATGTGGCTCAATCTTTTGTTTCGACAACTTTTTCACAACCTCTGCATTGTCATTTCGATGTGTTCTTCAAAACACGTGATACATCGATGCCTTTTCCATCATTATGCTCTTGAATGGCTGCATCATAACAGCAATATTAATGCCAGATTTTGGCGTAAATTCGGGCAATTCAACTTTTGATACCAATTCAATGATCTTTTGACGATCAGGCACTTGTGGAATACCATATGATTGGGCTTGTAAATTGGCTGCAGCATAAATGCATTGGATCATAAATATCAATTGCAAGTGGTTTTGGGCACCGTTTTGGACCCGATCAAAATAATTGACGACTCGATGTCGTTTGATCCGGTGGAAAATTATACAACAATTGACAAATTCGATTTGAATAGCTATAATATAACCATTGAGCTGTAAAACTGCCATTTTGCACAATAAATTCATCCAATGTTTCGAATGTCAAATGCAATTGATCGGGTGTTTTAAATTTTGCAAAATTTTGTAAAATCAGTTATTACATATGATGGGTTCTTTTTTGCTTCGGTCAATTGATTTAAATGATAATGTTTTTGGTATTTTCACTTGGGTCACAATTCCACCACGACTATATGTGCCAAATGTTGTTGTATCACCAATGCTAAATGTATACGGACCAGGCACCTTCATTTTGATTGGAGCATGACCGTTCAATTCTGTATTTCCTTCAACCTATTTGATTGAGCCGAATTAAGAAAAATGGGAGATGAAAAGAAAAAGGAAAAATGTTGTATTTAATTATGAAATTCACTCAATATTTTTTTTTTTTTAAATGTTTGTCGTAATTTTTTCATTATGATTTCTTTGTTATTCGGACATTTATTTCAACTAAATATAATTAACAACATAAATTGTATGGTTTTTCAATGTTAAAAATACGGAAACAAACAAACACACTTCAATTGTCAAAATTGATTCAGTACCACATACCTCAGAGAATGGAACATATTGTCCATCTTCAAGACAACATCTTTGGTGATGTTTTCTACCATATTTGATACCGGTTGTGCACCATTTTCATCAAAAACGGTAAAATTCTCGCCAAAATCGCAGAATATTTGTGCAAATAAACAGCGAGTATTTCCAATAATCGATGCAATATCATTTTCATGTGTTATTGCTGCAATACGATCCTGTTCAGCATTTGATGTTTCAGTTAATACAACATCTTGATATTTTTTAATAACTGCTTAAGTTAATTCATCAATATGCACATGAACCGGCGCATAATAATTCAATTCGGCCAAATGTTTTGATTATGCATCAGTTGTTCATTTAAATAATATTGTGGTGTACATGAAACATTATCCGATTATAACCGATTTAAAACCGCCAAGTATAACATTTTTTGCAAATTCAACGCCTAAGCCACCCAAACCCGAAATTAATATATCTGAACTGGCCTGCAACGCATTGCATCATGACCATTGGCCAAGTTTATACAATTGGCGCGAATAGAGTCCTTCATCGATTTCACCGATTGTTTCACGTGAAGTCGATCCATTATTGTTCACTATTGTTGGTTTGCAACTGCCGATTTTTAGCGGCTGGTGGATCAATCGAACTCTTTAGCACTAGACATCGTACATAAAAACCTTGTCGCTGAAAGGAGAGAAACACAATAATAAAAATTACAAAGAAAAGGAAAGAACACAAAAAATATCGAAAATAAACGGCTTGGTTACTTTGCTTGTAGCTGTTTGATTGTTTAATTTGCAAAAATGTTTTAATTCATTTTTTTTTTCTACATATACATAGCCAATGTGGCATTCGCTGTATGTTTTTACAGACATTGACGCCACCGATACGATTTATCAATGTATACTGACTATATCAACGGGAACGGTAAAAAGATACGATCGTTTGCATTCCGTAACGGTGTATGTGCAATTCAGTGTAAATATGATTCACTGCATGAACATTTTAATTCAATAAAACACAGTTTTAATTAAATAAATAAAGAGTTTGAAAACACGTTACAGATTTTTTTTTTTTATTAGAAACAAAAATATAAGACAATGGCTTCGACACAACGCCATTTCCTTCATCAGCTTTCAAACCCAATTCATCTTCTTCATTGAGAGTATTAATCGCATCGTATAGCTCATTTGTATCTTCACCTTTCAAGTTTATCGCAATTTAACCAATTTTTGACAAGAAGAGAACATTTGCGTTACATACACAACAATGAGTTTTATAAAATTCTCTAAATAGCCCAACATGCGATTGAAAATATACACTGTTTACATTTTGACGATTTTACATTAATTGAGCATGAACACATAAAAATCGTTTGAATATTTTAAAGTCTTTAAACATTGTCATTTAAATACAATAATTTAAAACCGTAATAATGGTCCACATGGGTCAAATTCGTTTGATTTGACATCGCATAAACATAAGAAGGAAAAATAATTTGAATATTGTATTAAGTTTTTTTGACTTTGTATGCGTGTAAAAAATGTGTTGTCTTGACTTGTTGTGCAAATAATTTATTTTTTTCAATTGTTTAGTTGGATTTTTATAACTGTTGATGACATCTCGCTTGATGTCGACACAATTGTCTTATATTTTTGTCTCTAATAGAATAAAATTATTCTGTATAGTTAATACAGTTTCACTTCATATTTGTCAATTTACTTGAATTGATTTCATAATTTCACAATTTTGTTTGATATTCATGCAAATTCACACCGTACTCGTAGAGATGGCGTAAGACGCAATGAATTCCTTCGTTCAGGGTGCTAATAATGTAATTATTTTTATTTCTTTCTGTAACTCAGTTCAAAGAAATTAGAAGCCAATACAAAAACAAAGATTATAGCGAGAGAGAAAAAATAACCAACCAGCAACTACGAGAACACAATGAATGGCTTTAATGAGAGTGCGTTTTTGTAATGAGTCGTTCATTTGAGTCATCCATTGCTATTTTCTATTCAATGCCACCGCAGAATGACAACAGAGTGCGTCGCCAACGAAATGAATGTAAATAAAATATAAATTGAACATAAAAATTTACCAACTACTTGTCACCACATTTTAAATTAAAATAATCGTTTTCAAATGAGCAATGTTCTTCAATTTAATTTTATTTAATATTCTTAAAAAGTAAACAATAACTAAGACGAATACATTTTCTCTTATTTTTTCCATTAACCTCATATTCAGAATTACATTTCATTTTAATCATGTGAATTATATGTTTCATGTTTAAATATTTTAATATTTTATTTGCATTCAACTTCACAGAAAACAATTGAACAAAATTATGTTGACAGAGGGCGTTATAATGCAATTTTAAATGAGCTAAAAGAATAATAACAAGGCTGAAAAAAGCTGTCACATGATTGAGTCAAGCATTTGACGTGAAAAGATATAAAAAAAAATACACAGTCAGTGCACTGCAGCGAATCTTGTGATTTCAGGCAAATTTTTATCGCCTCACCAAACTAAAACAATAGTCAATTTTGATTGAAAAACAAATTAAATATGCAGATTTGTGGGCCAAAATTGTCGCTCTGCGGCTTGATTCTATCTGTATGGGGAATTATTCAATTGGTAAGTAAATTGTAGAAAAAAGAAAACATCTTAAAAAGCAAATCGTTTTCATTCTCGTGATATTGCCCAATATGTGTGAAATGATAAAATTTCGTACAAAATCATGAATGATGTTAATTTTTCAACAATAAAAAATGGGATTTCCACAAATTGCTAATATTACGAATTTTACTTAGAATGAAAGCCATTTGTTTTGTCCGTTTTTTTTTTGTCCACTTCTTGTTTTTCATACTAATTTCGTGGAAATCGTTATGTTTTGTTTGGAATACAGACCTTGATGGGCATATTTTACTATATGCACAGTGTAGCTTTAGTTGAAGACTTACCGCTTGAGCATAAATACTCTACACCAGGCGAATTCTTTTCAGCCGCAAATAAAGCATATGAACAGGTGATATATTAGAACCAATTTTATCAATAAAATCGATTTTTCAATGGACCATGGAAGAACTGTCTAAGCGGATCCATTCCAATTCAGAGTTATTTTTTTTGTGTCACTGTTCAATCAGTCTAAGCCATTTCACTTGTCTTTATATTCAATGAGTTATTTATATATTTTTTTTATGGTTAAATTTCAGAATGCTTTGAATTGCTGGATTGCTGCTTGTATTTATGTGCTCACTTTGGTGGTATCAGGACAACAATTCTATGCCAATAGTCGCACAGCCGCTTAAAATGTGCACAAATATTATGATTTAAAAACAAGAAATGAACATCATTCTTTTTTTTTCTAAAAAAAAAAAATTAATTAAACAAATTACAAATATCATCAATGTTAATGAAATGAAAACAAAAGTTTTAACCATAAAGTCTCCAGTTTCTCTAAGTAGTTTTCACATTCCTAAAATTGTTTATTTAATTAATTGAAATGAGATGATGAAAAATGTAAAAATATTATTTTAATTATTCAGTGTTTCGTTTTATTGCAAAAAATTTGTGTATTTTTTGCATTTATCATTGTATTTTACAACGATTTTTAATTTCGAACACTACTTTGAGAATCGAGTTAATCACCATAAATAAAGAGAATGTATAGATTAGTTTAAAGGAGTTTTGTTTTGTTTTTATTTTTTATTTTTTTTTTTTGCTTTCGTTCCATTATGTTTTTATCGAAAATAAAAAACGAACTTTATTTCGAAATTTTCGACAAAATAAAAAACTCTTTATTCCATATTGTTTGAGACAAATTGATTTGATGGAGATGGTTGGAATCACGTGCAAATTCCACATTCATTATTCTATCTCAGAAAATTTAAAAAATCAGCCGCCTCCATTTCTATTGATTCACATTAAATCTGTCACGCGAGAAATACGCACACATAAGCTTGAAATTTCATCGGTATTGATTTGGTAAGTATCGGATTGTTATTGTGTTTGTTTTTTTACAATATTTACTCTAATCATCCATACACAAAATATGACTTTTACACAGACGCACCGTACCAATGGTGCACCATAGGCATCAGTCAGCCGTTGTGTTGATTAGCAAATAATATGATTGTTGTGTCTCAGCATATTAGTGTCAGCATATGTATGTGTAAGTGTGTGCGTATTGTTTTTAATCAACTATACCGCGTCAGATTGAAATCAGTCACGTAGGACATGTTCAAGTGATCAGTTCATTCGTGCCGAAGATAGTTTTTCCGTTCAATTTCTTCAATATCTACCGCAAGCATCCATTTGTGATTCTGTTGAAAACAATTTATTACCTTAAAATTAGCAAAATAAAATTGAAAATCTATTCTAATTAAATATAATTATACACAAACAAGTGACACAGAAAAACAAATCATTCCATTGGAACAAGAGAAAGAAAGTTTCTTTCTTTGCACCGATCTTAATTGAACAACAACAACAACAATAACGAAAAAATTTATCACATTTTCTTTAAGAATCCGATAGTTGTGCGCGCTCAACTACATTTTGACAAGAGATTCAAAAATTCACACGGAACGTCGACTAAGTCAGTGTGTCGAAATTTTTTAAGTGAAAAGAAAAACTATTTAAAAAAAACAGACACAGAAAATCGAAAATTACATACATAAGTACACGGAGGAGAAACTTTTTCATTTCGCTCGCATTGAAATTTTGCAAACGACAAAATACACAGATAGAAAGTCCATTTAAAAAGGTTTCGAAAAGTAAATCGATTACGTTGTTTTTATCATTTTGAATTTCGTTGTTATTGCATCCAAAAAAAAACCAAAGATTGTGCATACAAAATACATATAGAGATAGAGATAAAGACAGAAGAAAACCGGCAACGCTTAGATAAACAAGACGCTTTAATTATATTCCATCAGGGTCAGTTCAACGTATTTGGAGAATTCGTAAATTTCTTTCTTTATCATATACAAACAAGATGTTCTCAAAACTGACCAAAGTCACGTCGGCACTTCCATCCCTTGCCAAGCAAGTGGTACGCAATAATCAAAATATAAGCCATGCAAAATGGATCTCGACAAGTTCAGGAAATAAACGAAGCGATGTACTCACACAAAATCAACAAAAATCCAATGAAAAATTAAAATTGAAGCAACAAGAACGATGGCGCATGAGACGCAATGAAAGGTAAATGACATTCTATACTTAAAATCCAAATTATTGTATAAAAAACAATTACTTTGAATAAATGGAGAATCTTGTTTTTGGACGAGATAAAGAGACATAAACATACATTTATATATATATACTTTTGATTGCGCAACAATCATCAAAACTAATTTTTTTTCGGTTTCAATTTTTCACTCAAAACAATCAACTCAATAAATACACTGTATAAAATCATTTTGAAAAGAGCATAGATTACTATCTAAGAGAAAAAAATGTGAAAACAATGAAGTTAACGGTTCGTTATCAATTTCCAATGGAATCAAAATCAATGAATTTTTTTTAAGCTTTCGACACAGTTTCAAATCCCAAATTGAACAAAATTTAAGCACGAAATTCGTCATCTTACAAATTGAAATTCATCGAATGATGTCTTCATATATACATAGTTTGTATACAACAACATTAAATTGAAACCGGCAATTTATAAATAGAATTTCTGATTTGTCGAACATTGAATAGAATTAACTTGAAAGTGCCTTTGCCAGTCCGGCAATTGTATCGATTAGTTTTAATATCACCTCATCATGTATCTCCGTGTGCATTTTGTTTTTTTTTTCAAGTGTTTGCCAGACGTTTAATGAAAAAAAAGTAACACAATTCAGATTCCATATTCTCTTGTACGAGATATTCGCAAATATTTATGAAAACAAAAACATATTTCTTTTGAATGTATGAGAATGTATGAGAATGTATGAGAATGTAATGAAAAAAACAGTGAAAAGGTGTATTACGATTGGTTAAGGAAATGGAAATTTTTTACCGAATATTACATATTTCGCTATTGTTAAAATTCTAGTTCAAGTATTTATTGTAAACAATTAAGGAAAATGAGAGTCGATAGAATTGCGCAACAAAATCGTTTTATTCAAAAATATTGAAAAATTTAAGGCGCATATGCATTTGTTTAGTGGGTAACATTAAAATATGCTTGGAACAGCTGATATTTTTGTTGGTGATGACTGTACACTGTACCATAACACATAATGTGGTGTCTGCTGTTTTATACACATGTCTTTGTGTGTGCATGATCAACAGGACCACATTAGTTGTTTATTCCTGTTTTCGGAATTTGTTGTAAATAAATGCTCTAAGCCGTTCCACATAAAAATGTTTCGTTTCTTATTTTCGAAATATTAACATCTGATTCGTGTTTTATGTCGTAGTTGACGATGCCGTTCTTGTATTTTTCATCGTTATTGTTGTTATTCTTGTCTTTGTCAATGATTTCTTGTTTTATTCGAATGTTGGCTTAAATTTCAAACCATATTAGCTGCGCAGAGAACCAATGTATGTTTATTGCGCCGTATGTGATTCAGTTTGTGCGGTGCGTTGATGAATTTGGACAGACAGAATAACATACACACGCAACACTTATATAACTTTTCTCTTAAGCTGAAAGAGCAATGGTGAAGAAAAAACAACACATGCATAGTTGCCAAGTTCATTACTTCGACACTCAAATATGAAACATTTTAAAATTTATGTGCAAAAATTGCATTCTCTCTCCTTTCGAAAAAAATGTTTATTTTTCAATGAAATATATACAATATAGGATAGAGTCAATTTGAAGAAATGAAAGAAAGTCTAATACGAGAATACTTTTAGAAAATAGAAAAGAAACAGAAAAAAATCATGATATTCAATCTCATTTATTCGATATCATTTCAACTTGCGGTGCTGGTTTCATTTGATTGTCAAGGTTACAAATGATGTCGTCATAGTAATGACTAGTCGGATTAAAGGTGCGCCTTAACATGACCCAGCACTTGAAACAACCGACTAATTTAAATTAATTATAACGCAACAAAGTTCACTATCTATGACGCTGTACATGAAAATTGTTCAAGAATCAGATTGATTCAAGTGTGATTTGACTACTTTGTTATGTTTATAAGCAAAAATACTAAATAATATGATATATGATATCATACTGAACGAAAAAAAGGAATATTGACATAAGCGAAATGAATAAATTCGAATGAATATTTATTGGGCAACTTGATTATTTCGATTTTGTTGTTCATTTGATATTTACGTATGGTAACTGGCGGGTTGATTTATTTAGCATATCATGATAGTTTTAATAAAACACCGACAATTTCTACTCAAACACGTTTTATGTTCAAATATTCGTGTTTACGTTTGATCGCATAGCAATTATGTGTATTATCGGCTATTTGGCTGTCCGTTTATAAACTATATTCACGTTCGTTGTTGAGTGGAAATAATAAAAATATCACACAATTCTATAAAACATGATATGGTTTATCATTTGTGATTTTGCGTAAAAACAAAAATAAAAACAAAACAAAACAAAAAAATCAAAGAAAATTACGCTCATTTGATTGATTAATATGTGCTTTTATTTTCCTATGTATGCATTTTACTTGCACATTATTACTCCTGTTACTAGCGCATAATTTATTTCAATTAATAATAACTGACAAATCGGTCGAACATTGAGCATTCTAAATGAGTTTAAATGGAAACAATTACACATTGTTTGATATACATATTTATACAAATCTTAGTTAATAGAGTTTTCCAGTCAACTTTGATCTTTGATCAATGTTCGGCCATATTTTGTCCATTTATTGAATTGTTCAATACACGGAAAAAAGTATAAATCACGATAAACAGTCAAAGATCAAATATTTCGTTTATTTTTAACTTAGTCTCTATAAAACGGTATTAATATTGACATTCACATTTCAAGATAAGTGTTTTTTTCGTTTTGTCAAGCAGAATGATAATGATCTATATATTTTCCGCCGCAAACGAATGAACCCGTGATGCTATTTCATATTTCTATTATTATTAATGTTGTTGACATTTATTTGATTATCGTTTTGCATTTTTTTATAATAATTGTAATGATTTCTTTAACCGCGTATGCCTTTATATATAATTCAATTTGCTGTTGATTTAAATACTTTCTGAGTTCATGCCAAAAAAACACTATTCTTACCTTGTTTATAGACTAAAATTGAAATTTTACAACCAATTTGTTGATGACGTTTTTACAACTTTCTCTAAAAATTATTACTGTGCCCATATGCAAAATGTATTTGCGAAACAAAAAATGATTTGGCAATAATTTCAATGAATAATATCTATTTGCTGAAAATGGCACTTTCAATTCAGCTCGTCAGTCGTTTTTTTCCTCAACAATGACAGCAATTTTCACTAAGTTTTCTCCGTTTGAGTGTGAAATATATAGTAGCAAAAAGAAAATTTGAATGACGAAACAATGTTTTACTTTTAAATAAACGGAAATGTTCAAATGTTTGAATGGATCAAATCGACAATTTCCTTAAGTTTGGATTGCGAAATGCACTCAACCAAAAAAACAAAAAAAAACACGTTCATATTGGTTAAGCTTGAATAACAAAGCTCAGTATATCCATGTAAATTCAACGCTCACCATCTAAAGCGAGCACAATTTCTGGTATATATTTCTTACCAATTAATTTACTGTGCAATTGTCACTTTGATACACACACACACATACACTTAGCACCACGAAATGACTGGATGCACCTGTATTGCGTTGATTTGATCAGATATATATATATATTATAGTTGTTATTTGTTGAATTATGCGAAAATGATGTTTGTTGAAATTTGTTGTGCACATTTTCGATTACCAAATGCCATAAACACAAATGATTGGTATGGCCAGTTTGTGTTTGGTAGTATATAATTCCAATCATAAAGCGAATAAATGAAAACATTACCATTTTGCGCGTGTGCAATGTATTTAATGAAATTGTTTAAAGCAATAAGCATACAATGCGCGATGGAATTGTTGTTATTCATCGTTCGCATAGTTTTATAAATTATATTTGTACAAATGTATTTGACTGAAGAAACAACCGTATGTCAATAAACTACGGTAAAACCTCTATTTAATGGAAAAAAATTTCCGCCATTGAACTTTTCCTTCAAAATCACCTCTCAATACCGAAAATTTATACCTCCAGATAACGGAAAACTGGCCATTTGGTTCAACAAATTTTCATCCGTATTTCGGTTAAAATAAAATTTTTTATAAATGTTTCAAATCATTCAATCATCTCTCAATTAGAATATTCGTTTTCGTATACGTTCATCAGAGATGAATATCAAAAATGCAAGGAAAAAATATTGCTGACTCTCAATTTTTGAACTGTAGAATGTTCTCTGCTTGCCTTATTGTGATGTTTATAAATTTTAACGGTAACAAAAATAATGGCCATATTGTGGAGGAAGAAAACCATACCTTTAATGGAATTTTGTGTTATTTTGACACTACTGAAATCAGCGATGTGTCGGCCGAAGAACTTATTTCATTTGATCACGATACGTTATCCGAAGATGATGGTCATTTTACAACAAACACCATTCCAACGGATGCATCCAATGAGGAAAAGAACACAGATGATGAAAATGATAACGTTGTTGAATCAACTCCAAAACACAGCGAAGTGTTGTTGCAAATTGACCGAATCAAAGAATATGCGTGCAAAGAGGGCTTGGAATCGCTGTATGTCAAACTCAATGAATGCACAAATATAGTTCAAGATGTTATATGTTAAAATAATTCAAAACAAAAATGATTGTTGATTTTCTCTCAAAATAATAACGTATTGAAAAAACAAACAACATGAATCACATAAGTTTTATGTTTTTTTGTGATTTATATTGTAAACACTTAATTGAGTTGAATTATTTGGCTGAAAATATAAAAAAATAATGCAAAAATAGAGGAACGACCTCTCCATAGTGGAAATTTCGGATTTTTTCATTTATATCACCTTTTTTTTTAGCGGAAACTCTATATTGCGGAAAATTCTAGATAACGGAAAATTCGTCGGTCGCGTGGGATTCCAATAAATGTAGGTTTTACTGTAAAAGCATCATTTTTATGGTTAAAAGTACATTTTCCTTTTTCAAAGCGAAAAAAACTTTATTTCTTTCGATAAATTCACGTTTTTGATGTTGAAACCCCGGTTTGCCTAACTAATTTAAAATTTAAATTAGTAATTTTAATGGTGCTAGCCATACCAAAATAAAAACGCATCATTTTTTCGTTTTTCTCCGATGAGACAACGTTGGAGGCATATTGTTTCTGTTGACAACACAAATGCTGTAATGTTAATCGCATAAAAATATTATATTTTATATAATGGCTGATGCCGATTAGAGTGGTTCGTTCGTGGCACATTTTTCAAAAAGACAACGGTGTGTGTTATAATCTCTAGAGTTTTTCGACACTAAAATCTAATTAATCAACATAAAAAATGATGCAAAATGGAAATGCATGCACTTTCTGTTATTCTGTCTTGATCTTTCGAATAAACTCTCCATCATACATTTTATTTTTTCATAAATTTCATGCTCAATTTTATAATTATGAAAATAATGTGTAATGAATGGTTTATTCACCTATCCATGCGTTATCCATTTTATTCAAACTAAAATGATAATATTTAAATGCGATCAGCGCCGATCAATTCGTTAAAATTGAACCACTCTAGTTACCACTCAGCTTCGAATGAAACATGTTTTTCTTGTTTGCTACGAATGACGAGCCCGAAAAAAAAAAACAACAAAACGCAACCCATTCTTCTCGCACTTCTTTTTTCTCGGTTCTGTTCTATTCAGCTTTGCATAACGAATTGATTGATTATCTCAATTGATTTTTTTTTTTTCATAAAGTGGTATAAGGATACGCCTACACTGTGAATTCAAAAGGATTTTTTAATTAGTTTTTTGGATTTTTATAGTGAAAAATCCGAATGGATTAAAAATAAATCCGAATGGATTTCATACACTTACTTGTAGCGTCGATGCTACTGTAGCGATTGTCGGACCACGATAATATCTAGTAGATATTTCCTTAGCCTTCCTGAGGCACAAATCTGCACATTTTTCAAAAACCGCAAAACTAAATTTGATGATAAAACCATGATAAATAGCTGCATTGTAAATGCTGGATGGAAACAAGTGATCAATCCTAGCATTTGAACTTTTCACTTTCAATTTTATTGTAATAACAAGCTCGATTTTGATAAAAAATCACAATATTCTATGTTTCAGTAAACTGAATATTCTCTTCATCAATTTCGATCCCAATAGGTTTATTATATTCTTGTTTCAATAACAAATGAAATGCCAATTTGTACGGAAATAAACAAACTAAACATAAGAGATTTGAAATAAAAAAAAGAGTGTTGTCGCTCACCATAAGGTCGGCATTTGTTGTTTCTTCTAAAAATAAAATATATAAAAGAAATGTACAATTGTTGTATTTCAATTCAGAAAATAAAAATTCACATTTTTGTTCACTATTGTGTGTGACTTCAGTAAATTAAATAAACTCTTCATCAATTCACTTCGAATAGATTTATAATTTTCATATTACAATAACAAATGAAAAGTCAATTTGTATGGAAATAAACACACTAAACAATATGCGGTTATGTTTTCAATGAGTTACACAGTAAACAACTTATGTCAAGTCAGTGTCGCCTGAAACGATTACACAGCAACTACACAGTAAAATAAAATTGAAATAAAACAACGGATTGTTGTCGCTCAACAAAGAATTGGTGATTGTTGTTTCTCCCGAGTAAAATGTTTATAAAAATATTGTTTTAGTTCATAGCACGCAAAATGTTTTTAATTTTTTCGACTCAAATATTTTTAAAGATATATTCTAATCCATTTGGATTTATTTTTAATCCATTCGGATTTTTCACTATAAAAATTCAAAAAACTAATTAAAAAATCCTTTTGGTTTTACAGTGTATATATTGATATAAGATACTTCAGAAACTTGATAATTTTATAAGAAAACTCAGAATGATGAGATAACACCAATTGACTGAAGATCGTGAACGTTTGCAATAACGACTAAGAAGAATAAATTTTAGACAAACAGAAGTTTAAACAAAAGTTGCTTGGTAAATTGCACGATAATTATAATTTTAATGTGCGCCAATTTGTATATTGTGCTTACTTCACTCTTTGTTGACATGTTTTTTTTTCTCTTCGATAGAATATTTTTGAGCAACAATTGAGGTTGCTATTTTTCAAAAATGATGTGCAAATTTGTGACAAATTTTTTTATTGAAATTGTTCATTTTTGAAGATAACTTTGATGATAAAAAAATCGTTGTAAAATAAATGAATAAATGAATAAACATTACAAAAACATCTTTACAATAAAGTCCAAAATAAAAGCAAATTCAATTTTATGATTTTAGATTTTTATCAACTTTAAATTATACGATGCCATTGGCCGCAAATTCAACTGCTGTACCAAAAGACGAATCTCGTGAATTTATGTCTGTCTTTCCAGGAAAGTTTTTTTTTTATTTCTTTTGATGACAAAATAAAAACATAAAAATGTATTTTGCAATAATAATTATTTGCTTTGAAATTATAGATTTGGTACGTGATTTGACAGAAAAAGCTAAGAAATATGACTCAAAAGATGTATCAAAATGGTTGGCAAGAGTGAGTTTTATTCATTTAATCAAACAAGTGATTATTACAACAATTTATAAAAATTTTCATTTTTTTAAGGCTCTTCAATATAACGTTCCATGTGGCAAAAAGAATCGTGGTTTGGCCACTGTTCTCACATATAAATCATTGATTGGAAACGAATCACAATTGACTCCGGAAAACGTTCGTCTAGCTCATTATCTTGGTTGGTGTGTTGAAATGGTAAATCTTTAAAATGTTATAAGAAAAACAATTTTTATTTTAAAAATTGCAACATACGTAGAATGTTTAACAGTTAGATATGTTTAGAATGTTTAATCCATGAATTATTGCGAATAAAAGCATATATGAGTCGTATATTTTCTTATTAAATATGTAATCTTCATACATTCATTTGTTATCTTGTTCACGCGAAAAAGGTTTCCAAACCATAATATTCATGAAAAAAATCTCTGATAAGCTTACAAAGCAATGAGAAATGTACCAGATAACGCAGTAAAATAGCTAATTTACCAAACAATTAACAAAAATAAAAAAAATGGCCTAAAATGATGATGAATTAAAAAATGAATGTAAATTCTATTAATTTGCTAAAACACTTGCATTGACAAATGCAAAAATGCTTATCATTTAGAATTGTGGAAAATGATTCCGTAAATAAACAAAGTTATTTTTGTTTAGACTATCATTAAATGATTTTTTTATCAACACAATTAAATTGTATTTCCTTCATGCAGAATCTTAATTATAAGTGCTTCATTTGCACTTATTTAGCTTCAGATTAATTGTTACGATTAACTTACATCACTACAACTGAATGTTTTTTTTTTTCTTTTTTTTTTGTTAAATAAATATCTGTTGGTATCATTGATTGTTTTGATTCGATCAAAATCTATTTTTGAAACTGTTAAATGAGTTGAGCTGATTACTAAGATATCGATAATCTGACGAGTAATATGAATATTTGAGCCATATTAATTATCTTGTGAAACGATGAAACTTTAATTATTATACAGAAAAAAAGGACTAATAACAAAAATAACTTCATGGTGTGGTGTGATCAGTATATTTGGCCAGTTTTCTAAATATAAAGTCGGTCAAATGCAATCAATTGGCACCTTTAATGAAACACCAAATCATTTTTCGTATCGATAATGATTATATTTTTTAATATTTGTAAATTGAGTGTTGATCAAAAAACAATTACCAATATTTATGGCAGCTAGAGCACGGTTATCATCATGCAATATACATCACTTGTTTTTGATTTGCACAAATAACATTTGTTTGACATTTTTTTTTTACTTTTTTCCATAAGCTATATATAAACAAACAATTGTCAATAACAATATTATGATAGGAACGAGGTCATGCCAAACTCAAACCTCTATCTCTTTCTATATTTTTTTCTCTATTAAATGAATGAATGTTAGGGGACACATATTTTTTTTTTTTTTTTTTTTTGCACAATAATCACACACCCAATTCTGTTTTACTGTATCATTTCAGTTGCAATCGACATTTTTAATCGTTGATGATATTATGGATGGCAGTGAAACACGTCGTGGTCAACCGTGCTGGTATATACTAGGGGCTGAGAACCCTTTATGAATATATATATTTAGTAGATATTCAGAATATTCAGGCGATATTTAAATATTTATGGAATATTTGCTAGATTCAAAAATACACACACCATATCCATAAATATTTGAAATATCTAGTGAATATTCAATTAATTTTTATCAATAAGTTAGCATTTTTGAATATATTGTTGTTGGCAAAATAAGTATTGCTTGAAATTGAGATTTGGTAGCTGAGATCAAGTCAACATTCAACATTCAACATTCTACCTTGTCGACACAATCACATCAAGGAGAATGCAGTATGATCTCAACTACCAATCTCAAATTTAAACAATATTTAGTCATATGTTTAGCATATTATTATGATATTTAGTATGTTTATAAATATTTACAATATTTGCAATATTTGCAGGATATTTACAATATTTATTTTTATTTACTTTCGTCCTTTCCCCCTTAGGTATAAATTGGATGATGTCAAATTCACTGCTATCAATGATGCTATTATGATTGAGAATTGTATTTATGTTATATTGAAGAAATATTTTAGCAATTTGCCATGTTATGTGAACTTAATTGAATTATTCCATGAAGCAATGCTCATTACAACTGTTGGCCAATCATTAGACTTACAAACGGCCAATCATGATGTTAACTGTTTTACAATGGATCGATATAAATCCATTGTTGATCACAAAACCGCATATTATACATTCTATTTACCAGTCGCTTTATCTATGCATTTGGCTGGGTAAGTGTATTCATTATGTATTTGTAATATTTGTTAAAATGATGTCTACGTTTATCAATTTAAACAATTTAAAATGTTGAGAAAATATTTACATACAGTTTTTCATTTTGAGGCCAGTATTTATATTTTTCATGTAAATTCAGAGTAAATTAAAAATGTCGAAATTTGAATCCTAAAATATTCCATATGTGCTTAAAAATATGTTTTTTTTTTCTTAGATATGAAGACCCAGAGGTGTTCCGCCAAGTAAAAACGATCCTCCTGGAAATGGGCCATTTCTTCCAAGTTCAGGACGATTTTCTTGACTGTTTCGGCAATCCCGAAGTAACCGGCAAAATTGGTATTTACAATATGCTGGAAATTTATAATATTTGTCGTTTATTTAATTTAATTTTTTTTTTTTTTTCGTCTAGGTACCGATATTCAAGATAACAAATGCACCTGGCTAGCCGTTTTGTGCATGCAACGTGCTACCGAAAGCCAAAAGCAAATCATGAAAGATTGCTATGGAAAACATGGTAAATGAAGAATTTACTTGATTTTTCTCACGTTTTGTTTCTTAATTCAAACAAAATCGAGATTTAAAGTGGTATTTAATAAGACAACGATTGCAATCATTGACGATTGGCTAATGAACAATCAATGATTTCAACCTGTTCAGTGACAATAATTAGCATTTTTTTCTCGGTATTTTGTTCAGTGACGTTTTTTGAAAAAAAAAATATGTAACAAAATGTTGTCGTCCTAGGAATACCATCTTAATTCAGAGAATTTATTTTTTGCATCGATAAATAAAACTAAATTATTTCTGAAAATGTTTAAATCCGAAATTATATCATTTTCATTGCAGACAAGGAATGTGTAAAGCGAGTTAAGCAATTGTACGAAGATTTGGGCATTCCACATACTTACAGTTTATACGAAGAAGAATCATATAATTTAATTAAGACGCACATTCAACAAACATCACGTGGTGTGCCTCATAGCATCTTCTTTAAAATTATGGACAAAATCTACCGTCGAGAAAATTAAATTTTCTGCAAACAGACCTTTCCAACTGTTCTAAATGAACTAACTAAATATTGAATCGATAAAATTGAATTGATTTCATCATTTTATTCAATATAACCATTTAATCGAACTATAGTTTACAACCCAAACATTAATATATGACCAGAACTCTATTAGTTTCAAGGGCAGAAACTGTAGCTGGCAGTAAATTTTACGTTATTCCTAGTGAATGCAAAACAAAACAAAACAAAACAAAACAAAACAAAACAAAATAGAAGAAAAAACAACAGAAAATACTGAACAATAAAAAAAGTCATAGAATTATTCATACTATTTACCTAATCTTCTTTTTTCAGTGTAGAAATCTTATATACATATACGATAAATTTGTTCTTTCAAAGTCAATTCAGTATAAGGCAACATTATGAATGGGTTTATGAGTATTACAGCAACTTAGATATTTGATCAGTTGGCCATAATTTATAAAAATACAATTAATACACATGAATTAAGTCCTTCAAAATCAATTTTTAACCCATTAAGGCCTAGTGATTCAAAAACAGAGATTTATTTCTACTTTTAATTTTGGGCGGTTTTCAGATAAATAATTTTGGATAGACATTTATTGTTTGGAAATTTGTAGTTCTTTTTAAAAACAATGTAATCTATCTGTTTTTGCATTTGAAAATTGTGGTCATCTTTTGAACAGCTGTTCATGATTATTCCCAAAATGTAAAAAAAATTTCGCAAAAAGTGGTCCATAACCATAGGGGAGCCATTGGAAAAAAATTAAATATTAATATTGTTGTTTAAGTTGAGGCCTTGATGGGTTAGTCGATACTAAATATTAATGTTTTATGAAATATATACGGACTAGAAGAAAAATGCAAATAAATTGAATAAAAAAAAGCATTCCTAATAGTTTAATTATGGTATTTTTTTTTTTTTTTTTTTTTGTTAATATGGAATTTGAAGTCTCATGATACGGTAATTTTTTACCCCCCGAATTTCGATGCTTGTCGCGAATGTGTACCCGAATCAAACCAAAATGTCACCGAATTCTGCCATTATTCACTTATTAATTTTTCTTTCAAATTTCAAAAAAAAAAAAAAAAAAAAAAAAGCAGCAAACTGCTATCGCTGAGGGCATATCATATTATTTCCGAAAATCATAGTTTCCGTTCAGCCGATTGCGCATCAAAAGTCATCGGTAATGTTTTTAAATTCGATAAGTTTAGCTGTGCACGTACCAAATGCGAAGCTATTGCTATATTAATGTCTTTGCTCCCTTTGTTGTGCTTGAAGAAGTAAAAAATATTCTAAGCGGAATCCGAGTTTTGTGAAAATGTTTCCTGTTCTTGTTCGCTATTTTATGCCACAAGAAGGTGTGAAAGTAAAAGATGTGCAGCTAACTAACGAATCGAATAAAAAATCTATATCTATTGCCGAGCTCATATTTACTGCAGCGATGAAATTTGATTTGAAAAAAAAAGAAAAAAATGGTTGGATTTTGTGCTGATAATGTTAAAGTTAATTTTGGCGATATTACCAGAGGTAGTGAAAATAATATTTTTGCGAGACTACGTAAGAATAATCCTAATTTAATTGGAATTGGATGTGTTACACATATTATTCACAATGCGGCACAAGCTGACTGCGATGGCATACCATTTTACATTGAGGTGACACTCGTGAAAACTTCTTCACATTTTTACCAGTTCACAAATCGAGCCACACAAATGGAAATATTTTTCGATGAATTCGATGTACAATTTCAGAATGTACTGGGTTACTCAAAAACGCGCTTCTTATCATTGTTACCAGCCATTAATTCAATTTTAAGAATCTATCCTACACTGAAAGAATATTGCAATAAAAGCAAAGATGCACCAAAATTTCTCAAGGATCTCTTCACTAATGAACAGTCAAAACTATGGCTGTTATTCCTCCGTGATCAGGTAAATAATGAAATAATTTTTTCATTATATTTTCGAATTAAAAATTTCGTAATATTGGGTGTGTGCAAGAATTTTAAAGAATTTTTGTGTTGAAACAAACATTTATTTCAATTATAAAATTTAATGAGTACATTAACCAATATATTCGCCATCGTTAGCTATGACTTCGCGCCATCTTTCAGGAAGTTGATGGATTCCGCGTTTAAAGAATTCCTCATCTTTTGAAGCTATCCAGTCATCGCCTCATTATCGCACTTCTTCGAAATTTCAAAAGCGTGCATCGCCCAGCTCGATTTGCATCAAAAGAAACAAATAGTAGTCAGAAAGGGCAAGGTCTGGAGAGTACGCGAGCTGATCCGATTCGAAGTCTTTTACATTTTTTTTAACGATGATTGCACGATGTGGTCTGGCATTATCATCGTGGAATTAAAGTTCCCTTTGTTTGGTCTCTATCAGAGGCCGTTTGTTCTTCAATGTATGTTCCATTTTAATTAATTTTTGTCGGTAGCGTTCAGCTGTAACCGTTTCACAATTTCTGGCATTTTCCCAGTTTTCGGATCTTTCCCATTGCATGTAAATGTCTAGAAATTGTTGACATTTTAACGCCATTGCAAATTCTTGTTGCGTTTGACATGGATCTTCATCGAATAATGCTTGCAATTCAGCTTCTTCCAACTTTTTTGGTCTACCTCCTTGGTCCACGTTCCTTGTCTTCAGTGGTAAAATCACCACTTTTAAATCGTCCATCGATGGACCATGTTCCCCGTAAGCCTCACACAACATTCGATGACTTTCTGATGCACTTTTTTTCAATTGAAAACAAAAAACTAATGATTCTCGCAAATTATTTACGTTTTGTAGGAACAAAAGTTGACATATTTTGAGCACAAAAAAAGTATGTTGTTTTCACTTCGACAAAATGACATATACTGAATAGTAAATCAAATTGATGACACTTCAATATGAATGTGGTTACAGTATGGCCTGATGCGTCACAGTATAAGTTACGCCATCTGGTTGTCATTCTTTAAAATTCTTGCACACACCCAATATGTTTCGCATATATATTTTTAATTAAGTGGTACTGAAAGTTGAAGATGACAATGTTTCTGCGATGGAAGTTGGCATTGCTGTGGCTGATTTGATCGATAGCCTTAAGGCAAGAAAACGAAACAAGTTCCTACCTATCTTCGTCGAAAATGAAATTGATAATCTAATTGAAAACAATATCGATATTACAAAGATTGCCGTTTTAATGACAACTTCAGCACTCTATGGTAAATAAATGCTTCGTTTATCTTTATATTTTATTTTATATCATAAAATGAATAAAAATAATATTCAATGCTATTATTTATTGAAATTTAGATGGACTGAACAGTTCAACGTGGTTAAGTCGTTTCATTAGGCTATTCTCCAAGACCTATCACAATAGGAAAATATCGAAAATATATTTAAAACTTTGCTGGCCAAAAATGCCTTTACTGACAGCGATTGTGACGTCGATCTTTTTGATTAGTTTGGTTATTTGATGAAATTTATAACTACTCCAAAAATTCAAGATTGGAAGCAAAACAAAGCGCCATTTGACTTGCGCTGAGTAGTGTGTGTGTAAACATTTTGTGACAAACAACGTGCCGTACAAACTTTTAGCTGATATGATCCAATATATCTTTTGGTTACCCGGTACATCTGTTTCAGTCGATCAGAGTCTTTTCGACCATCAACCGAATTTGGACAAAAGTAAAATCACGTCTTCAAATAAGTACTTTGGAAAGCATCATATTCGAGAAATGTAACATAAAACTCAGCTGTATGGAATTTTTTGACTTGCTTCAAAAAACGCCAGAAATGGTGAGAAAGATTGCTGTAGGCAAAAAAAACAAAGAATACGAATGAAAAATTGGACGAAGAAGTAGCAGGACCAAGCCAGCTATAATTTTTTAGTAAACTACTGATTTTCATTTTCTGGCTTCCTTTATATATACAATAAATTAAATACAAATAGAAGTTAACTAAATCTGTTTTTATGCACATTTTGGCTTTTTTTTTAAGAATTGTCCCCATTTTTTCAGGCAAAAATGTCTCGGATTGAGGGCCAATGTCCCCGAATGTCGCAAAAATGAGATGGTCACAATAATGATGACTGATAATGATAATTTCTATAGAAGCTTTTTGGAAATTTGAAATGGAACCTCCACTTAAACACTTTTGAAACTTGAACATCGAATAATAATAAATATTATTATTGTTTGCATATTAAAACTTGGAAGATTTGAAAAATAAAAAAACGCTCATTTCATGATGATTTTTATAAACTGAAATGAAAATAAACCCTAACATTTCTCTGAAATGGTTTGTAAATAGTTTTTTTTACTGTTTCTATCATCGAATGATAGTTTTCTAATTATTTCTAATTGAAGCTCAATAATTATGCTTGAGTTAATCACGGCAATAATCCGTACTTGTTTATTTCCAGGCATTTGAAAAAATGCGATACATTCTTACAGGTAATTTTAATCACACTAACAAGAATTGCTCGAAATTTTTTATTTTTACCTTCACTAAGTTTAGTTCGATCCACGACTGAAATCCAATCGATTATTATCGAAATCCAAGAGTGGATAAATAGACCAGCCCCTCCCCCTCCCCGCACACTAATAACACAATGCAACAGCATTTTAGCTCCAACTTTCTGTGCATTATTTTTTGTTAGCATGGACCCTCACGAGTCCAACGCACCAAATATTTTGAATTTCTTAAGCACGGTTGGTGCGCTACAGTCTAAAATTTGAAAAATGTCGACTTTCCGGTTTTTGCTCACATTTTTAAGCAATAAGTTGAGAACCGTAATTTGGAAACAAAAAAATAGACACGCTTTGGAAAGGTGACGCTGACGCGCAAATTTTAAGCATATTTTCGTTACGATCGGACTCAAAATATGGTCACAGTGACCGCTCAAAGCAGCTTCGCGCTCATTTTTGTTCACGACTCTCACACACTTATGAGCCAATATCTCCGCAACCAGAAGAGATATTTTCGATTTTAGACACACTTTTTTTTGATACTTTCATACCAAATATTTTAAGCTATAAGACATCTAAATCGCACTACTACTGTGAAAGTTATTAGGGAAAAACCAATATTTTTTAAAAATTTCGACTTCACGGTTTCTGCTCACAATTTTAGGCAATAAGTTGAGAACCGTAATTTGGAAAAAAAAAAATAGACACGCGTTGAAAAGGTGACGTTGGCGCGCAAATTTTAAGCATATTTTCATTACGATCGCATTCAAAATATGGTCACAGTGACCGCTCAAAGCAACTTCGCGTTCATTTTTTTCAGGATTTAACACATTTTTCGATGAAAAATATTCAAAAACACACCGAAATGACCGGTTTTTTTTGCACTGTCATTTTCAATACCTGAAAATAAATTGATTTAACTGGTCAATGGGATTTTGAAAGCACTAATTATGAAATATAAAATAAAAAGTTGCATTGTTATGTGAATTTTAAATAATCCGCCGTTGCATTTTTTCATTATATCAGACAATTATAAATCAATTATGACAAATAATGTCAAAAGAAGGTGTTAGACAATCACTGTCACTATTTTTAACTGTCATAAATCAATCAATCAATCAATCTGATTGTTGTAAACAAAGTGCTCATCGATCGAACAGTAAACAAAAATTTTCTAATAACGAATCATTACAATGTCGTCGACAAATTCCACTTGTAAAGTAGATTCAAATAATTTTTGTTATATTTGTGGCAAATATTGCTTTAAAAATCAATTGATAGTAATGGATCAAAGAGTGCAAGACTTGTACGAAATGTATTTTGGTGATAAAGTGCATGAAAACGACGAAGAGTGGTCACCGTCTCAATGTTGCAGCACTTGTAAAATCGGATTATCAAAGTGGTCTTCTAGTAGTGGTTCTATGCCATTCGCAAAGCCAATGCGCTGGAAAAAACCGAGAAATCACCGTAACGATTGCTATTTTTGCTCAACAAATTTGCCCGATGTACTCACAGTAAAAACTAAGCCAAAAATTGAGTATCCAACTGCTGCTTCGGTTGATTTTCCGGTACCACATTCTGCATCAAAACCAATACCAGATCCACCTGTTGAATCATCGAAGCAAACAATGGATTTGTCGACATCAACAACAACAAATACATCAGCTGGATCTGGCACTGAAAATCCCCGATACAAGCAGCGGTACAATCAAAATGAATTGAATGAGATGATGCGCGATCTAAATTTAAACAAAGAGCAATCGGAAATGTTGGCTTCACGTCTGAAAGAGCGTGGATTTGTTGATGATTCCGCCAAAGTATCGTTTTATCGAGGAAGGAATGCGTCATTGGCTCAATTTTTCAAAAAAGATGGTGAATTGACGTATTGCTACAATGTTCCCGGTTTATTCAAAGAAATGAAGCAATCGTATAAAGCAGATGAATGGCGCCTTTTCATTGACTCATCTATCGAAAGTTTGGTAGCGGTATTAGTTCACATTGGAAATGAGAAACCATCAGTGCCAATTGGTTTGTAGTAATTTTCTTCAACTATTTTTCGTTCAGCGATGATATATGAAGATTTCTCAATAAAACAAACAATATTATTCAAATTACAGCTTATTCACGTAACATGAAAGAAACGTACGACACCATGAAAATTGTGATAAATCGAGTGAAACATTCCGAGCACAAATGGTTGATCTGTGGTGACTTCAAGATCATCGGCATACTAATGGGGCTTCAAGGAGGCAATGTCAAATATCCGTGCTTCTTGTGCACTTTTGACAGCAGAGCAACACAAGAAGAAAAGTTTCGCCGTGATCAATGGCCAGCACGAGATAGGTCAGAGTGTGGATTTAATGTAATTCATTGTCCCTAAATTGAAGACATCACATTGATTCTTCTACCGCCTCTTCACATAAAAATTGTATTGGTCACTCAAATTTTGAAGCGGTTAGATGAAGATTGGGCTGCATTTGAAATATTGACGACACTGACAACACAAAACGAACAAGCCGAATGAGAAAGCGTTTTAATAAATAAAGTTTTAATTATTCAAAGTAGAAACAAAAACAAGTGTTTCAATTCTAAATTTAGCCTTAAAAATCCCATTGACCAGTTGAATCAATTTATTTTCAGGTATTGAAAATGACAGTGCAAAAAAAACCGGTCATTTCGGTGTGTTTTTGAATATTTTTCATCGAAAAATGTGTTAAATCCTGAAAAAAATGAACGCGAAGTTGCTTTGAGCGGTCACTGTGACCATATTTTGAATGCGATCGTAATGAAAATATGCTCAAAATTTGCGCGCCAACGTCACCTTTTCAACGCGTGTCTATTTTTTTGTTTCCAAATTACGGTTCTCAACTTATTGCCTAAAATTGTGAGCAGAAACCGTGAAGTCGAAATTTTTAAAAAATATTGGTTTTTCCCTAATAACTTTCACAGTAGTAGTGCGATTTAGATGTCTTATAGCTTAAAATATTTGGTATGAAAGTATCAAAAAAAAGTGTGTCTAAAATCGAGAATATCTCATCTGGTTGCGGAGATATTGGCTCATAAGTGTGTGAGAGTCGTGAACAAAAATGAGCGCGAAGCTGCTTTGAGCGGTCACTGTGACCATATTTTGAGTCCGATCGTAACGAAAATATGCTTAAAATTTGCGCGTCAGCGTCACCTTTCCAAAGCGTGTCTATTTTTTTGTTTCCAAATTACGGTTCTCAACTTATTGCCTAAAAATGTGAGCAAAAACCGGAAAGTCGACATTTTTCACATTTTAGACTGTAGCGCACCAACCGTGCTTAAGAAATTCAAAATATTTGGTGCGTTGGTTTCGTGAGGGTCCATGCTAACAAAAAATATTGCACAGAAAATTGGAGTATGAAGAAAATTAAATTTTGTTGCATTGTGTAATAATATATGGATATAACCAAGATCAGAGATTGTTATCCATCAAATAAGATCAGAAATATTTTGCCAAAAAAAACTTCATCTTTTTTTCTCTTTATTTTTTCTTTCTTTTTGCATTATTTTAATAATTTCACAAACATTTTTTCTTTCAATCGAATAACTTTCTGGTTTATGAATTTGTGCAAATTGATTTTTTGCTTACCAGTTTTTCATATGTAAAAAGTGATTGGTCCAAATGATGCTATTTTAAACTGTTTCAATATGTTACACAATGAATTTTCTCGATAAAAATTCGATATGAATCAAATGAGGTGAATGACTAGGTTAACGGCCGACATTATTTGTGTTATAAATAAAAAATCTTACCATTACGGTAAGTTATTTGGTGCTTTCTGGATTACATATATTTAAACCACCAAAATAATCGAATATTGTACTCTAAATGAAAAGTAATCATATTTTTGTTGCATTGCATTCAAGCAAACTCTTTTTGATGAGCATAAATTTCGTTGAGTTTTTTCGGTAAGTGAAGAAATATGACCAACGATAATTTGCAGCGAAAAATTATTCGTTTAGTTTTTATGGAATATCATTGGCTAAAATCGAATGTATTATCAATTCTTGGTACAACCGTACCCACCAAATAAAAAAAAAATGAAAAATATAAAAAATTATTAAATATTTTCAAATACAAAATCAAATTGGTATGAAATAATCTTCAAAATCACAAAAGATAAAATGTTCTCGCTAAGTTCGCATGATATATAATGCAACGACAGACAATAATGTCGAAAATTGTGAAGATTTATTCGTTATGATAGTATTGCCTCTTTACAAATGTTTCGAAATTCAAAGAATGTTTGTCGAACAATCTTGTTTAACTTTGTTTCAAACATTCGAAGCTCAGCCTGCAAAATTACTTAAAATTAGTAACTAATAAAAATAACAAAGCAATATTGATTAACGTGAACTATTGACTTGATTCGTAATAGAGTAAATAATTTCACGTCAAAAGATCGTGAGTGTAAAATTCCCTCGATTTTGTGATCTTGTCAGTTTTATCATGTTAAATCTGGATTGGATTTTTGCTAAGCTATTCACCTAGCCATTCATTGCATGTTCTTCTCAAAATTTGTAAACACGATAATCAAATGGGTGCTTCGAAACTTTGTTTTCATATGAAATTGAATTGAAGAATTTTGGATGTACTAGTGAAAAAATAAAACTACTGGCGGATGCTAGATAATGCTATTTATCAAATATAAATGCGTTAAATCCGAAAAAATTAGCGCAAAATCAAATGTTATCCTGTTAAAAAGGCATATTTATTTAAATCTAGTGATTTTTATGTTCAATTTTTATGTGTAACATGAATATGAATAAGGATTTCAGAAAAAGATCAATTGTCTTCAATATACAAAATTCAATCAATCATACGTTCCGAAAATGAACTGTCGATTAGTGTGTTAATGATAAATTCTACTTTTAGTTTCACTTCATTTGCCGTTCATCTATCGATGGAATGAAAAATAAATTTGATTGTTCGTACGTTGTATCGTATCATTGGCTTATCTTCACATAGACTTTTTCCTTTTTTTCTCTATCTCTTTGTCATTTCACTTTCAACAGCTAACTAAAAGTCGCTTGCACAAATAATCGAAAGTGGATTAAATGACACTTTTTTAATAAATTGATGAATTAGCGTGCGAAAAATGTTCAATGTATGAATCATAAATGAAATTTGCTAAATCAATTTTGACAAGTGGACTTTAAGTGTTCGATCAAGAAATGAAAACAATGATATATAGAAAAAAACGAACAGAATTAAACTTCATCCGAAAAGAGAGAAAAAAAAAACAACGAAATTTGCCGGCAAAATGAGGTCAGTTCGCTCACTAAATGGCTGCCAAAATTGGTGTTGTGTTTACTCCTTTGGAATTGATTGCCTAAGTAAATGTAACATTGTACAAATATTAAATACTAAATATTAATCATAATGGCTTGGTTTCGGGATCGTTAAACAATCACTGTGTTGTTTGTGAATTTTGGAATATTTGCACATGGTGCTCACCGTTTTTAACGGTAAAATGGCAAAATATCCATCGTAAGTAACACAATAGCAATTACTTTTTCGTCTAAAGAAGAAGAAGAAGAAGAAGAAGAAGAAGAAGAAGCTGAAAAAAAATATTTGTGTACTTATTTATTGTCTACTTCATCACAATCTGTACACTTTTGCGTATTATAACTTTTAATTCTATTCTTTCACTCTCTTCTTCATAACATAAAGTTTTGTCATTTTTGTCTCTTGATCGTTTATTTTTAGTATTGTAATTCAATTGATATTTTTTTGTTTGTTGTTGCCAAAATGGAAAGTGATGCAAATTACAATGAAAAGTGATTCGAAAGTATACCGGCAAATATGTTACAATTTATTACATGAATCACTTCAATTCATCGTTTATGTTCCGCGACAAAATGAGAGATAGAGAGAGAGAGAGATAGAAACGACGACAACAGCAACACATTACTTGTACATTGTAACAATAGAGCCGGCAATTTTCAGATCATCGTCAAAAAAATTAGAATAGAAAATATGTAATTATCGTTTTGTTCATTTTATTCATGGTTGCCTTTTTTGCATTGTAAACGCAAAAAAAAAAAAATAAGAATTGGCAAACGAAAAAAGAAAGAAAATCATTTTATTTTATTATTATTTTTTTTTTTTTTTTTTGAAGAATTCTATCTCATTTAAATTGTATAGTTTGGTCGTGCTGGTGGACGCAATGATTACTTTTGTCTTTGTATACATTCAGAAAAAATTGATGGAACCGCTTGACTCACGCTCCATGTAAATTGTATTGTAAATTCTTGCGAATTTTATGCTTTTAACGTCAAAAATTGCGAATTTCAAAACAGTTATACTATCCAAATTTGTTGAAAAAAAAGTGTTCATTCAATTGTGTTTAGTTTTGTTATGTCGTTTATTTTTCTTTTCTTCTCTTCTCTTCTCTTTTGCCTGTTGTGTCTGTGTTTTGTTATTTTTTTCGTTTGAGTCCAAGTATCTAAATGTGTGATTGTTTTAAAAATAGCTCAAGTTTGGAACGTGATTCGTTTGCTGGTAACCTCAATATGCGTGTATGTGTATATAGCGAATTGTTCTAATTTTTAATGGCCTCTGATGGTGTCGTCTTAATAATTCTTCGCCATTGCCTTAAATTAATTAAAAGCGATAAATGGCCATTTTTTTACTCTTTTTTTTTGTTATTGATATTTTGTTGTAAACAATCTTCTAATTGATAATGATTTAATACGAGAATAGCTGCTGAAATTGAATAATTGGCACTTTGAATGGACATTGACAATTTCAATGGCAAAGTCGATTCCAATCAAAAATGATTCTGTCGTCACAAAATATACATCGTTTAAATTTCTCTGATTATTTTTAGCACTTTCCTTTATTTATTTTTTTATTTTGCTATCTTTCCGTTGATGCTGTTCGCGCAATACCAACAGAGATAATTGATGGCAACACAATGGCCACACGAGGTGTTCGACAAACACTTTGCTAATTCTGTCCATGTCATACAATGAAAGTGATTGTTTAGGCTGATTAATCACAAGAAAGTCTGCATTTTTTTTTTCGTTCAGGTGCTGGAATTCAGCCGTGGGGGGGGGGGGGGTGTGTGTGTGTGTGTGTGTGTGTGTGTGTGTGTGTGTGTGTGTGTGTGTGTGTGTGTGTGTGTGTATGATTCGATTTCAGTTGGAGTGTATATTTATAACTTCAATGCTCTCAGTTCCATATTGAATGAAATTGCCGTTAATTTACGAATAATAGCAGAGAACTCAATGAATTGAGTGTTGCCTCTTTTTTTATTCCAATTCGTGAATGGGGGCTTTTTTTAATATGGTAAATCTTTAAAAATGATGACAATCATATCAATAGACAAAGAACAATTTTACAATTGAATCACAATAAGACTATATAATATTTCCGACCTTATGATATTCGCAACAATTAAAAATGCCAAATGTAAACACTCAAACACGACGATGTACGATCACATGCTACGACTAATTGATATGTCGGCCTTTATTTTTCTGCCAATTTTCATTATAAATTTGAAAATTCGTTTCTCAATGCGTAGCTGTTAAGTGATTCTGTTTGTAAGTAATAATCAAAGTATTTTGTACAAGTTTGATGTATTTTTGCATATCTTATCGATAACGATGACTGATAATCAATAAATTGACTTGAAAATGAAGAAGATGAATGAGGAAAATCTGACAAATTTCGCTTGAAATAGTTCAATTGACTGAAAAACGGTGCGCTTGAAATAGTATAAACGAATTCAAATTTATTCAAAATTGCAACAATCAGTTCGATTTATTTGACAATTGCTCAACACATAATTTCAAACGAGAAATCATGTATCAAACTAGTTAAAGCGATTAGAAAATTCGGAAGAGTTTTGTTTTGTTTTTTTTTTTTTTTTTATTAAATGTAATCGACAATTTGAGATTAATATCTCGCTAAGCTCTTCCTCAACGCGCAACAAATTAGAATGGATCGCATATTAAATGTTAAACTTGCACAATGGCCATACACAATGGTATTGTATTTAAAACTTTCGTTTAGCGGATACTTGTCTCTTTGTATGTATATACATTTGCTTTGTTTACTCTAAATCGGTTTTCTCATTTTTTATGCGAATGAGGCTTGGGCAAACCACGCCAAACAATATCTACAATATAACACATACGAAGATAATGCATAATATGCTTAGAGCATTTGAATGTTAAATACATACATGCGGTTACTGGACCAGTATTTCAACAAATGATTTTGAGTTTGTTTAATTTCATTAAATGTACCAAATAATCGAATTTATAAAACTCATAATTAAGGATACAAAAAAATACGAAGCAATGGACTGCAATGATCCACACACAGTTGAGCTGTAAAATAAATGTGTATGTATTTAAATTTATCCACGCCGATGTGTGTAGATTATAAAAGAAATCAAATGACGTTACACATATGAACAATACGAGTCACACACCACATTGTATAACCGCCGAAGCAAATGGGAAAAGAATAGCGAGCGGTGGCAGTGGCAACGACAACGACAACGACGACGACAGTAGTGGCGACTGAGACGATGGCACAGACAAAAATCGGCTCATTGACATATTATTTAGCAATAAGCCGATAGAATTTTTTTCCAGTTTACCACAATATTTTGATGAGTGAGGTTGCAATCAGTACTCTCTTTAAAAATACAAAAAGAAAAAAAAAAGAAAAAAAAGAAATAACATCAACGAAAATTAGAGCTTATCATAAATTCAGTACATTTTTCAAATGTGATCCGAATTGCTTCTGTTTTTAAATATAGTGTGTATTTATTTGAAAAATTTTGTTGCATTTAATCTAATTTTACACAAAGCGATAAGACATATTGTTCGATGCAAACAATTGATTGTTGATTTTTATCGCTCCCTTACATTGAATGTTGACCAATAATCATGATCCGATCAGATTACGTTGCAATGTGATTAAAATAATTTTTCATTTTTTCATCATCATTTCTTTTTTTTTTTTAAATTTTTTCAATATCATATTGATTTCAAAAAAAAAAAAAAAAAAACGCAAATATCGCTGATCATAAGTCATAAGTGTGTGTGTATGATCAACATTGAATTGATCAATATTTATTTCGAATGTGTGTTCTTATCGCTCTTGATTAAAATGCAACATTTTTTAAAAAGAAAATAACAAACTGGCTAACTACTTGGACGCCAGTCCAGCAGCCATGCTATTGAAATTCCAATTTGCCTGTATAATTTCATTCATCCTGTATAATCGTCGATTAAATGAAGTTTAATAAATGACAATTTGTAATGATTAGATCTTTGTCATCTTGAATGATATTTTGTTAGATATTTTGAAACTTATTTGATGCTATAGACTGTTGTTTCATTAAAACGTGCAGAGTCGGCAGACATTTGTGCGAGAATATAGAATATTTGTGGTTTTTTTTCTCTCTCTCCCTCTGTTTTCATTGTTGTTAAAGTGATAAAATTCAATAGAATATTTTCGTATTGTGTAACATTTTATAGTGATTTCAACGCAAAACAAAAACTCAGAAAAAAAACTATCAATTTGATTTGAAATAAAAATGGGCAATTTTCATAAAATATATTCATCTTTCATCCGTTTAATAGCAGGTATGAATAATTTACAATAAAATAATATACGGCATTTTGTTAGTGAAATGTATATTTCGTTGAAATGCTTACGGTGTTTGAGAAATTGATATTTATGAAATGATTTGTTTCGTTAGTGTAATTTGTACGGAATTTGAGTCGAGAAAGCAAACACATTTCCATCTAACACAAAATATTGAAATTTGCAATTTCTTTTTTAAAATGTTTTCCCTGCTAAGAATTTTTTTTCTTCTTACATTCATCAAATATATTTTTACGGAAAAAGGATTTCATGTATTTTGTGCAGACAAATTCTAGGTTGAAGAGATTTTCCCAAATTTTGATGAATTTGGATAAATGAATTTGATGAATTTGCGAGTTGATTTTCAAAGGAAAATTAATTTAATTTCACATGAAACAAATAATGATAAATTATTGAATGAGTTTTATTAATAGAACATTTAAAATGTGAACATAAAAGATATTCAAATATTAATTTCCAGTTTTGTTTAATATAAATTTGATTTCAATCGTCAAAAATCTGTCAATTTTGTCAGAAGGGAGTCATTATATGTTCCTAAGTTATTTTCGAAAATGCAATTTTGTCCATTTCTTGCTATGTGTCGTGCAAGTATATTTTGTTGTACTTTTGAGTGCATTATTTGGCTAAAAATGTAAACATAAACGTTATGCAGTTGTGAATCGAATTAAATCGTTCACATATACATTGCACATGGTATTGCAGTGCATTTTCCACGTTAATTTTCACATGGCTTGAAATTTCATTGAAAATGAAAATATACATTTATGTAGCTTTTTGCCTATGTGTATGATTTAGAATGAAAATATATCTTTATTTCTAGTCTATGAAATACATCACAGCGTAATTAACATGCGAAACAGAACATATTGTTGTTTTATTTCAACGGAGACGATGAATATTTGGATAAAATCAACTTAAAAATAAAAATTCTAAAAAAAAAATTGTTATTGTCATTTGATGATTTTGACCGAAAATGTGCTTACTAAAAAGATGCCAACGAACGCAATAATGATAAATGTGTCTACTATTCTACATTTAATTTATACGAATAAGTGAATATCACCGGTTAGAATATTCCGTTCAATTTGTACGATTAAAATTTACTTTAAATAGATCAACAACAGAATTGTACAGATAATTAAATAACAATTAGCAGTGAATTTGTCATGTTCACGCTCAACGAAACGTTCAAAATGTGTAATTTTAATTAATATAAATTATCAATTTAAATACATGGAATTTGTTTTTTTTTTAATCTGAAGAAATATATTTTAAGTATTAAACTAATTAGTATAATAAGTGGTCTGCATTATTTTGAGAAAGAAAAGAGAATAATCTTTGACTGATGGCATGCAATCGTCACATTTCAAAAAACATCTGATGTATGACATGAAGAAATTGTTATGATAATCCATATGGAATGTATTTAAAATTGATTTGCCTCTTCAGTTTATTGGCGTCAAAAACCGCATTCAGTTACTATATACTAAATGAATCATGTCTTTTCTTTTAATTTTAAATTGCATTCATCATGCATTATTAACTCACGATATGGCAAACGTTATTTAACTGACAGACATCATATTAATAGCCGAGCCCTATGGCTTGGCATGTGCATTTGATCAATTTGTCAGCAAAGCAATTTAAAATAAGACAAATTACGACGTTTATCAAACCACAAAGTCTTTTATCCTCAGTTTCATGCATTAATTTTTAACATATCAACGATGATTGCATTGAATCAATACAATTGACAGTATCGTGAATTATTCATGCAATGAAGCAAAAATATCAACGAACACCAATTTTCAAATGAAAATACAACAAAATTATTCATACTTCCACAGATCAATGGGTAGAATTGTTTTCATAATGTTTTTGCTTTTCCGTGCATATTCCGTCCACGTCAAAGTACTGAGATTAGTTTGAAATTTTGGAATGCTTTTGAATCGAATAAAAAAAAAACAATAGACATTCCGACATGTAACTGCCAGAAAAAACAGTTTTTGAACGTCACATGGACATGTACTTCTTTAAAATTTATGCATAATTTTCACCCAAAAAAGAACATTATAATACGTGTATACAATATAGGTAAAAACTGTGCAATTGGTAAATCAATGTGGAAAAGTGTATCTTGTAAATGTATCGATTCAAAACAAATCTAATGCATACAGCCTTGACACCAGCCTATCCATTTCATTGATTTTATTACCGCAACTATGTGTACAAATTGTGCGCTATAGTAAATAGTAGTGTCCATTTAATAACTGTTTATTTCTCTTTTTTGAATCACTTATTAAAAACCATTCACTTATGCTATCATATCCTAGTAAATTGTACTTTTTGAGTTGAAAACATTTTTATCCACATTTCCGGCATTAAATGTTTTGTGACTTTTGGACAAACCAAATTGTTGAATCATTTATTATGTGAAAACTATCTATTTTGATTCATTCTAAGCATATGTTTCTTCCATCCAATTAATATTCCAAATTAAGGAAAATTTAACCTGTCACATATTTCAGAATTTGTATCTTTTTTTTATATCACTTCATTTAACAATATAAACAGAATCGTTAATTACGTGTTGAATAAAGTTTTTGCGTGTTTTTGAAATTATTATTTTATTAACACAACTGTTTGCTTTTTCTTTTCTACTGAAAACTATTGAAAACCAAATTAAATCGATTCGGTGGAACCAATTTTATAAAACTTTAAATTTAATATTCATATTCATATTCAAATTCATACACTACATAAACAACAACAAAAATTGATCTCATGTCTGAGAAAAAAACTCTTTTTCTCGTCCTATTTACAGGTAAACATTTTGATAAACAAAATTAATGGTTAAAATTTTGTTTTGGATTCTGATGTAAACCGATGTAAATAGAAGATATGATTGAAACAAATTTAACCGCGATAGCTGAAAATAGACGAATTCACCGAAGCGACTGATTGATTGTATAGATGAATGATTGAATGAATGAATTGAAATATATTTTATTTTTTCACGCAATACATTTAATACAATACTCTTATAGAATATTTACGTAAATGCATGACATTTAAATAGTTCTTCACAATTATGTGATTTAGTGTGGAAATTTGAATTTAATTCCTTTATCAAATAAAATTCGCACGTTTTGGAAAACGATTGAAATCAAATTATAAATTCAAATATTTTTGCAATGAATTCAGTCTCAAATTAAAATGATTAAATCAAATAAACACATTTGATCACAATAATAACAATAGCAATATTGACAATAACATTTCTTAAGGAGATTTGATTTTTATATTTAAACATTTACGTCAGTTGTATTTTGAATGAGAGATTTGACAAAAAGAGAAATGATTTCAATCACATAAGTTATTACTTTTTCGATGAAAAGTAAAGTTTGAATTTGAAAAAAAAAAAAATTAAAACAATTTCAAATAGAATTGCTATCAATTGAATAGTGGAATAACTACAATTGATGCGAATGCATAAGTTCTTTCGAGTTTATTCTGACCAACACAAGGTCGAGTGAAGAAAAAATTAAGTAATAAGTCTATCTCTCTCTCTCTCTCTCTCTCTCTCTCTCTCTCTCTCTCTCTCTCTCCTCTCTACGTCTCTCTGTGTCTCTGTCTCTATCAATTAAGTAAAAATCCTCCATATTTTTACTGACAAGTGACAACAATCACAATGAAAATATTCAATGTCTAAACATGATTACAAATTTCTACTTAGAAATCTCACTATTACGCAAAATAAACAGAAAACAAACAAACACTGAGATGTATTTATTTATGTGATGCTGTCAAGAACTTTAGTTCTTATTTTCTTTCTTCGTCGTCGTAAGTGGCATACGCGTGACGTTGAAACGTTAAATAATTGTTTGAATATCATTTAAACGAATTTTTACGTGATCAATGAATGCTGATCTCTGAATATAGTCTCTTGAACTGACAACTATGCAATAATTTTGCAATGCAATAGGTGTGTTTTTTCTCGATCAAATTGAGTAGTTGTACAAATTGATTGTTAAATGATTTCCAAATTGCAATTTTAAAATTAAATTCTCTAATTACTGTATGCATTTTTTTTCATCTTTGCAGTTTTAGTTGAAAATTGGCTATGACAAAGCGATTTCATAATTAACTTGCACCGAATAATTTAAAATACATTAGAAACAACACCTGCCCAGTTAATTTGTTTCGATAGAATTAACTGTAAATTATTGTTTATGGCGTTGTAGGAACATATTTTGAAATTGGGTAAAATCGTGATGTATTCTTTAAACTGACTAAAATCTCAAATGACAATCCAAAAGATAATATATTCAAATCCATTACATGCGAATTGCATATTTTATCTCTATTGGATAAGTACACTTACACATAACCCAAATATATTAGAAATGAGACGTGCATCAAACTCCTTATTGAAATGATTGCGATAAAAAATAATAAAATTTGATAAAATGTCATTGTATTGAATGAATTTCTTCATTTTTTCAAATTATTTTTGACAAGTGAAACTTGTCATTGTAGTGGTTAAATGTTATTATTCATTTAGTTATACTTTCGCTAAAAATACGGCTTTGGCCATTTATTTTGCACCCGGGAAATGTTTGTATTAGCAAACGTTTTTTTTATTAGAGTCAATTAAATAGGTAATCCATGTGGCGGCGCTATCACATGACAATGTACTTGAGTGCATAGAAATAACGCGTTGAGATAATTGAATGATGAGCAATGAGCGCATTGATGATGGTAAAAAATATATGCAGATTGCTTGGGATAGGCAAAATTATAGCGCATATATAACGTTGACATAATTAGATCAAATCAAATCATTTAATTGAATACATCGATCGTTATAGATAAATAACACGAATGCAAATTAAATCAAATATTTATTCACTTGTGATGTGAATCAATCCATGTGATGTTCATGCACCCATGTGACTATATAACTAATATCGAGGTCTATTGCTATGCTTGTATCCGATCAAAAGATAGCTAAATTCACTTTGGGTGATAATGTGTCAATGGAAACAATTTGAACATCATTTATTATTTACACAATGATTTGTTTTTCTCATTATTTAATATCACAAATCATTTTGTGATTTTGTTTTGCTTTGCTTTGCTTTGCTTTGCTTTGCTTTGTTTTGTTTTTTCTTTCTTTCTTTCTTTCTTTCTCTCTCTCTCTCTCTCTCTCTCTCTCTCTCTCTCTCTCTCTCTCTCTCTTTCTCTCTCTTTCTCGGAATTTTAATTTTAATTTTGATTTCCAGTCAGCCTTAACATCATTGCATTTAGGCAAATCAATAGCCATCAAACATGTGACATGTGTATGTCGTGTCATTTAAGATGCATCTCCAAAAAGGCAAACAAATCATGTTTTCTTTTGCGCGCGTGCCTTTGTATGTATGTATTCGTGCATATGCGTTTCACATCTGCGTTTAGCACTATCTTTGTCCAACGACAAATAAATGATTATCATGTACCAATTTTACCGTGATTGGCGTGTGCTGGACATGCCAAATCTAAAAATAAATTTCAGATAAATAATAATTAAATCACAATTCTACCGAATGTGAGTTCAATGTCATTATTTTCTTTCTTTTTATTCTTTTTTTCTTTTTTTCAGTACTCACAATTGTACACGGACAAGATTTTGGCTATGAAGGCAGTAAAGGTAAATAAAAAGTTATCTCGTGATTAAAAATGAGAAATTAGTTAGCCTATTTTGGGAAATTTGCTTAAATCATAAAAAAATTTTCTTTAATTTTCATAATATTACTTTATTCTCTGGAAATTTCATTCTTGTAAATTTCAATTTGCAAATGATTATCTTCTTTTCTTATTTTTATAAATTATAGGTCCAACCCACTGGGGAGAGCAGTATAACACTTGTTTTGGAAAATTTCAAAGTCCCATTGATATAAATTCGTTAACAGTAAAGCATGCTCGATTACCGCCTCTTATATTCAATGACTCTCATGTGCCATCCACCGAAATAGTGCTTAAAAATAATGGACACACAGGTGAGCCAATGAAATTTTTCTTTGATCTGAAATAAAAAAAACATCTCTGTTTTTTAATGAATTATTAATAAATAATCGAATGCCTAATTGAATGAAGCTTATTAGTGGCTATTTTACCAAGAGCTGTTTTATTGAAATTCATGTTAAGGACAAAAAAACGTTCTTTATATTTCAAGGAAATAATTTTCATTTAAAAAATGGGTCATAAAGAAAAGGAAGAATTTCAAATGAAATTAGAAATGATTGTAGAATGTAAATGAAAATAAAAGAAATACAACGAATTTTCAAGTAGGTTGACTTTTTTATCGATCAAAATCTTTGTAAAAGCAAAACAATGGAATTACTCAAGTTCTTGTTATTAACAAATCGTTTCAACTACATGTTTATCTGTAAAACTTTTACTCAAACGGAATATGAAATTAAATCAACATTGTAACTAACGTAGTTTTACATTTTTCCCTCATCGATTTTGCAATGTCATTCCTAATTATTGTTGTTTTTTAAAATCTATGCCATCAATTCGATTTTCTGGCAATTTGAATTTATTCAAAATTACAATTCAACATACTTTGTTACTTTTTGTTTATTTATTTGATGACATTGCTGAATGTTTGTTGCATATTAATTTATCCTGTAAAATATAAACGACTTTTAAATGATCAGTCTTTGCATATGCATATGCATATCAATTTAAAATTATAGTTACAATACGCAACATTTTGTAACATTCAATTGTTTTTTTGTTTTTTGTTTTCTTTTTTTTTTGTGAAAAATTTCATTTGACTTGGTCGATTAAATTTCTCAATCACTTGAATTTCTTCAAGAATTTCACTTCAATTCTTTTATTTTCATTTTTAATTTCAATTTTATTTATCATTTCATTTCTTCCGCTTGAAAAATAGTAATGGTATCAGTAGAATCAGATCGTCGACCAACAATAACCGGTGGACCATTAACTGGAACCTATGAATTTGCTCAACTCCATTTCCACTGGGGTGAGAATGATACGATGGGAAGCGAAGATTTGATCGATGGACACAGGCAAGTATTGTCAAAAAATAAAAAGCGAAATTATGATTGTCAATAGAATGAAATGTTAATTGAATTTATTGCAGCTTTCCAATGGAATTGCATATGGTGTTTTACAAAAAACAATATCGAAACATTCGATCAGCGATGGAAAATTCAGACGGTTTAACTGTATTGGCATTCTTTTTCCATGTAATTTAAACGCATTTTCTTTTCCATTTTTTTCCATGACTTTTAAGTTTACTTCAAATAGAAATTTCCATTTCTTTTGGTTAATCAAATTTCAATAATTTTATCATTTAGTTGGATAATGAGGATAATCCAAATTACATTGAAATAACGGAACTCTTATCAAATGTCTCAGAACCAGAAACATCAGTCTTCTTCATGAATTTAAATTCCATCAAAGGATTGGTATTGAAAGATTTTACCGAATATTATACATATCATGGATCTTTAACAACACCGCCATGCTCTGAAGTTGTTACATGGATCGATTTTAAACAATCAATTCCGCTATCTCATGCTCAGGTAATATAAAATTGTCGCATTAATATGAAATGAGTAGGAATTTTTTCAAACGATTCCAATTTATTGCGCTGTCTGAATGTGTTTTCACAAATAACGAAAACTTCCACAACTAGACTTATTGACTCACATCGTGATCAGTATTGATGTTTACACATTTGTTTAGTGAATTCGTGTAGAATTAAAAATACTTTGTGCAAAATATCTACATTGAGAAAAAAAACTCGCTGTGAGTTGTTGCACGCGCTGTTTGAATGCAATCCATATTTGTTCCTTTTTTAGGTAAATATTTAACATATCAACAATTATTTACAAAGATTTCATTACTTCGTTTCGCATGTCTGCTGTCCAGCAGCTGTTAATATTGACGAAAATTTAATATGGAATAAATCATAATACATTTTAAACGGAAAACTTTCCGGTTTCGAATTTTTAGCGCCAAAATGTTGCACCATGGATGTGTTTTTTTATTTTTTCATCTTAACACAATTCAAATAGCAATTAAACAACTCCAATTTGTACAATTTAATTCTATTTAGTGAACATTTTTAATTAAATAGCCCCCTGACCTCCATTTATAATCAATATTTGGATATTGAATTGATTTTTTTTTTCACTTGAAGGAAGACTAGGGTTCTGTTTTAATTGTAAATTTGGATTTTTGATTGATGAAATTTGTCAAAAAGATAAATATGCTGGATAAGTGAATTTCACTATTTCAATGCCATCAAATACAAAATAATTTAATAATTTTCTGTAAATTATCAAAAATGGCGATTTCAAATCTTTCATGAAAATTTTACCAATCTTCACTTCGTTCATCAAGAATGTCAATATAATGATTATATAGTGTTCGAAAGGTGACGATAACCTTCAAAGGATTGATTTAACTATAACACTTGATCATGTGCGCATTAAGTGATAAAAAAAAGAATTGTTGAAATTGTAATTGTTCAAGAAACTTCCTATGTTAACATCACTCACTATAATTGTGTATTACACAATTTTCCATAAGCACAAAATACAACTGTTAATGAATTCGTTCAATACGGAAAAGAAAACAAAACAAAACAAAAAACGAATTGATAGCTGTCGACTTACAGTGCACGAAATAAGGTTAAAGTCACCCACATTTTTGAAAAAAACATGACAAATTGAATTTTTTTTTTCATTATTTCTTCATAAAATTAATAAATAATCATGTTTTTGTCCGAATGTACCGTTATGCACCTTTGCGAGTCATTTTTGCAATTTCACAATGATATGGCGCAGTTGTCATTCCAAATTTGATCAAACAATAATGGGTAAGGGCAAGTCATTGACAGAGGCCGAAATAGCCAAAATTTCCACACTAAAAGATTATAGTAAGTTGTCAAACCGAGAGATAGCAAAGGAAATCGGCCGTTCTAAAGTTGTGGTGAATAATTTCATCAAAAATCGCGAGAATTATGGATAAAATTACGTATCCGGCCGGCCGTCGACGATCACAAGTGCCGAAAAACGCCGATTAATTCGAAGTGCTGGCAACAGTTTCAAGTCCGCTCGTCAATTATCAAGTGGAATGATTTGCCAGTTGGTGTTAAAACAAATTTTAAGTGGTTCAAAACACTTAAAATACAAGAAAATGAAGCGCAAACCAATGTTGCCCAAAGCCAATATTGAGGGCCCCAAGAAATTCCCATTGGACCACCTACGCTGGGAAGCTCAATGGAAAAAATATTTTTCTCTGACGAAAAAAAGTTCAATTTGAACGGTCCAGATGGATTTGCGTATTATTAGCGTGATTTGCGCACCGAAGAAAAGATTTTCAGTTCATGTCAATCTGGCGGTGGATCGGTCATGGTTTGGGGCGCCATTGGCTACCTCAAAAATATTCCATTGTCGTTCATATTAACCAGAATGAATGCGGTACAGTATCAGCAGATGATTCGTCCTTATTTCCATCATATGGGTATGAATGTGCTGGCAATTTCAGCAGGACAATGCGCCAATTCATGTGGCCAAGTCAACTCTAACCTTTTTCCAGGAACAGGAAATATTTCTTTTCAACAATTGGCCGGCAAAATCTCCAGATATGAACATAATTATGTTCACGATTATAATCGAGCATGTATGGGGCATTTTGGCTCGTCAAGTATACAAAAATGGCAGGCAATACAACAACAAAAACGAATTGACTGAAGCCATCGTGGCCGCTTGTCAAAACATCCCCCAGGCCAAAATCAAATCGCTGTATGACAGTATATTTCGCCGTATTCTCGCATTATATGATACCAAAGGCAAACACACAAAATATTAATTAATATTTTTTCTTAAAATGTGATTTTAACGTTAAAAACTTCAAGTGAGTTTAACCTTATTTCGCACTTGCAACAAGCAAAAAATCAAAAAAAGTTGAAAAAATCAAATAAATCAAAATATTTTACCAAATTTTCATCTAAAATATATTTTTAAATATTTACAAATAAAATTTATGAAGAAATAACGAAAAAAAAAAATTTCAATTTCTAATGTTTTTTCCAAAATTGTGGGTGACTTTAACCTTATTTCGTGCACTGTATTATCGCAAATTTAAACGTATTTTTTGATTTCACACATTTTTTTTTTTTTTTTTTAATTTCTACTTAGATTCAGGTATTTCGAACGATTCAAGATACCGATGGACATCATTTAACGCACAATTTCCGGCCAATTCAACCGTTGGGAGATCGTGATGTCTATTTTATAACATCATTTGAGGGTGATGGTGATCTTTATGGAAAAGATGATGCACGATTTGATGAAGCACAACAAGATTTGAGCCAAATAAATTCCGAATACAAACAAAATACTTTAACCGAATCAACAACATATACCACAATTAATCATAATGGTGATGATGGTGAACTCGATGTGCATCCATTACCTGAAAATAATCAAAATGATCTTTCAGAGGAAACAAGTACAATTGGTCAAAGAAGGTTCATTAAACCGGGTCGAAATAATGCTAGTTTTAAAACACAATCAGTATTTTGTTTGATTATAAGTTTCACGTCCATTTTATGGATGATTCACATTGACATCTAGCTCAATCAATCGAGTTAAAAAGATCGATCAAAATATTACATAATGAATTAGAACTATTTGAATATGAAAAGATCTAGTTTTTTAATGAATACGATTATACTATAAGTTTATTAATTCAATTGGAGTATTTGATACTATAATTGTTAGCTAATTGATCATTCTCTTTTGTTTTGAAGTGATATTGATTTTGTTTTTAATCAAACGCAGATGAACTATGAACAAAGGCAATCGTACTTAGGAAGCCGATGTTCAAAATAGTGGAATTTATCTGAAGAAAATGAAATGTGACAAACAAAATGAATTGCATTTAATAAAAAATGCTTCCAATTTTTAAAAATAGAGACAAATTTTTCATTACATTTCGACCTCATTATAAGCTCAAAGTATTAAATTTAAGGGTCACAGTCTCCGTTGTATTTATTTATTATCTTCAAAATCAATCACTCTGAAGAGTTATGCATCAAATCTAAAATTAATCAAAAAATTAAATGCTAAATTATAGTTCTTAACGAAAAACTATTTATTTTGAATTATTTTATAGAAAATAAAAATTATTTATCGAATAAATTTGACAAATATATTTTAATTAAATAAAATAAACAATTGATGACTTTTCTCCGTTTTGCATAATCTCGGATACAATTTCGCGCAAAAGTGTGTTTGTTATTTTTGTTTATTTCATCGCTTAATTAATGGATATTTTAAAATAGTCAAGATAAACCATCTGACAATGATACAAGCGATCAATGATACAAAATATATATTTTCTTGAAATAAATTTCGTTAAAAAATGATTAAGTTTTGTTTTTCTTTAATCACCTTTCAAAGAAATGGTCATATTAAAGGTTTTTTTATCATTTGAAAGTAAGCGCAGGTATGTGTTATGAAATATTCTAAAAAGTTTTAATCAATTCGAATTCATTTTACCAAATAAAGTATACTGAGCTTTGAATTGAACATTTTTCTTGAATTGAATATTTAATCAATTTCTTTAGAAAAAAAACGATCATTAGTTTAGATGTAAAGAAGTAATTATTTGGAAATTAAATTCCTGTTATTTTTTCATGTTAATGAAAACGAATGGTTTCAAGAGTAATATAAAAGAATCAACAGAGAGGTAGAGGTAGACCGCGTAGACGAAAAGAGGGTATGATTGGAATAGGGAAATTCATGACCTGGCTCTCGAGAGAACAAGCTGGAGAAGAGTTTTTAGACGGCTACCATTACAAGACAGACCAGACGCTGTAGGGCATTAATGATATATAAATGTTTTTGTTGTTGTTGTTGTTGTTGTTGTTGTTGTTGTTGTTGTTGTTGTTGTTGTTGTATAGAAGAATTCAAAATAATAGACATCTTTTTCAATTGCATCTTCTTTTTGTTAACATAATATGTAAGTTGTTTATAGACTTTCACTAACAGTGTCCATTCATTATTTTAAGCTTGATTTATTGCTTGTTTAGTGATTTTGTTCCTAAATAGCTTTAAATCGGGCGATCTAAGCTTAAACTTTAAATCAAAAAAAATGAAAATCTCGTCAGTTAAAGTCATTGAAATACAGATGGCGTGATTCTATTGAAACTAATCAACATCAGGTGCTAAAAAAATCAAATGCTTTTTAACTGTTGCTTTCTTACAAAGAGCCAAGTGTTTTTCGAGCGTGTATCTCCAGTTTGATTGATGATTGGTATATTTAGTAAATTAGTAATGTTATTTACTTTTTGAAAATCCATTTCCTGATTTAGGGTTATGGATTCAATGATTATTGAGATGAAACTATGGATTCAATGAAATCGAAATATTTTATGAATAAAAATTGTATTTTTTTCTACGAATAAAGATGAGACTAACTTTAATGATAATGACATGGTCCATGAACTTCAGGAGATTGGATTTTTTTCAATATACAAGTTAAACCAATGTTCATATTTGTTTTTGATTAGTTAATGCTATGCTAATAGTTATTTCCGTTGTTTTTTCGCACCACATTTTATTCTTATTTCTGCCCATTTGTACGCATATTAATAAATTGGTGTAATTTATAATTATCATCAGAAATAATACAGAAACACTTGAAATCATAAGCAATAATATTAGAACTGGAATGGACCAAATCAACATTAATTGAATAAAAAAAAAATGACTATTCCCTTGGGGATACAGATTTCTATTCTGAGAAGTAAATAAAGTTTAAACAAAAATCATTCTGAAGAAGTTGAGAGGAAAAAATTACATCTTCGTATATTGAGCAACAAAAAACGTAAATTTGAACGAAAAATATGCATTGTGTACAAACTGTTGCACGGCGTTGTATCTGTTATATTTATTTGCATATGAAACTGTGAAACGTGAGATTTGGGTAAAGACAGTTATAAAGCTCCATCAAAGTTCATTCACAAGAACTACAAAAATATCAATTTGATGTTTTGAAATTTTATTCGAGTGTCTTTTTTGTTGAGAAGAGCTAATTTTTTAACACCAACGAGCCAAAAATGTCGAAAATTCATAAGGGCTCCCCGGAACTACAATACGATAGAGAAATTGAAGAGCAAAAAACCCTAGCAATTTTAAAAAAATTTCTCAAAAAATAGTCTAGAAAATCGGATTTTTGCTCACAAAACCCTAGCAGTTTTAAATAATTGTCCATTCTTTGAAGAGGGTACCAACGCGCTAGAGGTTGAACAAGGGAACACTGTAACAGAACATATGGAGAAGAGAGTTTAAATGAGGTGATCCATATAGTATGAAGATTCCCATACAAAAGCGCTGCAAAAATCACCATTCATGTTCATTGGGTAGATACTATTTCTGTATGTTTTGTAAATATTCACCGTATACATACTATATCATGTATATTACGCGTATATTTATAAATACTCTATATTTGCGTGAATATGATGTGTATTTTAAATATTGACAAAAAGAGTTAAAAGCCCCTAGGGTAGATAGCAAGTGATTGATCTCTGAATATATTATTTTTATTTTAAGAAATATTTGCATCAGTTATGTTTAGTGTTGAATTGACAAAAAACTTGGAGGCAATGGCAATGTGAACTTACAACTTAATACTCTAATTTAGTATTATCAGTAAAATCTAATAAAAAACGCTAGAAAAATTGTATTTCTTTAATTATTGATCGAATAACAATCAAACATATTCTTCAATTAGCACGTAATAAGAGTATCTCGTTACTTATTTAGCACTTTACTTACTCGAAAGATTATTTGCCATAAGAATTAGTTAGTTGTTAATTAAACTCGTACGATGGTTTCAAGTTATAATCGATCGTTTAAAAAAGAAACAAAAACATCGGTTGATTACATAAATACTAAATCATACAAATATTTTAATTTCGAAAATGTTGCGAAAATTCAAAATTAGTTCTAAAAACTGTCACTAAACCATCAGAAATCTCACGTAATTATTATTGTTATTCAGTTGAATAATAAAGTATTTGTAATGTCATTGATTTAACACGTAAAACCACAACAAATATTATCCTTTTGATAGGGGGCGATTTCTATTACAATTTGGACAAATTTGGATCAATTCAACATCAAATGTACAATAGTTCATATAATTTTATAAAGCCTCCTGATAGAGTGCGCTGTCTGTCCATGAGAGAATGATATTCGAAATGCTTGTAAATAATATTTTACAAATGCGTTAATTGATTTCTTGTTAGAGATGGTACTGAAACCATTCAAAGTGTGCAGATTTCGCAAGAAAATTTACTCGAATAAAACGATAATTTTTATTGCGTTAGGCGTAAAAGAGAAACCAAACCATTTTTATGTTTCATACGTTTATGGTAAAGTAATAGCCGAGTAATAGCGAGCCCATCCCGCGATTCACTGTAATTTATGGGTCTATACTACTGGTTGTAAAATGACAAACTTCATCAGTTGTTTTTTTTTTCTATTTTTTTTTTTAATATTGCAAAATTAGCCAAACTGCAATTAAACAAAAACACTCCCATCTTCTCGGTATTTGCATCATAAAAAAAAATTGAGAAATTTCGTGTCTAATTTTCATAAATACGAATTTATTAATAGAAATATTTATTCAAATATATATATATATATATATATATATATAAAAACCGAAAATAATTTGCGTTGACCAAAAATGTGAAAATCATCACAACATGTTTAAAATCAAAATTCAGTAATTTTGTCTCGTCGATACATTCAAGTAATAAATAAGTAAAAGATCAATCTATGCACGAAAAAAGACAGAAGAAGAAAAAAAAGAATTCGAAGCATCCATTCGAGATCATTTTTAAAATTCGACTTGTTCGTTGTCAATGCATTCAACTTAAATGATCATTTATGTGTGCCCATCAAACTGACAAGATTCCGTTATAGGTACACGGAGAAATGTTAAATAAACAAAACGACTAATAAATATAAGTGAGAATTGAACAGTGTTCACTATCAAACTGGTAGAAATATATGTTAGATTCGTGGTCATTAATAAGCATGATGTTGATGGTCGATGGTGTGTTCGTTCATCATTGTTTTTTTTTTTTTTTTTTTTGTAAATGGTTTCTCTTACGCTGTGACGATCGCCCAAATTGCTGTTTAGTTGCAACAACAATCGTTTATTTACTGAATTAAAAGTTGATTTTATTTTCATCTTATGCATTACACTAAAGTACAAGCTTAAGTTCACACTGACGAACTAAAACCGTAACTAAACCCGAAGCTAATGTAAATAACGACACGAATTCACTTAAATGGCAACAAAATGCCCACGAATCACACACACACATAATTTTAGGTCGTACTCCGCTACAAGTAAATACCGATGGCTATTTGAAAATGACTGACTGAAAATAAGTGAGAGTGTGCGCAATGCGCGTCATTCTCAGAATATTTTAATGCATATATATCTTCGCTGTAAAATCTACGATTATTCACTAGTCGCATTGAATAAAATGAAAAAAAACGATCTCCGCGTGTATTTTCATTACCTATGCGATGTAACTTGAATCATTTGTTCTTTGTGACGGTCAGTGCACGGCAAATGATCGCATCGTTGTTTTTCTTTGCGTCATTTACTTGTTTAGTGTTGTTTTTGTTTTCATTTCTGTTTAATTCAAAAGCAATTCATTTTATATATAGAATTTAAATTTTCCATTTGAACTTTGGTGCGTGTAAAAGTTGTTTGCATTTTCGAGTGTTTTTTAATTAACAGTGATTTTTCGTAAATCGATATCGATTATCGAAACAAAAGAAAAGAAAAAAAAGGAAACAAAACAAAATCACAACGATACGATTCATTGGCAACAAATTGAATATAAACGATATTTTCATTGAACTCCATCGTATAGAACGAATACTATACGAAAATAGAAAAAAAAAATCTAAAAAATACTAACATGTCGTGTATTTTGTATTGTAAACGCGTAAGTTTTGTAAGCGATCAATATAACGAAATAACGAACAATCGATTTTATGGCAAAAATTGAGAGGGAGAGGCAGAGCCCAAAAGAAACGTCTTGAACCGTCGTTGTTGAGCCGACTATTTTTTTTCATTTCTTTTCTTTTCTTTCTTCATGAAACTCTGTTAAGAAGAAAACAACCCGTCGCACCATACACATCATACACACAAAAGCAGATACACATCACATAACCGAACACTCGTTGAACTTGAAGCTGGAAAAACAGTCAGCAACCAGTTATCAAAGAATACGCAACGCATACGGTACGGCATAGGTTCGAATGTGAAAAAAAGGTGCTCATTTCGGATTTTGCCAAGTGCCTCTTTTATTTGTTGAACATCATTCTTGTTGTTGGTTTTTTTTTTTTTGTTGTTGTTCTTGTTATTGTGGAATTTTTGTGAGTAAATACTCGATAAATTATCAAGAATTTAACTAAATATACAAACAAACGAAAAATACTATTCAAATCTTTGGGTAGAAAATTTGCCACGAACATTTTCAAAAAAAAAAAAAAAAGAAAAAAAGAAAAAAAGAAATTGTCAACAGAATTAAGCGAAAAACTAAATTTGAAACCGAGCAAAACGATTTCTGTAAAATAAAAGTGAACTCAAAAGAGATGTAAGTCAAGTGGATAAAAATATATCAAAACAGTTATTTTTTTAAGCATTTTATTGCCGTTTATCATTGATATTCAATAATAGTTGAGGCATTTTGAAGCAGAGTGAAAGAATCGAAACGAAAAAGCCTAACGAAATTATTATGAAAAAAAAAGTGTGACGATTGATCACAAAAAAGCAAATCGTTTTAGAATCACAAGCATACGATTCGATTGTGTTTATGTTAAATGAACATACTTTATTTAATTGTAGATAACCGTAGACTGTGGGCATTCAAATACTCAAGATAGAAAGCCAATTTTATTTCACTCTTGAATCTTTCGTTATGGCCCTTGAGTTTAATTTCAACCGTTACGTTAGCATTAGTTAATGGGAAAAAAAGAGTTCTTATTATTGAACATTTGTTAACAGACTGAATTTAATTAAAATTCCACAAAGACTTCACTTTATCAGAAGTCAAACACGTGGCCTAAGCTGATGGTGTCACTTATGATGTCGATTTGGTTTCTTATTGCAAAGAAAAAGAACTAGAAATCAATTCTATTATGTATGAAACTTCAATATTTTCTACTTACGGATTTTTATATATAAATAGCATCTCAGTACAATTCAGATGCCTTGAATGGCTCCTACTTTCAATTGTGATTATTTTTGAATCCAAAATAAAAAAAAAAATTGGTGAACATGGTGAATGTATGACAACGAACCCGTTTCAACATTGCACAAAATCATCCGCTGTACTCTCTGTTACTTTAATTTAAATATTGCACTCTTTGCTCTTGTACACTTTTTTTTTTTTTGAAAATGCAAATGGATATTGTGAAAATATTTAATAGTTTTTAAGAAATGATTCAGTTAACACATTTATTTGAATTTATTATTAACTTATTTGTAAAAAGAAAAAAAAAAAACGAGTAACAATATCGAAATTTCAAATGATCTTTTCATCCAAAAGAAGGTGTTGTCTCGAATTATGAACGAAAAAAATTGTTTCATTTGTGAAAAATTGCTTAACATGGTAGTCTTCATTTTGCAGATGAAGAGAAAGAAAGACAGAGAGAAGAGATAGAGAGAGAAAGAGAGAGAGAGAAAGACAGGGCCAGTAATCATTTAATCATTCGAAAAAATCAGTTTGAATTCACATAGATTTCACCTTTCCTAACTTTTGAACGGTCAATAAAATGAAACGATTATTCAGCCGAAATGTAATGTTGAATGAGTTACATTATAGTCTCGAGATCCGTTTTGTGGCTTTGGGTTTTTACTCTCACAAAATCATTACATGTTATTGTTACACACATTGTGTGTATTACGATGTTGTTTTTTTGTTCCCCCATTTGACCTTGATGATATAAAACGATATGCACACACGATAATTTTACGAGAGAGAGAAAGAAAATTAAAGACGAATGAATTAAAGGCAAATCAAGTGTTAAGTTGACATCTCCATTGAATTGTGAGTGTAACTGTTTGCCCGAAATAAGTGCGATCTCAATGTTTCTTTTGGTCGTGTATAAAAAAAAAATTACATTGTTTATTTATTTATTGTTGTTGTCTATTGCAATAATTTGCTGCCATTTGATCGAGTAGAAAAATAATGAGCGCAACAGTAGTCAGTAACAAAAAAAAAAAGAAGAAAAGAAACAAAACGCAGGACAAACAAAAAAATAACGACTAATCCATCAAAGAGCCATGATAAAAGCAATCGGAATGTATTTGTGTGTGACCGTCTCATAGCCATTGACTGTGAATTAGCATTGGTTTTATTGAGGATAAAGTTCTGTCGATTTGACACAATTCAAATCCAATCACCGAAATGAATGAATTAATTAATTTATTTTGAAAATGTTCAATGAAATTCGCCCTGTCGCAATATATACATATATATATATGCTTCAAGGAATAAAATACATTCTGATACAAATACAATGATATCGCCAAATTTTATCGCATACGTCACACATTTGAATATATATGTTGGCACGGCGTTAATAAAAATAGCAACGAACATTCAAAAACTATTTTTTATTATTGAATTTAGTTGGTTTGGAAATATTTTTGAGTAAACAAATAGCCGGTTTATATTTACTTAATTTCAAGAAACGCAAAATTGTTCAATAATTTTCGACTTTCAATCCACTTAAAATCTTTAGACACTTAAATTTTGAGCATTTTTTTTAGTAAGTTTGAAATTAATTATTTATTATTGCGATTCTTTAGGTCATTATCGTGCGCATTTAGCATGAGAAAAAATCAACAATAATTTTTCTATGTATGTGTACGATAGTTAACATCAATATGCCAGCTGCATGTAATAAAACGTTGATGCTCATTATTGATATACTTTTATCTTGTAAATATCAACCCGTGTTTGATTTTCATTTTATTGATTTCGTCTATAAAATAATATAAATATCATAATCATATCGAGATTGTTTTAAATTCCGTGTTCATGATTTAATGGAATTTTATGATCGAACATAAACGTGAATCTTTGAACAATTATGATGAATGCAATCAATGGATGATCAAAACCGAATGAGCATTGTTCATGAATCATGATTCATTTATCTGTAGCAAACAGGAAAAAAGAATAAAATTCAATAAATTGCCTATACAAATGAAAAATTGTCGTTATCTCTCAATCAGAGACTCTTATATGGCTTTTTGTTATTGAAATATTATATTTTAAATGTTGTAATGCTTGGCAATATTTATTCAATTAAAAATGTTTGAAAAACCTTTCTGTAGTAAAGGTTTGCCGTCGAAATACAAACGATTGAATTTTAATTAATGGCTTTAATTTGATATTTTAAATGGCACAACGAAGGAGATTGACCCTTTTTTTGTATTGATCATCGTTCAATGCCTTTGGATGAATTCTTTTTTTTTTTTCTTTGCTACATCTTCTTTTGATTTTATTCAAATGTGAAGAGATTTTAAGACAATTTTGCTTCTGGCCAAAGAGTATCATCAAAAAAATATTATAACCAGTTTACTTGAATTTGATAACAGCACCTCAAATGTGATCTTGGACACCTCGAATACAAACATAAGAACAAATACACGCATACAATCTCAATCAAAGTATTGCGACTGGTTCCGGTTTTTAAATTCATCTAAAAACGCGCCCAAATCATAACCTTAACATACATTTCTGGCTTCATTCAAATTATCGAATTGTCTTTGAAAATTACACTATCACATGTGATAAGATCGACACAAAATTTATGCATCAATTTTGTCAAAAGCAAAAAAAGAAAAAAAAACATTCCAACTCACCAACTCCACAATTCACTTCATGATTAAATATCATTTGGTGTTTTCATCGTTTTAATAGAAATTATGGAAAAACTCATTCATTTGCATTGGAACATTGCCAAAATTTACATAGTTTCAAATTGTATTGCGTAAAAAATCATGGTAATTTTGCGTTCATTTGCAAAATAAAAGATTTAAATTATGAATTGTATCGAATTATTCGTTGAACAACACTTGACGATCTCATCGAAATTCGAATCGAGAATATAACGATGAAATGTGGCCCATGTGGAAATATTTGTTATGGATTGATTGGCATGTTTTTTTCTCTTCGCACTATTTTACATTCAGTTGTATTTAGATTAATTGTTTGCTGATACATGGGCTTCGCTTGAATTTCATGTGTATTCAAGAAAATGTGGCCGAATTTTTTTCCACGAGTGTTATCATTACAGTTAAAATATGTTTCGGGCAATTAGTAATGGTGACATTTGAACTATTCTAATGCATAAGCTTATGAATTTTCTGATTTTATTCTAGAGAGATACAAGTTTTCGTTGATTTTTTCTTGCTTTTGTTTTTAATTCATGTTTTTGTTTTCCGTGGCCGTTTTCAATCGGTATTGTGATTTTCTATGAGATTAACAGCGAAAGTTGCGCATATGCGTTTGTAAGGTTAACAGGCGCTTGAAAATTACAGAAATATTTAAATAAGATTATGTGAAGGTCTTTGGCTTATGAACAGTATTACATATTTGATAGAATTCGATTTGCATGTTCAATATACATTAAACATCAAACATTCGATGAAAACTTTGCTATCAATTCAACACCATGAAAATCAACCAAGGTCATTATGTCACTTTTTGATATATTTTGTGAGCAATAAATTGAGATGGAAGATTTGCATGTGCAATGGACCAATACACTGGATAGTTTAGTACATCTGTTTCCATGTGAGTTTAAGTTCCATGTGAATGATGTGCAATCGTTATTTCATCTCTGAATGTTAATCTTCATGCGCCAACTTGTATAACAAATGGTTTTAGGCACGCGTTTAATGAGTTCAAATTGAATCCCTTCTTCAGAGTTTACAGAGCAATAACCAGTATTATGATGTCGCAAAAGTCTTAAATCTGCTTGATAATTTACAACGTCATAATTTGTAATTAACATTAACCAAAGTTTAACCAGAGTAAACAGTTGTCGATGTAAAAAAAGCAATGTTCGCAATATGATCATTGACAATTGATTTTGCGCTCATTTGTTCATGAGTTCATGTGCCACATATGATTATTGGTTTAACAAAATCATTTCACTCATTTGAGATAACGAATGTCAAGGCATTTAATCGCATTCAAAATTACCCAAACGGGGCAAAATGTCTTGCATTTTTATCGTACTACAATTTCCAAAAACCTTGACTTCTTCAGCTTCTCTGTTTCTTTGTCAACATCATCATAGAATTGCAACAATCATTCCAATGGGGATTCGAAAATGTTACCACTATTTGTATGCTTATTAATTGGACATTCTACATGATTACCTCAAATGTTAAAGTTTATCGCATATTAAAATTTATCGCATTAGCATTAGCATTAAACTGTAATTTTTGTTGTGATCGTTGGACATCTACCAATCTTTGGATTCGGTTTAATTTGAAATCAGTAAATTTTCAACTCGAATCATCCATAGAAATTCAACAATTAAATAACGAATTGTTGAATTGCGCATATAATAATTCTAATGATTTCCGTAAATGTTAAATAAATTGAAGAGAATTGTACAAAGTTGCTAACTATAGCTCATCAGACTAAAGCGCAAAGTTTCCTTCGATTTAATTGTTTCAAACTCAATCAAAATATAAAGTAATTAAATGAAGGAATTGAGAGTATGTGTGTGTGAAAGAGAAACAGAAATAGAAATCAATCAAATGCAAGAGAATAATTAGTGGCATTGTAAAACCTTCTGACAAAATCGATGACAATTTTTTTCTTGGCTTACAATGAATTTTCAATTGACCCGAATAACCCTGAGAGTCTCTCGGTTAAGAAAAACGTTGATTGAACACGGATGTATGCGACAAAAAACAGACAAAAAGCAAAAACAAAAGCAAAAGCACATCAAGTACCCGAATTTTAATGAAATAATGTACCAAATTGGTTGACACGCTGTTCGCATTTGAAAGTGAATTTGTCCAATCTCGTCTCAATCCAATTACATAGTCGGTGATTACAACCGTAATTGTGTTTGGACCATGAATTCAAACGTGTAACATTAATAGAATTACCGTGTACAACTATTACCATTGACCGTGATTTTTTTTTATTTCTTGTTCGTCGTCAGCGCTTGCCGTTCAACTCAGGATTCATTCACCTTTTATGTTTCACTAAGATTATAATCAATCATCAATTTTTTTTTGCACCATTTTTCCCTGAATCAACATTCTAAACTTGAACTTCTACTTTTCAATCTTTTGAAATTCTCAGTTTTTCTTCAAATTCAATAATTTCGTAATCAAATACTTTCGCTAGATAGTGTCGACAATCTTGTTTGAGAATGAGCAACGATTCCATTTTTAAATGAAATTAAGATGATGTTTCCAAGGCAAATCTGGTTTTTTTTCATTGAATTATATAAAACCGGTAGTAAGAGTCTTTCGACACAGTGAATATTTTAATAAAAATTTTCTTGTGCTTTTAGTAATATTAAAAACCAGTTAGAAGTTTGAATTCGATGAAGAGTGACAGAGATCACCGAATGAATATCAACATTTGATTTGCTTTTTTTTCTTGAGTAAAAATATGTTTTCAAACAATAGAAAAAAATATTAAGCCTATAAGTTTAGTGGCTTCTAACGTGTAAAATCGATAGAAAAAAAAATGATATTAATGTATTAGAACTAAGAGTTTTAGCAAGGTTAAAGTACAAATTTAATTTACTAATTTTGATTCCTTGCCATCTTTTTTCACACAAGCATAAAAAAGCACGCAATAAAATTCAAGTCATCGTGACAAGTAGATGCTCACTTTGAAGTTGATGTGATTCCGATTTATGAAGGGATCGAAAGATTTGCAAGCATCACAGTTTATTATTGCTTCAAAATCATCAGTCCTAACCTGTGCTGCATATATAAAGCACCTCAGACGTCTAGTTGGCTTATTTTGCATTACATAAAACATTTAATCGTGGTGTATTTACTGTATTATACAGAAATAACATTTATTTAGGTGAAAATATTCACCAGTGACATAATTTTTAAATCAAAATAATTGTTCGTATGCAAAAATACAACAAAACAAATTAATAAGACGTTGCTTGCACATATAGCGAAAAAACCGAGAACATATTTCATTTTGTAATATTGTCGTAGTGTTAAACACACGCCAATATGCTTGTTCAATATTTAGTTCAGACTTACTCTATTTTCAATTTTCAATATGATACCAAGCAATGTAAGCTTAGATGACTCAATGAAAGCTCAAATTACACACAGTTAAAATGTGGTGAATACGGTGTGAACCAAAAACTCCAAAACTTGGTTTGAATTCGTTGTTGAGAAATGTGGTCCGATCAGCTGGGTTCAATTTCAAATTTTCGCTTCGGGTTTGCTTTAAATTAAAATCAGAAACTATTCAGAAGATTGAAAAAAAAACAATATCGATGCCGCAGACAGCAAAAAACAGTGTTTGGTTTTGGAAATAGTGACAATACTAGTGATATTGAAGATTTATTGAATTTCCTTCTTTTTGCGCAATAAAAATCCGTAATTCATCACATCAAATGATGATATGAGAATGCAATTGTACACTTGCATAGCACATGATGCGTCATAAAATTCGTCGACTTGTTTAAATTATAATATTTTGTATAAAAATAAACACGTGAAATCCATACGCTGAGTCAGCTAAAAAAATTTATTTTCACAACTGTGTTTAATGTTTTGTTTGTATAAACCATACACGGAAGCTGCAAGTTGTTGTGTCATCGAAATAATGAAAAAATAAAAATAAAATAAAAATAATCACTATGCCATTAATGCCTTTGCTTACAAACATTTCTTTTATTGAGTTTATTAGTGCAATTTAAATTAAAATGAAAAATTATGTTACTCCATTTATGACAATTGTTCGATTGTTCATTTCAGTTGTTCGGCGACCAGTTAATTGACTTGATCATTGCAGTTGTAATAAAACATTTTATCGTTAGACTTGGTCTGGAAAATCACTTTGACAAAAACGAAGAAGAAGAAGACGACGAAAAAATGGCGTTAAACAACAATGAGGTTGCAGAACCATCTCTGGAAGAGTTTTATGCTGGCAAGAATATCTTCATTACTGGCGGAACTGGATTTCTTGGAACTGTTCTTATCGAAGCTCTTCTTAGTGCCACACCAAAAATTGGCACCATTTATTTGCTTATTCGTGAAAAATATGGAAGTGACACGGACGAGCGGATCAAACGATTGTTGAAGAAACAGGTAAATTGCACTATTTCATGTAATCTATTCATTAAAAATTACTTCGAATTCATTACTGAATTTTTGGTTTTCCAAAAAATGTCTGCTTTCGATTTTGATTTTCCGTGTGTTTCAATTGAATTGAGAGTTAAAGCAGTTTGTAATGCTCACTTTTTGTCGAAATTTCCCATATTTTCGATCTTCAGAAACAAACAAAAAAATTGAGTAAAAGAACAAATATAACACTATAAAAGTGCCATAATTGATTCAATTTTCATTTTCTGATTTAGATTTTTGAAACGCATTCCGAAGAAATATTGAAGAAGGTTGTGCCTGTTGTTGGTGTGATGGATGCCGAGAATATGGGCTTCAGTGATGAAACTTTGAAGGAATTGCGTGAAAATGTGAATATAATTTTCCATGTTGCAGCTACCATTAAATTCAATGCACACTTACGTGTTGCAATTCGAACAAATTTGACCGGTACATTGCGTTGCATTGAATTTGGTAAAAGTTTAAAGCGTTTGGATGCATTTATACATTTGTCGACGGCATTTTGTAATAGCAACTATAGCGGTTTATTGGAGGAAAAAGTGTATACACCGGTTCAGGATCCATATGAAATGTTGAAAATGGCTGAAAACGATGATGCATGGACAAATATTAAGACACGCGATGATTGGATTCATATCACAAAAGAGCATCCAAATACATATACATTTACGAAACAATTGGCCGAAAATTTGGTAATGAAAGAATTAGCCGGTTTTCCTGCAGCAATTGTGCGACCTTCGATTGGTAAGTATATCTGTGGTTGTGATTGTGATTAATTTGCTTGCTTGCTTGCTTGAGAGAGAGAGACGCATGGATTTAATGCATTCGTTATGCTAAAATTGGTGTAATTATCTGTTGATTTCATTGTTCGTTTAAGTATACGGAACGTATGAGCATCCCATTCAAGGTTGGGTTGGTAATGCGAGCAGCGGTCATCTTGGCTTCTTTGCTGGCTATTACAAAGGTATACAATATAAACACTATTCACACAATCGCATGGTTCATTGCCTAAAATTTGCAACTAAAATAATTTTTGTTTTTGTTGGCATCATTTCAGGTTTATTCCGTACAATTTATGGAAATTCACAATCGAAAATTGATCTGATACCAGTCGACTATACAATCAACGCATCAATGGTATTGGGATGGTATGTGGGTAGAAATACAATATTTAGGTCATATTCACTCTATATTTCATCATTATGTCAATCAGACACATAATTAAGTATATTTAGAAATATTTACAATATTTATCTTCATTTTCTTCTGTTGCTCCCCGCTAGGTATGTGGGTACACGAAATTTACAATTTCCTGAAGTAATTCATTCGACATCTGGCGATGTAAATCCAATTTCATTGGAAGAATACACAGATATTTTAAATGATCGTGTCCGTATGCATCCCAGTCTGAAAATGGTTTGGATTCCACACGCTAAAATTCGAAATGGACTTCGACACACAGTCTTCTTTTATTTATTCCATATATTCCCAACCATGCTTTGGTACTGGCCGGAAAAATGGCTTGGACTTGGTATTCGACATCACACGTGCGTAATATGTATTTCTTTTTTCTCTCAACCTTTCCTTAAATGGCATTTTTCTAGTCGAAATTGTGTCTGCATTTAGAATAACTTTGAATTAGAATTTTCAATTCGAAAATCGAACAAAAATTTAAATTAAATTTCGTTTTCACAGGAGCTTAGAATTTATGCGCATTTTCAACAAAGGTACCAAAGCCTTCCACTTCTTTCTGAATAAAAACTTTCAATATTCCACGAAGAATGCAATGCGAATTTCAACAATGATGCATCCAAAAGACAATAACCGTTATAAGTTTGAAGCCAGTCAACTCGATTGGGGAGAGTTGCTTGAACGCAACTTTTTGGGTGTTCGCCGTTATTATTTCAGAGAAAGAGGTGACACAAAAATGAAACATGTCATCGTTTCGGCAATGTGAGTTTTCAATTTTTACTTGAATTTTATCTAAAAATTATGCTGAAAATTTGCTTTATAAATCATCAACGCTCGACTTGCCTTCGACAATTTTTTTTTCTTTTTTTTGAAAAATTTTATATATTCAAATTTGATTTTTTTTTCCTCACAGATTTCAAACTGTCCACTATATTGGACTGGCCACTATGATTTGGTGTTCGTTCAAGCTCTTCTGTGGCATCGACTTTTTGTTTGGACTTGATTTAGCATCACCAATATTGCTCGGTCTGGGATTGCTTCTTGGAAGTTTCCTAATTTGGTTATAAACATTTAAAGCTCTAATTGTACGAACATTTATCGATTACATTGTTGTTTATGTTTTTAGTTGAGTATGTTTTTTTATCAAATAAGTTATTCACAGAACATTTCGTTGTAGCGCATAAAAGACGCACATTTTTCCTCTTTAAACAGTATCTGAATAAGTTGGAAGCAATCAAAATGTCAGCCTTTTAATTGTTTTGTTTAAGTGACTTTTATCAAACGCTCAACAATACTATAAGATACTTTTTTTTAGCAAATTTTGAAATATAATTTCCATAACAAATAACTTTTTTTTTTCTATACATTATGGGCTTTTTCCATTATTTTATTAACGATCTATTCAAGTAATGTTTTTCATATAACATGAATTTTAACTCAAACAACATGAATTTGAATGTGCATTTTATTCAATGTATGTTAAATGTTCCATGAAGTATAAATGTTGCTGATGTTCTCAAATATACGATTTCTGTTTATATGCGATGTTCTATATATATAAAAAGAAAATGAACACTGACGTGAGTAAAAAAAATCATCGAAACGATAGAAAGATCACATTCTTACTTGATTTGGTCACTATCAATTTGAAATAAATACATGAACAGAAGGCAAATTTTACAATTTTGAAGATTTGAACATTTGATATGTTTCACACATTATGTATCTTCCCTGTTGCTATGCATATTTCACTTTCAAATCGCATGACGTTCGTCTACTTCAATCCAGATGGCGATGCACAAAAATGTTGAATTGAGCTGACCATTTTTTATTGCATTCATTAAAGAGATAATTCTAAATAAAAAAGATATAAATTCGTATTACTCATGTAGTGTGTTTTTCTCGATAGTTACTATTCATAACGATTTATTGTGGTAAAATGAAAAAAAAAAAATCATTTCTAATATGGCATTTTATATGTGTTTAAACCAACAGAAATAACATTCGACTTTGCAGTATTTTTAAGTATTTTGACCGTCACTTGAGTCAATTATATGATTTCAGTGAATAAAACAGTAAATTAGGAAGTTTCTCTATATGTGGTTATCGTACAAATTGTTCATTCATAAAATTTTTTTGCTTTTCATTCAACTAATATCATTTTTTGCATCGAATTCCGGTGATTTGTATGTGAAATAAATGTTTCGTGGCATTTCAGTAAGAAATTTCATTTGCAATTGTTTAAAACACATTTTTCAATTGGAATTTATTACAAAATTTCAATAAATGAATGAAAGTGATGAATCAGTATTCAGTACTAATAAATACTAAAATGCAGTGTTCTATTTTTTCAGACATATCCAAAATTATTGATAAAATCTATAAAACTATAATTCCATGACCATTTGATATAAAGCAAATTTCACAATATTGTCTACAACCGCAAAAGAAATATTCACACATTGAGCATCGTCTCAGTATTTTTCGATTTAATTCTCTATTTTCTGGTTTGCTTCGTATTTTCGTTGGATATAATTTTTGAATTGCTTCTTTATCGGTTTTATGCAGACTTTCCACTTGATTGTATTTTTCATACATAACCGAATCTTTGTTCTCAGAATGATATAAGCCCAATGCATGGCCAATCTGTAGGTTAAAAGGAAAATTTAGTATTTTGAAAAATTATATGCATTTTTTTTTTCTCAAAAAATCTTTTTTTTAATAATTATTTACCTCATGAATAGCTACATTCAGTAAGCTGGGACGACGAAATGTGAACCAGTTTAATAGTGAATCACCGGACATCAAGGTCCAATTTTCATCCGCATCAAAATGAATATCGCCAAGTATAGAATAAAAATGGCCTGGACCATAGGCATGTGCTAGTTTATTTCCTGGACCATCAAAAGCATCCTCACAATTATGATTCCCACTGAAAAATTTCATGGAAAATTGCAATCATTGTGGTGAAATTGTACTAAAAAAAAGTTAGTCATTAGAATGAATCCCTTACCTTTCAAATGATATTTGAATATCTGCGTTAGAATTGTTCATCTCCTGAAACTTTATTGGAGCAACATTGGACCACATTTTGAAAGCTTTGATAAGAACTTCTCTGACATCGTTAAAATTTAGATTATTTAAATTTCGATTCAGAAGCCTACAATAAATTATTCCGACAAAATGACAATTGATCAATACAATTCTATGGAATTGAGTATAGTTTGGAAATACAAAAACTAGCTTTGCCTTTACTTGTTTCACTTTTTCATTCAAAATATACTCACCTCCAAGTAACGGTTGTTTTATCCCATTTTTTCAATCGAATTTGAAATCCGAAAAAGTCAGACAAAAATCGTCGAGTTCGATGATGTGTTTTGTTATCAACAGATCCATCAGTCGAATTGGCGTTTATAAACTCATCAATTGCTGGTGGTTTAAATCCACAAAAACCATCGTTATCACTTGAATGCATTTCATTTGTTGAATTTTCAGTTTGATTCAAACTTTTAGTTCCGTTGTGCGATTCAAATAGAAACTTTAAATGAAGTGAATTATAATAAATATAAATGAATAAAAAAAAAAAAATGGCATATTTTCTTTTTTAACAAACCTAAAATTGTCGATTGGATGAAATTGTCAGAGCAATGACAAAGCATGTGTAAATGAAAAATACTTACAAATGGGCTCTGTTTTTCACTTGGATTTATAATTGATTCGCCATGGTTTTTGTGAAATTGTTGTAGAAACAAAAGTAGGAATATTATAAACATTTGTGATTTTATTATAAACGTTCTCAGTGACATTATGACTTGTTCTCTATGAAATAATTCTAAGACTGTTACATTGAATGAAATGACTCTGACTTATATTCAAGTTTCAGAGTTTTAAATTGAATAAATGGCACTTCACTTAAGATCTGCAATTTAAATAACATCAATTTAAAAAAGTGTAAATGGATGATTCATGATGCAGGATCCAGTAATTCCCACACGTTGCTAATCACACATAAATTGAATAAATTCAACTTTCAAAGCATCACTCATATTTGAAATGCACGTGCATTTAATCTGTCCGATTGTAAGCGATAAAAATGTCTACAACATAAAGGTGTTCATAATTTATATTAGAAAAAATTTAAAATATCATGAATAGATAAATTGAACTAGAAGTAATGTCAAGTTAAAAGTTCTAATGTTTTCATTTGTTGACGACCGTTAGGTCTCATTTAGTTATATATTTTTTTTATCATTGTGTATGTTTGTTATAACATTTAATAGAATAAATTCAAATGTTGAGAAAGTGCAAAACAACATACAGTTGTATTAAATTATTTCAAATTATACTTACTTAAGAAATCTGATCAAAATTTTCCAGAAAGTTCGTAACAAAGAGATAAAAATAGCGAGTTACATTGAAAAAGTGTAAACATCATTGAATTATTATTCAGCTGTAGTTTAATTTAAAACATAAATATTTTATTGAATTAATTTCACAAAATATAAAGATTTTTGCTCGAATTTTCTGGCACAAACGGAGAATTCTCTGGAGAAACACTGGCACTTATTGAATATTGCAATAGTAAAGGCGTTTTTGTTTTATTTATTTTTTTGTTTTGTTTAGAGTTTACTTTAATCCATTTATTCGTCAAAATCATGAACGAAGCGAATAGATTTTGGTTATTTTGTTAAATAAACACATAAATTAGTGATTGTCGTTGGTTATATTTCGCAATGTGTTTCATATTTTGAATGAAAACAAAATTATAATAAATCGTATTTTATATTTGTTTGCTGCTCTTTTGTTCGATTGATTCAAAAACTGATCGAATCTAAGTACTACTTAGAATCTAAGTCTTAGATGATATAAACAATTATTTTCTGTTACAAAATTTCGGTTTGAAATGCATATATTAGTATTTATAATCAAAGCGCCTTCATTTTGAATGCACATATCGCTTTACATGATTGAACATGGAGCTGCGCAGCACAATGGAACGCTGAAATAACCGATAAAAATTGTACATAGAATTGTTAAATGATGATTCGAATTGTAACGTATTTACTTAGGTTACAGAAAAGGTACATACCATACTGGAACAACAGCAGCACCTGATTTACTTCCTTTCTTTGATTTACTTTCAGCTTCATACTCGTATTTACCACTACCTTTGCCATAGGCACCCTTTAAAATTAAATGGTAAAATTAGAGAAATTTCTAAATTCGGAAGAAATGTTTTATGATTTCAATTGGTATCGAACTTAATATTCAATCAACAAAATGAGTAGATCTGATTCAAAGATGGTTCGTGGATGTAGTTTGTTATTTAACCAAGACTCAAAACAACAACTCTCTGAACCAAAGTTTAGTGTAAACATTGATAATCATTGTGTCGACTAAATCTGGCTTAAAATGGCATTTACGCACTAAGTAAATATAATAATTTGTAATTAACAAACAAAATTATTTTCCAATTTTACTATAAAAACACTTACTCTTGCTCTCAATGCACCCTGCGCTTCACTTTTTGCAAACAATTCTTTTCCAGGTGGGTAGTAAACTGGTGGACCACTAACATTCTTTGAAACCATTGGACTGTTTTTATTTGTAGCCAATGCAGTGTTTATCTCTTTTCGGGGCACATACGGTTCTTCATCAACATGAACAGTTTCCTATATAAAAATGGCACAAATTTCATAATTTGTATCTCACATTTTAATCTTTAGATTATTTTTGAATGCATTGCAATTATAAAAGGTGCATATACCTCTTCAAATGAAGCCATCAGTTGGTTTAAATTTTTTGGTGGACCATCAGGTTGAGTTTGAATGCCCTCCGTTGGGAATTTACCGAGCAATGGTTCGCGTTCTGGTCGGTTATGTGTATTTGTTGTTGTAGTCGATGAATATTTATAGTATTTTTCGGTTGTTGGTTCAGGTGGTGGTGGTGGCTCATACACAGTGTTCGTTGTGTTGGTGGTTTCCTTTTTATACATATATGTTTGCTTGGCGCCTGGTGGTAAATTGCCATTTGGATATGCTGGAAAGCCACCCGGTGGATGGATAACATTACGAGTATTATTCGTTTCATTCATCTCATACAATGATGTTGTATTAGTTGATGGTGGTGGTGGTATTGGTGATCCGTACGAATTTTTTGTTTCATTCACTTCTTTTTTATAATAATATTTTGTTTGATTTGGTCCCAATGTTTCTGGTGGAATCGGTCGATTTGCGGTATTTGTTGATTCACTTGTATAGGTTGATGTTTTTGATCCTGGCGGAATATTATTATCTGGATAAAACGTATTCGATGACTTTGACGAATCGTAAAATTCATTTTTGTACGTGAAATTCTTATTCGTTGGTACTTTTGTATCGTCGGGAATCTCATATGAGAAGGTTTTTATCTGAAAAAAATCAATGTTTTCATTCAATTCATCGCCATTTGCATTAAATACAATTTTTACTTTACCGTTGTTGTAACTTTTGTACCAGGTTGTGGCAATAAATCACTTGAAATGGGCACATCTTTCAATTCAGGTGGCAGATCAGTTGTGTCCATTTCGACAATTTCCGTTTTTAATGGTGATGCATTTCGTGTACATGAGGAGGTTTTCGAATAATTGTATGTACGTGTTGTTGTTGAATTTGGTGTTGTTTCTATTATTGGATCTGAATCGAATTTCACCTCACGCGTTAATTTTGGGCTTCGATTAACTGTATCGAATTTAAATTCACGCTCCTTTGGACTTTGGCTACGTTGACGTGTTCTCGATTCATTCATTACTTTTCTTACCAATGATGGTGATCCGAGAACTGAACGAGTTGTTGGCTTTGAACCGTCAGACGTTGAAGTTTCAGTACGAATTGTCTTGGTTACACTTGAATTTGGTTCACTGTAAATGGAAAGTTGTACATTTTCTTTTTTTTAAATATTCGTTCCATTTAGGAATTATTTCTACTCACAGCAAACCAGAGTCGATTCCGGCATCTGTTTGGTGAAATTAAAGCAAAAAAATGTGATAAAAATAATAGTAAAAATAATGGTAAAAAAAAAAATAGAAAAAAAAAAATGTTTATCGAATTTTTACCATTGTCAGATGATTTTGATGCCAAAAGAGTCGACGTTTTGTTTACCGTCCTCTTAATATCATCCAGTAAAATATCTAGAATTTTAAAAGGATTTTTATCTAATAAATACTGCGAAATAGAATGATAAAAGCAATTCGGTTACCTGGCTTGTTGATATCATAGTCTGTGATGTGTGTAGTCGACATTCTTTCTGCAATTATGCGATCATAAAATTCCGTAAGCATGAAAAAAAAAACAGTAATATGCATTAGGGATAGTTTTATTGATGCGGTTTCTAGTTATTTAAGAATTTCCTTGCTCAATATGAATCGTAAAAAATCGATTGTTGCTGAGAAAATTTATTAATAGAATATTGATTCATCATTTGATTTCAAATACAAATTCAAATCAATTGAATAGTTACTCTATTTTCAAAATAAACGATGCTAGTTTTTCCACAATATCGTCATCAATTAATTTTAATTCATTTCCGGCATCGAATGGATTATGTTGCGTGGGTAAATTTTACATCTCACGTTATTCACGTCAATACGTACTTTTTTTATGGTAAAATTAGGTGATGTGATAAAATAGTGCGAAACATGATTTAATCAATTGAAGAGCTGATTGTTGCTATTTTATAAAACATATTTTCATAAAACATGTAAAAGTATAAAATATATGCTTCAGGTGAACTCTTAATGACATATTCATATAAAATGAATGACGAAAAAAAATGATTTACAAATTCTATGCGAACTCTCTTTTTTTTCATTTCTCTCGTTTTTTTTTAATTCGCTCTCTTATTCTAACTCTATTTACCATAAAATCAATTCATCATGCGAAATTAAAGAAATGAGTAAGCAAATAGACACAAGAGAAAACGATATGAATGAAACTGACGCCAACACATTGTATTTCAAAAGATGTAAACGGTCTACATAGGCTCATTCAAAAGTGAGCATTGCCTTGATTTTCAAATCAACACATTTGAAAAATAAAGATTTATATATTTTCGTCATTTTGCGTTAAATTATACACCGTCCAATTTTATCGTAAAAATTGTTACTTTGAACCACTGAATGAATGACCATTTACGTTACAATAATTGTGACCACGTTTTTTTCGCAGAGGCATTTCAAAGAAAATTATCGATTTGAATTTGAACTCAAGATTTTACGTCATTTTCATGAAATATGACAGTTTAAGAATTAAGTAAAATTTCAAGATAATTTTCAATATTCATATTTATATGACTGTTTGATTCACATGACTGTCTCAATTGATGAATCTCTAAGAATTTTGCCCTTTTTTGTTGCTTTCTTCTAGAAGTGTTGACTTTTTATCAAAATACTTCTTGGTTGTGCGAACAAACTGAAGGAATGCTATATAGATCTCAAACTATGTAATACTTGGTTGAAAAAAAACAAGTATCTCATGAGCTTGAAGAGAAAACAAAAACGATACAGAAATATTCGAATCATAGCCAATTACGGACATATTCATTGGTATGAATGTTTATGGTATGTGCGGTATTAGAAACACGATCACACTGAATTTATTATTGGCTTCCCACGGCATCGAATTTGTAACAATTCGTTTCGTTTGAATTGGATAAAATTATTGATCAATAACGCACGTGTATTGCTTTCATGTATTGCCAAATACTTCGATATGTGCTTGTGCATCACAAATAATATTTCTCCTCTTTCAAATTTATAGATCTGTAAATAATTGAGATTATAAACAATTTTTGTGATGCTTTTTCAAATCTTTAGTGCTTGTAACGAATTTCTCAATGTATACATTCAGACTTCAATTAAAGTTGTCAAAGGACAGTGTTTGGTCAGTCTGTCCGAATCGAATATTAGGTGTATGCAACAATTTCCGAACTTTTTATGTCCAAAAGTTACATTTATTTCAATAATAAAGTGAATGAGTACATTAACCAACATATTCTCCATCGTTAGTTATGACTTCGCGCCATCTTTCAGGAAGTTTGTAGATTCCGTGTCAAAAGAATTCCTTATCTTTTGAAGCTGTCCAATCGTTTTTTGTGCTCAGCAAGGAGTTTTTTGAATGTTTCGATTCGTGCTTTGAGTTGATTTTCATTCAATTGATGTGGAACCCATTTTCCAAGTTTTCGGATCTTTCCCATTGCATGCAAACGTCTAGAAATGGTCGCTTGGTCCCCATTCAACTCCATTGCAAGCTCTTTTTGCGTTTGACATGGATTTTCATCGAGTAATGCTTGTAATTGTGCGTCTTCAAATTTTTTTGGCTGACCTGGACGTTTTTTGTCGCTGATGTCAAAATCACTACTTTTAAAGCGATGAAACCACTCGTAACATTGTGTTTTTGATAGAGCATATTCGCTATAAGTTTCCACAATGCAAACGATGACTTTCTGTAAACTTTTTCTTAGAAAAAAAGTGGCCCAACAAAACTTCCCGCAAATGCTGTTTTATCCTTCAATTTTCAAAATTTTCCATCGTTGAAGAAAAAAATGATGCGCAGCATTTGAATAGGCCTTAAAAATGACGTACCTTCCATTGATCTACTACAGCTCACATGCATGTGGTGACATCTGTTGTAAAAGTTCGGAAATTATTGCATAATGTTGGAATTTCTTCCATGTTCGTCCATTCGTCCGAATGGAATACTGAAAGTGTGTTAGTGTCCGGCGGCCGGAAATTCCAGGATCGGAATCTTGAATATTTTTTCCATGTCCGGCCGGCCGTCCAGCCAATTTCATTCATTCATCCGTGTCTGTTGACATCTTTAACTTCAGTTGATTTAAATTCGTGACAATTTCACCAGGAATTCATTGTAATAAATCAGAGCAGTAGACATTGATTTCAATACAATTCTATTCAAATATTCAATTCTATAAAAAAAGACAAATAACCAATCAGTTTATTGTGCGAATATGAGTTGTTGGGTTCAACATTTTACAAACAATGACAACTTGAAATGATATGGTTTGAATATTTTTTTTGTTCAATTATAAGTGTTTGCACGAAAATTGAATAGAATAACACCATTAATCGCATAATCACCCGCGGAGCCATCAATGTCATTTACGTATTTGAATTAAAAGTGAATTTAATGTGTCACAACGATAATCTAACACTGAATAAGTCTCAAATTAGATTTTTCAATGGCCATATCTATCAGAAATTAGAATTTAATGAATTTCATTTTGACCGGCATTAACTTTACTAATTTCGTAATGTAAAATTTTGAATGAATTTCTCATTACTTTAGTGAATTTGCGGTTCATTTTATCTATACATATCTTGATGAAAAAAACAAAACGAAATTTAAAGCAAAAGTAACACAACTTTTCAAAAGTCAAGTAAGCTCTGTGTGACGTAATATACTATAAAGTTCATCGATTCATGTTTTGCCAAAAATTGTTAACCATTTTTGTGTGTCGTTGTCGATGTCATTTGATTTCAAGAGCATCCACATTCATTTATTATTCCCATATATGAAAAACGCGACGTGAACTGAGCAATAAACACATGCCAACCAATTGAATTATTATTATAATTTGTTTCGTTTTTTCTTTCATAAAGAATGTGAGACAAAAAGAAAGAACTTTTGTTTTACATCATAACACATCACTGCACAGTTCAGTTTTCATTTTGATCATTTTCACAGTTTACAGTCGAAACGATAAATTTAGATTCAAGCCAAACCGTCTACACTCTGTAGTACACATGGAGATAAACAACGACGATATGAAAACTTGTTTACCTCGAATAAATGAACAAAAATTCTATGTTAAATGGAAAATAAATGAATTGAACACATCTGTTAATTTTAATCACTTTATTTAAAGAAATAAAGCACAATTAGAACGATATTGTTCGCAAAATGCCATTGAAATTTAGAAATTTGTTCAATTAACTGTGTGTTGTCAATGGTCAAGATAATGGGCGCCAAAGACAAACATAAGAAGTAATTTGAACTGAAGGCCATACGACAAAAATATGATGAAAAACCGACAATTATCGATTCAAGTAGTACAATAAGATATTTTCAATCACCAACTGCACAAATCAACTGAAATTCCGAACATTTTTGTACACAATTGTTCATCAATAATATTTATTTTTATTTAAAAAAGAGCACCACCACTTGAGCTCAATGTAATTACAATTTTTTTTTTTTTTAGAATTTTCAAGACATTACATAGTGCCCATTTCAAAAATGAAGAAATATTCAAATCCCAACGAATTTTTCAACTCCAAAAATCTTATTGTTTTTTTTAAATTTTGATCAATTGTGTGAACCGAAATTCATTATTTAAAAATTAACTATTCAACTTTATTCATAAAAAAATGGATTCACAGTAATTTCATGGACATACGCGAGTTGACTTTAAAGTGGGTGGGCAGCACATAAAATCCAACAAAATGTTCACTATTTTTGTTTACATTAAAGAGTAAGGACTGTTGTTGTTGTTGTTTTTTTCATTTTCAAGGTTTGCTTCGTGATCTCGATTATATTTCCGTGACAAATAAACATGAGATTTTTTTTTTTAAATAGTCTGCCAACTCGTTGAAAACAATAAACCACATGCAAATATAGCATTAGAACACGATTAATTTGTTGTGCCTTTTGTTCTTTTTGTTCTATTTGTTTTAATCAATATTTGATGAAAAAAATTTCAACGGTAAATAATACTTTTTTATGCACAGTTGAAAAACCCTATAAATAAACAAGATTGTAAATGTTTTCATTTCATGTGCCACTGTCAAATTGTGCAGCATACGAAATTCATATACAAGACACCCACACAAGGTGTCACATTTAGTGCTTCATACGGATTTATCGATGAATATTTTCTCACGTTGAAATGTATGAATCCACGTTTTGACATTTTCAACAATTTTTATGATGCCAAACATTTTGTAAACTAAATTTGAAACAACATACTATTTGAACAGATACACAGATCATTTTTCAAAACATTAATCAATCCAAAAATATGATTTTTCATAACCTCGTCATTCAAACTGATTTAGTTTCAGAAAATAAAAATTTAATTAAATAAAAAACAAGCCATCGTCCAAGAGAAGAAAGAAATAGCATTAAAACGATAAGCTAAGCTTTAATAGAAAAAATAATTTGAAGACTTTATGCATATTAATCAATGGTAATTATTGCTGTCATTACAATTGACCTCAAACACTTTCATTTTCAATACAATAAACACGAGCGAAATTATATTACCTGGTTTCGGGCAAAATTTCAATTACAATGTCTACGTCATATTTTATTCAAATTAAAGATATATTTAATTTCAGACTACCGTCACCGCCAACTCCATTCATAAATGTAAAATGAGCAAAGACTTCATTACATTCAAAATTATCGCGCTATAATTGTGGTACACGACGGATGATCAGTAGCAGTGTATAAAACAACATTTTTTTTGTTGTTTAGAAATATCTGAACGATTTTGATTGGTTATGATACGATTTGATCAGTATTGCAATATGGCATATGGTGCGGATATTGAAAGACACATTTAGCCCACGATAATCGACAAATTATTTCGTTTGCCGTTTGTTAATAACATCACTTCACAGCCCACAACCATATATTTCTTAGTCAATATTTCACATTTAAATGTCTCTTTTTGACCAACTCGATTCTCTATTTGTGACCTCATCGCATAATACTTATGGAAAAAACATATTATTTTGCCAAGAAAAAAACTATAATTTTTAATATTCCATAAAAAGATAAATCACAAAAGAGACATAGTTTTAGAAAATCTTTCATTTGTTCGAAAAAGTTGAATTTACGTATCACACAATTCAACGATACAATTAAATTAAAATGCATAATTTTCAATTGAACTTTCACCTGTTTTCTGTTTGATAACTGTATGTAATCCAATAAATGATGAATATTGAGTTTGAATAGCACGCCACAATAACAGATTTCACTCACAATAAATGTTTCACACACACTCCAATTTACTACAAGAAAAAAACGAAAATTTATTATTAGAACTTAAAAGAACGATTCATCTGACTAACATAAATCCATATAATTCACGCACTGATTTTATTCGATTGGTATAAAAGTAAAGAAAAAAAATCGTGTTTTCGTTTGCGAACGGTTCGATTCAACTTACTTAAAATCCAATGATACTAATTTTTTTCCTCTTTTAATACAATGTAGACACCCGTGCGCGGGAGTTACTCGTACTTGACTGATCTCACAATTTTCACAAAAATATCGCAGAGACGTGAAACGCTTTTGAACTATCGAATTTTAGCCAGACTATACAGATTTTTATTTGCGTGCGCATACGTTGAATTTGTTTTTAGTTTAATAGGTATTCGAATTAATACATTGCCCCCGCTTTTTTGCTGTCTAAATTAAATGAAACTCGAGATCAACCGTAACATTCCATTAGTGGTAACATTGAACATGAAATCCATACGATATACAGGTGCTAGTTTTTGTAAGATGCTCACTACTTGGAATTTTCTATGTTTTTCTTAAATACCTTATTTGATATTTATAAAGTAATATTGTAATCGTTGTGAAATTAAAATTTTTTTTTTGGTCAAATACCTCTTTTGACTCTCACGGTTAAACTACCTAGAATTTTGATTTTTGACTGCATTTTCCGATGGCGGCATATATTTTTTAAGAGGGAGTGAGATTCTCGTGTACGAAAAAGATATCAAATTAAAAAATCTCAAAACCGAAAGACATTACATTAATTAGTCTCGAGTGAAAACAGATTTTAGTTACAATCTCTGAAATTTTGCATGAATTTTGCATGAAAATTTTTTGATTTTTTGATTTTTTATTCTCATTCTGCCCTCCATAACCACGATTCTTTTCAATGCAATCGATGTAATCGCTCAAGGTAGTTTTTCCGATTTACGATATTCTTTTTGATACCCTTAGACTTTTTGATTATTTGAGACTTTTTATTGAGCTCACAATTCTTTGCTTCGCCATCAATGTAATCGCTTTTCGTCGCCTGACGTTGAACTACACTCGTTTTTGAACATTTACATTTAGTGGTATATTTATATATGTACATTTCGATGTCAGATGATACAAATAACAAAAAAAAACTAATGCACATTCAAATGTCTAAGGGGATCTATCTCTTGTGAATGCTGCGAATCAATTCGAATGTTCATAGCAAATTGCAAATGTCTCACGAAAGCGAATGCGACCATGACACTTTTGGCATCCACTTTGCGACTGAATGAGATTTGTCAATGGTTCACGCATTCGCAATCCTCTCATTCAAAATGTATGTATGCATTTGCAATTTATTCGCAAATGATTTGTATGAAATTTGCAAATGGATACGAATTTTTCATTTTTAAATGTATATAAATGAAAATCCTCACAGAGCATCACATTCAGTCAATGAAATGTTTGAATCCAATAAAATTATAGAAAATCGTTTTATGTCGTTTTATGAAAGTTTCATATAAATTGTTAAACTGGTGTAAGTACTCATCATAAGCCATACACTCTTAAGTATTACCACATAAGACCATACTGAATTTGGTATTGTAAATTGACAAACCTGCAGCGCAGGTTAAAGTACGGTTGTCATGCGATTTTCGGTATTGTATTGGCAATATACATACCGAAAGTATAAAAACCATAACAATAGACATAACCTCAGAATTTTCAAATGAAATAAACGACGACGCTAAAACTAGCATGCGATTATGTATATACAATACCGAAAATCGCATGGCAACCGTACTTTAACCTGCGCTGCAGGTTTGTCAATTTACAATACTTAATTCAGTATGGGCTTATGCGGTAATACTTAAGAGTGTACATTCACGTCAATAACAAGATCTGATACTCACGCGAAGAGACATTCAAGCCCATTCTTAATCCACAAAACTATTTTGTATTTTGATTTAATTTTGTATTGCATTTCTATTTCAGATGTATTCAATTTATAGCAACAGTGGTAGCAGAAGCTTTATTTTCAAAATAAAGTCAATATAACAATCCTTCTCCATCGCACCCTATCGAGAGCCAGGTCCTGAGTTTCTCTACTCCATTCGAATCCTCTTACGCGAAACACCTTTTTCGTGAACCTTGCATAAAATTTCAAATACCAGAATATCAAACTTAGAGTAATCAATTTATGTACATTTCAGTTTGAACTATAATCAATTACAATGAAGGGCTAAAAATGGAAACAATTTTTTTTAACACGAAAATTCAAATTTCGTAATAAAATAAAGTATAATTATAGGGTTTTGCTTTGTTTATGATCATTGAAGAAAAACTAACAAAAAAAATGGAATTTTCAGTACAGCAATATTTCAAAGACAATTAAATTGTAATAATTCATTGAATGGAACATTTGATTTTTTCAAGAAGTTGAATTTCTTCATTTGTTTTTTCAAGTATCATTGCATCATATCGATCACGTTCCTTTCGCTCTTTTCTCAGTCGTTCGTCTTCTATTTTAGCCTTTTGTTCTAAAGAACCTTGCTAATTATATTGTGGACAGTGCCACTGTCACTCATGTCACATGAGTGGTATTTTTTAATATAATTTACCGACACTTTATGCTCATGATAATTTCCAAAAGTGATTTTAGATTCAGAAAAGAAAAAATTGATCTCATCAACTAAATCTGATTTGATCGAAAGAATTCAACGTCAATTATCAATGTATGCGCTCCGTGAATATCCAAATATGTCAAATAATTACCAAATTTCGTTCTATGATGATCGCCCGAAGTAAGAGGGCTATATGTGGAGAGTTTAGAGTCTAGAATTATTTCTGACGACATCTATCGTATTTCAGCAACATGTTGACAGTTTGAATAACAACAACAACAATACTCTTTTAAGGACCATTAATGCCTTTCAGCGTCTCGTCCATTTTGTTATGGTCGACCCTTCTCATCGCACCCTATCGAGAGCCAGGTCCTGAGTTTCTCTACTCCATTCGAATCCTTTTTCATTCAAATCACTCTTTACCGAATCCAAATATCGTCTTCGCGGTCTACCTCTACTTCTCGGTTCATTCACTTGGGCATTCAAAATTAACTTCGGCAATCGATACTCATTCATACGCTGTACATGACCAAACCATCTCAATCTAGACTTTCTAGCCACTTCATCCATCGAATCCACATTCAAATCTTCCCGTATTCTCTCATTCCTAATTCTATTTTCCCATTGATCCCTACGCGAAACACCTGAAAGCATACGCAGCACTTTCATATCCGCCACTTCCAAATCATGAATTAGATTATTAGAATCGACCCAGCTATCGCTTCCATACGTGATAGTTGGTCTGAAGATTGACCGATGAATCATCAACTTTGTTTCCCTGCTCAACTCAATCTTGTTAAACACATATGATCTGAGCTGTGCAACAACCTTATTACCATTCACTCTGCGATGTTCAAATTCCTTATCCAGCCTGCCGTTCTCAGAAAAGATGCAGCCCAAATATTTGAATTGAGACACCTGCTCAAGCACACTCCCATTCAACAGACAATTCACTTGCTTCAGATTTTTCCCAATATGCATAACTTGTGTATTTGAACTGCTAATGGTCATTCCAAAGTTCGTACAGGCCGCTTCTAAATCACTAATACTGTTTTGTAGCTCTTGTTCTGAGCCACCAAACAATACTAGGTCATTCGCATATGCAAGAGCGGAGATAATGTTTCCCCCCAAAACTACGTTACCCCTCAGATTAGCTGACTTGATCAGTTAGTCCATATAAATAATAAACAGAAGCGGTGAAATTTTTCAGCCCTGTCAAAGAACATTTCGCACTTCAAACCATTCACTCAATTCCCCATCCACTCTCACAGCTGCTTCACAATATCTGTACAAACTCTTAATTGCGCTCAACAGGGAACCATTCACACCATATTCTATCAACACCGACCAGAGCTCTTGGTATGCAATCATACGCTTTTTGCAAATCAACAAAACATACATACATAGATGTATGATTGCATACCAAGAGCTCTGGTCGGTGTTGAGTGAATATGGTGTGAATTTTATAAGGATATATCCTCAAGGATATATCCTTGTTTCTCTCGTGGAACTTCTCTATTAGTTGTCGCATGCAGAAAATTTGATCTTGACATCCGCGCATCGGTCTGAAGCCCGATTGGTTTTCATCTAAGAGCGATTCGACAATAGCTCTGACATGTTTTTCCCATCGGGCGGTCCTGACAGAACATGCCATCAGCGCCGCGTACTCGAGGTGAAAATATCTATGAACTAAAATCGAGTTGAAATAACTGTAAACTAAAATTCCAATAGATGGCGCTGGGTGACGTAATGTATATTTCCACATTAAGTTCGATGAATTGATAACCAAAAAGAAAATATAAATCCGGATTATAAATATTATGTTATTATTATAAATTTCCAAAATAGTTATCAATTGTCATATGAAAAATTTAAATGATAGTATTGAAGAAATTTTTAATGACAACAGAATGTTTTTATTTTCCATTATTTTTAATGTAAATATTACTCGATACTGTGACATACGAAATAATTATGAAATTATTGAGTTTTATTTCTGTAGTTCTTATTTATGCATGACAAATGATAGATTAATTCGAATGAATTTGAATAATTTACCATTAACCAAAATTTTAAGTGACTTTAAATTGCTTTAAATCAAGTTGCTAATGGTTGCTAACATGAAAACACATAAAAAATGAATTGATTTCACCAGATTTCACTATGTTTGTTTTTGTCATTCTCATTGATATCATAACCTCAACTTTTTTCAGCTTGTTCAATTTTATAAAACGAAAAAAATTGGCATTTTCAGTTACATTTCGTTTACATTGGTTTACATCAATACTAATTCGTCATTATTCTGCTGTAATTGGCTGCAATGGTTTACGATTCAGCAAAGAAAGCTACAATATTTAATGTGCGTCAAATTGTATGATATGAACTAACGTGATTTGGTTCTCACAACTATCAAATGAAGTTTCATCATAACCCAGGGACTGTTGCTCTGAGGAGCAAATCTATTGAGGAGGCAATTGAGGAGGAGGAGGAAAAGGTTGAGGAGCAGTACTCCTCCTCACTGAGGAGTAGACATTTCTTTCAAAATTATATCAACATTTGAATTTGAGGCCCATGAAATGAAAACTGCATATCAAATGAGAAAAATATTTACCGATCGATTTTTCACGCTTTTCCGATCGGAAAATGGGAAAAATAAATGAATTTTTGACTATAGGTAACACAAATTAGAGACCTATTGACTAGAGGTGTCACTTACCCACGCTGAATTCCAGAGCTTTCTATATGGAATTTCATGAAAAATTGGTGTGCTTAATTTTATATTCACTTTTATATGAAATTTCGAATAGGAAGCCTTCTCCTCCTCCTCAATTGCCTCCTCCATAGATTTGCTCCTCAGAGCAACAGTCCCTGTCATAACCAAACATTTATTATTGCTGGCCAACTGAGAATTCACTGTATTGGCACTTTTAGTCGAATATAAACATAGAATATACTCATATGAATCAATAACAATCCGGTTTTTTGTTAACATTAACATTTCAATTAAAATTTCTGCTCACACAAAAACGGCGATTAATTCAATTAATTCAAAAGAATTACAAATGAAAAAAAAAATAATTATCATCGGCATAAAAAATAAAAAAAAAAAACAAACAAAAATACTACTTTGAACACAATCCTTGTTATTAAATCAATGAATTCACTTTGACAGTTGGCAATGTGCGAAAGCGGATTAAAGAGGTTGATCTGAATCAGCGTGCGCATGTATACACGGCGCTCATGTCATTTTTTCTATTGCTTCTGTCAGGACCACCCGATGGTTTTTCCAAAATTGCACTATAAACTTTTCCGACAACACTCAATAGAGAAATTCCACGATAGTTGTTACAATCTCTGTTGTTGTCTTTCTTATGAAGTGGAGAGATGACTGCACCACCCCATTCTTTCGGTACAACCGAAGAATTCCATGCTAGATTAAACAACCGATGTAACCAACGAACAATTCTGAAATACTTTCAACATTTAAAAGTTCCTCAAAATACTCTCTCCAACGATTCAACACATTTTTTCTACCAATCACTAACTTATCCAACTCCAGACTTATCCAACACAGCTCCAGGCGCCTGTTTTTTACCACCATTACGTATATTTTTAACCTTCGACCAGAAAACTTGAATTACGTATATTTCTATTGAATGTGATTAAAAATTCGGAGAGATGTAAATATTCATTTCAAGCAATGAGCAAAAAAATCCTTCTTCTTACATAGTTTAGATGGCGAGGGCATACTTCGTCTGAAGCTCTAAATACATAATCTAAATGAAGTATATAGCTCCCATAGCCCGAAGTCGAATACGACTACTGTCATATTAATTATATAAATAAAAAAAATAAATAAATTAAATTCGTCTGAGTAAAAGAAAATACAAATATATAATAGGGGAATGACAGTTCTTGACACATTATTATACTGTCAAACTCCCAGTATAATGAAATATTTTATTCATTCATTTATTTATTTAGCGTGAGCTTTTTTCTTATTTTATTTTTATACAATGTCATACATTATCATTATATCTATTGAGTAGATCGAGAGGAGAGTTTTACTTAAAAAATTGAAAATAATTTTGAAAAAGGAGAGCATGGAAAACATCAATTAGGATATAAAACTAAAGAGGAGAGCATGTTCACTTAAATACAAAATCGTAAAATCCGTACTCTCCTTTAACCATTTTTAATGTTTACAATTACTTACTCTCCTTTTTTGCTATAAAGTCGGATGAACATACTCTCCTCTCGCTCTACTCAATAGATATGGTTTTTAAATTTTTTTAATATATCAATATATTTATATTCAAATGTAGTTTTTGTTTTTTGTGTTTCATTATGGACATTACCGAAAAATCGTACACATTTTTTTAATTTAAGAGGTGCAGCATTGTGTTATAATTGATTAATTTGATGTTGATACCATTATTCGACTAAAATTTCTATTCACTTTAAACAGCGAAAAAAGTACAAAATTTAATTATTCTCAATTTAAAAAATAATTAAAATTAAACTTCGTTAAACAAGGTAAAATGGGGCGATTTAAATTGACGGCTGTCAAGCAACTTGTATTGTTAGTTTCTTTACTAATTTTATAAATTAAAAATATTAGCAAAATAATTATCGCCATAAAACTTTTATATTCCAGTTATCGTCAAAGTAGTCAAACAATTCAACAATCTTATTATTTATTTGCTGATGATGTGAAAATTTTCATGGAAATATCACATCTTCAAATGACGTTTTTATATTGCAGAGTGATATTGATTGTTTATTAATGATTGTTTATCAATGAATGAACAAAAATGTGCCATTCTAAATATTAGTCGCCCACATTCATTTACAAATGCAATGTATATGTAACTTAACAACTATGTTGTTGAGCGTAGCGATCAGTTGCGCAATCTTGGAATCAATTTTGATAATTTTTACAAATCCCACATTATAATAATGACTTTTCATTTAATCAATCAATTGCTAAAATGATAAGATTTGTAAATGAATTCAGTAATTTTTATAATAACACTTGTTCTCTGTGTAATCCCTTTAAAAAATAGACTAAAAAAATTAAATTTAAATAATGAACAACAAAACTTGTGATATAATTGTTAATTATTCAAGCTGTTTGTCATACAATTATTGTACATTTATTAATTGGAATTCAGCCAATTTTTTGGCGGTGAATAAAGAATGAAGAAATAAAATTAAATTCCGTTAAACAAGGTTCAACCAGAGATTTTAGGTGGTTTAATTGATTGATACATCAACTTTAATATGTTTGGTCTCAGTACAAACAATATAAATATGTAGATCCCTTGTGAACACCACAATATATCAAGCAAAATGGTTAATATGTTATTCGATGGCAATAAAAATTGAATTGCTTCTAAGCTCCAAGCCAAATCCATCATAACGAATAATCGTAAGAATACGTGAAAGCTGCAAATGAATTAAATATATTAAAATAATGGAGAATGATCATTCGCAAAATAAAAAATTCTTACTTGTGTTTCGTTCCATTTAGTTTAGTTTGTTGCTGCGTACATGCAAGGTTTTGTAGACGATTAAGCGATCGTTGTGTTTCATTAATTTTCAGAACGATTAATACGAACAGTACAATATTTATAATGTTAATTACACAGATTGGTAAGAAGGCGTATAATAAAAGGGTAACTGGATTACCTAAAGAAAAAGATAAAAATCAAAATTTCATGAATAAGGATATTTTCAAAAATAAAATACACGAAGAAAAAAATTGGGGAAAAGAATTCAATTCGCACTAATGTTTCATAATTGACTTTGTTTTTACCATACTATCGAAATATGCTGCTTATCCAGCGAACTGAGTAACGTATTGTGAGCTGAGAATAGCTGAACGTATACGTTTAAGTATCAGCGAATGTAAAAGAAACGGACGAAAGACTAAAGAAACCAATACATGAACACACTATATGTATGTATTGGTTTCTTTAGTCTTTTGCCCGTTTCTCTTACACTCGTTGATACGTGAACGTATGCGTTCAGCTATTCTCAGCTCACAATGCGTCACTCAGTTCGCTGGATACGCAGCATATTTCGATAGTATGGTTTTTACTATGAATAAGACAAAATTCATACTATGAATAAGACAATTTGGTCCTGCAAAGCCTGGCTTCAAATGTTCAGGAACCCATTCAGTCTCATTTATCACATAAGCTATAATTGTCAAGATCAATGGTACTCCATAACCGTACAACAAATAAACAATGAATTGCTTCACTTTTGGAAGTGTTTTGAATGTACTGTAAAATCTGCAATTATTTCAAATGATTTAATTTAGTATTAACCAGTAAACTAGATCGATAAACTTACTTAATATCTTGTAACATATCAAAATTAACGATATTCAACCAAAAATATGCGGATAAAATACAAAAATATGTGAGATGTGAAACGAATTTACAAATATCGCCAGAAATTACATTTAGTTGCATTAGGCCCAGTGAACTAAATGAAATTCCAAGAACAAGTAGATAACACAGTAAGCATTTTCCATGCAAATTTCGTAATTTTTCAATAAAAATGTAAATTAAAAATGTTGCAATGATAAAAAATACAGATACGAGCATGCCTAAAATAATGGGAGAATTTGTTAATTAGAAATAGAAAATTATAAATTTTAAATTATGATGAATAAACACACATATGCCCATAATAAGAAATGTTGTGGTTTCAACGCAACCAGCTACTTGCACATCAATTTGATTTGTTATTTCATCCATGTAAAGTCCAATGCAATATTCGCGATGTGATAATTTGCGATGCTCCGCTGTTAATAATAATTCCCCTCTCTAAAATAAATAATACAACAATAAAATTACTATTTGAATTTAACAAGATATGTTTTTCAGTTTTACATGCGTGAGTTTGAATTCATCATAATTTCCCATCATTTTGCACGATAATGCGTTGACAAATCCAAATTTTTTTCTAATTTCCTCCAAAGTTTTAAATGGATTGTTCTCATCTAGAATTTGAATTTTTACGTCTTTGGCTTTTTCATTTGGTTGGCAACCATTTTTACCATCTTCTATAACCGATCCATATGGACAACAAAGTCCAACACATGGTTTCAAATGACATAGACAACCGCGCAAATATGGCTTTACTGTAAGTTTTTCTTCGCCTTTTTTTCTATAATCAATTTTTCCATATAGATCTTTTGGATAGCTAACATCATTAGATATAATGCTTCCATCTTCTTGTTGAACACCATCGGTGATATTAACTGAATCCAGAAAGTCGCATGGTAAATCATAAAATTCCGAAAATACAACAATACATTTTGTAGATAGCAATCCAACAAAAATAATCAACCAAACGCCCATTATGTATCTAAATAAACGTTTCCACTTTTAGACCGAACAGTTGAATGCTTATCATTAGTTTGACAATACTCACATCTGTAAATATACAAATATTCGAAACAAAAAAATAAACAAAATATGAATGAAATCAAGGTTAAACAAAAAAAAAAGCATTTGACAAACTGTATGTGGAACCTGTATCTTCATTGAAGATTGATTGAAAAATCATCAGTGAAGATATTGAAGTATTTGTAAAACACTTTTGTAAATCATTTGCCCACTCTTATTCTGAGGGTTTATTAATTTTCTTTATAATTTTGTACAAAATTAATAATTTCAATCACTTTACCATGTAAAAGCACAACAGTTTTTTTTCTCTCAGAAACGAATAACAATCAACTTGTTATTTTATGAAGAACAAGTTTTTGAATGTTGCAAACTGTAACAAGTTTTGTATGCATAAATTACTTGTGTTTTGGATACAATACATTCAACGTATTTTAATAACTTTAAATTTAATAACATGTCCGATTTTAACTAAATTTATGAAATGGATACGCTCAAAAAAAAAAAAAATAAATAAATATTCAGAACTATAAAATTTTATCACAATCATTAGGTACACTTTGATTGTGTTTTACTGTAAATGACATCAAAACACATGCAAAACAAAACTAATTAGTACACTCCAAATACTCAATCATTTAGATTGTTTTCATTAACGAATTTTAGTCAAACATTTCATCAAATGATAAAAATATATTCTGAAATCTATTTAAATAAATAAACACGCACATTAATTATCTTGTCGGAATAACTGATATTAAATATTTTAAGAAATCTTTTAGAAAAAAACAACATCAAAATTCACCATTTTTAATCCGCATCGTTTTAAATCCATGCTCAAAATGAGAGGCTATCAAGTAACTTTTATGTTATCTCTACATCGGATGTTAGTTTATGTTGACTGATTTGTTTATATATTGCTTGAGTTTATTTTTTGATAACATCAATGTCAATTTTGTGACATCTTTTGGTCCAATTTTTGTATAAATTGCGAGCTTTCAAGCATTAAAGACATTTCAATAAATTTAATACGGTTTTATTTAAGACAACTTTTTTTTTTAAATCTTGCTGTGTAATAATGTTTGCAAAGTACTTTGCAAAGCTTTGTGTCATTTTTTCACTTTCAGTTAAATTACATTGTAATGGCGTTCCTTGAGAAAAGTTAGGTTTAAACTTGAAAGGCAATGAATGGAATAAAGATGCCATATAAAAAATGAAACCAAATATTGAGACAAATTTACGACATTTGTCACAAAATCAACCACAACCGAATTCTCATGTAATGTTAATGGTTTAAAGACTAAGATTCCTGAATTTTATGCGAATATATTGATAAACAATTTCAAAATTCATTTGTTATGTTTGACTGAATTTTTCCAAATAATTATGATGTATTTCGATGTGATAAATCGATCCTTACCAAGAGAGATCAAAGAAAGTTTAAGAAAGCTCGTGAAGGTGGTATTTTGATATCCAGTCATAAATCATTGAATGGTAAATTAGTATTTGATGGTGAGTTATATGGTGTTGAAATTGTCCGCGTTTGTGTTAACATTGAACATAGGAAGTTTCATTTTAAAATTGTTGTTTCTAATTGTAATTTGAATACCGAAAATGAACTTAGTTATGGCACATATTTGGAATTGCCGAATAATTTAATTTCTGGTCCAGATGGTTTATCAAATTTGTTTATTAAGAAATGTATTGATACTCTCATTGGGCCAATGACTGTTTTATTAAACAAATCACTTAAATAAGGGCATGTTCATGATTTGTGGAAGTCTTCCTATGTAAAGTAAATTTATAAAAATGGTTCAAGGAATGATATTGAAAATTATAGAGGTGTTGCCTTACAGAATGTGATTCCTAAACTGTTGGATTCATTAATTGCCAATCACATTTATTTTCATTTATTATTATTAGACTTTAATTGATATCAGACAATATGGTTTTATGAGAAGGAGATCGACTAATACTGATTTGGTTGAATTCACTTCTCGAACGTCGAGTGAATTAAAGCCTCATAATCAAACTGATGCAGTCTACATTGATGTTGCTAAAGCAATTGATTATTGTTTTATTTTTCAAGAAGATCTGAACAATGTGGTATAGTCTTTTGAGAGAAATCACTTGAAAATAAATGTTGGGAAGACTAAAATGATGATATTCTATCGCTTTGGAGATGTTATCAATCACAATTACACCATTGATGGTTTCTTAATTGAGCAAGTCGAACAAATAAAAGATCTTAGTGTGATTTTGGACGAAAAACTTAATTTCAATGCTCATATTGAATTCATGACAGCCAAAGCTAAATTAGGATCCTGGATCAAACGTTCTGCAAGAAAATTTAATGATCCTTACACCATTGAAAAATTATTTTTTAGTTTCGTTATTCCAATTCTAGAATATGGTTCTCAAGTTTAGAATACTCACAATCTGGGACAAATTAAACGGATAGAATCTGTTTTTACTATATGCTAGAAAAAATAGTTTTTACTATATGCCTTCAGGGGATTCAAATGGAACAATGGATGTCACCTTCCAAAATTATTACTCTGGCGTGTCACAGGAAGGTTGCTCATGTGCTGTTCATATTAAAATTGATCAAGGATGAAATTTGTTCGGATGTATTTTTGGAGAAGATTCAATTTAAAATTCCCTTCCGTTTGGTCAGAAATGTTAGATTTTTCTGTTACTGTTAATCATGCCTATCAAAAATATATGCCTTTGAGTTTTCTGAATCAGAAATTCTGATTGAAATTTTCAACAATTATTATTATGTTAAAACTCCTCTTTTGGAACAATTTTTAATTGATTTTATTGTTAGTTCGAAAGTAATCAAAATGAAATTGATTGAATTGTTCAAGAGACTGATGGATTAATCACTGTGTCGTGCTACGAGATCGTTAGGATTGGTAATAGATTGTTAATTGGTGTAAATGTTGTATCATTTAATTTGTATTTATTATATTGTAAATTTTAATTTATTTTATATTTTTAATAAACCACATTTGGCGAAAAAACGCTGTAGGGTGCCGAATAATAATGATAATAACAATGCTAATATTGAAGAATAATTATTTTTCAGTGTAGACAAAAAATGCCAGCTAATTTAAATTGTTGTATTCGTAATGTTTTTTAATGATTTAGTTGTAGGTTTTCTTTGTTTTTTCGTTGATGAAAATTTTTCATTGATCAAACGTAGAACACGCGGTGTTAAAACAAAAAGTATGAAAATTATAACTCCTTGTAAACAATTATAAATATCAGTTAATAAAAAATACCAGGAATCTTGTGCAATCATAAACGAAATTGTCTCCATCATCCAACTCAAGCCCATTACAAAGAATAAACGAGAGTATAATTTAAAACTAAAATTGTAAATAAGATTTAAATTTAAATTCTATTTCATATTGTAGTTTTTTAATGAGTATTTACCTGTCATTTTTACTATTAAATTGAACTTTAAATGGTATATCATCATTATAGCAATTTATTGTTTTTTTTGTTTTGCGAATTTGTAAGATAATTAATACAAATATGATAATATTAATTGTAATCATAATTGTAATCGGCAAATAAAAGTATAAAAATTTGGGTAACCAGTCTCCTGCAAAAAAAGAAAGGCTCAGAATAAGAAAAAAATGTACGAGATGTTTTAGTAAAATTCGAATGAGAAATTATTGTGCACAAAATGTATACAAGAGAATGTTGAGCGTAAAAAACAAATACATGTTTATTGCGAGTAAAAATGAAATAACTCTATTCATTTCTTTTTCGCTCACAATATAACTGTATTTGAAGTGTAAAACTTGAATATTCGAAATATTTTTTTTATTACTTTTGATAAAACAGCTTTCAACACCAAACCCAGGTTTCAAATGTTCGGGTATTATATCATTTGAATCAATTAAGTATGAAATAAACGTCAGGACTAATGCTGAACCATATCCAATAATCGTATACAAAAGCAGTTGCTTTTTTACAGAAAGTAGCTTAAAGCAACCAATGGGCCTATAAAATTACATGAAAATCTATAAATGATATTTTTTTCTTTTTTTGTATAATGATTTTCAAATAGCTTACTGAAAGTCCAGCCACATATCAATATTGATCACAGTCATCCATGTAAACATCGATTGGAATGTAAAGTAGATAAAATATGCGATAAATGTACGAAGTAATTTGTTTACGTATATTTGGATAATCTGCGCTATACCTAGTACAGTAAAGCCAAGAGCCATCACAGTTAAATAGCAAAGCAAACATTTTCCATGCAAATTTCGTAATTTTGGTATGGAACTGTAAACCAAAAATGTGGCAATTATAAATGGAATGGATATAAATTGGCCTGAAATTTAAAAGTAAAATCGAACAATTTGTTTAAATCATTACAATAATAGTGAAAATTACTTACAAATGGCGTAAATAGTGAATCGAATAGCTTCGTTTTCATTTTCATTTTCATTTTCGTAACAAACAAATATTTCCAAATTAGTTTCATTTGCATCTTCATTTATTTTCGCTCTGATACAATATTCATTTGAATGTAATTGTTCGCTTCCAATGAGAATAACTCCAGTCTTAAAGATAAATAAAAATTATGAAACTAACTAAATAGAATTTTTTCAAGAATATGCAAGTTATTCTTACATGTGTTATTTGAAATTCATCTTCAAGATACATATGTTCACAAGGTATTCCATCAATGAATGAAAAATGTTGATCAAGCTGTATTATCTCAACATCGGAGTTTTCGTTTAAATATTCTTTTTTCATATTCACGGACATTTCGTTAAGTTGACATCTATTTGTATCGTTTTTTCTCTTCTGCCAAAATGATCCATATGGGCAGCAGAGTCGAAGGCATGGTTTCATATTACAATTACAACCTCGAATTTGTTCAGTTTTATTGTTTTCAGTATAATTCATTATTTTATATTGTTCACGGGGAAACAAAATATTTTTAAACGATATGCTTCCATTTGAATAACGAATTCCATCAGTGATATCAACTGATTCAGTGAGCTGGCATGGTAAATCTGGCAACGAACTATCACCATTTCCAACATTTATTGCCAAAAAATTTATTAAAATCAACAACAAACTATACATGAATTTTTCAACGAAATGAACTGTATTATGTTTGTTGGACATCTGAAATAATAAAAATATCAATATTTATCAAAGAATGCTATTTTATCACAATATCGTAATTGTATATACAATTGTATGTTTTGGATTAGTTGTAACCATCAATATGAGCAATATGTTGTGAAAAAATAATTTGATTTCTATTATATTACCAACAATGATGTACCTACATTTCAACAATTCAATTTGTGTTCCTCACAGTGTCGTATTACAATTTCAAATGTAACATATTTTATGAACAGAACAATATGAACTATATTATCTTTCTGCGAAATGTGGGAGTTTTTCTTTAGAATATTCGAATGTTTCAAATCACCGAAAAAATGTCCGATCCGCAACAAACTGAATTGGATTATATTTATATTTTAACAAGTAGTTGTTTTGTGTATCTCTGAATATTTGCGCATTACAGAAGAAAATAACAATACAAATTCAGAGATGTAAAATTTCAAACAATATTCACGGTTATCAGAAACTGTTTTTACAATCAATGTGAAATCATAAACCATGTAAATTTTTTATTAATTTTCAACAGATAACGAATATCATAAAATTCGAATTCATTGATTTAATTGAATAACTTAGAAATCTTATTCATTTTTTGGTTATGATCTTCTTTGAACAATTTCGAGATTTAAATAAATACACTGCACGAACTAATTTTACTGACACTCACATTTTTTAAAATATCTTCACAAAATGAAAAGATTTCGATTGTTTTTTCAATTTTATTACAAGCTATTTTTTTCGATTTTTTGCCTACAAAAAGTGCGAACTAATTTTACCGACACTTGAAATTTCTAAAATACACGAAAATGAAGCGTAAGCCAACGTTGTCTTCAGCAAATATTGAGGGTCGTAAGAAGTTCGCTGTGGATCACATTCATTGAACAAACCAGTGGCGCAAAATCATTTTTTCCGATGAAAAAAACTTCAGTTTAAATAGTCCAGATGGCTTTGCCTGTTTTTGGCACGATTTACGCACCGAAGAAAAGATTCTTAGTATGCGCCAATCTGGAGGTGGTTCTGTGATGGATTGGGGTGCCATTGTCTACTTGAAAAAAATGCCGCTGTCATTCATTTTAACCAGAATGAATGCAATATGGCCAAATTAGATGGTCGGCCCTTATTTTTCAGCATATGGCTATGAAGGCGCTGGTTTAGGCTGGCAATTTCAACAAGACAACGCTGCAATTCATGTGGTCAGGTCAAATTTGACCGACTTTGAGAAGCATGGAATCAATCTTTTCGATATTTGGCCGGCCAAATCACCAGATATGAACATCATCGAAAATGTCTGGTCAATTTTAGCACGAAAAGTCTACAAAGAAGGCTGAAAATACAACAATAAAGAGGAATTGACGGCAATTTGTTCGGTCTGTTCTACAGTTGAGCATTTTTGGTATCTTATTAGAACATCTTATTATCTTATTTTTCAATAAGTTCATTCCATATTAACCCATTAAGCCCTAGCGTTGCGTTTACGCAACGCTTCAGTTTTTCGAATCTAGCGAGTTTTGTAGCAATTTTTTATGTTTGATGTAATAGAGGAAAATTTAGTTCAGAGGAAAAATCTAATCGACCTGTTTTTGCGTTTCAACCAATTTTCACGTTTTCCGAATTTCCCAAACAGCTGAAAAACCCCAAAATTCCATTTTTCCAATGAAAATCGTGTGGAATAGGGAAATTTTCTTTAACAAATTGGAATTTTCAACCCGAGTTGGGAAATTATCGGGAAAAACGGTATATTTTCCAAAAAAAATAGTTATAAGAGAAAACAAATGTGTTGCACTACCGCGGGAGTGATCTCAAAACCACGTTGCGTAAACGCAACGCTGGGCACAAGACGTATTTAAAAAATTTTAAAATTTACAAATTGTTGAATTTTTTTGTGTAAAAATAAAAAATATAAACATAATTCTGTTAACATTCATCGAGAGGAAATGAGATGTATTGGAGACAGATATTTTTTTTCATTTAGCTGAATCGACATCTTTTGCTCACAACAGTATTGTATTGAATGCAACTTTATTGTAACAATACCAAGAATTCTTGAACAACACTATATGTATTGTGATCAGCTGATTGGAATTTTTGCTTCGATCCACATAATGCATTCATCTGAGATGAATCATCTCATCATTATGTTCTTTTAAATTTGCATTCGTTTTCAATCATTCAATCAATCAAATCATGTCACTTTTCACTGGTTATATTTCATTTGTGAGCTGAATTCAGTCCAAGACTTTTCACTTCATCTTTCGTGGGTTTTTATTTTTAAAAATGTATCGTAAAAAGTTCCTAACTGTAAGTGAAATTGAAATTTTGATGAACGAAAGTTCTGATGAAGAAGAGGATAGTGATCGAAATGCATTTCGAAACGCTGATGAAATTGACATGATTATCTTACCACCGGATAAAATCGACCATATAAGTGACAACGAAGAGATAGATGATAGTGTTCAGCTGTTAAATGATGAAAATGGGGTTTTTCCCAAAGAAACCGCTGGCCAAATCGAAGTTATTTGTGACTACAATGATGAAAATCTTGAAGCACCCACTACTGAAGAAAAAACAAGTAAGACAAAATCAGAATTCAACTATCGTCGGCCGAAATGGTCTAAAGATTCAAATTACGAATTTCATTTGCCGTCGCCGATTGATTCAACAGCAAATAAAGTTCAAGCATTGTTCGAAAAAATCGGTAAATTAAATTTTTATGTTCAATTAATTGAACAAACAGTGACAGTTTTTCGTTTTATTAATTCAGGTGATCTAAACCCCCTTCAATTGTTTGAACTTTTCCTTGATGACGACGCTTATTGATTTCATCGTAGAAAAACAAATCAATATGCAGCAATCGATCACAACAAGTCTGATTTTCGCTTAGATCAAGACGAACTGAGAAAATTTATCGGCATAATGTTTGTAACGGGCTATCATACGTTACCTTCCATTCGGAGCTATTGGTCTGGAAGTCCTTCATTGGGATGCTCAATAATCAAATCAGCAATGACTCGAGACCGGTTTAGCCGAATCAAGACATTTTTACATGTGTGTGACAATCATTCTCTTGATACAAATGATAAATTTGCCAAAATTGCACCATTGAACAACATGTTGAACGAACGATTCATGAAATTTGGTGTTTTTGCACATAATTTATCAATCGATGAACAAATGATTGCTTATTATGGTCGCCATTCATGTAAAATGTTTATAAAAGGCAAACCAATTCGTTTTGGATATAAATACTGGTGTCTTTGTTCATCAGCAGGATACCTATTTGCATTCATTCCGTATGCTGGAGCATCTAGTCTCAATGAAAGTGGTTATGGATTAGGCGAGAATGTGGTTTTACGCTTGCTTTCAAACATTGATGAGCCAAGTCAGCACACAGTATGTTTTGATAATTTTTTCACATCACATAAATTGATGAGCCGCCTCACAACATTAGGCTACGCTGCTACAGGTACTGTACGAGACACACGTGCAGGAAAAACAACACTCACAGAAATTCATCAAATGAAAAAAACAAGTCGTGGTTCGAATGATTACTGTTTTGATAAGAACAATGGCGTTCTGGCTGTTCGTTGGAATGACAATGCCGTAGTGACTATACTCACCAACCATATAAATCATTTGCCATTACATGGCAGCAAACGTTTTAATAGAAAAAACAAGAAAATGGGAACAATTCAAATGCCGCATCCAGTCTTTGAGTACAATAAGTATATGGGCGGTGTGATCTGTTTGACAACGCTACAAACAACTATCGCATTCGGCTTCGCGGAAAGAAGTGGTACTGGCCATTATTGACGAATTCATTTGATGCTGCAATGGTCAATGCATGGAAATTGCACTGTTTGTGTAGAGAATTCGATAAGAAATCAGTCATGAGTCAACTTGAATTTCGTGTCTTTGTTACAGAGAGTTTATTGATGTCAACAAAACAAAAAGAAGAAATGAACGCAAAACGTTTGGAAGCGAATGAACTGGTAAAGGTCGCCGAAAAGGCAAAGACATCAAAGATTTCCAATGCCGAAAAAGCAGCAAAAGCAGCTGATGCTGAAGCTGCTGTAAAAAATGCAAACGATTCAAATATTGCAACGAAAACTGTCAACGTAAAAACATTGGAAATTATACGATACGATCGAATTGATCATATTGTGGTTAAAACTTCAAGTCGTGTGCGTTGTCGCCAATGCAAAAGCCAAACGGTATATCAATGCAACAAATGTAAAGTAGGTGTTCACCCAAAATGCTTTGATAAATACCACGAAAATAAATAATTAATATATGAACACATGGAATTTTCATGTAACTTTTACGAAAAAAAATTGTTAAAAATTATTCAATAAAATACTCCATAGGCCCAGCGTTGCGTTTTCGCAACGCTTCGCGCTGACTTTCCAGAGCAAAAAAAAAAATACATGTTTGCATTTTTTCCTTATTTTAGTCACAAATAGGCCGTGTATAAATTTTTGTCTCGATATCTTCACTGGATCCGACTCAGGGCTTAATGGGTTAATAGTTATGTAATATTTTTTCGCACTAATAAGATGAGTAATAAGTATAGTTATTGAAATGTTATTAGGCGCGAAAATAATAAGTTTCGTAGAATCTTATTAGTCTATTGTGTTTTATATCTTAAAATACTAATAATTATTATTCTGCCTTGTTCAATGAAAACTGATTATCAATTGGGAAAAATATTTTCCGATCGATTTTTGACGCTTTTCCGAACGGAAAATGTAACTGTGTGGTTCAAATATCGACTATCTATTCAATTCTTCTATCAATGAGTGCGTTCAATGAATAGAAAAGATTTTGAATACCAGTAGAATCGAACCCACGTCCCCATGCTTGCAAGCCTAGCGCGCTAACCAATAGTCTACAGCTGGGTCTACCACGGTCAAAATGGTCAAAAACACCATTTTTCGTTATATTTAAATGTTTTCATTTTTTTAAAATGGTGTTTAGTACCCATCATCGTGGTTTAACATGGTCAAAAATTGTATAACATAGTATTTTGACCATATTTTAACTTTTTTTCAATGTTTTTCAACTGTCGAAAATATATATTCGTTTCCATATATTAGAACAATAAAGTGCGGCGCAGCGCGCCGCCTAGCTGCTGAGCGGTGCGAAGCGCTTTGTGTGTGCGCGAAGCGCCGCTCAGCAGCTAGTAGATAGAATATATCATCACAATGCCAAAAAAAAGTTTCATCCCAAAATTAATTGCACTTATAGAAATCCGCGCACTTGAACTCAATTAAAAAATGAACTCTACTTACAAGTGCAGTTACCTGCATGAAATTTGTTTTGAGCATGTAACTAATGTCCATTGTGTTAGAAAAAAAATTGCATCCAAAAATTGTTTGCAATTACAATTATATAATTGAAAATGTACGTGAAAAAAAAACTCTTCTTAAAATTCAATTTTCTTGGCAGAAATTTCTAACACCTACAAATTCCCTAAATATAAACACATTTTTAAAATGTGCCAAAAAATGTTTGTACATCGCAGTGAATGAAGTAATCAATTGTTATAGTGAATTCTTAATAATTCTTCAATACAATAAGAACGTTGAACGCAGTGTCTTTTTTTCTGTTGGTTTTGAACTTTTTTCAGTACGTGTGGACATTTTGATGGATTTGCAATTATGTAGTGATAATTTAGGTGATGCAGTGAATGGAGGATGAATTTTGGTTCCAATGGTGAAATGACAACATCGAATATCTGTTTTACATTTTGAATTGTTTATTGTCAATGGTAGTGTTGACTAAACGATCGCGATCTAACAATTAATTAACTTAATGCTAAATACAGTTTTATATTTGGAAAGCGCAATTGCAATGCGACGAAACGACATTGCGTAGGCGTTGCTTAAACATAATGAGCGATTGACGCTATCCTATAAATATGTATTCACTACAATTAGTGTATGTGTCTTCGGTGTTTTTCTTTTTGAACAATTCGATGTATTTCGTTTTATCGTAATATTTGTGCAAATATCGGTTTCAAATTGGGCTTTGGTGTATTTCATTATTATTCTTTTTGTTGTTTAGATTGACAACATTGTCAATTATGTTAACTGTCAAATTTGTATCGTTTGACATAGATTTGACATCGCACAAGTCTTTTGAATCACCAATGATTTTTGATTCAATCGATGGTAACATCTGTTTCACATTATTTAATTCATTTACAATCAATTCATTATTATTGTCCTTGAGAGTTTGACAAATTTTGGAGTTAAATCGAGATGAAGGCATTTTCAAAACTTTTTTTCGTTCTGTAGATGATATGAATTTCCTACACACTTGGGTGATGTTTACCCCCTAGTTTGAATACATAATACAAAAAATTTGAAACAATGTTCCATGTAGTGTGATATCATGTTGTTTTGATGATAATAAGTTTATGTTAAAATATATCACGATTCGGCTGATTAAAATATAAGCGCTATTCGTTCTCATGTTTTCACTTATATATCAACAATAAAGTGATGAAACTCACTTACTCAGTTTTTTCTTAAGAAATGACGAGACTTCAATTTTAAATATAATTTATCAAAATTATAATAAAATAATTTTTGTTCGAAAATGAATAGAAAGGAATTGTTGATATGTTTAGTTCATTTTAGAACATTATTATTATCAGTTCACAACGATAAAAGGATCAAATTAACAAAACATTGACATAAAATTTTAATTTTTAGTAGTATAATTTTGAGAGTGCAAAATACCATTAAATTGATGTATTTATTACATAAAAATGTATTTAATTACTTTTATCGGAATATTTTTAATATGCAATATAAATTCAATCAATAACATATCTAGTGAATTTCTTGATTCGGGCAAGCCCCCCATTAATCTGTGTTGTCCCAATAAAACTTACCTTGTTGCAATCGATTATCATTCCGGAGCATATCAATGCGAAAATTTCACGAAAACAACATGGAATTTACGACATAAAATTCTAAATAAATATAATGAAACCGAGGAATTGAACTTAGATCAAAATTTTACACTTACACGAGTAGGGTGCAAATACAATAATGTTGTTAATAAACAATATCAATTAACGCATGTAAGTTATTTAATCTATGATGTATTTATGGAAATTTTTATATTGTTGTTTTTTTTTTCAATTGGAATTTTAGACTGGAGATCTTCTAATTGATAATGAAACATATAATTGGCGAGGGTATTGCATTGCAGATGCTGAAGATTTTTACATAGAAATTATTATTTGCAAAGATGAAAACGATTTGATTGTGGACAACCATAAGCAGGAAATAAATAAATTTTTGTATTACGGTAAGAGCAATTTTTTTCTTCTGATTTATAGTTATTTTTTGATTTGAAATTATTAATTTGGCGACAATTAACTTGCATAGAGTGATTCAATTATATAAATTTAGACAAATTTTCATGGTCAATGAACAAAACTGAGTTTATTTAAACTTCAAATAACATTCTAATGCATATAAGTAAGAGAAAAAATCATATCTATTTCAAAATGCTATTTATAGAGTTTCGTATTTATATGTTAATAAAATGTACATGAAATTTTTCTTTCAATTAATAGGTATGTTTGCATCGTTACCATTTCTATTCATAACACATTTGATATACACTTTTATACCAGAATTGAACAATTTGCATGGAAAATGTTTCATATGTTATTTGATTTGTTCGATATTTTCGTATATTATATGGCCATTGGTTAATTTATATGGTATCGATTCCATAAAACTTCGAACAAACTGTGCAATTGTTATGTATTTTGTAACGATGTCAACATTTATCTGGTTGAATGTAATCAGTTTTGATATATGGTCAACATTTCGGTAAGCATTCTATATCCAATGCATCGAATAAAATCAACAATTAATTAATGATTTTCCATTTAGGTCTTCTCATCCATCGAAAAGATCATCGGAAAATAAACAATTCATTTTCTATAGTTTATATGTTTGGAGCATAAGTTTTATCCTCACAGTGACCGTATGCATATTAAATACAATCAAATCACTTCCAAAATATTTATATCCTGGAATTGGAACTAAATCAACATTTCTCAGAGGTTTAACTAAAATTATTATTTCCACTGGAATGTGTTAATTTTTAAAAAGATTAAACCATTTCAGATGATTCTATGTTAATTTGCTTTCATATGCCTATTATTATCATCTGTTTGGTGAATATTTTGTTTTTTGTTCCAACTGCATTACACATTTTAAAACTCCGTAGCGATATAAAAAAATTATCAGAAAGATGTCGTCACCAGAATGATTTCAAAAAAGAAAAAGAAAGGTAAAAACTGATTTAAATTTTCTCAAACAATATTTAAACAACATTTTGATTCGATAAATGTTATGACATTTGTTACAGTTTCATACTATTTATCCGTCTTTTTATAATAATGGGAATATCATGGATAACAGAAACAATGCCATCGAATAACAATTACAAAGTAATTTGTCTTATGATGGACATTTTAAATTGCTTACAAGGAGTAAATATATTTGTGCTTTTAATACTAAAACGTCGCGTTTTAATGTTGATTAAAAAAAGGTTCGTAAATATTTCATTCTTTTCTTAAGGAAATTAAACAATTCAAGAACTTTCATTTCAGATGGAATACTTTGTTTTACAAGAAGAGAGAACTACGAAAGAGGAACATAACAAAAATCGTCCAATTTTAGCGAACCGAAATCCTAAATATTAACGCTTAAGTATGTTCAAAATGAACACTAAAGTGTTGTGGATATTTGTTTCCACTTTTAAATTTGGGAAAATTTAAATTAACTCGAATATGGCATTAAAAGTACATACAGAAGATGTACAAGATGTTTTCAATTTTAAATGAAAGTATTGTAATGTTTTTTAAATATTGATTATTGAATTGAGGTTGTGAAATCAACCGAGGATAGCCATATTGTTCATTCTCAGTAGTATAGCTAAGTACGTTCTGGCACACTTTGACCTCATTTGACCCCATTGTATGAATGTGTCTATATGTTGTATTATGATTGCATCATAAAATGTGACGTTGCATAGGAAAAAAAAAAACAACGTGGGTAAGATGGTCAATGGAGAAAAGGCAGATGTCGTAGAAAAAAAAAAAAAAAAACGATACTTTTATGAGGGGTGAGTTAAAAGAAAAAAACAAAGAAATCAATGTTTGAATTAACGGTTCGCGAAATAATATTTTTCGTATAAGCATATGCATCGGCCGTTATTTGAACATATTTTTATTTGATTCTCTATGCTATTCACTTTGATTATTGTTGAGAGTATAGGTTCGTTAAATTAACCCATTAATGTTTGGAGTCAATAAACTCTAAATAACTTAACTTTATGTCATTGAACTATATGCAATTTTATATACATATTACACTTTTGATTAAAAATTCATAGATGTTCAATTTTTTCGATAATCAGTATATTATAAACCAGCATCAAAGAAACATCAAAAAATTGAGTCTGTAGATTTTCGCGAGTACAAATTAAAAATAACGAGTAATGGATCGTGTCAGGATAGAAGAGAAAAATTTTGCGTTTCAAAATCGATTGCAAACATTTTCGATTTTGAATGAAAGTCATACAGACATTCAGAAGTTTTTCAATGATGCTTATAAACAATTCAAGACACGAATTACCGCTGTACTTGAAGAGCATTATATAATTAAAGTGGGTGCAAGCTTCGTTGCAATCTTTGAAAAAACTATTCAGGCAGAGGAGCAAGGAGAAAATAAAAAGGAAACGCAAAAACTGTATCTCAACACAAATGCAGAAATTTTAGATTTTGACATTGATTTAAAAGTTTTTTACGAAGAATTGATCGTTTCGAGTATAAATAAAAAAATTGATGATGTTCAACTACGAGGTAGCGGATTTACTTTAGCACAAATTTTAGAATTAAATATTCAAATTAGCAGCTATGATCCAATAAACGGTTCATCATATATTGAATTGCCAAAACATTTACAAAATAAAAAAGCCATCATAAATGTGCAAAATAAAGATAATGAATGCTTTAAATATGCGATATTGTCAGCTCTTTTTCCACCATCTACAAATGCACAACGTGTTGGTAATTATTTACCATACAGAAAATCGTTAAACTTTAGCGGTATCAAATTTCCAGTAGACTTGTATCAGATAACGAAATTTGAACACCAAAATCCAATGATTTCAATAAATGTTTACATGTTTGAAGGTGAAACGAAAAAAATTCGACCATTGCGATTAACAAAATGTCTCAAAGAGAAACACATTCATTTACTGTTGCTTACTGAAGAAAAAAAGGATGATAAAAGTATAAAATCACACTATTGTTGGATAAAAAATCTTAGCGCACTATTGGGTGATCAAATTTCAAAACATCATGGTGTAAAAATATTTTGTGATTGCTGCTTCAACCATTTTTGGAATGTGCAACAAATGAATGAACATAAAACTAATTGTTATAAGCAGAATAAATGTCAAATTGAAATGCCAACATATAAAAATAACATAATTGAATTTAAAAATTATAAACATCAACAAAAAGTGACTTTCATCGTTTATGCCGATGTCGAGTCAATACTTAAAAAACCCACAACCGAATTCAGTAAAAGTAAGTCAACTGTTGCTTATCAAGAGCATGAAGTTTATAGTGTTGGCTACTATTTCAAATGTTTGCATGATGAAACGCAATCTTATTACGTGAGCAGACGTGGAAAAGGTTGTATTGAGTGGTTTATTCAAGATTTATATAAAATTGCGCAAAGAGTGGATAAAATTTGCAATGATGTGAAACCACTAAATATGTCAATGGAAGATGAGGTCCTATTCATATGGTCACAAGAATGTCACATATGTGGACAAGAATTTAGGGAGGGTGAAGTGCGAGTTCGTGACCATTCCCATATGACGGGTGAATTCCGTGGAGCTGCTCACCAAAAATGTAATTTAAACTATCAAGAACCGCATCACATTCCCGTTGTATTTCATAATTTGTCGAACTACGATGCACATTTCATAATTAAAGCATTAGCTAATGATATTCCAGGACATTTATCAGTTATTCCACACACCGATGAACGTTATATTTCAATCACTAAAACAATACCTAGTATGTTAGCTGATAAATACCAAAACTCTATAAAACTACGTTTTATTGATTCATTTCGTTTTATGTCATCATCATTGGATTATTTATCATCATTATTACCACAGGATAAAAAAAGTAATTTGCAGTCTCAAAATAAAGCTTTGAGGGCAGAGCAAATTGAACTATTGCAATGTAAAATAAATGACTATTATAATTGCGTAAAAAATAATTGTATAGAATTGAGAAAGCAAAACTCCATTCGTTCAATAAAACATGAAATTTACACCATTTCAATGCAAAAGATTGCACTAAATCCGTTTGACGATAAACGCTATATAATTAAGCCAGATTGTGTTGAAACACTCGCTTGGGGGCACTATAAACTCAATTCAGAGAAAATGGAAATTGAATATCAATATGTAAAAGATATTGCAAAAAGTTTGAAAGCAGCTTTGAAAAAAACAGTAACAACTTAACTGTTGAATGTAGAGGTTATAGTTATAAAAAAATGTCTGTAATCTTAAAGTGTGTAAAAATTAACAATAAACTTAGAATTCGCATCATATCACCGGGTTACTATAACAATCACAATTGTCAGTTTCCTAGAGCTATCCGAATAGAAAATACCTTGTACGAAGTACCGATAGCAGATGTGTCTTTGATCACACGCAATGGCAAAAAAGTCTTTTACCAAATCAAGTCTGCAAACATACGTATTGTTAGAGATGCACCTATGATTGATTTCAAAGTTTACCAAGATTTTGACGAAGATGATTGTACTATCTGTCTATCAGAACAGAAACAATACGTTTTCGGACCTTGTGGACATTTCTATGTGTGCAGATCTTGTGTTAATCAACTCAAACTTTGTCCCATTTGTCGTTCAAACATAGACTTTAAGGTTGATTTTCATACATTAAAAAACTGAAAAACTGAAAAATCTTTTTTTATGAAATAATAATACACATATGTATATTGTATACTTTTTTTTCCATTTTTTATTCGATAAAAGAAATATTTCAATGAATGTACATATTTTGCATTTTTTATTTAATCTATTTTCTTTTGTCTAGCAAAGCATCGTTTCAAAATGTTCATCGTTGCTTTTGATGGATTTTTTTTTCATTCTTTTAACAAAACATGCGTTGCAAATAATATCGTTTGATTCAAGCCGATCTCATTTTTTTTACTTAATTTTGAATTAGTAATTCAAAATAGTGAACAAAATCGTGAACAAAACCGCGTTATATTCTTTTACAAAAAAAAAAATAGATTTATTTGAGGTCAATTTGTAGGCACAAACATTTGAATCAAAAGATCACCATTCTACTTTACATAACAACGAAAAAATTCCAATGCAAAGAATGCCATATTATTTGAGCGTAAATGATTCAATACAGAAGAAGTCGTTTTGAATCTGGTTTTCTTTCTTTTTCTACTTTTTTTAATTTTAGTTTTTTTTTAATTGTCAAATTGCGATGACGATGATTTGTATTTCTCCAGCTCCATCTTAAGTTTTTTTTAAACAACGGTCATGATGTCTAACAATCAATTATCAGTGGAATCAAATGTTGAATGTGTGAATTATTATGCGTTGAGTGAAGAAGAGATGAATTCTACTCTTAATACTGATGATTTTGATCAAATCAACCAGGTTACCGGTTTCAACGAAATTTTGACATTAAGCGATTCAGAATTATCTGATCTATTTTTTCCATTTTCAACATTCAATTAGAATTCTTAAAACATTTTCAATCTATAAATTGTTATTTTATTTTATTTTTTCTGAGAAATCCAAAGTCACTACAAAAATGAAAAATTCATTTATTTTAACAATGTTAAAAAAAAAAAAAAAAAAACAAAAACAAATCAATCAATTGAATCAAACTTTCAGTAAAATATATATGAAAAAAAGGGCCCAAACTTAGGCTTTCATCTGTTTTTGCTTCTAATAAATTGTTTTCTACTCTAGAGAAAAGCACATAATGAAACAGAAAAAAGTGATATCACAATGAATGCATTTTTTTTTTTTCAATTTGAATCAAATAAAATGTTTTATTGGTAATCGTTTTCAAAACATAATGACACTAGTCTACTTCATTTTTTTTTTTCATCATCAATTTGAAATTTATTTCAATTGAATGCTCGATTTAGAACATTCATTCACATTATGTATGGTATACAAAATATGAATTTATGATATGGATTAAAAATAATAAACAAATTACAAATGACAACAGTATTATTTCATCCGTTTATTTATAAAAATGTTACAGTCTATTATACAGTATAATTGCTGCATTTTTGCTATTGTTTTCATTCAAATATGCCATTCTAAAACGAATATAATCCACTATTTTTCTCAATAATTATTTAAAAAGAAAAAAAATCAAAGAAAAAAAAAACGAATTCTTATTATATTGAACAAAATAATATGAAAAATCCATATATAA